>CM077095.1:98981403-100181403 GCA_039513925.1 Platanthera zijinensis | reverse complement strand
CATGCAAGTATTTTCCTATGCACAATTAATTAAACAAATTAATTTGAAAATCTCGTGCAAACGTCACAATTGATTACAAATATTGCAATGAAAGTAAACATACAACAATTACTAGTTAATTGAGAGTGCATTTAAATTAAATGTGAATCTAATAATTCTTGCACGTCAATAAAAAATACATAAATCAAATTAATTGAAGCCAAACATTTAATAATACAAATTATCCATATAATGAGAAGAATTGAACACTAGAAAGTAAACGCTTACCAAGTAATGGATGCCGGTAAAGGTGGTGGTTGTTTGGAAGGGAAACAAGGGCTGGTTGGACTGGATCTGACTTTGGGTAGCAGGATAGGGCTGTAGGAAGCTAGATTCAGTTGTATGTAGGCGGATCCTGGCAAAGGAGAGGTAGATTTGACTGTATGATGACAGATCGGGTCTGCAGGAGGGTAGATCCAGCGGTATGGAGGCAGATCCAAGTTGTGGAAGGGAGATTTGATAGAGGGGAGGCTGGTGGTGGATCCGCAAAAGGGTGGTGGTGGCTGAGAGTGGCCGACGACAACAAAAATTAAGGGTAAAGTGGCGAAAGTAGAAGGGGAGGGTTGAGTAGGCGGCGACGGTAGCAGGGGAAGGTAGAGTAGGAGGTAGCAGGGGAGGGTGGAGTAGGCGGCAATGGTAGCAGGGGAGACCGGAGAAACCGTGGAAATGACGGAAGGAGGCGACCGACGTACTGGAGAAGCACTGGAGGCGAGGTCAGCTGGCTTGAGGGGCTCTGGAGAGGTGGTCAGCGGCTGGAGAGTGGGAGGGTGGCGGCGGAAGGGGGCGTCGCACCCCCTGGAGGCGGTAGAAGCACCCGACGTCAGCACCAGGAGCAGAAGGCATCACACCTTATACTGACCGAGCGGTTCC
This sequence comes from Platanthera zijinensis, assembly GCA_039513925.1. NCBI lineage: Eukaryota > Viridiplantae > Streptophyta > Magnoliopsida > Asparagales > Orchidaceae > Platanthera > Platanthera zijinensis. The sequence goes on along the minus strand of CM077095.1, from coordinate 100,180,494 downwards.
CCTTTGAAACCCTAAATCCTCGAAGCCTATTTTCTGTGGCTGATTAGAGATATAAAGGTGGAGAAGTTAGGTTAAGAATATCCAACGGCCACGATCGTCCGATGGACATTTTAACCTGACTTCTAAAATACAAATCCAAAAAATAAGAACCTAAAAATGCAAAAAAATCGAGCCAGTCGCGATCAGGGTCTATGATCATCCATCTTATTATTCAAATGTTGTCGATCTCCTTCAGGTTCCTTCTAGGAGTAACAACACCATTAAATGTTAAACGAATGATCCCCTACAGCAGTACAAAAAATTGGGTTGAAAATTTGTGAATTAAATATCCTTAAGAGTATGAGAATTCATCTTCTTTTAATATTGAGGATTTAACTCCATAGTATGAGCTCCACGAGTATTTGAGTCAAATCTATGATGCTACCCACAAACGTCAGCTACAACCTATACCACACATGCATAATCAACTCCCACCTCAAGGGTCATGACCAAAAGAACACCGTGGAGGCCATGGTGGCCGAGATGCTGAGTGCAGGCATTATCAAATCGAGTGCCAACCCTTTCTCCAGCCCGGTGCTGCTCGTGCGAAAGGATGGCAATTGGCGGTTTTGCGTTGACTACAAGGAGCTGTACAAGCTCATGGTGCGGGACAAGTCCCCATCCCCATCATCTAGGAGCTGTTGGATGAACTACGGGGTGCCTGCTATTTTTCCAAGCTGGACTTACGCTCGGGCTACTACCAGATCCGCGCGAGTTGAAGATGTGCCCAAGACGGCCTTCCAGACACATGATGGTCACTAGGAGTTCCTCGTTATGCAGTTTGACCTGACAAACGCCCTCGACCACCTTCCAGTCCACCATGAACGACATCTTCTGCCCGCACCTGTGTAAGTTCGTCCTGGTTTTCTTTGACTACATTTTAGTTTATAGATCTTTTTGGCAGCTCCACCTGGTCCATCTCGTCACTTTCCTTCACCTCCTGGCCTCCCACCAGCTCGTGGCCCATCGGAAGAAGTGTACATTCGGCCAGCCTCAGGTCGAGTACCTGGGTCACATAATCTCCACCAAAGGGCTCGCCGTGGACCCGCAAAAGATCGAGGCTGTCCTGCACTGGCCGACGCCGACGAGCCGCCGGGTCGTGCGGGGATTCTTGGGACTCACTCACTACTACTTCCGCTTCATCCGCGGCTACGGGGCCTTGACACGACCACCGACAGACCTCCTGAAGAAGGAGGTGCCCTTCCTGTGGGATGCAGCCGCCCAAGAGGCCTTCTACAGGTTGCAGCGCGCTCTCGTGGAGGCACCGGTTCTGAGTATGCCCGACTTTTCCCAGCCTTTCGTCGTGGAGTCTGACGCCTCCCGGAAGGGGGTCGATACTGTCCTCATGCAAGAAGGCCGCCCCATCGCTTATTACAACAAGGCTTTCACCGACCAGCGGAAGGTGGTTTCCGCCTATGATAGCGAGCTATGTGCTCTGGTGCTAGCAGTACAACATTGGCGGCCGTATCTACTTGGGCGGCCCTTCACCATCAGGACTGACCACTGTAGCTTGAGGTACCTTTGGAGTCAGAAGGTCTCCACCTTGGCACAACAAATCTGGATAGCCAAGCTCTTGGGCTACCATTTCTCGATCGAGTACAAGACCGGGCGCACGAACTCGGTTGCATACGCCTTATCCCGTCGCGAGCCAGGCGACACCTTGGCGGCGATCTTACTTTGCTAGTGGCGGGCCGCGTCGGTCCTGCAGGAGGAGATACAGACGGATCCCCGTTACAGCCGCATGATCGACGAGTTACGGAGCGTGCCGGATGCCCACACTCCCTTCCGACTAGTGAGCAACAGACTCTACTTCCCCGACCTCCTGGTCCTCGCAACATCATCACCATGGATACCACACCTACTGGAGGATTTCCATTCTACACCGACGGCCGGACTCTTAGGAGCCTATCCGACCTACCGTCAATTGGCAACCACCCTTTACTGGCGGGGCATGATTGGGGTTGGGAGGACATCGGGATGGATTTCATTACCCGCCTTCCACACTCCCAGGGATACGGCTGTCTACTGGTGATGTTCGACCACCTCTCTAAGTACGGGAACTTCATACCCGTCAAGCACCCCTACACGACGAGCTCAGTGGCCCGGGTCTTCACTGGCAAGGTCATCCACTTGCACGGGTTTCCCGCTCCATTATCAGCGACCGTGACCCGGTGTTCATGAGCACCTTATGACAGGAATTGTTCCGCTTACACGAGACGAAGCTTCGATTCAGTACCACATATCATCCTCAGTCTGACGGTGTTACGGACTTACGACCCCGACGCCGAGACACCATGGCGAATCTATACGCGCTGGGTGTGAACAACGGTTGCTCAGCCCGGGTCCACGGAGGAGACCGCTGTTTTGTAGTCTATTTTATTTTATTTCAGCATTGTTGTATTTGTCTTTTCTTATGGACGGTTAGTCACCCCCCACTAATATATAAGGGGACTTGTATACTTATTTGGAACCATGCTAGATGAATGTTATTTTCCGGGTTTCCTCCTAACCCTAATCTTGTTTCTCTCTTCCCGTTTCCTTCTCTCTCACCCTCTTGCCGACACCTCTCTTCCCCGAGCCGGATTCACCGTAGTCGTAACAAATTGGTCCGACTCTGTCGTACCGCCCGCCACAGGCCGTCGGTTCTCTACATCGTTGCTGCTTTTGCTGCCAGATCCCGCTGTGCCGCTTCGTCCGCCTGCTGCCGCGCGTACTTCCTGCCATGCCAGTCCGTCGATTCCGTCGCTGATCTCCCGATCTGCCTGCTGCAGCGCCCAAAGCGTCGGCCGGTCTTCCAGATTCACCGGAAAGGACACATAAGCTTCTGTTTCCCCGTCTCCTTGCCCGATCCGCCTCCTATCAGCCACCCTCCGCTGTGTTCTTCCGCTATGGCCCCAAATACCCAATCGATCGAGGATCTGCTGTAGGTGGACACCGCCGTTGAGGCCCTCCGCCGTGTCGAAGCCCAGGAGTCCCTTGTAGCCTCCATGCACCCTTCCATGCTCGCCCTCCACGCCAAGATCGATGCCCTCCAACCGTCCACCGCCTCATCCACGAACGGCTCCGCATGTCCGCCCGCCGGCGCCTCCATCCTTGGGGCGGCGCCTCTCCCGTACACCAGAGGCTCCTCGACACCGCCTCATGTGGGTCGCTCCGCCCTCACTTTGGATCTTCCCGCCTTTTCCGGCGTTGACCCGATTGGGTGGATCACCAAAGCAGAACAATATTTTGACCTCCACCACACTCTAGAGCCGGATAAAGTCTCCATCGCCGTCGTGGAACTCGACGGCTCCGCACTTCATTGGACCTGGTGGCTTCGACAGTCCAACCCGACCATCTCTTGGTCGGATATCAAACAGGAGATGATTTGCCTCTACGGCGGCGCTATTCCGGATACGCAATTGAACGCCTGTGAGGAGTCTGCTAGACCTGCGCACGAGACTATTACATTGATGAGTTTGTTTCCCTCATCACCCATGTTCTCGGCTTACCGCCGATCACTTCCTCGGTTTCTTCATGCAGGTCCTCTTGCCCAACCTCCGCTCCCGGCTCTGCACACACCATCTACGGACGGTTTTGGACGCCCTCGACATGGCCTGTCTATTGGAGGAGGATTTGTCCCCTCGGCCGCCACCTACGGGAGGCGACATTCCGCCGAGGGGGGGGGGGGGAGGCGTGGCGAACAGCGCCTGCAGAACTTCCACCCCCTTGTTCCCCCAAGGCAACTCGGCCCGATCAACTGAATCCCCCACAGCGTTTCTCCACCCGCAAGTTTGATGACCTCCGTCGTAAGGGGTTATATTCTCGCCGCCGCCAACCCTATTCTCCCACCCACATGTGAGTGGTCAAGGAGTTCCACGCCATCATCGACGACTTTGAGCCGGAAGGAGACTCTAGCGGATTTCGAGAACCTCGAAATTCCTGAGGAAGGCACACCCGAGGACACTGCTGACGCATTTGCCCATCATTTGGAGCTTCCTTGTTTTTCCATGGGCTGCATTTCCGAGCCCCAAACCATGAAGTTGGCGGGCAGGCTCGGAGACCGCCACATTGTTGTCATGATGGACAGTGGGGCGAGCCATAATTTCCTCTCCTCCCAACTGGCCCAACAACTCCACCTTTCGATGGAACCGCCCCCGGACTTCACTGTCAGTTTGGATGATGGTCGCCGCCGCTCGATCCAGAGCTGCCGCCCGACCGTCTCCCTCTCCATGGGTACATGCTTGGCGACGACGAATTTCTACTTCTTCGACCTTGGCGGCATCAACGCCATCTTGGGCATCGCGTGGCTTAGCACGTTGGGCGACGTCCGGGTCAACTGGGGGACTATGACGATGCGGTTTCTCCAGGAAGGTCAATAGTGCTTCCTTGTGGGGGATGTGCCTTCGCTCCCCCGTTTCTTTTTGCACGGTTCAGATGATTTCAGACGTCGATTTATCTGTGTGGCTCTGGTCCATCTCAGATGCTGTGCCGTCAGCCTCATCACCGCCACCGGACCTTAAGTCTCTTCTCTCCGAATTTGTGGACCTTTTTACTGCATCAGCTGGGCGCACGACCATGTCATTCCTCTTCAACCCGGTGTGTCGACAGTCTCTGTCTGGTCTTATCGCTTTGGGCACGTGTAGAAGGACGAGATCGAGCGGCTCGTCCGTGACATGCTGATGGGGGCCCTCATCCGCCCTAGTGCGAGCCCTTTTTTCAGCCCGGTCCTCCTAGTCAGGAAGAAGGACGACAACTGATGTTTCTGCGTGGACTATCAGGAGCTCAACAAAGCCACCGTTCTAGACAAGTACCCGATCCCGATGATTCAGGAGCTTTTGGACGAGTTCCACGACGACACTGTTTTCACCAAGCTGGACCTTCATACAGGCTACCACCAGATTCACGTTCGGCCAGCCGACGTCGCCAAAACGGCCTTTCGGGCTCATGATGGCCATTACGAGTTCCTGGATACGCCATTCGTCCTGACCAATTCGTCGGCCAGCTTCCAGACCACGATGAATGATAACTTTCGCCTAGTACTTCGCCATCACGTACTTATTTTTTCTGATGTCATTTTGGTCTACAACTCTTTTTGGCAGGAGTACCTTCAGCATGTTCGCCAGACTTTGGCCACTCTTCGGCGCTCCCACCTCATGCTCCACCTGAGAAAGTGCTCTTTTGGGGTTCCTGAGGTGTGCTACCTGGGCCACCCTATTTCCGCTACGGGGGTCGCGATGGATAGCGACAAGATCGAGGAGGTCCTCCACTGGCCAACACCATCATCCCTCCGCGATGCCCGCGGGTTCCTTTGATTGATAGGGTATTGCCGGCGGTTCATCCAAAGGTACGACACGATGACCCGACACCTCACCCAGCTCCTGAAGAAATCTGCCGAGGGCCCCTTCGAGTGGTCGCCGGCGGCCTCCGCCGCTTTTGTCGCTTTTCAGCAGGCCTTGGTACGGGCCCCGGTGTTACCATGCCGGATTTCTCTCTGCCTTTCCTTGTGGAGTGCGACGCGTCGGGCGTGGGCGCCGTTTTTATGCAGGCCGGCCGACCCGTGACCTATTTTAACTGCGCCTTCTCTGACACTATCCGCAGCCGCTCCACATACGAGAATGAGCTCAAGGGCCTCGTCCTCACAGTTCAACATTACCGTCCCTACCTCCTGGGCCGCCGGTTCGTGGTCCGCACCGATCACCACAGCTTCCGCTATCTCCTACAACAGAAGATTGCTACTCCCGCCCAACAGGTGTGAGTGGCCAAGCTCCTGGGCTATGACTTCAACATCGAGTTCGGGCCGGGGAAGGCGAATTGCGCGGCCGATGCTCTCTCTCGCAATCCCATGCTAGCGGCCATCTCCCGACCGGTCTGGGAGGACGCGGAGGCCTTCCAACGGGAAGTCGAAGTAAACCCGGTGCTTAACGAGATTCGGACAGCGCTCCTCGCTGATGCTACCTTTCGGCCACCTTACTCCTTGGTCGGCGACCGCCTATTCTTCAAGGGCCGCCTCGTCCTTGCCCCCTCCTCTCTGAGCATCCCGCTTTTGTTGGCCGAGTTCCATGCATACCCGTCAGGGGGATGCGCAGGTGCCTACCGGACGTACCTCCGGCTAGCCGCCTCGCTCTACTGGCCTCACATGCTCCGGCAGGTCAAAGCATTTGTGGCTGCCTGCCTCATTTGCCAGAAGGCCAATTACGAGGTCGTGTTTTCGGGTGGTCTACTCCAGCCTCTCCCCATTCCCGACCGCATCTGGGAAGACATCGGCATGAACTTCATCACACGACTGCCTCTCTCACAGGGACACGACTTTATCCTGGTCGTGGTGGACCGGCTTTCGAAGTATGCCCATTTCATTCCTCTCCTCCATCCTTACACCACAGCCACCGTTGCCGACAGCTTCATCCAGGGGATCGTGCACCTCCATGGGTTTCCTATGTCGATCGTGAGCGACCAGTACCCACTTTTCTTGAATACTTTTTGTACTACACTATTCTATCTGCAGGGTACCTGTCTTCGCATGAGCATTGTGTACCACCTGTTGAACGATAGCCAGTCTGAGGTCCTTAACCGATTCCTGGAGACGTACCTCTGTTCCTTCATAGGGGAGCAACCACGTTGTTGGGCCAAGTGGCTCGGCTGGGCCGAGTACTCCTACAACACCACATACCACCATTCGACTGACATCACCCCGTTTGAGGTAGTTTACGGTCGACCACCGCCATCCATTGTCCGCCATTTCCCAGGAGAGTGCCAGGTGGAGTGCCTGACCACCGCTCTTTGCGACAGGGATACTATCCTGGATCATCTGAAGCACCACCTACGACGGGCCCAAGAGAAGATGGTTCTCTTTGCCAACAAGAAACGCCGAGACCTCTCTTTTCAAGTGGGGGAGAAGGTTTTCATCAAGCTACATCCCTACCGCCAGCTGTCGGTAGCCTTCCGCCCCTGCCCAAAATTGGCGCCTCGGTTATTCAGCCCATTCGAGGTCCTCGCCAGCATTGGGGCGGTCGCATACCTCCTTCGTTTCCCTAGTGGGAGACGCATCCATCCAGTCTTCCATGTCTCACAACTACGTCGCGTGGTGGGCGAGCATACCACCGCGGATCATATTTCGGTCGACCTTGATCTCTTCGGGGAGGCACCGTACTACCCTGCCTCGATCCTGGACCGTCGGTGTCGGTCTCCGGGCGACCCCACCTCTAAGGAGGTTCTCATGGCTTGGACCGGTTGCCCCAACTTTGACGCGACTTGGCTCCCTTGAGATGATTTCTGCCGCCAGTTTGTCGACTATTGCCTTGAGGACAAGACACATTTCCCAGACGACAACATTGTTATGGACTTACACGACCCCGACGCCGAGACACCATGACGAGTCTATACGCGCCGGGCGCGAACGACGGTTGCCCAACCCGGGTCAACGGAGGAGACCGCTGCTTAATAGTCTATTTTATTTTATTTCAGCATTGTTGTATTTGTCTTTTCTTATGGACGGCTAGTCGCTCCCCACTGATATATAAGGGGACTTGTATGTTTGTTTGGAACCATGCTAGATGAATGTTATTTTCCGGATTTCCTCCTAACCCTAATCTTCTTTCTCCCTTCCCGTTTCCCTTTCTCTCTAACTCTCTTTCCGGCGCCTCTCTTCCTTGAGCCGGATTCACCGTAGCCATAATAGACGGACAGACGGAGGTCCTCAGCCGCTGCTTGGGCACCTACCTTCGCTGCTTCGCTACCGAGCAGCTCCGCCAGTGGACCCGGTTGGTGGCATGGGCAGAACTATGGTACAACACCTCCTATCAGTCGGTGGCAGACATCACCCCCTTCCGGACAGTTTATGGGCGGCCTCCCTTGACTATACCGGTCAGACTCACCGGGGATTGTCAGGTTCAAGCGTTGGCTGAGGAATTACAAATCGGGATGTGGCCCTACGACAGTTGAAGCATCATCTCTGCCGCACCACGGAGAGAATGGCCAGCAGGCCAACCGACACCGCCGCGAGGTCCGCCTCTCACCGGGCGAGCACATTTTCGTCAAGCCGCGACCGCAGCGTCAAAGTTCTTTGACCGGTCGTCTCCACCCGAAGCTCTCAGTGTGGTATTTTGGCCTCTTTCTTGGAGAAGATAGGCGAAGTGGCATACCGCTTGCAGCTCCCGCCAAACAGTTGAATCCATTCGGTATTTCATGTGTCGCAGCTGAAGCGGGCATTGGGAAACCACCCCCTACAAGACGCCCTGCCCGAAGAACTGGATAGCGAAGTCACCTCATGCTATGAGCCCGAATCTGTGTTGGGCAGCCACACTGAGCAGGTTCAAGGTCAACCTGTGAGACAGGTTCTTATTCAGTGGAAGGGACAAGACAAGGACGAGGCGACATGGATCTTGGCGGAAGACATGAAGAACCAGTTCCCAGGATTTGACCTTGAGGACAAGGTCGTTGAGAACCCCAGGGTATTTGATACGAGTGGAGCGGATCCGGTCAAAGAAAACGTTTCGCAAGCGCCTACACTAGGCGCGCATGAGGGACGGAGGCGGCATGAGTCCGTGGAGTACTTGGCGGGCCTATCATTTATTTATCTTTTCGAATTTTTATTCCGTAGCGTTTATTTTGTGTTTGTACGACCGATTGGCTTTTGTTGGTCTCTCCTTATAAAAGGGAGAGATGCGAACTAATTATGTATGTTTGGTTAGGAGAACCGGCCCAGCGGTATTCCCTCGTTTGCCCTGGCCGACCGCCTATCCTGCACGCTCTCTCTCTCTCACGCGTCCGCCCGCTCAGCGTCGCTCGCTTGGCACAACATCGCCGGCTCTCGACTCCACCGCATCCCCAAAGCCCTTCTATCATCCCCACTACTCATAACTACATACCCACACATAACCATCTAAAACTACTCACAACTGCCACTAACCATTGCCATTTATTGTCATAACTGCTCAAATCTCATCTAACACCACTTCTAGCCGCCGGTAACAGACCTCTCAAGTGCCCGCCAGCCATCTCCCACATTTCCCATCACTAACTTCCCGTATAACTACCTAGAATTGCACATAAATACCTAGTAATTACCTTCCCTACTCTCCATTTCCCATCATAACCATTTTATTACCACTTGTTTCACTATAACGGTTTCCAACTGCTGTCTAAAAGCAGTTTGCTCCCTTTTCAGCCCATCCTAACTCCATCCCCTCCTTCCAGAAGTCACCACTGCCTAAGCCCCACCGGTCCAACCAATTGGAGGAAATTTCCTACATTCCTTTTGATTCTCGGCCCAAATCTCCTCCAAATTTCTGATTCCCAGCACTTCCCTAGCCCCCGTACTCATCCAGACATAATTCCAAGTTTTTCCTGTCCGTCCAAGACCTGGACTGCAGGCCAGCCAAGGCCTTCTCTCTCAGCAATCAAAAGCCCAAGCCTCGACACATTCGCCACTCTACACTCCAATCATCTCCCAGGACATCCACTACAACCTTAAGCCCTCAGCCAATCTGCATTCCACATTCCAGCAACCAGAAGTTCCCATTTCCACATTCCAGCAACCTGAATCTCCACTCCCCCCCTTCTTCTTACCCGACCCTATCCCCCCTACTTATTATTGAATTTTTGGCAGATAAACATATTATTTGGTATACTATGTCATATTAATTTACCCATCAATTGTGCTACTTGTAAGGTTTATTCATCTACCATTTAACTGAAGAATTTAATCTTTAATTTAATTGGATCTTGCTTGTTTCTCTAACGCCTAATCTCGAACGTAGATGATTGTGGACTCTATTAAAAATTTCCGAAATAATTGCGATTATTTGTTGGACTATTTCTTGTGCATCATATCATTATTTGAATTCCTGACATCACCATACTAACACCAAATCATTAGCATTCGCTTAGAGCACATATTTGCTCACTGCATCCATCCTGCGCCGTAACCTCTCTTAGGAGGAAAATGTTTTGACGTGAACCAGAATCACAATTCTGATTGTATGAGAATGCACTTTGAGAATTTTCTTGGCATATAAAGCCAATGTCCAAGTTTCATTGAAAGATTGTAGGAAAGTCCAAACAAAGACGCAATTGATGCAACCCTCGTCGCATCCGAGAACGCGTGACGCCACCACGCGCCATTATTTATATCATGCAATTATTTATCTTTGTTCGTTTCCATTGCAATTAATTATTTCACGTATTTTCCTTTTCATGCACTGGTTACTAGTTTCAGCTTATCGGTGTGACCGACCGGTGAGACCCTTAATCAAAAGGTCCGGTAATTCAAGTAGTTAAGACGTAGGAGATAAGCTTAATTTATTTAACGGAGCATATAAAATTAATCACAAGAAAACAAATCAAATATTTTCGGAACTATTATTTGAAAGGAAATCCAGCAGCACTGTTCACGGACTGGTAAATGGAAGCTAATATTGGAGGAAATATGATGTGTCTAAGTTTGGAAAAAAAATAATGATTAAAATCTTTGGAAATAAATGAAGAAAGGAAATAAGGGGGGCTGTTCACTGGATATAAATATCACTGCTCAAGCAGAGCAAACATACCGGAAAATTTTAGAGGAAAAACGAAACCCTGTTTCGTTTTTTTCTCTGTATTCGGGACTGTTCACTGCCTTCTATCCCGCTCCGATTTCTCAGCCGACGCTTCGAAACTCCAGAGCTCGCCAGCCCGTCGCGCTTCTCGCCGTCAAAGACTTCCTGTCCGGTACTCGCAAACGCGACCAAGTCTTTTTGACTCTCACGCCGCTCGGTCGTGCGTCTAGCAACAGTTGCCGTCGGAACCAGCAGGCGCCCGCCATTCTTGATATTGCTCCGCTGCTGGACGATTCGTCGACAACAGCACCCTGTCCAAGTCCATGTGCTACAGTTGACCAAGTCCAAGTGCCGCAGTTGACGCCATCTCCTGCAAAATTGAATTTGGAAGAATCACTCTGTCTGGGTAACATTCACTCGATCCCTGTTTCAAATCGTCAAACTAATTTTATGCGCCTCAATTAAATAATAATAAGCTTGCCTTGGACGTTCAATCTATTCTCTTACCGTTATTTCATAAGTTGTTATTATGAATCTGCTTGTAGTGTGCAAGTCCCGCAAAACATTCAACTCAGTCGCACTTCGAGAGATCCACCTCTAATTTCACGATCTTAGTAGAATTAATTATGACGAGTAAAGATTCGCGCGCGAAGCCTTGAATTTGGTCACTTGACCTCTCTTTTAAAAGTAATAAAAAATTCATTTTTAAAGCCCTAATTTTTATTTCTTAACAAGTATATTATTTGTTAAAAAATATATTTAATTTGAAATCCCCGAATTCAGTTTACATCAGTTTGGTATCAGAGCATTGTGATTCGCTCCTATTGAGAATCACGCGATCCGCTTTTCAATTAATTAAAAAAAAACAAAAGAGAACAAATATATATATATATATATATATTTCTCTAAATAAAATTATTTTAAATGGAAAATTGTGTAGGAAAAATCGAAGATAACGTCATCGCCCTGAGTACACAAATTCAAAGTCTCACGAACTCTATTGAAGCGCTAACCGCAAGTGTCAACGAGAACCAAAGGAGCGTAGGTCAAGCGATCACTGGGTTACGTGCGAGCGTGAACGCGTTAGAGGCCAACCGACACTTAGGCCTAAATTCACCACCCCAGGCCGAGCACTATCCAAATCGTAGGAATTTGGAACAAGAAAATCCACGACATATCGAGCCGGTAGTCCACAATATAAGAGAACTAGCTCGTTGGGATTTAGGAATAAAATTAGATGTCGGCGATTTTGAGGGACGAATAAAGTCTGAGAGTTGCCTGGATTGGTGTGATAGGATGGATCGTTACTTAGTTTGGAAGCAATTGCCACCAGCTAGGCAAGTAGAGTACACTATCCTTAGGCTAAAGGGGTCTGCCCTAATCTCGTGGGGAAAATTAGAGCGCGCTAGATTCAATTTAGGGTTACCTCCCGTAACTACCTGGAATGAATTTAAGGCCTAACTTAGGAAGCGCTACGTACCCCATGACTATCTCCAGACTTTATATCGTAGATTCCATAATCTACGACAAGAAAAGTCAATGGTAGATGAGTACACTGATGAGTTTCTTGTCCTACAGTCGAGGCTAGATCTTCGTGAGGATGATGACATGACTGTATCCCGTTATCTTAATGGGTTACGCTATTCCATACGGGATCAGCTGTAGTTGTACGACTATCGCGATTTAGGGGAAGTCTTTAGTAGAGCCTGTAGAGTGGAGTCACTACAGAAGCGCACATCCGGAGTTAGATCTAAGGATAAGTCTACAACGGGTATCATCACGACCACCACGGCCAGGATTTCAGATTCCCCTCACCCCCCCCGCTACTACCGGAACTCCGACCCCATCCACTATCCCTTCTAAGGGTAAAGAGATTATTGGGGCTAAGCCCAACACTGGGGTATTCCGATGCTTCAAGTGTATGGAGACAGGGCACAAATCATCTGAGTGCCCGCGACGCCACTTTGTCGCCGTTATCGATTCTACTGATGGACGTGAGCCTGAATATGGAGTCTACGTTAATGAGTCTCACCCTGAGCACGAGCACGAGCACGAGTCTGAGGATGTCATAGAAGTAGAAGACAAACACGTCGAACACTTAGTTTGCGTCTTACGCTATAGTCTGATCACACCTAGTGAGTCTGAAAGATAATTCTATGGGTTGTTAATCACCTAGAGGGGGGTGGGTGGGTAAATAGGTGTCTTTTAAATTTCTTTGTCACTTAGATTAATAAACATTCACAAGAACACATCACAAGCAAATCACAGAACACAGAATTTATAGTGGTTCCCCTATCTAGGGTACATCCACTCCCCCCTTCTTCCTCACTAGCAATGTGCTAGATAAGATTATATCTCCTCCTCTTCAACTCAGATCAACAGATCTTACAGGCTTAGTTTCTGGTAAGAAACCTACAACTCAGACCCAGTGATCCTACCTCAGAGATCCACCAAATCTCCTATCTCAGGTTCCTCAAGAACCCTACTTCAGACTATACAAGTCTCACCTCAGTGATCCCACACAAGTCACTTACCTCAGGTCCCTCAAGAACCCTACCTCAGCCTTTATAACACAGACTTACAATTCAGAGAATTTATCTCCTACCCACTCAGATCTCAAAGAGATCTTACAAAATTAAGAGGAAAGTAATTTCAGAAAATTCAGATTCTTCAAATCAGCAGCACATGAATGGTTCTTGATAAACAGACTGACTGAAATGATTCTTCTCTAGATCTGCAATGTTCTTGATGAAGATCGGCTTGATTTCTTTGAAAAACTTGTAGAACCGATCCACCTTAATCCTCTGATCAACTTGTTGAAAGGATCAGAAGACTTTCTTGAAGACCCATGTCTTCCTTCTTCTTGGAGTTGTCGCCCTCCTCTGACTTAGGAGAAATCAGAAAATGATTGAAAGTTGATTCATTGATTTCTGTGTAGACGACTCCTCTATTTATAGCCTTCACTGATTGCTGACTTCTGATTGATGACATCATCATATGTCATCATACTTCAAAATTTCCTTCAAACAGATTCTGATGAGACGTCAAGTCACTGTAGCTGACATGACACTTCTGACTTGACTTGACACTCAGTTGTGTTGACTCTGTTCAACTTCAGGATGAAAAGTGTCGAGAAGTCCAAAGTGTCTCGACACTATAATACTTAGTGTTCTTAGAAGGTGTCGAGACATCTTAGCAGTCTCGACACATCTGTACTTGATAGAATTTACAGTCTAAACTTGAAGGTGTCGAGACAGTTGACTTGTCTCGACACAACTGTCTGCTGTGTCGACATCTTTAAATCTGCACTGTGTCGAGACAGTTGAAATATCTCGACACTTCAGTCCGCTGGGTGTCGACTTCTGCTTTTAAATCTTCACTGTGTCGAGACAGTTGACTTGTCTCGACAATTCTACTTCATTGTGTCGAGACAGTTGCATTGTCTCGACACTACCGTCCTGAGCTTTAAGGTGTCGAGATATCTGACTCTTCTCGACACAGCTGACTTGATCTTCAAAGTGTCGAGATAACTGACTTGTCTCGACACAACTGTTTGATCTTCAAAGTGTCGAGATAACTGACTTGCCTCGACACAGCTTCTGCAAAGGTGTCGATATAGTTGTGAAGTGTGTCTACACTTTTGTACTTAGTCATTTTTCTGCGCTGCAACTTGCTAGGCTTTGATTGTCCTTACTTCACTCAGCACTTTTAGCTGTATGGCGTTGAGTGATTTGGCTTTACTCAACGTCTGTGGACTTAGTCAACTTCCTTCAGCAACTGCCTTGATATTTGACACTGAGTGAGCTTGCTTCACTCGACGCTTGTGGACAAGCAATTTTCTGACTTTCCAGTCAGTTTCTTTGAGTCCACCTGTCAATGTCACTTGGACCACCTGTCCAATCAATATGACATGGACTGACCTGCATGCATGAACTGAAACATACATCAAATACATACTTGTGTATATCATTGAGTTGAAAGAGTTTCTTCAAATCAAGTACATTGTTTCCAATGTACCCAACAGAGTCTACTGAGGATGACCGTATGAGACACGATATTTTCCGCACTACTGCACGCATCCAGGGGCAGTTTTGTTCTATTATCATCGATAGTGATAGTATGAAAAATTTTGTGTCCCAGCCATTGTTGTGGATATCCTCCGACATGTCGCCCGACATAAAGGTTTCATGGACAAAACGACACATTTCCGTTTTTTTTTTCAAAATATCCATTTGTAATATATCCTCCGATATGTCTGTTATTGACCAATATATTCGCCGATATATCCCGACATTTTTTTAACTGATTTTTTTTCAATTTATTTTAATTAATTTCTATGGTCCAATAGATAATATACCAAAATTGTTTCATTATTTAGGTTGTTTTTCCCTTCTTCTGACTTCCTTGCTCAAGTCTGTCATCGACTTCAATTATGTATGGTCTTTGAATTATAGACTAAAAGTTCCTTATTTTCCATTATCATCGATAATTTCACGACATTCTGCTTCCTCTTGTTTATTTACGCGTTATACCGTTATTATTTGTGTAACACAAAATGTTTATATTAGAGATAAATTTAGAAGTTCAATAAATATCAAATTATTACTACATTAATATATATATATATATTAAAAAAGGATAAATTTATAAATAATTACGCATATAAATAATTAAATATTAAAATCCGATATATGAAATATTCCCGATATATCCCCCGACATATTAAAACCGACATGAAAAGCCTAAACCGCCATGCCCCCGATATCCGACATCCATAACCTTGGTCCCAGCGCATGGTTGACACATTAGGGCTTGAGGTGCACCCGTTAGAACAACCCTACAGTTTATCCGGAGTCAATAGTCATTTGACTATGTTCGTCACTCATTTTTGTCTAGTAGAGTTTTCTATAGGGAACACGTACTCGGATAAAGTAACCTGTCATGTCGTTGCTATGGATGTCTGTCACATCCTTCTAGGGAGAGCGTGACAATATGACTGGCATGTCATGCATGACGGCACGAGGAACTCTCATTCCTTTGAACACCACAGACACAAGATTGTCCTTTTACCCCAGAAGAACTGTCTTATCGCAAGGGAACGCAGGAGGACCTACACGACACCTGGTTCACTTTTTGTTACCTCCACTACGTTACTGCTCACTGCACTTCCTCCTGAACCCCCATCCCATGAATTAATTCGTGACTCAGGTATGTCGCGCACACTACATTTATCAAGACCCGACGTGCCACCTGATATTTCTCAGTTTTCTTATACTTTACCTGACGGATATTCACTCCACACACCACACTCGGTCGATTTCGTATTTAGCGAATACACCTTTTCGCCTCACTATCACTTGGTTATACACATATCTATGGAATTATATCATTATCTTAAAAGATTGCCATCATATTGGTGGAATATATTATGTGGTCGCCTGAGAACCAAACTCGAGGATAGTAACGCTTATATCTATCTAACTAATGGTTTGTCTAAGGTTGTTGAAGGTAAGAGGGGTCTTCTTAAGCGTCAAATTGGAGCGAATATGAAGCAATGGGATCTTGTGCATCCACGAGCACAACTCACATATAATAATTCTAATCATTCCCATAATAAATCTCCTTTCGAGATTATCTGTTTGCTTCTATTACATTATCTTCTTGACCGCCATCCCTTCCATTTCCATGAATGTATTTCATTCGATGTGCAAGCTTGTACTAATTATTTAAAAAAATTGCGTAAAATTATTACTGATAATTTGCAAGCAACTTTTGAACATTACAAACTCACGGTCGGTCGTTATCGTCATGAGTTGTACTTTTCAAAGGAAGATTGTGTGTTTGTTTATTACAGGAAGATTAGTCCATTTCAAATTCCGAAGAACATCGAGCTACCTGTCAAGACCCCAGACACCCCCCCCCCCCCCCGATGTAGCACCAACAGCGACGCCCAATCTCTACAGTACCGGTGTCTGCAAGTTCTCGTTGGGCTCGAGGCACTGTCAATCCCGGGGGAATTGATGCAACCCTCGTCGCATCCTAGAACGCGTGACGCCACCACGCGCCATTATTTATTTCATGCAATTATTTATCTTTGTTCGTTTCCGTTGCAATTAATTATTTCATGTATTTCCTTTTTCATGCACTCGTTACTAGTTTCGACTTATCGGTGTGACCGACCGGTGAGACCCTTAATCAAAAGGTCCGGTAATTCGAGTAGTTAGGATGTAGGAGGCAAGCTTAATTTATTTAACGGAACTTATAAAATTAATCCCAAGAAAACAAATCAAATATTTTCGGAACTATTATTTGAAAGGAAATCCAGCACTGTTCATGGGCTGGTAAATGGAAGCTAATATTGGAGGAAATATGACGTGTCTAAGTTTGGAAAAAAATAAATAATGATTAAAATCTTTGGAAATAAATGAAGAAAGGAAATAAGGGGGCTGTTCACTGGATATAAATATCATTGCTCAAGCAGAGCAAACGGATCGGAAAATTTTAGAGGAAAAACAAAACCCTGTTTCGTTTTTTTCTCTGTATCTGGGATTGTTCACTGCCTTCTATCCCTCTCCGATTTCTCAGCCGACGCTTCGAAACTCCATAGCTCGCCAGTCCGTCGCGCTGCTCGCCGTCAAAGATTTCCTGTCCGGTCATCGCAAACGCGACCGAGTCTTCTTGATTCTCACGCCGCTCGGTCGTGCGTCTAGCAACAGTTGCCGCCGGAACCAGCTGACGCCCGCCATTCTTGATACTGCTTCGCTGCTGGATGATTCGTCGACAACAACACCCTGCCCAAGTCCAAGTGCCGCAGTTGACCAAGTCCAAATGCCGCAGTTGACGCCATCTCCTGCAAAATTGAATTTGGAAGAATCACTTTGTCTAGGACTCTAGGTAACATTCACTCGATCCCTGTTTCAAATCATCAAACTAATTTTATGCGCCTCAATTAAAAAATAGTAAGCTTGCCTTGGACGTTCAATCTACTCTCTTACCGTTATTTCATAAGTTGTTATTGTGAATCTGCTTGTGGTTGTGTAAGTCCCGCAAAACATTCAACTCAGTCGCACTCGAGAGATCCACCTCTAATTTCACTATCTTAGTAGAATTCATTACGATGAGTAAAGATTCGCTCGCGAAGCCTCGAATTTGGTCACTTGGCCTCTCTTTTAAAAGTAATAAAAAAATCATTTTTAAAGCCCTAATTTTTATTTCTTAACAAGTATATTATTTGCTTAAAAAAATATATTTAATTTGAAATCTCCGAATCCGGTTTACATCACATTGTATCTCCTATGATTTTCGATTTATGATATCAAATTTGTAGGCTACTAGATACTGTGTTTACATTAGTAAACTCTATTGCTACACTTCATAACCTTAATACAACGTGTTCTTGCTTTTTTATTGATGCCCCAGATGCTTTTCAAAGGTTTCCCAGATAAATCCGATGCTCTGAAGGCATTGCAGCATGGCGCTTTCACTACAGGGTCCTCTTCAAGATGGTCTACTGAGTGGGAGACGCATGCGTTCCCTGTCATAGAAGAGGTGAGTTTTATAGATTACATTCCACATAATTGTGTATATATATATTTTTAATGTATGTACTACATTATTTACTATTTTAAATTACTATTCAGTGCATGTGATATTAAGCCTGTGCCTAACATTTTAGACTTTTGTTCGCATCTAAAGCTAGCTAACTAGGCATTGCGTCAAGCAACTAGGGTTACATACTCATATGAGCTTCAAAAGAAACAACTTAGGGCTAATATTTAAGTTCAAAATAGAATGTTCAAAATTTTGTTAATTAGGATCACTTATGAGTTCAAAAAATAAGCTGTGGGAGAAATATATTTGGAGCATATGCACATAAATGTTACATCAATTTCAGAGTATCAATTGATTTAATATCTTGAAGATGCACTATGGAATGATTTATATTAGAACAATTGATGGAATAATAGGAAGAGTAAAGAAAAGATATTATAGTTTTTATTGATACATAAAAACACACGAGCAAGTACCCAAGATGTTATGGGTATGTTACTCAAGATATGTATGATGAAACACTAACTAGTAGTAAATATATTCTTTGAGTGAGCACAAAATTTCAATTGAAGTAGGTTACAATTTTCAATGTTCTTATTTTTTTTTATAGAAAAATGGAGATGTTATATAATTTATATCCTTAGATAAATGGGTCTATTCTTATGTTCCTCTACTTGTCTTTATTACATTTTTTTACATGTCTTTTTACATAGGGGTTAATCATAATTTATTTAGAAAAATCATCTCTTTTTATTTATGTTAGGTAGTTTCTTAATAATTCCAAATGTGTAGACCTCTTTACAGAATATGAGTATACTGTATTTATATGGATCTAGGTCTAGAACGAAATGATACAATAAGTGTTTTCCTTAACCATAGCTTGAGAGTTTGGTTGTTCACTCCTCCCGAGTGACCCCGCAATCAGACCCCCACGAGAAAGGCTCCATTATTTGGTTATGGCCCCACACTAGTTACCCTTAAATATTTTATGTATGTTTTATTTAGGCGATTATGTTTTGAGTTATTAGAAGCAAGGTTGTAGATGTCGGATATCGGGGACATGTCGGTTTAGGTTTTTCATGTCGGTTTTAATATGTCGGGGGATATATCGGGGATATTTCATATATCGGGTTTTAATATTTGATTATTTACATGAGTAATCATTTATAAATTTAATCCTTTTTTTAATTTATATATATTAATATATTGATTATTTGATATTTATTGAACTCCTAAATTTATGAAACTAATATAAACATTTTGTATTGCACTAGTAATAACAGTATAACACGTGAAATAAAATAAGAGAAGACAAAATATTGGGAAGTTGTCGATGATAATGAAAGATAAGGAACATTTAGTCCATAATTCAAATATCATGCATAATTAAAGTCGATGATGGACTTGAGCAAGGAAGAAAGCCAGAGGAAGGTAAAAAACAACCTAAACAATGAAATAATTTTGGTCTGACCATAAACACTAATTAAAATAAATTGAAAAAAATCAGTCGATAAAATTTCGGGATATATCGGACGATATATCGGCGAATATATCGGACGATATATCGGCGAATATATCGGTTAATAACAGACATATCGGAGGATATATTCCAAAAGGATATTTTGCAAAAAAAATCGGAAACGTGTCGTTTTGTCCATGAAAGCTTTATGTCGGCCGATATATCGGTCATGTCGGAGGATATCCACAACAATGATTAGAAGTCATTGATATCTTTTAATTTTTTTAGTATTTTATGTTAGTCTAAATGTTCAGACTTTACTATGCTTATAATATTTTGTAATTCAATATAAGGACCCTTCGGGTCAAGAATGAATATATCCAAGAAAATTTTAAAAGTTCTCTCTAGTTCTTTCCTCCTTATCCTCCTTCTAGGGTTAGGGTTGAGCAAATCTCTCTCTTCTTCCTCATCACATTATTTGTAGGTTGAGCTTGACTCCCTTGTATTTTTGCATCCACCACCACCTCTGACAAGATTCCGATGCCATACGGGATATGTCTGCAACATATATCTCCTCACTGACCTCCGGTCAACGTTTGATACAATTATATGTTTTTACGTAGTTATGAAGTCTAGATCATAACAAATAGGTATCAAAGCCAGTTGATCTCGTATTCTCACTTCTGCAACACCTGTAAAATCGCTTGTGACGAGCTCCCATTTTTTGCTATCTCCTATCGCAAGGTCTCTCTGTTCGACTTAATAACACAAGATTCGTGATAGGAAGAAGAGGGAGGAGAGAAAACTATGAGAAGACTTAGGAGAAATTAGGGTTAGAGAGGAGGAGAAAGAGAAATACCTTGATAATGCTGTGCATGAACCGCAAGAGAGGGGGCCCCAGGTATAAATATACCCGGGCCCAAGAGGGGAGCCGGCCGGCCCCCCAATAGGGCTGAACCGGATCGGTTCAGCCCCCACCGCCGCCTTTTAGATGGAGGGGGCTGAATCGGATGTTTCAGCCCCGTTGTCGCTCGCCGTCTTCTTTCGCCTACGAGTGTAAGTGCGCTCAAAGAACTGTGCCATGTTCGAGGGCGTAACATTCCCCTCCCCATCAAGAACCAACTTGTCCCCTAGGTGGTAGTCCGGGTAGAGCTCCCGGAGTTCCAACAGATCAACCCAAGAATTGTGTGCTTCAGATAGGTGCTTCCATTTGACAAGGAGTTCGGGGCGGTACTTGGTGCCCCGTCGTTTCCACTTGAGCATAAGGATATCCTCGGGAAGTGGCCGCAGTTCGCCTGCGACCGTGGCCTCAGGAAGAAGGGTGCTCGCCGCCACATTGTCGCCGATCTTCTGCTTCAATACGGACACATGGAAGGTCGGATGAATGCGTGACCCCGGAGGAAGGGACAAAGTATAGGCCACCGGCCCCACCCGACGTAGAATTCAAAAAGGCCCGTAGTAGCGAGGGGCTAGTTTCTGGTTCGACCGGCTGGCCATTGACACATGCCGGTAGGGGCAGAGCTTGAGGAAGACGTCATCGCCTACAGCAAACTCCCGGTCCTTGCGATGCTTATCGACCTGGGCCTTCACGCGATCCTGTGCGGTACGGAGATTTGCCCGGAGAAGGACGAGAGTGCGGTCCCTATCGCGGAGAGCCCGGTCCACTGCTGGTAAAGCTGTGCTGCCGGGTTCGTGGCTGCTCAACGAAGGCGGGGGGGGGGGGGGGGGACCATATACGGCCTCAAATGGGGTCATTTTGCTGGCGGAGTGATGGGATGTGTTGTGACAGTATTCTGCCCAATGGACCGCGACTCGTCCATCACAAAACAACGGAGGTATGTTTCCAGCCCCTGATTGAGAACCTATGTCTGGCCATCCGTTTGGGGGTGATTCGCCGTGCTGAAGAGGAGGCAAGTGCCCTGTAAGCGAAAGAGCTCCCGCCAAAAGTTTCCCACGAAGAGCGAGTCCCGGTCGGAAATGATGGCACTCGGGATGCCGTGAAGATGGACAATCTCGCGGACGAAAAGATTGGCGATGGACTCGCCAGTGAACGGATGGTTGAGAGCCAAGAAATGGCCATATTTGGAAAGCTTGTCAACCATCACCAGGATGACTGTCTTGCCCTGGGACTTGGGCAGCCCGTCGATGAAATTCATGGACACGGTCTCCCAATATGTTGCGGAATCTCCAAAGGTGTGAGGAGGCCGGCTTGTGAGGTCGTCTCGTGCTTCTGACGTTGGCATATCTCACACTGCTGCACAAACCGCTGGATGTCGCGTCGTAAGCCGGGCCAAAAAACATTCGCCCGTGCACGCTGGAGGGTCCGGAGTATGCCCGCATGGCCTCCGGTCGGGGAGGAGTGAAACTTATGCATCATAACTGTCTTCCAAGCGGAGTGTGGCGGAATGACCACCCGGTTCTGATAGTAGAGTCTGTTGTTTAACAACTGGTAGCTTGGTGTAGTAGGCTGGCCCTGACGGAGAGCCTCCACTATGGTCCGGAGTGTAGGATCCCGCAAGACCTCCTCCTGAATATTTTTCAGAGAGTCGAGCAGAGGCCCGAAAATGTGGGTGCAAGTGCCTTCCGGTAAACGGGATAGAGCGTCGGCCACCACATTCTCCCTTCCCTGTCTGCAGAGAATCTCATAATCGTAGCCCAAAAGTTTCGTCACCCATTTTTGTTGTAGCGGGGAAGAGACCCGTTGATCCAGAAGGTGCTTCAAGCTTTGATGATCAGTGCAGAGCTTGAAATGTCGTCCTAACAAGTAAGACCGCCACATGGCGACTGCGTGAATAATTGCCAGCATCTCCTTCTCATACGTAGAAAGCCCCAACGTGCGGGGTGCTAATGCCTTGCTGTAGAAGGCGAGTGGCCGGCCCTCTTGCATCAGCACCGCGCCAATCCCAACGCCGGACGCGTCGGTTTCCAATACGAACTCCTTAGTGAAATCCGGGAGGGCGAGGACCAGGGTAGTCGTCATGGCCCCCTTAAGAGCTTGGAATGCCACTTTCACCTCAGCCGACCACTGGAAGGCATCTTTTTGCAACTGTTGCGTCAGTGGCCGAGCGATCTTGCCATAATCCTTGACAAAGCGTCGGTAGTATCCCGTGAGGCCCAGGAACTCCCGTAATGCTCAGACCGTTTGAGGACGAGGCCAGGATAACATGCTGTCAATCTTCTTGGGGTCCTCCTTGACCTCGCAAACGGAGACCAAATGGCCCTGGTATTCCACCTCTCCTTGCCCGAACGAACATTTGGACTGCTTAGTATATAAGCTAGTGTTGGCGGAGGAGGGAGAAAATGTGCTCATTATGGGCCAGATGCTCCTCCCAACTAGTGTTGTAGATGAGGATGTCATCAAAAAAGATCAACACTGACTTGCGGAGAAGAGGCTGAAAGATCTCGTTCATGACTGCTTGGAATGTAGACGGGGCGTTGGTGAGCCCGAAGGGCATCACCAAAAACTCATAGTGGCCATCGTGCGTACGGAAGACCGTCTTGTGAATGTCCTCGCGCATCCGAATCTGGTGGTAGCCCGACCTGAGGTCGAGCTTAGTGAAGTGGCGAGCGCCGTGTAGCTCGTCTAATAATTCTTCGATCAGCGGAATAGGGAACTTGTCTTTGATAGTGGATGCGTTCAGACCGCGATAATCCACGCAAAAGCGCCATGTGCCGTCCTTCTTTTTCACTAAAATGATAGGGGAGGAGAAGGAGCTGGTGCTGGGGCGGATAATCCCTGCGGTAAGCATTTCCTGAACACTGCGCTCAATCTCAGCCTTCTGGACGTACGAGTAGCGGTATGGTCGGATGTTGGTAGGCTCGACGCCTGGCTTAAGCTCGATCTGGTGATCTCTGAATCACGGTGGGGGAAGTGAGCGGGGTGCTTGAAAGATATCAGAGTACTGAGCCAACAATGCTTGTATCTGAGCGGGTGCAACGAGGAGTTCCGGGGGTGCCGGCACGACTCCCATAACTACTGCCATCAGGCTTCCTTGACCCTCCAGTTGTTCCAAGCTTCGAAGGGATATTTCCTTCATCGGAGATGATTTAAGGCCGTCCAGACAATACTGCCGTCCGTGCTGTAAGAACTCCATCGTCATCTGGTCCCAATCAAAAGTAACACGTCGTAGCTGCTGCAACCACTGAACCCCAAGCACTATGTCGGACCCCCGAATGGGTAGAAGATAGACATCCGTACGCCCTGTGTATCCCTGTAACCGCAGCTCAACCCCTCTCATGACGCCTTCACACTGTAGCTTGCTTCCATCGGCCACCACGACGTGGAAAGAGGCCCCCTTATCAATCGCGTGTCCCACCTTTTGTGCCACCGTGGGATGCATGAAGTTGTGGGTGCTCCCGTTATCCACCAAAATCATCACCTTCTCCTGGCTAATCTTTCCCGCAATCCGCATCGTGAGGGGGGATTGCATCCCTCCATGGCGTGTATGGACACCCCGAGCTCGGTCAAGTCCAAATCCTCCTCCAACTCAGTCTTGGAGGCTATCTCGGCTGACACATCCTCATGGAGCTTGAACACCTGTATCTTCTGACATTTGTGCCCGGGCACAAACTTTTCATCACAGTTGAAACATAGGTCCTTCTCTTTTCGTGCTTGCAGTTTGGCCCACGATAGACGCGTCACGGTTGGCTTGCTGGCCGCCTGTGGCTCCCTGCGAGCGGCCGGGGGTACAGTACCCGTCCTCCCCGTGGTGCGGAAACGTTGCCGGTTGAATCGCTCTTTCTGAATACGGGCTAGACTGATGGCATGATTCAGACTGCGGGGCATGTATGCTCGGACCTCATCCCGTAGATGCTCCTTTAGCCCGGAGACAAAACAGCTGAGCAACTTTTTCTCTTCCCAGTGCACCCGATTGACTAATTTCTCGAACTCGGTCCGGTACTCTGTCACTGTTTTTGTCTGATATAACTTGTGCAAAAGAGCTTCAAAGTCCTCATACTCTAGTGGACCGAACCGTGCGGTGAAACCGTCCACAAAATCAGCCCAGTGTACATAGTCTTTGCCCCTCAGAAATCACTGCGTCCACTGAAATGCGTCTTCCTCCAGGTGGAAAGAAGCCAGCTGCACTCATTGGGCCTCCAGAACTTCTTGGTAACTGAAAAAAAAGCTCGGTCTTCTGCACCCACTCCAAGGCGTCCCCTCCTTTGAACTTTGGAAAATTCATGCGCGTGAGCTTCAGAGGTATGTAAGCCCGCGGGGCGACTTGCCCCTGCCCGTTCTATGCCGGTCGCCTATGCTCCATAGGGCCAACGTATGCACCCGGGTAGCCATGGTGTGGTGGCCTCGGATACCTCTGATGAGGCTGGCCGCCCCAAGGAGCCCCGGTTCCCAATCCCCCGTGACGGCCGATGCCATTGGGCGGGGGTAAAATCCCCCTCGCACCTCCAGCCCCCGCGCCCGACGGCTGTTCCGCCCCCCCTTTCTCGCCGCTGAACCGCCACCACGGCGGTGGTACCCCGGTGCCCCGTAAGGGATGGATCCCCCCGCTAGAGGAGCCCCCCCAGGCTGCCGCCACCCGATCTGGCGAATCCGGAGCCCGCGCGACCCGCGCCAGCCCCCGCGCGGAACGGATCGGCCGACCCAGCCGTTTCCGCGGCCGGTAGGGTCGATTTCCGCGCCCCGCCGACCTCTTCATGCGTCGGTGATTTCCCCTTGAGTAGGGTTTTTAGTTCTTCCATACGAACATCGAGCCGCTCTTCCAACTGTTGCGTGGACGCCCTCATCTCTTCTTCGATGGCGGCCACCGAATACGTCAATCCGATGTAGTTTTCCTCTAGGGTTTCCAAACGATTGATTTCTTCTTGCAAGTGTGTGTTCACCATGATGGGAGGACGAATCCTCTGATACCAAATGATTGGAAGAAGAGGGAGGAGAGAAAACTAAGAGAAGACTTAGGAGAAATTAGGGTTAGAGAGGAGGAGAAAGAGAAATACCTTGATAATGATGTGCATGAACCCCAAGAGAGGGGGCCCCGGGTATAAATATACCCGGGCCCAAGAGGGGGGCCGGCCGGCCCCCCAATGGGGCTGAACCGGATCGATTCAGCCCCCACCGCCGCCTTTTAGATGGAGGGGGCTGAACCGGATGGTTCAGCCCCGTTGCCACTCGCCGTCTTATTCCGCCTACGAGCGTAGGTGCGCCCAAAGAACTGTGCCATGTTCAGGGGCGTAACAATTCGACACATCCATCTAAAGTCGAAGGCACGCCCTTCTCTTTGGTAGGTCTCGTTAATTTATTCATTTAGTTGACCCCCTTAATGTTGATCCTATCGCAGAACCCACTTCAACAATCTTTCATTATTTGATGCATCTAAGCCTAACAACATTGCAAATCATGAGTTCATGATCCAATCCACTTTACGTCGATCTTGACTCTTCTTGTTGATGCTCAATCATCTACCATGACACTTCCAATCGATGCTTAATTTGTCGGTGGTATCTATGGCCTCCACACAATACTTCCTCGGTGCACGATCTTCCAAATCTCAGATAACTCTTGTTGTCAACATAACTCAGACATTCCTTTGTCGACTTGTCTTGCTCTAGTTGTATCTGGCTTACGATCCACCCGACCGCCAACCCTCCAGGTACACCAATCGATTACTTAGGTCAACTTCATGAGATGCTAAAGGAATTCAAAGTTAATTTGGTAGCCTCCGAGGCGCGTAAGCTAGCAACAAACATGGGGAACCTGGTTGTCCTCACAGGCCTGATTATTTAGCATATCCCTATTCCATCATTCACTTATTGTTCAGGTCCCTCTTCCATCTTCTATGAGCCTACACTGAGTCACCAACAGTTTGTCACTACTACTCATGGATCTTGTTGGTCCACTTCCTGCATGAGTGACAGGTAGTGTCATCATCTCTTACAACCTAACAACAACACTCAAGCCTTTATCCCACCATAGTGGGCTCGACTATATGAATCCTTTGTCGCCATCGCACCCTATCTTTAGTCATAATCTCATGAATGTCTATGTTCATGCTTTCCTTATAATTTCATTTCAAGACTTTTTTGGGCCACCCTCCCAGCTTGACATTCCTTGTGACTAAATTCTCACAATGTCTAATAGGTGCCTCTAATGGGCTCCTTTGTACGTGTCCGAACCATCTTAATCGTGCTTCTCGCATCTTCTCTACAATTGGTGTCACTCCCATTTTTCCCTGATACATTCATTCCTAATTTATCCAGTCTCGTGTGTACAAACATCCACCTAAGCATTCTCATTTCTGCAACTCCCAGTTTTTGCTTATGTGCATAATTCACTGCCCAACACTCAGAAACATAAAGCATCACTGGTCTGATTACAGTACAACAAAACTTGCCTTTTAGTTTTAATGGTACTTTATGATCACATAAGACCCCATACGCATCTCTCCACTTCAACCAACCTGCTTGGATTCTATGTATCACATCTTTATCTACACCTCCATTTTTTTGAACTAATCCAAGATAATTAAAGCACTCACTGCGAGATATATCATGATCACCCAACTTAATCACGGTTTCATCCGCCGTTATTGTTGTGCTAAACTTAAACTCCATATACTCTGTGTTTGTCCTGCTCAACCTAAAACCCTTCTTTTCTAAAGAGCCTCGCCAAAATTCAAGTTTCACGTTTACACCCTCGCACGTATCATCGACAAAAACAATATCATCTGCAAACAATAAACACCAAGGTATTACTTGTTGGATATGTCCAGTGAGCTCATCTAAGAGAAGGGGAAAGAGATAAGGGGTTAAAGCCAATCCTTAATGTAAGCCAACAATGATAGATAATTCCGGTGTTAATCATCTATTTGTCCTCACCCCATTACTGAATTTGTATACATGTCTATGATTACGTCAATGCATGATACATTTGCACCTTTCTTTTCTAGGATTGTAAGACCTCTCTTGGAACCCTATCATAAGTGTTGACAAAGTGGAAAATGCTCGAATGAATAATAATAAAGAGGAGTCCCCCTCCTATATATGAGGGGAATACAACAAGGGCAAGAAAGTAAAATAACGTGAGGAAAATAAATCCATAATTCTAACACTCCCCCTCAAGTTGGGCGTGCGATATTTTGCATGCCCAACTTGCACATAATCTCTTAGAACGCAGTCTGACATAACCCCTTGATGAAAACTTCCACAAACTGTTGATCTGAAGGAACAAATAGTGTGCTCACAACTCCTCTTTCTATTTTCTCTTTTATGAAATTGGATCGACCTCAACATGCTTTGTGCGATCTTGCTGAACGGGATTGTGAGCTATGCTAATGACGACTTTACTATTGCAGTAAAGTCTTACAGTGTCTTTGTTTTCCATGCCAAGATCGTTCAACAAGGATTTAATCCACAGTCCTTCACAAATCTCACACGCCATAGCTATAAATTCTGCCTATGCACTTTACCTGACAACCACATGTTTTTTACTCCTCCACATTACCAAATTACCGCCAACTAAAGAACAATAACTAGAGGTGGACTTCCTGTCATCAACTGAATCGGCCCAATCAACATCAGTATAGACTTCAACAGTCAGTTCTTTGCCAGGGGAGAACAAGATACCCCTTCCAGGAGAGGACTTGAGATACCAAAGAATACAATAGGCTGCTTCTAAGTGACGAATTCTGGGTGAATGCATGAACTGATTGATGACACCCACAACATATGAAATATTCGGACGAGTATGTGATAAATAGATAAGACGGACTTCTAGTCTTTGAAATCCAGCAATATCAGCAACCACTTCCCCATCATCTCTACCCAATCTGTGGCTGACTTCAGTTGGGGTGTCAGCAGGTCTGCACCCACTCAACCCACACGATTGGAGCAAATCAAGGATACACTTCCTCTGAAATATAAATATAGCATGCTTCGATCGAGCGACCTCAATTCCTAGAAAATATTTGAGATTTCCTAGGTCTTTTACTTCAAACTCCTTTGCCAATCTTTGTTTCAGAGACTAGATTTCTTCGGTTTCATCACCCGTGATAATAATATCATCCACATAAACAATAAGGGCAGTGAGACTCCTATGTTTGCGCCTTATAAATAAAGTATGATCAACATTACTTTGGGAGTATCCAAATGCGACCATAACTCTATGAAATCTCCCAAACCAGGCCCGAAGGGATTGTTTTAGGCCATATAAGGCTTTCTTCAACCTGCATATCTTTCCCCCAGATCCTACCAGTGTAAGACCAAGATGTAACAACATGCTGTCTTCTTCTTTCAGGTCCCCGTGAAGAAACACATTTTTCACATCTAACTGAGTTAGAGACCACTCCTTGCAGGCAACATATGCGAGTAAAACTTCTATAGAATTCATCTTCGCAACATGGGCAAAGGTTTCTTGGTAGTCAATCCCCATGGTCTGGGTGTAGCCCCTAGCTACCAACCGAGCCTTGTACCATTCAACATCACCTTCAAAGTTTTGCTTGACGGAGAACACCCATTTACATCCAACCACAGTCTTGCCTGGTGGCAAGGGGACCAAGTCCCAAGTGCAATTCTTTTCCAGGGCCAACAGACAATAAAGAGCTTATGTGAGGGAGATAATGAGTTGTAGGACACAAAGTGAGACATCAGATGTTGGGTAGAGTTACCTTGAGAGACCAAAGAAGGGTCCAATGTTGGAGCGGGTAGCCTGGGGGTTGTCGATGTACCTGGACCCCTTTTCCGCCGAGTATACACTTGTAAATGAGCAGTCACAGGAGTAGGCACCCGAGTGGTCACAGGAGGAGGCATAAGAGTGGTGACAGGAGGAGGCACATGAGCGGGAATAACCACGGTAAGAGGAATAGGAAGAGGTAGAGGAAAAGAACTCACTTCCATTGGATGAGACTCCCCCTGAAGTGAAGACTCCCCTTGAAGTGAAGGCTTGTAGTAGGATTCAGACGCTTGAAATGTAACATCTATAGTAACGGTCTTTCTGGAAGCTTGATGGAAGCACTTAATATCCTTTCTGTGTAGAAGAATACCCAATAAAGATATACTTGAGGGCACGAGGATCAAGTTTGGACGAATGATGCACATGGACAAAACACATGCATCCAAAGATCCGATGAAGAAGATTTGAGGGAGAGACAGAAAGGGCTTGAAGAGAAGATTTGTTGCCAAGAATACGAGTCGGTACGCGATTAATGAGGTATGCCGCAATGAAAACCGCATCACCCCAAAAATACTTAGGAAGGTGCGTCTTTAGGAGACATCGAGCTACCTCTAAAAGGTGGCGATTCTTGCGCTCGGCAACCTCATTCTGAGCCGGGGTATAAACAAAAGAGGTCTAATGTTTAATGCTCTGATCACTAAGATAATGATCAAAGGAAGAATCGATGTACTCCCGACCATTATCACTGCGCAAAATCTTGATGGTAGCATTAAACTGAGTAGCCACCATTTTGTGGAAACACTGAAATAATGAAAAATATCATTTTTGTGTTTCATCAAATAGACTTACGTACAACAAGAATAACAATCAATAAATGTAACAAACCAGCGAAAACCAGAAATAGAGGCAACACGGTATGGACCCCAAACATCAGTATGAACTATAACAAAAGGAGAAACACTAGGAGTAGACACATGAGTAAAAGAAGCACTATGATGTTTAGCTAGAGCACACACATCACGTGTAAAAGTTTTCAAAGATACGTTGGACATATTCAAAAATAAAAGATGCATAGTAGATAGATAATGGTGGCCTAAGTGGCAGTGCCATGAGTTCACAGAGATTTGAGCAACAAAAAGAGCATTCAGAGCAGAGGACGAGCTGGAGGGGTTAAACAGGTAGAGGCCATCCCACAGTTTACCAAAGCCAATTAACGTCCCCGTCTTCAGGTCCTGAAAGACACACGAGGAGGGAAAAAAAATTACAGAGCAATTCATAGAATTAGTGAGATGACTAATGGAAAGCAGGTTGCGAGTAAACTTAGGCATATAAAGCACTGATGAGAGGATGAGGGAGGAGCAATGAATGGACCTTTTTCCAACAATGGGAGATAGAGATCCATCAGCAATGTTCACTTTGTCCGTACCAGACAAAAGAGTATAAGACACAAAACCAGTCACAGAACCGGTTATGTTGTCGGTGGCACCATAATCAATTATCCATTGGGAGGAAGAGCTCACGGTGGTAGAGTGAGCCCCTAGAACTCCCTGATGAGCGTATGAGGAGTTAGCAGATTCAGAGGAGTGGTCAAGCATAAAGCGGCGGAGGGCGAGAATCTCCTCAGCAGAAAGAGGAGAAGGAACCTCAGGGGTAGCAAGACCTCCATAAGAGGCATGATCATCAACAACATTAGAGAGATGAGTCGAGAGAGATGGAGAAGGTCGACCCAACCTGCGACTAGAGCCATGGCTTCCACGAGGAGCAGGACCCCCGCGAGGAGAAGGAAAACCATGAATCTTAAAGCAGGCGTCCTGAGTATGGTGGGATTTCCCACAATAATCACACGTCAAATGATCCTTGTCCATAGACTTGGCCCTAGTGTCACGGAAAGAGCGGCCCCCGGAACTGAACCGAGCGGTAAGAGCAGAGCCCTCAGCAACAGTGTCTGGTAGACGAATCTGTCGGCGATCATATTCTTGCCGAACCAAACTATACACCTCAGGTAAGGATGACTGAGGAGAGCAGTCAAGAATCTGAACATTGATGGGATCAAGTTCATGATGGAGAATTTGAGGAAACTCAAAGATTCGGTTGCGTTCCTCCCGGGCACGGACCAACACCTCATTTTCTGGGGAGACGAGAGTAAGCGAATCAAAATGATAATACTCCTGGTAAGCTGAGTAAACTCCAAGTAGTAGGCAGCGGGAGGACGATCCCTTTGGCGTAAAAGGAATATACGTCAACTAAAAGATCTGAGCCGCATTGCCACGACAGGAATATGTAATCTCGACATGCTTCCAAATGTCGGCTGCAGTGTCCAAAAAGAGAGAGTTGCGGGCAATAGACTCATGCATGAAGTTAGTCAGCCATGACATAACCAAAGAGTTCTCGGAGTCCCATTGTGGCCAATCTGGATAGGTAGGCGGAGGCGCCCTAGTAGTACCACTTAGGTAGCCAAACAAACTATGGTTCTTGAGGGCCAAAGTAACAGAACGAGCCCATGGAAGATAATTGGTTCCATCCAACCTAATATTAGTAATCTGAGGGGTCCCGTGATCATGGGAGACACAAAGAGATCCAATAGAAGGCAAAGGTTCCATAGGAGCACTACCACCACAGAGGATACATCTGGAGTTTCATCACTTCCCGACATAGAAACTGAGGAAAGGAAGCCATCGAGCTGCTAGAGAAGAAAAAATTCCCTTATAGAAAGAGGGGAAGTAACGGAGGAAGACCCATGCCCGCAATAAGAGAGAACGGGAGGACTCAAGCCTGCATAGATTCGTCGCCAAAAGGACACTCAAACAGTCATTCAGAAGAAGCAACGCCGACGAGCACTGACTGGAGACTCTGCTGCGGGGTGACGGATGCTGCTGAGGGGCGGAAGGTGCTAACAGTCGCTGGAGACGGAGGAAGAGGGCTAACATGCGCAGAGCATCCGACGCTGAGGAGTCGGTCATTGTCGACGGAAGCCACTGGAGACAGAAGCTGCTGTCAGGAGCCGGCGCTGTCGGGAGACTGAAGTTGTTGGAGACCGACGTTGGAGACAGAAGCCGCTGCTGTCGGGAAATGCGGAAGACACGCTATTTGTGGAGGAGGCGGAAACCGTGAGACTAACAAGGCGGAGCGAAAGTTAGGGAATCGGCTTTGATACCATGTTTACAAAATGGAAAATGTTCGAATGAATAATAATAAAGAGGAGTCCCCTCCAATATATGAAGTGAATACAACAAGGGCAAGAAAGTAAAATAATGTGAGGAAAATGAATGCGTAATTCCAACAATAAGCCTTCTCAAGATCGATAAATAGCATATGCAAATCTGTGCTTGATGGTGTCACTCGCACTTTGGAGCATCATTCTATAATTTTTCTAGTGGGTGATAGTTGTTCCAGATGATTTTGTGGCTAGATTCTCTCTTTAAGCTTGAAGACAATCTCAAAGTGAAGGAGATATTGAAGGTTATCTATCCTTAGTAAATGGGCGGAGTTTGACTGTTGTCAGACCAATTTTGACTGCATATATCTGTTTAGAACAACGGAGCCTTGCTATTTGCAGGCCAAACTTTGAAATCTATAAATAGACCCAAAGGGTACCTCAGAAGGCAAGCTCTCCTGTTTTCTAATTCCCAGATCTTCTTGCGCTTTCTGAGGTGCCCTTAGCTCAGCACAGGCTAAGGAGGGAGAGCGCTCTAAGATCTTTCGGGTGTGTGGTGGGACCTCCGTGCTGGAGCCTCAAGTCAGTTTTGAGCTCTAAGTCTTTGGTCAGCCAAGCTTGCTAGGCGAAGTAAGTGTGCGGTCACCCCTTCCCCAAGGGTTTGGACTCCATAGAAGCCGATTCCCGATTTCAACATTTTGGTGCGGTGAGGGTGGAGAGTGATCAGCACCAAAAACCTTAGCGAACCCAATGACTGGTGGCGAAGGGCAGGGATCTGACCAGACCGACTCGCCACCTCCCCCCCTCTCGCCACTCTCGGCATGTTTGAGGATTTCCGGCAAGAGATGCTGAACCTCATAACCTTCACACTCACTGCTCGCAGAGAGTGCTCGACACCCTCGGTGCCAGTGGCCGCAGCCCCAGCCCTGGGCGAGAACGCCCCTGTTCGGCGACCGAGAAGGAAGCTGCGGCGGAAGGTAGTGGGCGAGATCTCCCCGGGCGAGATCTACCAGGGCGAGCCCTGTTCCTTGGTTCGACGAGTGTGGGAAGGTCTGGCGAGAAGGAGGCGCGAGATCGTCCGGCTCGCTCGGCAGGGGAGGGTAGTCCCTTCAGTGAGTTGGTCTCATCTGCCTCAGTTCCAGAGGGATTCTGCGTGCCAGAAATGTCTGACTACACCGGAAGGGACGATCCGGTCCAGCACATCCAATGGTTCGAGAATGTGGTTTTGATCTGACAACTGTCGGATGCTTTCAAGTGCCGGCTCTTTGCCATCACCCTCAAGGAGAAGACAAGAGATTGGTTCCATCAGCTCCCTGCCAGCTCCATCTACTGCTTTGAGGACCCGCGCCGGGGGTTCCTGGTAAGGTTCACAACTTCCAAGAAGAGGAAGTGAGAGTCAGAGTCCCTGTTTCTCATCAAGCAGAGGGCGGATGAGACTCTGGGGAGCTACGCGGATAGATTCCAAGAGGAGGTTCTCCAGGTTCAGGAGATGCCAGGGCACACCATCATGGTGGCCTTCACCCTGGGACTGCAACAGGGGTTCTTCAGGATGGAGCTGAAGAGGGTGCCTCCGCTGTCCTTCGAGGAGCTGATGGAGAGGGCTTCCCGGGAGGTCGAGGGAGAGGCGTCGAACACGGCGTTTGCCAGGAAGCTAGCCAGGTGGGCTGCGGAGGAGGAGCAGGAGCCAGGAGGTGGCAAGGGGTAGGAGGCCAGGAGGGCAGAGCCCAGGCAGCGGGAACAGCCGCAACAGCAACATCTAAGGTGGGGCCGCCAAGAGCCGAACAATCGGCTAGGCTGGATGCAGCCAGAATGACATGACCAGGGGCCGAGGAGAGGTTTCCATGGAGGAGACGACCGCCAAGGGGGGCAAGGCTAGTTCAACCCTCCAGGTTGGGGGCATGGCCAGAGGCCCCCCCCTCCCCGATCAACACCAGGCTATGACGATAGCCCTGGGGAGGAGGAGAGGAATGCATAGGAGAAGGCCGGAAGGTAAAGCGGAGCTGCCCTACTGTGACTTCCACCAGGAGGGACATACGACGGCTACCTGTCCGGAGTTCCTAGAGATAAGGGGAGCAAGGGGGCAAGCCCAGCAGCAGCATCAACGCCTCCAGGAGGTGCAGATAGAGGAAGTCTTGCCGGGGGCAGAGGAGGACAGTTGTGAGGACCGAGCCGATGTCGGAGGCCGTGGAGGGATCAAAGTGATCCATGGGGGGTGGGAGTCGAGGCCGCCCGCAAGGCGAGTCTCCACACCATGTACCGCCGGAGCATTGCCTCTACATCCCTAACCCCGCCCCCAGAAGAGAAGATTACCTTCTCCCGGAAGGACATGTCAGACCATGAGGATTCGTTCTGCGATGCGCTGATTGTTCAGGCCTCCATCGAGAACTTCGCCGTCTCCCGGATCCTCGTGGACAACGGGATCTACGTCAACGTCGTCTTCAAGAAGGCGTTCGACGCCATGAAGGTGGAGGCCAGGAGGGTGTTGGCCTCAGACGGGCCTCTCTTCGGATTCTCCGGGGAGAGGAAGGAGGTGGAAGGGGAAATGGGACTCTATGTTACCTTGGGGGGCCAGTCCAGAAACTACAGGTTCGTCATCGTGGACGCTCCCAGCAGCTAAAATGCCATATTCGGACGGCCCCTCATCAGCGCCTTTCGTTGCGTGCCCTCCTCGTTCCACCAGTGCCTCAACTTCAATGACGAGGGCATCCAGGCCCGGGTCCGGGGAGACCTCAAGGTGGCAAGGGAGTGCTCCGTAACGACGGTCAACACCATCTCCTGATAGGGAGGAACCGAGGAGATGGAAAGGAGAATGGAGGAGCTGTCTGGCCAGGAGATCGTGGGAGGAGTTGAGGAGATGGAGGAGGAAGAGGTCCGCACCTATGGAGGTGGCGGAGGGAGTGCTGTAGGAGCAGGCCGAGGTGGTGGCCGTGGAGGAAGCTGAGGAGGAAGCTCTTGTCCCAGGTGAGGGGGCCGTGGGCGAGTGGGAAGACCAGTCCCGACTGGAGGCAGCAGAGGAGGTGGTGGAGATGGAAGTTCTCACCCAGGGAGAAAGGGTGGAGAAGGTGCGTATCAGCGGGGGCTGAGCCTGGAGGACCAGGGGAGGATGCTGGAGTGCATCCAGAAGAACATCGACATCTTCATATGGAGCACGGCGGACATGCCGGGGATTGATACAGATGTGGCTTACCACCGCCTCAACCTCGACGCCGACGCCCGCCCCATCCGGTAGAAGAAGAGGTCCACCACCGACAAGCTGGCTGAGCCCATCCGAGAGGAGGTGGAGAAGCTCCTGAAGGCGGGGTTTGTATCGGAGATCCAGTATTCAGACTGAGTCTCCAATGTGGTGATGGTCAGGAAGGGGGACGGCCTCTGGAGGATGTGTATCGACTTTTCCCTTTTAAATAAAGTATGTCCTAAAGATTGTTACCCCTTGGCTCGAATCGATGCGCTGGTTGACTCAACCGTCGGTTTTTTTCTAATGAGCTTTTTAGATGTGTTTTCAGGTTATCACCAGATCAGGATGCACCCGCCCGACATGAAAGATGTCTCCTTCATCACAGGGGAGGGATGCTACTGTTATAAAATGATGCCATTTGGGTTAAAAAATGCAGGGGCAACATATCAAAGGATGATGGACCGGGTCTTCCGTAAGCAGAAGGGAAGGAACGTGGATGTGTACGTCGATGATCTCATGATCAAGAGTCGAGACGTAGACTCTCACCTCCAGGATCTGGAAGAGACCTTCGGCACCCTACGAAAATATAAAATGAGGTTGAACCCCTTGAAGTGTGTTTTCGGGGCGAGCAGGGGCAAGTTCCTAGGCCATCTCCTACCCCCGCGGGAGTGGAGCCCAACCCTGACAAGGTGAGGGCGATCATGGAATTAGGGTCGCTTTGGAAAACCAAGGAAGTCCAGCGCCTTACAGGGAAGCTGACAGGGCTGAGCAGGTTCCTCTCCTGGGCTGGGGAGAAGTGCTCGTCTTTCTTCAAAGCGCTGAGAGGGGGTCAGAAATTCGAGTGGTCCGAGGAATGCGAGAAGGCCTTCCAGGCCTTGAAGAAGCAACTGACCCAAGCTCCGCTCCTCCAGGGTTCCAAGGAGGGGGAAGATTTGTCCCTATACCTTGGGGTTGGGGTCGAGTCCCTGAGCTCTGTCCTGGTCGGGGAAGATGACAAGAAGCAGCTGCCGATCTACTATGTGAGTAGGGTCCTGAGGAAGGCAGAGCTTCGGTACCCTATCTTCCTTCGTCCTGGTCATCTCGGCCCGAAGGCCCCGTCTGTACTTCCAGGCACACTCTATCTGGATGGTGACTGACCACCCCCTTCGAAACATCTTTGAGGGGGTGGAGCACTCAGGAAGGCTTGCGAAGTGGTTAGTAGAGTTGAGCTAGTTTGAAATTTCCTTTGTCCCTCGCCTCTCGATCAAGGCCCAGACAATAACCGACTTCCTAGCATACTATGTGGTCGAGGTGGCGGAGACCGAGCTCACTAATCCAGTTCCTTGGAGGGTGAAGGTGGATGGCGCGTTGGGGAGACACTCCTTGGGGATAGGGGTGATTTTGGAGAGTCCGCAAGGGACAAAGATTGAGTAAACCGTGGTTATTCATTTTCCCATCCCTAACAATCAAGCAAAATGTGAGGCAGTGATCGCAGGGCTTTCGCTGGGCAGGGAGCTGGGGGTGCAGGACGTGGAGGTACTAACGAACTCATTGGCGAGTTCAAAGCAAGGGAGCCCACTCTCCAACTGTACCTGGCAAAGGAGAAGGGGATCATCGACATGTTCCAAACTTTCTCCATCAGACATGTGCCGCGAGAAGAGAACGAGCAGGTAGACCAGCTGGCCAAGTTTGGACCACGGGCGGGGGGAATTCTGACCGACCTCTTCCGCCCTTCCATCGAAGAGGGGGAGCTGATGGAAGTGGATCGGCGCCCTTCCTGTATGGACCCCTTCATGACCTTCGTGTCCACAAGAGAGTTCCTGGAGGGCCTGGATAAGAGGCGCTTCAAGTATAAGTCAGCATACTATCTGATGCGTGATGAGAAGCTGTATCGGAAGACCCTCTCGGGGCTTCTCGCTTGTTGTGCGAATGAAGAGGAGGTCCCGAGGATCTTAGAGGAAGTTCACTCCGGGGAGTGCGAGAGTCACTCAAGGAGCAGGACCCTGGAGGGGAGGATTGTAAGGCAAGGGTACTTTTAGCCTACCTTGGGCCGGGATGCCACCGAGTTCGCAAAGAAGTGCCAGAAGTGCCAGCTGTTTGCCTCCCTCCAACTGCTACCAGCCCAGAGACTCAGGAGCATCACTTCGCCCTGGCCCTTTGCTATCTGGGGCATGGATCTTGTGGGACCCTTCCCCTAGGCCAGTGGGCAGAGGAGGTTCTTGTTGGTAATGATTGATTATTTCTCTAAGTGGTTAGAGGTGAAGGCGCTGGCCAAGGTGACCTCCCATGTAGTTCAAAATTTTGTATGAGAGGAGAATATTTGCAGGCACGGGTTTCCTCCGGCCATCGTCACGGACAATGGGCCACAGTTTGCCAACGCAAAGTTCATCAGTTTTCGTGGTCAGCTCGGGATCCATCTCCGGTTCGCGTCGGTCCACCACCCCTGGAGTAATGGGCAGGTGGAGTCTGCGAACAAGATCATTATGAACTTGCTAAAAAAGAAGGTTGAAAACCTGAAGGGGAGCTGAGTGGAGCAACTTCCTTCAGTCCTCTGGGCCCTGAGAACCACTCCCAACATAGCCACGGGGGAGACCCCCTTCAAACTCTCCCACGGCTGCGAAGCTGTGCTTCCAATAGAATTCGAGGTTTGGACACCACAGATAGTGGATGCAGAGGAAGACAGAGAAGAATGGAGGCTCGAGAACGAGAACGAGCTGCAACTCTCCTTTGACCTGACAGAGGAACCCCGAGATTTGGCCGCTGTCAGGCAAGAAGAAATTAAACGACGAATGTCCAAGTATTTTGACAAACACGTTAGATCAAACAGCTTGCGGAAGGTGACTTGGTACTGAAAAAGGTAGATCCGCAGGAAGATCAGCTGTCGTGTGAAAGCTCAACCCAAACTGGGAGGGTCCGTTTATTGTGAATGTGACATTGAGGTCAGGGGGGTACCGCCTCCGGAATGTGGAAGACGAGACCCTAAGTCACGCCTGGAGCGGTGATGACCTGAAACGTTTCTATCCGTGAACCATGTACGTGACATCTTTTTCTAATATGAAATTTCTTGGCATTCCAAACTTTCTGCAATGAATTATATGAATAGGTGAAGAGTTCACTAAGTTGACTTCGAGCAGATCCCGCTGCCCGACTCCCACTAACTGGCAGGTTTGAATGTCACTCGATGGTGTCTACCAAGACCCCGAGCAGATCCGGCTGCCAGACTCTCACTAGCTGGCAGGACTGGATGTCACTCGATGGTGTGTACCCAGACCCCGAGCAGATCCCGCTGACAGGCTCCCACTAGCTGGCAGAACTGAATGTCACTCGATGGTGTCTACCCAGACCCCGAGCAGATCCCACTGCTAGGCTATCACTAACTGACAGGGCTGGATGTCACTCGATGGTGTCTATCCAGACCCCGAGCAGATCCCGCTGCCAGGCTCCCACTAGCTGACAGGGCTGGATGTCACTCGATGGTGCCTAGCCAGACCCCGAGCTGATCCCACTGCCAGGCTCCCACTAGCTGGCATGGCTGGATGTCACTCGATGATGTCTACCCAGATCCCGAACAGATCCCGCTGCCAGACTCCCACTAGCTGGCAGAGCTGGATGTCACTCGATGGTGTCCACCCAAACTTCGAGCAGATCCCGCTGCGAGGCTCCCACTAGCTGGCAAGGCTGGATGTCACTCGATGGTGTCTACCCAGACCCCAAGCAGATCCCGCTGCCAGGCTGCCACTAGCTGGCAGGGTTGGATGCCACTCGATGGTGTCTACCCTGACCACGAGCAGATCCCGCTGCCAGACTCCCACTAGCTGGCAGGGTTGGATGTCACTCGATGGTGTCTACCCAGACCCCGAGCAGATCCGCTGCCAGACTCCCACTAGCTGGCAGGGCTGGATATCACTCGATGGTGTCTACCCAGTCCCCGAACAGATCCCGCTGCCAGGCTCCCACTAGCTGGCAGGGCTGGATGTCACTCGATAATGTCTACCCAGACCCCGAGCAGATCCTGCTGCCAGGCTCCCACTAGCTGGCAGGGCTGGATGTCACTCGATGGTGTCTACCCAGACCCCGAGCTGATCCCGCTGCCAGGCTCCCACTAGCTGGCAGGGCTGGATGTCACTCGATGGAGTCTACTCTCTCACTTGATGCTCAACGACCGCCGTCAGACTCTCATCTAGCTGACTGGACAGTTGGGCCCTCGATGAGCGTTGAAGGCTTCGAGGAGTTGCTCCAAGAAATGTCGTCGTGAGAACATAGCCCTCTCGGCACATCTCTCAGCATATCCCTCTCAACAACTCTCTCTGCGTAGCCCTCTCGGCATATCTCTCAGCATAGCCGTCTCGACAACTCTCTCTGCGTAACTCTCTCGACATATCTCTCGGCATAGCCCTATCGACACATCTCTCTGCGTGGCCCTCTCGACACATCTCTCAGCGTATCCCTCTTGGCAACTCTCTCTGCTAGCCCTCTCGGCATATCTCTCAGCATAGCTCTCTCAGCACATCTCTTTGCGTAGCCTTCTCGGCATATCTCTCAGCGTATCCCTTTCGACAACTCTCTCTGCGTAGCCCTCTCGGCATATTGCTCAGCGTAGCCCTCTCGGCAACTCTCTCCGCGTAGCCCTCTCGACATATCTCTTAGCGTAGCCCTCTCGGCAACTCTCTCTGCGTAGCCCTCTCGGCAACTCTCTCTGCGTAGCCCTCTCGGCATTTCGCTCAGCGTAGTCCTCTCGGCGTATCACGAGAGCGAGTTGCGATTGGCGCTAGGGTCATCACCTAAGAGCCTAAGGCATGTGCGAGTGCGCGAAATAGGTTCCCCGAAGGCCTTCAGGACGAACCGCTGGACTTCTCGCCGGAGGACTCCAAGCCCAGGATCGCGTCCCAATCATCTTCGCGCTGCTGGTCATCCTCGCCTTCGGGAATGTCGATGCGGGTGTACAGCCACGGCAGGATGCTGCGCGCCGTCAACCTTCCACCCTTCTCGTTCAACAGCCCGACGCTCCGCCACACCTCGATGGTGTGCTTGTCCACCCCCTGGGCGTTCTCTTGCATCATCACCTCGATTTCATAGTTACTCTATTGATGACACTTGGCCTTTTCGCCCGGGGGAGGCGGAAGGAGGGTCTCCTGCAGGCGCTTGCTCTCCGCCTTCAGCCCGAAGATCTCGCGTTCGAGGCCGGCCACCTGCGCGCGAAGCTTCTCGGCACTCGCAGGATCCTGAATATAGTAAGGGAAAGTTAGCCGGGAAGGAAGCAAAAACTGCAAGAAGATAACAAGTGATCAACTTACCTCTTGCGCCGACCTACTGGCGAGAAGCGCCTCAGCGACCGCCAGTTTCTCCTGCAGGGAAACTACCTTCGCCTCGGCGAGATCCCAGGACTTTTGAACCTCGTTCAGGTTCCGTTCGACGTTAAGGCTCCAGCGGGAGGCCATATGCGCAAGCTCCAGGGCGCGCAACTGGGCTGGCGCGGTCTAGTGCGCAAGGGTCCGGGTGGACTCCTTGTTGTAGAGGCTGCCTCTCTGCTGTACAGCCCGAAGGCGAGTGCGTA
Source organism: Platanthera zijinensis (assembly GCA_039513925.1). Lineage (NCBI taxonomy): Eukaryota > Viridiplantae > Streptophyta > Magnoliopsida > Asparagales > Orchidaceae > Platanthera > Platanthera zijinensis. The sequence goes on along the minus strand of CM077095.1, from coordinate 100,139,447 downwards.
GGCCTCGCCGCTTGTGGTGTCCTGCTCCATCCAAGTAAGCAGGAGCGTTGAGATAGACGCGCGGTTGGCCTCGGGGTCCCATTGGAGAAGCGGCTGGCCTGTCTCGTCCAGGTGCCTCTCGTCGAGCTCGAAATTCCTATGCCCTTTTGACACCGGTCCCCCGGGCGCCTTCTCGGCAAGGGCGGAGACCCTCGCGACAATGCCCGCCGAACCAGCCGCCAGCGGGGGCTTGGCTGGGGTCTCGACAACGGACTTGCCCTTATCCTGCGCAGGTGTCTTGGACTTCTTGGAGGGAGCTGGGGGCGGAGCATCTGGCTTCCTCTTCTGGGCACTCGGCTGTGACGAGGTGCCTGGCTCGTCCCGGCAGGCCAAGGCCGCCGATTGCGCGAGTGCCAGGCCGCGGGCGAGAGCCCCAGTTTCATCGTATGGCTGGTGGATGGGGATCTCTTGCTCACCTGCACAAGAGCTAAGGTTTAGTTTCACCGAAAGCCAAGGTATTAGTAAGAAATAAGGCAGGCGTGACACTACCTTCCCCGACGAGGACTGGCAGGAGGGAGTCTATGTCCCGCCGCAAGAACTTGACATCGAAGTTCTTGGTCCCAAAGAAGTTGAGGAGGGCGGTCTCGCGCCCCCAAGCGCGGGAGGCTTGCAGGCCGCCTCATCATATTGCACGGGCTAGAAGGGTATGTTGCCAAAGCCCCCAGAGACGAACACGAACTTTTGGGGCCAATGGTAGTTTTTGTTGGCGAGGCTGCTGGTCTTGATCGTCTGGCCAGAGAAGAAGACGATCCCGCTCTTGGCACTGAAGTTGAAGAGCTTCTGGAAGACCGAGAGGTTGAACTCGATCGTTTCCGCACGCATGTAGAAAGAGAAAGCCACAAGGTGCGCAACGAAGTTAGGGTTGAGCTGTGCCGGGACCACTCCGAAGTAGCGGAGGGTCTGCCGCACCTCCGGCCAGAGGGGAAGGCGGAACCCCACCTCGAAATGCTCCAAGAGGATGGCGAGCTCCCCTTCCGGCAGAAAGTTCAGTTTATCGTTGCTTTCTAGACGCTGCACGACGTATCTTGGCCGGACGTAGTGGGCCACTGCCGAGACGTACTTCTCCGTCAAGCTACGGGGGGGGGGGGGGGGAAGTCGTGGTCTAGGAAGCCTTGCGCGCACTTGGCCCTACCGTCGGTCTCGCCCGACATTTTCGCCAGTGTTAAGAGGAAGTCGGGTTTGCGCAGGGGCGAGAGCTCAACAAAGCGAGTGCGTGGAAGGAAGACGAAGCCTCGGGATCGAATGGAGTAAATGCGGTTGGTGGCCTGACCTATTTATAGAAAATTTCGGCAATCATGACTTTTCCTTAAGGCGGCGGGGTGCGGATAGAATTTTTTAATATATATTTCGACGCCTCGTAATCCAACCGGCCCTGCTTCCGCTCCTTACCTGCGAATGGCGAAAAAAGCCTCCAGGCAGCCCCTGGGTAAGCGAAAGACATAACACAAAATAAAAGAAAAAAGGAAAGCGAGCGCATTCGGCACAAACACACATTACAACAAGCGAGAGCAGTTTAATTATACAGAAGGCCACTCGCCGAGCGAGGGTAGAATATAAGTGTTCTTATTACAATTATGCAGAAAGATGAAACAGAAGAAGGTGGGAGCCTACGCGTCTAATACTGGATCCATTGCCAGCGGCCTTGGCTTCGCCTACCCGACCGCGGGGGCACTCGCGGGTAGTGGTAGGCGCTCACGACCGTCAGCTCCTGATTGACCAGGCGCATCTGGTCCCGAGCCCGCGCGATGTGCCTCCCGGGTGAAGTCTCCTTGCATCCGCCGCCTTGCCGCTCCATCTCCCCGACAATTGGCACGTAGTCCCGCTCGAGGACCCCTAGCCGCCGCTTCGTCGCAGCTTGGAATGCTTCCGCCCGGCGAGAGTCGTGTCGCTGCGTCCAGATCAACTTGGCCAACACCTCCATCGTCCGCTCCTTGATTGTCTCGGCATCCCCGGGATCTCCAAGGAAGTTGGCGAGTTCGCCGGGAGAAGGTGGGGGCGAGAACTCCTCCTCGTCGGCTTCATGAGCCCCCGCCGAGGTGTCCCAGTAAGCTGACGAGAAACTGCGGTCAGTATCAGAATGTTCAAGCGAAAAGGGAGGATCAACGGTTTACCTGGCGTTGGAATCGAGCTTCCTCCTGGAGCTTGGCGGGAAGGACCGGGTCTTCCCTCAAAGGATCCCGCATATAGGTCGTGGACCACTTTTCCCCGTCCTGGACGGGTTGGTGTTCGCGCCGGAGGGTGGGTCTCGGCAGGAGGAGGGACCTCCAAAGCTTTCCCGGTTGATGGGAGAGAGCCCGGCGCCGGCTCTTTGGGGATCTCGGCAGCTAGGGTCTGGGGCGCTGGGCTGACCCGGCCTGTGGTCCCAAAGGGAGGAACTGCGGAAAAGGTATAAGCGAGAGGGTATCCAGCTAGAAGAATGCAAGAAGGTAATTACCGGTCATATTTGGTGCGGTTGCCGTCTCGGCCCGGGTGACTTGGAGGGCCGTCTCTGGGGTCGGCTGTTCGCTCCCTTCAGGGTGCCGGAGGGTCTCGACATTCACCGGGGGAGCACCGGTGTCGCTTTCCGGCAGGATCACCTGTGAATGGGCCTAGAATTCTAAGTCAAAGAGCTTGAAGGTTTCTACCAGAGGCAAGTGAAGTACCTTCGCAAGGACTACAGGGTTCTCGCGATTGGGGGTTGGTGTCGGAGAAGCAGTCTCTTCCGCCGCCGGGTTTCGTCGGATCGTTTTCGCCCTTTTTGTCCGATAGGGCAAGTCGGTTGGCCTCTTGGACGAGAGCCAGGGAGCGTATTTGGAGGCCTTGGAGCTGGCCTTCTCCTGCGCCGCCGCGAGACGGTCCATAAACTCCTGCGAGAGAGGTTGCACAGTCAGTCAGTTGTACATGATGGCGAGGGCGGATGATCAGAGGACGATTCAAGGACTAACATGGATATCAACTCCAGGGCCATCCTGTGGTATTTATAGAACCATGGAGGGACCCACAAAAGATACCCTTCCAGTCAGCAAGCACTCATCAAATACCTGGGGTTGGATGACTCTTTCCGAGCTTCGCGGAAGCTCGCAAAGAGCGGAGATTTTGTACAACCCCGTATTTGCTGAGTGGGTCCCCTCTCCAGGTTCAATGCTTTGCGGGACCTTCAGGAGCGAAAGGCCCAAAGCAGGCGAGAGAAGCCCTTCTAGATCAGCATTCGTACAAGGGGAGCGAAAGGGCGCTCTCGCCCATAGCAGGCGGGGAGGCTATCACCCGTAGAAGACGTGAGGGGTCTAGCCCGTATCACGCGAGTGACCTTTAGATCCCGCATTCACCCATAGTGGGGTGCCGCGGAGGCGAGTGTCTGGCTTACCCGACACATGCCCCTTTAGGCGAGTGGCGCCTTCATGGGCCACTTGCCCAGTAGGGTCCAGAGGTAAAATTACCTGGATGCCCTTGTAGGGCTGCAAATGCCTTCCAGAACTGCGGAGTTTGACTGTTGACAGACCACTTTTGGCCAGCCAAGCTTGCTAGGCGAAGTAAGTGTGCGATCACCCCTTCCCCAAGGGTTCAGACTCCACAGAAGCCGGTTCCCTGTTTCAACATGAAAATTGTATTATCTATCAATCTGATTAGAAGATAAATAATATTTTCAACGTCATATGTATGATTAACTTGGATTAATTTTTAAGAAGAATGAAGATGTAGCTGAGAATATAAATTCTAGAGTTATGGATTATTAGTTAAAACAGAGAAGTTCCTTTGGAGCATGTGATACGAAGGTATCTATGAGACTTGAAGGTAAAATTTATAAAACGGCTATTAGATTGATGATTTTGTTTAAAGTTTGAAAGTTGGGCAATTAAAAGTTTTCAGTTTTTTTTTTCTTGTGTGGTATAAATGAGAAGACTAAGATTGATGTTTTGTAAAATGTAAAAAAAGAAGAGTATTTGATGATTATATTTGAGAAATAGTGTGGGCGTGATGCATTGAAAGTTAAGTTATAAAAAATAGATTTGTGTCGTTTGAGCATGTTCGAGAATATTAGAAAATGCATCAATTAGATGCGTATATAGAGTTTGTATTGAAAGATTAAGTACGAGAATAGATAAATGTTGTTAGAAATTATTTGTGGAGTCTAGGCTGAATGTTTTGGGTAACACTCCACGAGAATGATTGAAAAATAAGAATTCATAAAGCCGACCCCCAATAGTTGGAGTAAGGGTTGTAATGATGAAGATGATCATTGTAAGGAGTTTATATGAGTCATTGCTATATACTGAACTCATGTTCAAGCTCATTAAGACTTTTTTGCTCGAGTTAGATAAATATGCAGATAAAGGTTGAACAATATGTCGGTATCATACATTTTTTCATAAAGTTGTGTCAATTAATGCTTACAATAAAAGCAACATTTACTTTACAGGAGATTGAACAATATTTCAGTGAATAAAAGGTTTGAACAATATTTAAGCGAATAAAGAGTTTGAACTATATTTCAATATTTTCAAGGTTTTCATTATATTGTGTGAATTAATAACATCCACAGTGTCTTTAACAGGCAGTTGTCATGTCCTGGGTGCTTCTTTTAAAAAAATCTGGATTGCTTGATCAGCTTGGTGCGGTTGCACTGCAGTTAATTAAATGATCTTGGCCATTGGATCTATTATGAATGTGCGGGATCAAATTCACTCATAAATTGTTAGATTATAGGGTTGAAGAAGAGGAGAGGGGAAAAGGAGGAGGAAGAAAAAGAAAGAAGAATTGATCGGCTAGGGCTCCTCCAAAAGTGATCCTACTCCAAAATAGTCCAAATGAGAGACATGTCTAGGCTTATATAGTGCCTAGTTCCAAAATATGCAAGGACAAACGGTAAAATAACTCACGTCCTAAATTACATGTGCAGAAATAAAATATAACGCTGACGGGTGTGTTATGCCCGTGCATACTATTGGTGAACGACCGTAGTCTTTTTTGGATTTGTGTCCTTGTCGTCTCTGTCTTAACAATGACATATGCGCCATGTCCACGTTTCCTCATCCCTCACCCTCTTTTGTGTTCGTAACAATGTCACCCTTTGAAAAATTGGCTTTCCCTCAAGGCCAAAGAAACTTCCAGGACGCACTGCAACTAAGGTGGTGGGGGTTGGCCGGGTGTGTCGGCTTGACGTCGTGCCATGGGTAGGCGGCAAAGTCCAATGCCACTTGCCGTGGAGGAGGATGAAGGACTACTGTCGGATGGGGAAAGAACATCTCCCCCGCAAGAGGAAAGGGACTCCCGCTTAAAGAAAGCTCATGTAAGGATATCCTAGTTAACATACACACCATCGAGGGTACAAATCCACTAGACGTAGAGGATGATGTTAAGGCCACCGAGCTCAATATAGTAGAATCTACACGGAGAGGGCATGGGCCCACATTCGTAGGCAGGCCCGTATAGAGGCACCCAGAGGTAGTGCGACGACTGTAGCCAAAGCAAACAACAAAAGGCAGGGCAGGACACAGGCGAATGTCGATCTCTATCACCAGTTGCTAGGAGATGAAATTGTGGCTGACCCCACTATCAATCAACATCATTAGGCCAATACTATACATGAAACTAGATAGCGTCATAGTGTGGGTGCTAGAGGTGCCACTAACTGAAGATCATAAAAATTCTAGACGATGCAGACGCGCTTGGGGTTCTAGAGCTGTTGGTGAGTCTTCACCCTTCAGGGCTTAGAAATCCCCTTGCGACCCTCCTCGCCCATGGCGATGCGGAGCTCCTTCAGAGGACGATCATGAGTCGAAGAGTAGGTCTGTTTACAAAGGAAATAGAGACCCATGGTGGCTTAGTGCGAAGATCATGTTACTCCTGGTTGGTCATCCGGGGGCTGTTTGGAGGTTGAGGCGGTCAGGGAGGTTGTTCGAGATGCGGGGGAGCCGCAATATGCACTTGGGGTGGCAGCCGGAAGGGTCGTGAGGAGTAGGTAGTTGGTGGAGGAGGAGAAACTGAGGTCATATTGAAGTTCGCTTCCACCAAGCGGGCGAGATCCATGATATCAGTAACCATCCTTGGGTGGTGGGTGCAAAGGCAAAAATGATGTGGGGAAGGATCCCCCTGCATGAAGAAGCCCAAGTAGAGATCTAGCGGGAGGCCAAGAACGTGCGTTGCCTGGGTAATGAGCTCGCAATTTAGTTTTCAAGGTGTCCCGATTGGCGGACACCAGATAAACGTTCGATTGCCGTCCCAGAATAACGGACATGGTAGCGTAGGTTAAGTTCCTATTGGAGTTTGACCAAGAGAGGGAATGTTTTGTTGCATTGAGCGAGCGAACCCAATGGAGGATCGACCCCTTCATGCCGATGAGAGCCGTAACAGCCTTTTGTGGCTCCAGAGTCAGATGAATGCCGAAGAATTATTTTGCATGGGCAATGCACCCCACGAGTTGGTGCCATTGAAGGAGGGAACGTATGACGAACGAGGTGCTGGAGGGAAGCCCGCCGACAAAGGAACATGATCCCGTGGAAGGTCTGGATTCGCACTGAGAAGCGATGAGGACTCTGCATTGGAGGTTGAGAAGAAAGATGCTCGGCTATTGTGGAGGGTGTCAAGCTTAGGATCCATCCACAACATGAGTGAAGCAAGGCAAAGACCGCTTCATGAGCATTGAGGCGGATGGAAATGTTTGGATCCACATGAGGCAGAGGAACAAATGTATCAGAGGGAGCCACAGAACACAGCGGAGGGGGCATGCACGTGAGAGCAGGGTTGGTGCGGTGCAAAAAGATGGATCAACGTTGTGAAGATCAACAAAAACCTCCAGCAGTGCAAATTTGCGTTGTTGGGCAGGGAGGCGAGACAAAGACGTGCATGGGTACCATCGCTTGGTCGATAGGGAGACGAGCTCGGGTAGACGAACTGGCTGCGGGGTTGCCAGGTGAGATGAGGCATGTCGATGGGGCAAAGTCGGCATGGGAGAGCTTGACGCAGGAGCGATCTGGCGAGATCGAATGCTAGGTGGAAGGAGCAGCGCGGAGCAGAAATGTAACAAGGGGTGAGCGGGAGATGGGTGCTAGAGCGTCTGCTTGTTGGAGTGACAAACTCAGTCACGAGATCGACTGGAGTTACTGAAGCGGGTGCTGGATCGATTTGGACGGTGAAACCGCGGCCTGAAGGTGGAAGGTCAGACCAAATGTTAGATTCTAGGGTTTAAGGAGAAGAGGAGAGGGGAAGAGAATTAGGAGGAAGAAGAAATAAGAATTCAGCTCTTAGGGCCCCTCCAAAAGAGTCCTTACTCCAAGATAATCCAAATGAGAGACATGCCTAGACTTATATAGTGCGTAGTTCCAAAATACGCAAGTGCAAATGGTAAATTATCCACGGCCCAAAGTACATGTTCGTTAATAAAATATAATGCTGACGGATGTGCTATGCCCATGTGCATTACTGGTGTTCATCCTTTGTTGTATTGGGATCTGTGTCCTCGTCGCCTCAGTCTCAACATTGACATGTGTTGTGTTCACGTTTTCTCATCCCTTGTCTCTTCAGTGTTCGTAACATAAACATAGTAGTTTTAAAATTATGGTTAATTTTGCGGCCATCCAGAGTGGATATAACGGTTAGGATCTTTAACAATACCTCTTCAGATAGTGCCGTAAGTGCCGAGAACTCCCTCCCTTGGTTAGCTAGTGTAGAAGCATTTGAACTGAGCTATCTTTTTTACATTAAGTAGAATTTATGTTCATTACTTATATTAATTTTCTATCATCCAAAGGGAATGTCTGTGTTTTCCCATCTTTTTTTTCTTCATCAACAAGGATAAAGTACAAAAGCCAGTTACGTATCAGTGAGAGGCTCAATTATTTGTATGGATTCCGAGCATAGACAGCTCGATTATATCGTTCTGTTGTTCATCTAATTTGTGTGTGTGCTCTAGATCTATCTTCCGATTTTGTCTGTTAAATTTGAGCAGGGTATAAGGTTGATTTCTAGTCAAATTTAAAGCTGATTTGAGGCAACCTAAACTCAAATTCTTGTCAAATTTCATATTATTTTTTTATAAGACAAATATTATGCATGTATTTAGGATGGCACGGTATAGATAGTATTACGGGGCTAAAATAAAGGGCCTTTAAACTTCTTTTGACCAATACTCTTTCTTTATATTTTCTCGAGTCATTTCATTCATTGAATGAAGTGATGATCAAGTGATTTTTATTCAGAGAACCTTTAAGTTTAGGTTCGTGATGAGGATCATGCCACATGACACGTGAGGGTCTACTCGTGCCGATCACGGATTCAGTTTCGATCGAGACTGCTCATGTCACGCGGATCGCCTATAATAGTATTTTATGTTATGTATTTTTTTGCACGTATCATGACCGTTTATTGTCTTTCCCTATGTTATTTATAAATAGGAGTAGAAGGTCTAATGTAAGGGTTATTGTAAGATTGAGAAAGAGCCTCCTTTTGATCACTGGTGCTGAAGTCGGATCCCAAGTGCGAAACTTAGAATTATCTTTCTCCCCATATCCACTTAACCTCCACCTAGTCGACCATATTCCATCTTCTCTACATTCACCTAGCCTTCCACCCTTGTATTCCCATCTTGTCCCCCCCAAAATTTTCACCACCACCACCTCATTTAACTCCCTTTCAATTTTCTAGCAATCACCACCACCACCTCTGGACACCCCCACCATCTCTGGACACCCCCACCACCTCCGACATTCACCTCCAGCCATCCTTGGCAGGCCACCACTCTCCCACCACCATCCCAACTCCTGAGCCTCAACCACACTACCCCACTACCCTACTACCCCACTCATAACTGCTCCTAAAAAAAGAGCCACTAGGAAAATCACTCACAACCCCCAATTCCCCACTCGTTAATTCCCTCTCCTCCACTCACTCAAAATCTCTCCCCACATCCCAATGAGTCCCTTCACTCAAATCCTTAACCTTCCACCTCATCTCAACTCCCATAAACCCCTGATTCCCCACTGCAATCCACCTCCAAGCAACATAACAGAACTCTCCCTTCTCTCCTCAAACAGCCGGCCCACCCTTGGTCCCAATCCACTCAACTCACCAAAGTTGGAACTTCTCTAAGCCATTGACAAGAGTCAATTGCCGGCCTGCACAACATTCCCTCACCTTTCTACAGTCAACCTCTGTCCAGTGCATATCCAGGTCCTCTCCACTGCTGACAACCTCCTCCACACCACACAACCCCACCAATACCATCAATCTTTACCAACAATAGTTGCCATCATCCATCCACCAAGAAAACTGCTTCCAATCCAGGGAGTGTGCTGTCCAGCAGTCCAAACCTTCACCTAAGATTCAGATCCAGTCATTTGCTTCATCCCCGTTTCACCAATAACTCCCCAAATATCCACTAAGCCTTCTACTCCATGGTTGTGTAAATGTCAAGTATGTTGTCATCTATTTTGTGTTGAATTAGATCTAATTCACTGTTTTAGGTGGCGTTTGGTTGGGCTGATAGGCTCCGGTGTGGATGGCGAAAAACGTAGTTTATGCTAAAAGCAGTGTTTGGTTCGGCTGATCTAGTAAAGACCGTTTATTTGCCTCCACATTTTATCGCTATAACCCAACTGCGCCTGGGAGCTGCTTTTCGCGCTGTCCAGACGCCCCGTGCCCTTCCTCCATGTGCCCTTCTTTCCCGCATGCCCTTTTTTCCCACACGCAAGCCTCCTCCGTGTGAGCCTTCTTCCGTCCTCCCGTTCTTCTCAAGTAAAAAGTAGCCTAAAAATATCTCTCCGCGCAAACAATGCTATTTCGGAGGATATAAACCCTAGCTTTTTCTCTTTCTTATGGGATCATAAGACTGGAGAGTCATCCATGGATGTTAAAATCGGGAGATTTTTCAGATGCTATTCGTTTGTTTCAGATGCTATTCATTTTAACCTCCTTATTTTGACAAATCTGTCCTATTCGATATGGTTCTAGATGTGGGTTATAATTTGTATGATTCATACTTGTACTTGTTCATCATGTTTAGATTTATATTTTCCATGTTGCTTCTAATTGCTTTATATACTAAAAGCACATTGGTTCGAGAATCAGGAAAAAATTAGTACATTGTTTATGAAACAGTTTATACTGATTAGGCTGCTATCAAGTAAATAAACATGATTTTGTAGGGTCATAAAAAGCTGGCTAATATTTTCCCCTTTTTATGGATTTTTTTTTCACACAAAACTCTGATTTGTACCCAAACAACTTTTTCAAAATTTTATTTTGTAAACTCCATTTAACCCAAACAGGTTTTTTTCCAAAACACTGTTTTTCAGAAACAACATTTATTACAAACTCCATTTCTATCAACAACAACCTAACCAAACAATGCCTTAGTTTTATCTATTTGTAATCATTGCCATCATGTCTTTGGTGATTTAGTTTGTCCCTGTTCACTTCAATAATTGATATTCACATTCTATCTCATTTATACTATTTTTCGTGTTCTCCCATTTCACAGTTTTTTTAATTATAGTTTGTCTTTTATTTATTTTTAAGTTTTGTTATTGCAAGATAGTTGTCAGGTTAGTGTTAGCGCATACATAAGTCACTCATTAGTTTTCGTTAGAACCTATCATGCGTCAGATTGGTGTCAGAGCTCAAGGTTTGCGCCACTTGCACATTCATTGGGGTAGGCTTGTCATTTACTTTATTGTTACTTAGTTTTTTTAAAAAAGAAAAAAATTGTACAAAAAAAGTGGAGAAAATTTTCTGTACTTCTCTTGGTTCCTTATGTGGGGTCCTAGTCACACCGACGACCAATTGGCCGGCGGTCCCACAAACATGTCCACGCCCGATTTTCAAAATTTCATGATCACTCAATTCAGTCAGATGCACGTAAATATAGATGTCCTTAAAGAACAAGTTGGCACATTGTCTACACGAGTTGAGGACCTTGATCACCATAGGGACACAAAACACTTGACTGCATTAGCCCAAGATTTAGAGGGGACGCACACCCACCATTTCAACACCCCAATTGCACCACCCCAGTTCCATCCCGACATGTAGAGATCCTGAGTTTGTTTATAAGCGCCGATGAGGTTTCGATTTAGCCGGACCACTTCCTCCTCAGCATGTGCATATTTACCCATAGTTTCCATATCATAGAGATCATGTCGCCCAGCCGGTACGATTTGACTATGGTAGGGACGGTTTCAACGATGAGCACAAACCCCGTAGGGAAGGCCTTCACATTGACAATGACATCACATGTATGGTCCGCACTGATGCCCCTTCATTCGATGGACGGTTAGACCCTATGGTATTTAGTGACTAGATCCTTGATATGGATTATTACTTTGAGTGGTTTGATATGACCATCGATTGACGTGTATGCTTCACCAAAATGGAATTACTCGGGCATGCGACACTCTATTGGATGAGTCCAGAGCAATCATTATAGCGAGGGGGCCATCACCCCATCTCCTGATGGGCGAATATGAAGTGATGACTTAAAGGAAAAGATCTCTCAACTTCATACCGAGGTCAACTCCTAGATAAGCTCTACGGATTACAACAACGCACCTTCTCGATATCAAATTACATGACATGCTTCGATGAGCTGGTCGTTCAGAGTGATATTAGAGAGGATCCCATCACGATAACATCTCATTTTCGAGTTGGATGACAATCTAAGATTCCTAAGGAACTCATCACACATAACTTAGAATCATTACGAGCACTACCTGCGAGCTATGGGACCGAAGCGAGTGATCCCTCAGCCTTGAGTGCTTAACAGTTAGAAGACCATCTCAGACTGACCCCTCCTCTTTTGTGCCTAGTCTTGTTTTTCTGACACAAAAGGCAAAGCCATTATCCCAAGGGTCCCCAAACCTTGGGGGAATCTAGTGTTTCCATTATTAGGGTAGGTGTCACGAAGCATCCTAATGCCCTACGCACAACCTATTGATATAATATGATCCAGACCCAGTCTAGATCTTGTAGAAAGCCCCTCAAATGAGGAGATCATAGTTACAATAACGGAGGGATGTGAGAGCGATGTCGATAGAGCATTAGAGTTGGTTCTAATTTGGCGTCTTTTCTATACACACATTACAAATAAGGATTGGAGATGAACCTCCATATTCTATACTTATTTTATTTATTTATTGAGTGCCCTTTATTTTAGCCCCGTAATACTATCCAGGTCGACGCAACCTTCTGTTTGGCGTTCGACGCTGAATCGGTCTGTTCAGCATTTCCGCTCTTCTGTTCGGTCGTTCTACATTGCATCTCATCCCATGTCGATAATTCTTTTGCGCCCGATTGCTTGCGCCCGCGCCTCACAATGCCGCCAGCTTCTCGACTCTATCGGGGGAGGTCCTCCTGCGCCCATTCCGGCCTTTGTTGTCCTTCCCTTCTCTTTAAGCCGCCCTTTCACTCTTCCGTCGGCCTTCTGACGCTCCTGCTGCTACTCAGATCCGATTCAGCCGATCCGCGGCTTCGCCACTCTAAGACCTTCTCTGGCTAACTCGGCAACCCCGATATTTTTCTCTGGGTAATCCCGAAGCCCCGATCTTCTTCTACGACTGATCCTGCAGCCCAAACCTTCCTCGGTTGATCATCTCGATGACATCTGGTGCTCATCCTCCTCCGCCATATTCTGCAGCTCGGTTCGGTGCGTCTCGTCGCCCGTCTGTTCGCTTCCACTACCGTCAGTGTCTTGGTCATGTCAAATTTGAGTGTTGCAAGCTTCAGAGGGCACAACAGTTTGGTTAGAAGCGTGCTCCTGGTGCACCTTCTGCTCATTTTTCGGTTCCGTCGCAGACTCTCCCTGTATCTGAGTTTGCTCAGCTATTTGCCCAACAGTTCTCCCAACAGATTTTACTGCCTCGCTCCTCTGCCTCCGTACTTCCACTGAATGCTTCTGGCGCCTCTGTCTATCAGCCAGCTGCCTCCGCCCATGCAGGTGTCTCCCCTGTAACTGGTTACTTGACTCTAGAGCCTCCTTTCACATGACATATGATGCTCCCCACCTTTTGTTCTGTCAGCCCGTCTCCTCTGCCCTTAGTATCATGGTAGCAGATGTCATCATTCACCCCATCATCAGCCATGGTCTCCTTTATACCAACCACTTTCATGTTCCCGATGTTGCATACATACCCAAGTTATCCATGAATCTCTTATCCGCCAGCCAACTCACATCCCATGGTTGTCTTGTTACTTTTGATGAGTTTATATGCCAGGTGCAGGATCGTCTGACTGGGGAATTCCTTGGAGCTGGTCGTCGTCGTAGCGAGGTGTGTTAGATATAGTGTACTTCATGTGTGGTGGAGTTATCTTAGGCTCAGCTTGGGTATTGTGAGCACCATCTCTTATAAATGTATATATATTACATTTACTATTGTGAATAGATATTGCTTCATTGATAGCTGCTCTTGCCAAACGCATCGTCTCCCCCGCTCCATCCCGTTGCTCCTATTGACTGATCCCGCTGTTTTCGATCGATCCCGTCGGGTCGTATCCCCAGATTGTTTGATCCCGCTGGTGCCTCCTTGTCGATCGATCGACGATCCCATCGCTGCTTCCTGGTGGCTCCCTTGATCGCTCTACCATCGCTGCATTCTGGTGCCTCCTTGTCGATCGACGTTCCCATCGCTGATCTCAATCAGCGCCTGCTTGACTCCTTCCAATCGATGCCTTCTTCTGTGCTGCAGTTCGCTGCTTTCACTGTCTAACCCCGCCGACCTCCTCTGCTGCCTTCTGTAGCCGACATATCTCCTCTTTTGGCTGATCCTGCAGCCCCGATGACCTCGTCTTATTCCTCTGCCTTTATCCAGAAGTCGGATGTCATTCTCGATGGACAAAACTTCAAGGTATGGTCCGCCACCGTCGACATGATCCTCCGTGGTTTAGATCTATGGGGCCATATTGACGACTCTAAGACTGCTTCGCCTCAACCAACAACCCCTTCTGTGGATGATTCTTCCACTGTTAGCACTACTGCTTCCGTTTAGCGCTCCGACATGGCGAAGTGACGTTTGGACGACTCTCGCACGATAGTCATCATCTGTCAGTCCTGCTAGCTCCCTATTCGAATGACTGTCTACCAACTACATACGTCCAATGCGATGTGGGGATCACCTGCGCCGTCTCTACCTGCCTTCAAGATTTCTTGGAATTTTTATTCTGCATCTGTGAATGACCCCGATTCAACCTCAGAACCGACATTGATTTTGGTTGTCACTGGAAAATCCTGCAACAAACTTGGAGAAGACGAGAGAGAGAGAGAGAGAGGGAAGACGAAGGGGTTTGGAAAGTGTGAAAAATCTAAATAAAGAGAATTTTATTGTTCTAAAAAGATAATTAATTCAAGGGTATGCCCCATATTTATAGAAGACAGGGGAGAGAGAAAGAATACAATTAGCGGTGTGTGACTAAATTACAAGCCGCGAGGGCTATGCGGTTTAATCAAGCAAACCGCAAGACTATACAACAGGCTGTGCGATTAGACAAGCTAACCGCCCAGCAACTTCGATACAATACCGAATCCGCTGGTCTCTAATCCACAGTCCGCAACTGACCACCAAGAGCAGCAAAGGTGATTAGACAAACTCTAACCGCCAGGACACAACAACAGTTTAACTTCCACCAGGTTTTCCATTGCTCCACCAGAGATGCGGTCTCACTGGTCCTCTTCAAGGTGGCTTGACTACCAAAACCGGACCGCCAGAGAAGTCTGTTAGTCTGCAAGAGCTAGGCCGCCAGAACAGACCACCAGAACCAGACAGAATGATAGGACCAGACACCGTCAACCCACTAGGAACCAGACTGCTAAAGTTGTCCGTCAAACTGCCAGACCCAGACTGTCAGGGCATTCTACCAGTTCGCCAAGACCAAACCGCCAGTCCAAATCGCCAGGCCGCTCAGACTCCACAATTTCTAACAGAAAAATTTTAGTGTCATGGGGTTTCTTCGAGTCCCTTTTAATATTAGTCGAAACCTAGATTTTGTGTCAAATAGAAGTCATTGTACGCATATCAGTATTCGACGTTTTGAATGCAATTCTCAGCTCAATATCTTCCGTAACTCGACGTGCGTCAAATAGCTAGTCGATGTATGTCGAGTGTAGTTAATTTTTAATTTCAATTCTTTTTTCATCGAGCATCCCTAAGACATAAATGAGGTAAGTATGTTTCAATTCATTTGGAGGTTTTGTGAAGATACGTATGATAAAATGATGTCCTATTTCAATATGCTTAGTTCTGCTATGTAAAACATGGTTTAATGCAATTGAAATTGCACTTATAATGTCATAGAAGATAAGGTGTTCAAAAAATTTACAACCATAATCTATTAGCTGGTTCTACATCCAAAAGAGTTGAAAACAACAATTCCCAATTGAAATATACTTGATTTCGTAGTGGATGTGAAGACTTGAGTTTTGCTTCTTGCAGAACCATGTGATCAGCCTTGCAGAAAGGTATTGGCATGTTCAATGATGCTCTTTCCGCCCATTTTGCATCTTGCAAAGTCTTCTTTTGATTATCCAGTTAGTTCAAAGTCAACATCTCCAGGATACCCTAACCCAAGCTCAGGTGCACTTTTAAGATATCTTTGTATCCTTTTAACATGAGTCATGTGAGATTTCTTATAAGACATTCGATACATAACACAAACACATGTAGAGAACATTTATCAGACATACTTTCTGTGAGGTAGAGTAGGGAGCCAATGATGGCCTGCAGAACTTTTGATTCACAAGTTTACCAACATGATCCTTATCTATCACAACATTAGTAGTCACGAGAGTTTTCATGATTCTTGTGTTTTGTATCCCAAACTTCTTAATCAACTTTTTAATGTGCTTTGTCTGGGCCATGAAGATGCCTTCATCATCTTGTTTCAATTGTCGACCAAAGACATAAGTAAGCTCTCTCATGCTACTCATTTCAAATTTATATTGCATGAGTTTAGAAAACATTTTTCAAAGTTTGTCATCATGGAAACAAAAATAATATTATTTACATAAATTTGCACTATGATCATTTTGTTTTTATGTTTCCTAATAACTAGAGTCTTATCCACCTTTCTTATGAGAATAAAGTTTTCAATAAGAAAAGTTGATAGAGTCTCGTACCAAGTTCTAAGAGCTTGTTTGAGATCATTGAAGGCTTTATCAAGCTTATTAACATGGGAGGGGAAGGTTAGATTGACGAAGCGTGTGGGTTGTTCTACATAAACTTCTTCTTGCAGCTTGCCATTTAGGAAGACACTCTTGACATTAATTTGGAAAAAACCTTGAAACTTGTTATGAGCTGCATAAGCTAGGAACATTCGTATTGCTTTGAGTTTTGCCTTGTTCCTTATGATGTTATCCACATCCAACTTCTTTTTGAACTCCCACTTGATTCCAATCATTGGATATATTGTTGGTCTCTTCATCGATGTCCACACATTGCTCCTTTCAAACTGATCCAGTCCTTCTTGAATTGTCATAATCCATTGTTCATCTTCGTTAGCATCTGTTGAGTTATGTCGATTTTCCAGTGTATTCTTTTTTGTGTTTTAGTCCCACATCATCTATCCGCCAATATGTCATGTTATAATCCTTTATATAGTCCCTTGTGGAAGAATAATAAGTAATTTTCTCCTCTCAACATGGTATCAGAGCCTTAGGACTTGCCGATCCCGTTTCTCCCGCTTCCGCCAATAATTTTCTCCTTTCGTCGCCGCCGCAGTCGCACTCCCCTCTGCCAGTCGCAGTCGTGCCCTTCTCCCGACGTCGTCGCCAGTCGCAGGCTCCTCCGCCTCTCCGGTTCTTCCAGTCCTGTCGCAGGTTCAACCCAAAGGCTTTCCCAGTCATCGTCCAGGTTTTCCGCGGTCCTTCCAGGCTTTCTGCGGTCTTTGAGCTCCGTCTATTAGTCTTCTCCGCAGGCTTCTCCAGCCAGACGCAGGTTGCTGTCGTTTTTTTACACCAGAAATGCGGTGCTAGATTAATGTCATTTACGGTGTCCATCTTTTTTCAAGCCTCCTACATACCCATGGGATCGTCCCCCTTTCTATGAGGCAGACCTAGTTTCTCTCTAGGTGTTTGTACTGTCTTCCCATGGCTCCTTGATTTGTATTCTTGAATCACCATGTCGGGGATTGCTGACTCTCCTACCGTGACTTCCGCTACAGGAGTTCCCTCTGCTGCTGTGATGTTTAGTGGCTCCACTCATTCCGGTCATGACCACAATACTCAAATCCCGACAATACGTCTGGATGGTTCCAATTACCTCCCGCTGTCTCGGGCTATTACTCTTACCTTAAAAAGCTGAAGTTTGTTTGACTATGTTGTGGGTACTACTCCGACCCCTGCTCCGAATTCCCCTGACTGGCTATAGTGGGAGTGGGAGAATTCTCTTGTGAAGTCTTGGCTGACTAATTCCATTATTTTTTATCGCCTAGAATTATCTATTTTTAGATACTGCAACAGATATTTGGCGGAGGGCCGAGACTACTTACTCCTGTCGAGGCAATGCGACCCAGATTTTCCAACTACGACGGAAGATCTTTCTCCTTCGTCTGGGTGATCGCCATGCGTATGCCTACTACCTTGAGTTCACTCAGATTTATCAGAAGTATGATCATTTTGACTCCCTCACTCTTGTGTCTCCTAAGGATGAGATCCTTGTTCGCGCTCGGGAAGACTGGAACAAGTCTTTAAGTTCCTACATGGTTTGCATCAGGACTTCGATCAGACCAGTGTACATATTTTGGGGCCCTCTCGTTTGCCCTCCCTTCTGAAGGTTTCCAGTCTTGTTCAACAAGAATTCGATTGGTGGCAGACATGGACACCTGACCCTCCTCCAGATGGTTCTGGCCTGGCTGTTCAGTTCGGGGGTCGGGCTTCTCGTGATTTCGGGCCCAAGTCCACTGACAAGGATCATTTTCTCTGTGATTATTGCAGGAAGGCTTGTCATACCCGTGAAACTTGTTTTCGGCTTCATGGATTTCCCACACCCCGTGGTGCTTCTTCATCGCATGGAGGTTGTGGTGTTAGTCTCTCTCAGGGTCGCTCTACACAGCCTCGCTCCGCCCATTTGTCTGTTGCCTCTGAAGAGATGCAACCTCCACCTATTCAGTCTGCTCCTTCTTTGACTCTGTGTGTCGATGAGATCCTTACTTTCCGCCGGCTGATGTAGGGACAATGTCCTAAGCCTTTTGCATCCTCGTCTTCATATGCTCATCAGGGACCTTCAGGTGCTCATGTTGCGTCCTCTCGCCCTTCTACTCACTGGATTATTGACTCTGGAGCAACGAATAATATGACCAGCTCTGCTACAGGTTTCGTGTCTTATCCTCCTTTGTCTGGTTGGGACAAGGTGAGCATTGAGTATGGTTCCCTCTCTCCAATTGCTGGGAAGGGCTCCATCCCCTGCTTCTCTCTTACTCTTTTCTCTGTTCTTCATGTACCCAAGTTCACTCACAATCTTCTTTCTATTAGTCATTTGATCAACTCCATGAATTATTCTGTGACTTTCTTTCCTTCGTCTTGTGTTTTTCAGGACCTAAAGATGGGAATGGTGATTGACTATGGTAGCCTGTTGGATGGGCTCTACATGTTTGATTCTTCCACTCCTGTCTCTTTTCCCCAGGCTCTTCATGCAGATTAGGCGACTACTTTGGAGTCCTGACATTGCCGGCTGGGACATCCTTCTACCTTATCTATGAAATTTTTATTTCCTACTTTATCAATTGTATTACTTGATAATTTTTGTTGTGATACTTGTGAACTCCGTAAACATTATCGTACTTCTTTTAATCAAGTTTCATCGCCCAGTTCGACACCATTTCATATTATACACAGTGATGTTTGGGGGACTTGGCCCATTGTCTCTATTTCTGGTTGTTTTTGGTTTGTAACTTTCATTGACTGTTTCTCCCGCACAACTTGTGTTTACCTCATGAAGCAAAAATGAAGTTTGTACCTTGTTTCAGCGGTTTCACAACATGGTTTCTACGCAGTTTGGCATCCCTATAAAGGTTCTGTGCACTGATAATGGTCGTGAGTTCATCGATTCTCAATTCAACACTGCTTAGCTAATCATGGTATTATACATCAAACCTCGTATGTTTAGTCCCCTTCTCAATATGGGCTGGCCGAACGTAAGAATCGCCACCTCTTGGAAGTTGCCCGGTGTCTCCTTCTCCAAATACACCTTCCTAAATACTATTGGGGGGGATGATGTTCTCATTGCTGCCTACCTTATCAACCGGATGCCCTCATATGTCCTCGGGTTTAACCCTCCCTTACACACTCTTCAAGTGTCGCCTACAAATCTGCAACCTTGTGTTTTTGGTTGTCTGTTTCGTCCATATTCATCAAAAGACAAAACTTGATGCTCGTGCGCACAAGTATGTGTTCATTGACTATTCTCCTACCTAGAAAGGTTATAAATGTTTTGACCTTGCTACCAAATAGATCTTTGTAACCATGAACGTCACATTCCGTGAATCTGAGAGTTATTATGGGTCCTCACTACAGGTGTGGGGGGGGGGGGGGAATTATTCTATGACGGAAGTGAGCTCCCTACCTCACATCGACTCTCTGTCTACCCCTCTGTTATATCACTGTCCTTCACCTCCGTCCCTTAGTGCTCGTGTGCCAATTGCTGCGGCCCCTATTGTTAAACCCCTGCAGGTTTACTCCCGCCATCCCAAGGGAACAAACACGTGCCCCCCTATCAGGATTCCAGAGCAACCATCTGATCCTTAGTCAGGGTCCAGTACTCCAAGGGAAGGTACCTCTACTCAACATCCCTTATCTCAGTTCGTCTCTTACTCGTATCTAACGACTTCCGATAGAGTCTTTGTCTCTTCTTTGTATTCTATTTCTATCCCAACATCGTGGCAGGATGCACTTTCTGATGACAGGTTGAAGACGACTATGCTTGAAGAAATGCATGCCCTTGACAAAAATCACACATGGGACCTGGTACAGCTGCCTAAAGGGAAGAAGGTTGTGGGATGCAAATGAGTGTTTTGTAGGACACCTTGTGTGTCGTGGAGAAATACAATGCAAGGTTAGTTGCAAGAGGGTACACTCATACAGAGGGAATTGATTACCAGGAAACCTTCACCCCTGTTGCCAAGATAAATTCTACAAGGGTTCTCCTATCATGTGCAGCTTGCAAGAGATGAGATCTCAACCAACTAGATATGAAGAATGCGTTCCTTCATGGTGACCTGGAAGAAAAGGTATACATGGCTCTACCTCCTGGTCTCTCTCCTAGTGGATCGTACCTTCTTCATCAAAAACAATAAAGAGAAGTTAATAACTCTGATAGTTTATGTGGATTAAACACCTATTCAAGATATAACAAGCAGTATTTACTGCTTTAACCCAAAAATACATAAGTAGATATACTTCTGCTAGCTAAGTGTTGCCTATTTTAATTAAGGTCATATTTTTTCTCTCAACAACTTCATATATTGCGGAGTTCGAGGAGCATGAAAATCACTGTTGTGGATATCCTCCGACATGTCGACCGACATAAAGGTTTCATGGACCAAATGACAGGTTTCTGATTTTTTTTTTTGCAAAATATCCTTTTGAAATATATCCTCTGATATGTCTGCTATTGACCGATATATTTGCCGATATATCCCGATATTTTATCGACTAGTTTTTTCAATTTATTTTAATTAGTGTCTATGTCTAATAGACAATAGACCAAAATTGTTTCATTGTTTAGATTGTTTTTCCCTTCCTCCGACTTTCTTCGTTGCTCAAGTTCGACACCGACTTCAATTATGCATGATCTTTGAATTATGAACTAAATGTTCCTTATCTTCCATTGTCATCAAAAACTTCTTAACATTCTGGTTTCTCTTATTTTATTTCACGCGTTATACCGTTATTACTTGTGTAACACAAAATATTTATTTTAGTTTGATAATTTTAGGAGTTTAATAAATATCAAATTATTAATATATTAATATATATAAATTAAAAAAAGATTGAATTTATAAATAATTACACATATAAATAATTAAATATTAAAACCCGTTATGTGAAATATCCCCGACATACTAAAACCGACGTGAAAAACTTAAATCGACGTGTCCCCGATATCCGACATCTACAACCTTGATGAAAATTATGTTTTATCCCATCATCTTCACAGAATTCATTCATCATATGAGATTCAAACTTAATATCATGATCACTTCTGATTAGTACAACAGAGAAATTCACTTTATTTTGGACTTGTTTAATATAAACAGTGAGAGTATTGAAAGTATCAAACTTCGCCTTTCGAAAGAACCCTCAAGTGAATCTTGAGCAGTCATCCACAATAACTAGGGAGTAAGATTTCTCTCCTAAACTACTAACTGAAATAGGATCATATAAATCCGTGTTAAGTGTTGAACCCGAAAACCACGGTTCAATGAGGAGTTTGGACCAGAGTTGTAGCTTGACTTTACTTTTCTCGAGCCAATACACTTGGCTGAGGACCTAGAGTTTGGAGACCTTCTCACCAGAACCTCAAACAGACCGTCAAATCGCAGCGAAGTGGTCCAGCCACACACCTAGAAGATCTTAGAGAGCTTCCCCTCCCAATCCAATGTTGGACCGGGCACCTTCAGAAGGCCTGGAGAGCTCCTGACTGCCCACGTGGAAACCACAGTGAATAGTGAGCTGAAGCCCTTGCCAACCTAAGCTAGCCAAAGGAGAGAGAAACCGTTCAACCCCACTGTTATTTGGCAGGCGGGGGATTAGAGAATCTTTCGGTGGGTCCCATCAGAACTTATATATATCGGAGGGTAGATGGGTCATTCCTAAAGGTTTTCCCCCGACCCTCTTAGAGTTCTTGCTTGCCCTTTGTCTTCATGCCGATCTCGAAAGAAGCTCTCGCTCGCCTGGTGTCCTCCAAAGAGAAGAATTAGGCGGCCTCGACCAATCTGATGGCCATTGCTATTAAACACTCATCCCGAACCCCGACGAGACGATTGAAAGACCGAGCGATCAAGAAGTCGAGGCATGACCCAGTCGGAGGGGAGGTTGCCTCGCTTGAGCCCCTGCAACCCAGCTCCAACCTTGGCCTCATCCTCCCTTTCCAGGTGCAATCTCTTTAAAGTTTTCCTCAGATTCCATGCACTTTTACCGAATCCCCGAAGAATTTATGTTGAAAGTTAGACCTAAACCTTGTTCTAGATATTTTTCATACACAGCACAACATAATTAATTAAACAATGAAACCAGACGACACAAGAAATTAAAGTGGTTCCCCAAACACTGGGTACATCCACTCTTCTACCCACACGGTAGGAATCCACTACAGGTTTTTGATCAGGTGCCCTGCCACCAACAGGATCTTCTTCAGGTAGATCCAGAGACCCTTTAGACTTTTGATCTGGTGTCTAAAAACCAAGCACAGGTTTTTGATCAGGTGCCCTGCCACCAAGGGATACTTTTGAAGGGAGTAATAACCCTTTACAGGAGGGGGGAAGAGGGTTAGATTGTCTTCTCTATTTTACAACAGGATTAGAGAAGCACAAGAGTCTCTTCAGAACTTCTGACAGAATACTGTCTTGAAGTTCTGAAGGAATAAAGCTAAGAAGAAGATAATAGAATATAAATTAAAAGGATCTTCTTCAGCAGCTTCCTTCTTCTTCTTCTTCTTCAATATCTCTGAGTGTAATCTTCCTGGAACAGGAGCACTCAGGTTGAAGAAGAGCAGAAGAGATAACTTCTCAGTTGAATGAAGATTGCTGAGAGCAGCTGTGCTGTAAGCTGGTTCTTTCTCTGTATGTTGTACAGGTTGAACTCCTTCACTCTTATTCCTATCCTTGTTCTTCCAAAAGAACTCTTTATATAATAACAGCAGCAACGGCTCTATTATTTGGGTTGAGCTTTTGTCTTCATCTGGAATTTTGAATCTGGGCTGCAATTATCACAAAGACAAAACAAGTCTTGCAGATATATATTTCTATATAAAGATAAAGCTACAGCAGCTGTAATATTAAATCTGATAACTAATGTCACATCAGATAACTCTTTAAAGCCAACGGCTATAAAGGACAGCTTGCAAAAGTAAAGTCAGATAATAAGACAAAAGATATGTCAGAAAGGAATTGACTTATGCATAAAGGTATAAGCATCTTTATCTTTTAGATATATGCATAAGATCAATTAAATAATCTATAATAAAGATATGCTAGGAATATAGGAAATAAAACAAAGAATAAAACACATATAATATTACATATGCAGACCAAAAGATAGTCGAACGATCCTCGACGATCGTCGACCGACCTACTGAGATCGTCGAGCTATCAGTCAGATAGTCGACCGACTCAAACAAAACAGAAAGCGTCGAGCGATCCTTAGAGATCGTCGAACGGCCCACTGAGATAGTCGAGCTATCAGGAAGATAGTCGACCGACTCGGGCAAGACAGAAAACGTCGAACTATCAAGAGATAGTCGACCGGAGCTCGACGATCTAGCAGAACGTCGAGCTGGCAAGGGACAGACGATCGTCGACCGGCTGATCGACGATAGTCGATCGGCGTTCGACGATAGTCGAACCCGAAAAGGACTTAGCCTGAATTTTACAGGAAAAGAGAATACTCAACAATAAGACTTTGACCATAGATAAATCTTGGGTCAAGATCTAAAAGGAAAGACTTAACTCAAATCCAAACTAGGGTACCAACAATCTCCCCCTATTTGGGTTAAGTCTTTCACAAACTAAAACTACTAAAAACAAATAAACTAAACTCAAACAACTTAATAGTGATCCTAACCCAAATCAGAACTAGGGTTCCAACAATCTCCCCCTATTTGGGTGAGGATCCTATTAGCAAAATAATATAAATAAATGCAAAGCATAAAATATATAAAGAAAAGCTTTGCTAAGCTGGCTGCTTGCTGGCATTTGCAATCTCCCCCTATGTTGATGCAGTACATGTGATTGAAGAAGGCTGAGATGACTTTGAATTTTGATTGAGTCATCCAGCTAACTCTTGTAAGTAGTACCTGCAGAAAGCTATGGTAGAGATTGCTCTCTCCTTGAAAAAGGGTATGTTAGCAGCAAAAATGATATTTTGTCCAGCAAATTTGATTAAGATTCTGGATCTGAAAAACAAAATCAGATATCTTCCTTCCTATAGAATTTCTTTTCATTAGACAAGATTCAAACTCAGCTGATCAATGCAACTAGAGTAGAGGACTCAATCTAAATGAAATTAGAAAAGGATCTATAAGAAATAGAGTTATCTGACAGAGAATTTCTTATACAGAAATCCAAACAAAATTTTTGAACAGAATATCAATCAGATATAATAAACAGCCTTAAGAAAAAGGAAATGCTTCCTAATAACTTTGTTCCAGATGGCAGAAGGATTCAAAAATATTTTAAGTAATTTATCCTTTTGTTTATAAAACAAATTTATGAAGAAACAAACTGAGTTCTCAGATTTGAACTTATTAAAAGATAAAGAAAACATTTCTCTGAGGAGTGTTGGTTCCTTCTCAGGTTTTGTTAAGTCTTGGCAGCAATATTGTTTTTCTAATTTAACTGAACTAAAAACAGAATTAGATAATAATACCTGAACCTTTTCAGGTTTTGATTTTCCTTCTGTTAGTTCAGCTTCTCTATTGCTGCAGGAGGCATTGATGGCCTTTAAGCAAAATTCTTTGGCCCTTGCTTCCTCCTCTTCATCTTTAAATGATGAGTCATCATCTGAGACTTCCCAGACAACATCTAGGGATGTTGATTCTTCTCCTTCAGATGAGATGATGTGGCTTCCTTCTGATATTGCATCCATGGGTTCAGAAGCCATTTGATGAATGTTTTGTAGAGTTTGGCCCTGTTTTTGATCATCTCTTCATGTTGGAAATTTTGAGTCTGTAATCCTGCAAAACAGAAAACAGATCAAGTGCAAAGGGAACAAGAAGAGATGCAGTTTTTGCTTTTGTGCATGAACAAATGAATGAAGCAAATCTTGAAGAAGAAAAGAGTGAGGGCAGAGAGGATGGCAGGGGAATGCAATTTAATGAGCACAGCACTCATTAGGATTATCTGAAAAAGATTTTGGAGAAAATCTTTAAAATCAGAAAGGCACTGTCTGATAATTCCCTTCCTATAGAATCACTTTATCACAAATAAAAACTTCAACACAGTGTGATGATCCACTGGATCAAGTCTGTGTTGAGTTTTAGTGTAGATAATTTTGTGAAAAATCTGTAAGGATGTAGAATTATCTTACTATGCCTCTTTGAGATCTAAGATTCATCAAAAAGGAAAATTTTCAGACCATAAATGTAATGAGGTTTCATTGGTTTATTAAATAAATTTTTCAAAAAATATTTCATGTATGTTTGAAAAATTTGAGAAAACTTTTGAAAAACAAAATCAATGTTGCTGAATTTTCTTAATATTTCTCTTGAAGTTTTTCTTATTGTTTCCTTAAAATGAGTGTGGTCTGTATGTGGATTGATGACGAATGGGAGTATACTTTTAAGGAAATTCATATTTTCTTTAGGTTTAGTTGCATCCAAGTTAGAAAGTGATTTAGGATATTTTGAAATGTAGTTAGTATGGGATATCACCTGATATTTTCTAAGTTCTGATTCAGGCTTTTCCTTGTTGTTTGATGCATTTATGGCTTTTAAGCAGAAGGCTACTTCATCAGCATCATCTTCTTCATCACTTAAATAAGATGAGTCATATTGTGGTTCATCTGTGTTTGATTTTGGTGAAGATTCAGATCCTGATTCTTCTTCACTTGATTCTGCAGCCATCTTGATGAGGGATTGCCATAGCTCCTTGGCTGTGGTGCAGTGCATCAGATCTTCAAAGATGTCATCTGGCATGGATTGTGCCAAGATGTTCATTGCTCTAGCATCAGCATCCTTAAGTAACTTTTGTGCATCTTTGTTTGATGCTGTGGGTGCTATAGGACCTGTCATTATAACATTAAAAATGCTTTCATCAAATAACTTCATATAACATTTTATCTTTGACTGTCATAGTGCAAATGTATTGAGGTTGCACATAGGAAGTTTTGCCATGAGTAAAAAAAATTCTAGAGTGAAGTAAGGTCTGATGGATCTTTTTGGTTCAGGTGTTAGCCTGTGGTTTTAACCAACCTCGCTCTGATACCAATTGAAAGTGAGACCTAAACCTTGTTCTAGATATTTTTCATACACAGCACAACATAATTAATTAAACAATGAAACCAGACGACACAAGAAATTAAAGTGGTTCCCCAAACACTGGGTACATCCACTCTTCTACCCACACGGTAGGAATCCACTACAGGTTTTTGATCAGGTGCCCTGCCACCAACAGGATCTTCTTCAGGTAGATCCAGAGACCCTTTAGACTTTTGATCAGGTGTCTAAAAACCAAGCACAGGTTTTTGATCAGGTGCCCTGCCACCAAGGGATACTTTTGAAGGGAGTAATAACCCTTTACAGGAGGGGGGAAGAGGGTTAGATTGTCTTCTCTATTTTACAACAGGATTAGAGAAGCACAAGAGTCTCTTCAGAACTTCTGACAGAATACTGTCTTGAAGTTCTGAAGGAATAAAGCTAAGAAGAAGATAATAGAATATAAATTAAAAGGATCTTCTTCAGCAGCTTCCTTCTTCTTCTTCTTCTTCAATATCTCTGAGTGTAATCTTCCTGGAACAGGAGCACTCAGGTTGAAGAAGAGCAGAAGAGATAACTTCTCAGTTGAATGAAGATTGCTGAGAGCAGCTGTGCTGTAAGCTGGTTCTTTCTCTGTATGTTGTACAGGTTGAACTCCTTCACTCTTATTCCTATCCTTGTTCTTCCAAAAGAACTCTTTATATAATAACAGCAGCAACGGCTCTATTATTTGGGTTGAGCTTTTGTCTTCATCTGGAATTTTGAATCTGGGCTGCAATTATCACAAAGACAAAACAAGTCTTGCAGATATATATTTCTATATAAAGATAAAGCTACAGCAGCTGTAATATTAAATCTGATAACTAATGTCACATCAGATAACTCTTTAAAGCCAACGGCTATAAAGGACAGCTTGCAAAAGTAAAGTCAGATAATAAGACAAAAGATATGTCAGAAAGGAATTGACTTATGCATAAAGGTATAAGCATCTTTATCTTTTAGATATATGCATAAGATCAATTAAATAATCTATAATAAAGATATGCTAGGAATATAGGAAATAAAACAAAGAATAAAACACATATAATATTACATATGCAGACCAAAAGATAGTCGAACGATCCTCGACGATCGTCGACCGACCTACTGAGATCGTCGAGCTATCAGTCAGATAGTCGACCGACTCAAACAAAACAGAAAGCGTCGAGCGATCCTTAGAGATCGTCGAACGGCCCACTGAGATAGTCGAGCTATCAGGAAGATAGTCGACCGACTCGGGCAAGACAGAAAACGTCGAACTATCAAGAGATAGTCGACCGGAGCTCGACGATCTAGCAGAACGTCGAGCTGGCAAGGGACAGACGATCGTCGACCGGCTGATCGACGATAGTCGATCGGCGTTCGACGATAGTCGAACCCGAAAAGGACTTAGCCTGAATTTTACAGGAAAAGAGAATACTCAACAATAAGACTTTGACCATAGATAAATCTTGGGTCAAGATCTAAAAGGAAAGACTTAACTCAAATCCAAACTAGGGTACCAACATATGTCATACTCTTTTGTAGCACAACATTTTCATCAAGGTCACAGAGGATCGGGAGAACAGGAACCAAGGGGTCCTGATGAGTCAGACGAACGAGAGACTCGCACGCAGATACCAGATTGGTAGATTCATTCTTCTCCGCCTCCGACTCACCTTTTTAACTGAATGATTACTGACAAAGTCGGTCCATGCAGTACCTCCTTTCGTTGACGTCGTCTCAACCCCGTCTCAACCCCCTCCACGGCGAGATCTCCGACTGTTAACCTTTGCTGCGAGCTCGCCGACAAAATGGTGTTGCGCTGACGGGCAGGGGTGCAGGAACTTCAGCGCCCATGATGCAGTCTTCTCGCAACCCGATCCTCCAGCGAGAGGGGTCGGGGAAATCTCTGTTGCTGCCCCTTAGCGATCCCTTTGGCGGTCGGCCGAGTGCGCCTTCTCATCGCCACGGGAAGGAGGGCGAAACCTCTCATGGTTAGTCATCGAACTTACCGTTTTTACCGTGTCAACTGGCCTTGTCCTCTTTTGCCTTTGTTAGATGCGACCGACATTTCTCTTGACAGCAAGTTGGACGTTACCAGAATCGACACCTCCCTCTCCTGACGCGATCCGTGACTTCATTGGCGAGCCGACATCCGTTCACAAACTGACGGAGCGGGTCGCGAGCATTCTGCAAAAGCATGGGTTCATGCTCCGCGAGATCCAGGAGGAAAGGGCTCATCTAGCGAATGATGACTTCCTCCACCTCGTCCTACATCAGCAAGTGGAGGCCTTGGAGCGTGAGTGCGTTTCATTTATTGGTGTGATGCAGTCACTCCTTGGAGGGAACACCGCATCATTTGATGGGAACTTGAGGAAAATTGAAGAATATAGCCGCTCCCTCCAACACGAAGTCGCCGCTCTTCACGTGGAGGTCACCAAAAGGGGAGGGCCGCAGATGAGGACGCGGCTTGTGGAAGTGGGTCCCGCATTGACTTGGAAGGATGAACTCTTTTTACTTATTGTATTTGTTTCTTGTGTTTGCGAGACCTCAAGACATTATTTATTATTTCTTGTGTTTGACCATGCTTCTCGCAGTGGTTTAGTTATTGCCTGGTTTGCTGCGAACGTATGATCTGTGATGAGGAAAATACTCGTCTAGCTATGAGACTCGCACCCAACGCCGGTAGTAGGCGAGCCGAATTAGTGCGAGCCGGGAGGAGGTTTTCGAGTACGCGGGTAGCGAGCGGGCTCGCGCCAATTGGCTGCGCCCTCGTTCCCCTCAGTTTTTTATAAATACCCCTTGCGCCCGACTCCCACCTACCACATTAACTGCACTTCTTACCTCATCACCCAACTACCTCTACTCGCCTTTTCTACTCGAAAAATGGGTGGTGATGGTGATGACTCGGAGGGAAGCAAAACTGTGCGACCCACTTCTTGGACTACATCTTCCCGGAGGGGCAGGTATCGGAGGATGAGATGCCGAAAATCATTGTCGAGTACGTGTCAGCAGGGTTTTCGGCCCGCGCTCTTGCTGCAGGCGAGTCCCTCAAAACCATAAAGGGGGACGAGCTCGCCTTCCTTATCGCCCACTTTGAGATGGGGCTTCGCCTCCCGCTGTGGCCGGAGGTGAGGTTTCTAAAGTATTTCGGAGCTGTGCCTGCGCAGGTCAGCTCCAACGCGATTGCCATGCTAGTGGCTTTCGCGAGCTACTTGCGCGAAGAGAGGGTAGAGCTCAACCTGACAGTCTTTCACAAGTTGTTCATCTACTGAGCCAGCAATGATGGGGTGGTCTTTCTTGTCGTCTAGCAGATCCAAGTCTGCGAGATCATCAAAAAGGTGCACTATTGGACAAATTGCTTCGTCTATATCAATGGCGCGCACAACACCACCCCTTACGAGCCGATCCAGAAGGAGGTGACCGTCTACTGAGCTCCCCACGTAAACGGCGAGGACGCTAGGCTGCACAAATTCTTTCTGAGTAAGTACTTTGAGGTCGCCTACCTGCGGCACAACCTCGACTCGCTTCCCTCGGTCCTTCCGGGCGAATGTATGCACATCTTTTTCATCTCGCGCTTTTCATTCGCCCCCGACGGGGTTTTAACTTGTGTTTCAACCTTTTACTTTCTCTGCAGGAGAGCGCGTAATCCCCCTGAACCCGCCATACGCGGGGAAGGTAAGGGTGGATTCCTCCCTTGCACTCGTCAAGTCCGCAATGGAGGTATGCGCCGACGACCTAGGAGCGCCGACGACCAACAACGGCCAGAAGAAGAGGGCGACGACTGATCCCGAGTCTTCAACTGGCGGGCTATCAAAGCGGCAAAAGTCGATGGCCTTCAAGAAGATCACTAAGACTAGTGAGCCGACTCCACTGGTAGAGAGCAAGGTTGGGCAGCGAGTTTGGGACACCCAACTTGCACCCCAATTTTGGGATGGGACAGAAGCCTCTAGATGGCTCTAGGCAGGCGCTGCTCACCAGAGAGGAGGGGTCGCACCGGGTGTCCCTATCCTCGCTCCTTCCTTCCTGGATGGAACTGGGCCACGCCGGCGAGGACGCCTATGACCTGTCTTATGGGTTGTATGACCGTCAGGACGCCACTGAGTATGACAAGGTGACCCTGAAAGAGCTCGCCTTCGAGAACTCGCGGGCCCAGCTGTGTGGCACAGTGCTCCCGCACATGGTAGCGTGGCGGGGCATCAACTTTTTGAAGAAATTCCACAACACCGAGGCCAAGAAAGAGCTTGCCGAGGACAAGGCCTTGGACCTCGAGACGCCTCGAACTCGCCGAGCGTCTTCTCGCCAAACACTCTAGCGGCGTGGTAGGTTATCCCTGGACTTTGTTTTCTTTCTTCCTTTTTCTTTAACCTTGCCCTTCTCTCCTTAATCTTATTTCCAACTTCTTTCCTTGGAGGATGCCGAGACCGCCGACCGCATGCGGTCGCTCATCTGCAACCTGGAGGACGAGCTGGAGGGCACCAAGGCGCAACGAGAAGCCTGGCGAATCCACCTCCAGCGACTGCAATCTTCTCCATTTTACCCCGCAGGAGGTGGAGAGCATCCGCAAGCTCCTGATTATGCAGACAATAGAGACAACATTGAACCTGCTGCGGAACCTCGATGCTTTGCGAGATGACTGGATGGAGCTGATTGCGGAGGACCTCATCCCAGACTTCTACGCGCTAGCCGCGAGCCCCCCTTCCTCAGGACGCGACTACTCGCCCCCTCAGAGCATGATGAGACGGAGCACCCGTCCCAAGATCCACCCGCGAGCTGAGAGTTCTGTGTTTTTTGTTTTTTGTTCTTTTTTACAATGTAACGACGAGTTCGCCGACAACTTTTTTGTGACAAATGAAAGATTTTTGCCTTGTCTTTTCCTGCGTTGCTTAACCTCTTTTTATTTCGTGTAGTATTTATCTTTTCTCTAATTCGTAATCGAATGCTCGTAGCCGACTCGCTAAGGCGACCGATCCACCTTAGCCTAGCTCGTGAGAGCCAAATATGGTGGCCTTAGTGCGCCTGCGATCCATCGATGAAAAAAAGACAAATTAATCACAACTACAGGAGCTCGCGAGTACCCCTGATGCGAGACCCTCACAAGGTCTAAGCACTTGCGCAACCACCGTTCCTCCCACAAAATTGGGTGAGTGGAGGGTGCGCGAGACGGGGGGGGGGGGGGAGGGAGGTTGCACTCGCCTCCCTCTCTATTTCACCTGTTTGTTTTCCATTTCTTTTCTTCAACTCTCTTTCTTTCAACCTGTCTCCCGAGAGACCAGACTACCCTGCTGATTTAGCGGAAGCCCATCCCCAGCACCTTAGGAATTCCACCCCGATTCCATTTTCCTTCGCATCAATTCAGCCCCTGGGCGACCAGCCTGCCCAGCCTTATAGGAGCCCGGTCAGTGGGATCCTATTGGGGGTGCCTTGGTTCAGAATTGATCTCATCTCAACCATCTACCCGAGCGACTTGCCTTCCCTGCCAGCTTGTGAGAGCCCGGTCAGCGGGTTCCTATTGGGGGCGCTTTGGTTCAGAATTGATCTCATCTCAGCCTTCCACCCGAGCGACCTACCTGCCCTGCCAGCTTGTGAGAGCCCTGTCAGCGGGATCCTATCGGGGTTGTTTTGGTTCAGAATTGATCTCATCTCAACAATTATTTTGTTTGCGGCTTCCACCTGCCCGTTGCTCCTGGGTGGTGGCTTGGCGCGAGCCTGAGGTCGATGCTAATTGGCCACAAAAGCTGACGAATTTGTCGCTGGCAAACTGCGGCCCATTGTCTGTGACTATTGCCAAGGGCAACCATTGTCGACAAATTATTTCTCCCCATATAAAGTTTCAGATTACATGTGAAGTTACCTTTGCCAGTGCATTGACTTACAACCACTTTGAGAAATTATCCACCATGACTAAGAGGAATCTCGTCTGGCCACTGGCCTGGGGGAACGGTCCCACCAGGTCCTGTCCTCAGATTGTGAAGGGCCATTGCGTTGTGATTGTCTTGATTCTTTGTGTCGCAAGAGCTAAAGTGGTGCATAGAGCTGGTACTTCCAACATTCGTTGCGTACTCTGTGGCGTCTTTGCTAATAGTCGGCCAGAAGTACCCCCGTCGCAGTACTCTTTTCTCCAAGATTCGGGTCCCCGAGTGGCTTCCTTACTCTCCAGAGTGAATTTCTGCCAAGATCCTGGAGACCTCCTCCTCAGCAACATATCTAGCTAGGAGCCCGGAGAGGGTCTTCTGATATAGCACCCCCCTTGTAGCAAGTAGTATGCCGACTTGTACCCGAACTTCCTTTTATTTGGGATCATCTCTGGGAACTCCCTGCCGTCAGAAAAGTGATAAAGGGGTCCATTCATGAGGGTCGCTGGTCGTTCTCCATTATCTCCCCTTCTTTGATGGATGACCAAAATAACTCGGTCACTATCCCCCTTGCCCGGGGGCCAAACATGGCGAGGCGAGCCGCCTGGATGTTCTCCTCCCGTGGCACATGCCGAATGGAGAAAGTGCAAAACAACCCGATGAGACGCTTGACCTTCGTGAGATACCACTGGAAAGTTGTGTGAGGCCCCATTTTAGACCTCATATGCATTCTGCATCTAAGCTACTTTCAAGACATTCGTCCCAAGGTAAAGTAAGACTAGTGAGTACAAAATAAAACACATAATAAAAAACATTAACATACCTTGGGACATTCTACTATGAGTCCCTTACTATTCTTCCTCGGTCAACATCGTTTTGCTTTGCACATTCAAGGTCACTTCAAGTACCTAAACAAAAAATGACGACACTCTTAGTCATAAAAATATGACTAAGTGATTATATCTCTTTAACTGCTGTATAAACAAATGAAAAAGATTTAGCAAAGTAATAACCATATATCTCTACTAACCCTTTTCTGTACCAGTAATGAAACTGTGAAGCAACATTATAATTGTAATGTTAGTAGCCATAAAACCGTATAAGCAGTTATAGAACAATAATATTCAGTAGCTATATACCAATATAAGTGTAAAAAAGTAAGCTATGGAACAATGCAACCATGTAAGCAATGCAAGTATGTAAAGTGTGAAACAGTATATCCATATAACCTAAGTTCCTATATGTATAGTACAACAATGTATCGATGTATGCCATAGAGCAGTGTAACCGTAAAATCAACAATTTATCAGTGTAACCGTATAACCGTATGTTCTTATGTTATCTTTTCATCTTTTATGTTAGGTAATGTTAAGGGTAACTGTCACAGTATCAGTATCAGTATTTCAGTGTTTGAGCCCGACCTCTCGGGGTCTACAATACAATGTCCAAATCAGTACGTTCGACACGCAGATATGCTTGAGCCCTGCGACAAGTGCTCCATATTCTGCCTGATTGTTAGTGATAAGGAACCGGATGTCGATGTCTTGCTCAATCTTTGTCCCCTGAGGGATTACTAGGATCACCCCTCTCCCAGAGAGTACTTCCCAGATACTTCGTCCACGTGCTTTTCCCAGCCTACATGATTGGGGGATCTGTGTTTTTCTACCTCAACGACATATTCTGCCAAAAAGTCGGCCTCCGCTTGGGCCATCATTGACAATTGAGGGACAAATGATATCTCAAATTCACTTAGCTCCACCGATCACTTAACTAGCCTTCCTGAGTGCTCTACACCCTCCATAACATTGCGAAGGGGATGGTTGGTCACCACCTTGATCGAGTGTGCCTGAAAATATGGTTGAAGCTTCCTGGCTGAGATGACCAAGGCGAAGACCAACTTCTCTAAGATTGGATACCTGAGCTCCGCCTTCCTTAGTATCTTGCTGGCCTAATAGACCGACAACTGCTTTTTTCCTTCTTCCCGTACTAGGACGGAGCTTACTGCTTCAGATCCAACTCCAAGGTACAAGGCTAGGTCCTCCCCTTCCCTCGGCTCCCGGAGCAGTGGGGCCTTTGTCAGCTGTTGCTTCAAGGCTTGAAATGCATCCTTGCACTCCTTGGACCTTTCAAAATGCTAATTTCCCCACAACACTTTGTAGATGTGTGAGCACTTCTCTCCCGCGCGAGATATGAACCTGCTCAACCCTGCTAGCTTCCCCGTCAGACGCTAGATCTCCTTGGTATTTCGATGCGACTCCAACTCCAGGATTGCCTTTACCTTGTCTGGGTTGGGCTCCACCCTTGCAGGGGTGAGAAGATGATCCAGGAACTTTCCCCTTCTGGCCCCAAAAAACACACTTCAAGGGGTTGAGTCTCATTTTGTACTTCCTCAAGGTGGCGATTGTTTCCACCAAGTCCCGGAGGTGACACCTAACATCCCTACTCTTCACCATCAGAACATCCACATTGACCTCAAGATTTCTTCTCTTCTGCTCCCTGAAGAACCTATCCATCATTCTTTGGTACGTTGCCCTTGCATTTTTTAGCCTGAACGACATCTTTTTACAGTTGTAGCACTCGTCGTCCGTGATGAAGGCAACGTCCTTAACATCCGACAGGTGCATTCTTATTTAGTGGTAACCTGAAAATGCGTCTAAAAAACTCATCACAGAGAAACCAACGACTGAATATACTAGCGCGTCGATTCGAGACAATGAGTAACAATCTTTGGGGCATGCTTTATTTAATAGAGAAAAGTCTACACACATTCTCCATCTCCCGCCTCCCTTCTTAACCATCATAACATTGGAGTCTCAACCTGAATACTGCATCTCTGATGCAAAACCCACATTTACTAACTTATGTACCTCTTCCCGAATGGGCTTAGCTAGCTTGGTTGGCACAAACCTCTTCTTCTGGAGGATCGGGCGGACATTGGGATCGAGGTTGAGATGGTGACATGCTACGTTCGGGTCGATCCCCGACATGTCCGCCGCCCCAAGGCGAAGATGTCGATGTTCTCCTGGATGCAGCTCTTGACCTTTTCCTTGTCTTCCTCACTCATCTTCCCGCTGATCTGCACCGTCTCGAGCCTCCCGCCCAGAATGGTGATTTCCTTCTTCTCTACTTCTTCTGCTGCCTCCAACCTAGCCTTCTCTTCCATTACCCTCTCAACCTCCATTTCCGCCTTCCAGGAGATGGTGTTGACGGCTGTGACGTAACAATGCCTCACCATCATAGGGTGTCCCCTAATCCGGACCTGGACTCCTTTGCTGTTAAACTTCAAGCATTGATGGAATGAGGAGGGCACGCACCAAAAGGCGTTAATGAGGGTGTTGCTGTATGGTGACCGGACGGTCTGGCGGTCTGACCCTGGCGGCTTGAAGACCGCGCAGTCTGGCGGTTTCTCTCCAGCGGTTTTGTAGCCGAGATGTTGCTGATTGGAGACCGGACGGTCTGGCGGTTTGACGCAGGTGACTTGAAGACCGAACGGTCTAGCGGTCTCCCATAGCGGCTTGTCTTCTCTTTATAGTTGTTGTCGGGCGGTTAGCCTATTCGTCTAACCGCGCGACTTGTGCGGTTCGTTTTTATATAGTCGCTTGTACCTGTAATTATTTGTCTCATATTTTTTATTTGTAATCTCTCCCCTCTCCTCCATTCTATAAAAGGGAGGCTATATCTTTGTAATATTTACTTTTTTTGGATAATAAAAATTCTGTTATTCCAAATTTCGGTCTATTCTTTCTTGTTCGCACATGGTATCATAGGACTCGATCTTTTCCGCTTGATTCTGTAAGCGCTTCTGCCCGCGCGGTTTGTCCCTCCTTGCGCCCTGTCCGCGCGGTTTCCTTCTCTTACTTGTCGTTGACCTCTGTGTGCGTGACCTCTCTGTTTGCGCTCTCTCTCTGTTCGCGACCTGTCTTCACGACCTCTTTTTCTCTTTGCTCTTTTGCTTTCGCGCGACCTCGTCTTTGTTCGCGCGTCTTTTCGCTTTCTGCTCGCGACCTGTTTTCGCGGGCTCCTTTTCGCTCCGCGATCTCTTCCTTTCACGCAAACTCATTTCCTGTTCGCGCAGTTTCCTCTTTTCCTGTTCGCGCGACTCCTTGTCTGCCTTTTTCTATTTTCTGCTCGCGCCTGTTTTCGCGACCTCCTAGTAGAGCGCGAACTGTTGCTTTCGTGCGACCTCTTTTCTATCCGCGTGGCTTCATTTTCCCTGTTCGCGCGGCTTCCTTTCTGTCCGCTCTGTTCTTCTCTATGACTCTCCCCGACACCTATGCCCACCAATCCGACGGGCGTGGTCCTTCCTATTTTTTCTGCTCTCACTGTGGCCGCACCGGCCATACGGTTGATCGCTGCTCGATGAAATATCCACATCTTTGCCCCTCTGGGGACGCTTCCACCTCCTCTTCGAAGCAGTCCGGCTCGGTGGTCACGTCTTCAGATAGTGCTAACGTCGTTACTCAAGGTAAATGGCTGATAGACTCTGGTGCTACCAATCCTATGACCGACAATCCTCAGTGTTTTTCTCTCCTAGAAACACATGATCGGATGCCCCCGGTCTTTATTGCGGATGGCTCTCCCTCATCGGTCAATGGAACGGGAGTGGTTCAAGTCACTCAGTCTCTTCTCTTGGCGGATACTCTCTACACGCCTAAGTTTCCTTGTAATTTATTATCTGTTACTTTTCTGTGCAACCAACTACAGTGTTCTGCCACATTCACTCATACTTCTTGTTCTTTTTATGATTCGGGCTCCCAACGGACGATTGCTACTAGGACTGAGAGCGGCGGCCTCTACTTCCTCAACAACGTTTCCGCTCAGTCTGCCTTTTCCTCCTCTTCTACAGAGCTTCTGCAATGACATCTTTGCCTTGGTCATCCTCCTCCACCGCTTCTTCGCCAGCTTCTGCCCCACCTCCCTCCGTACAGTCCTCCTCTCAACTATGACACATGTCAGCTTGACAAGCATCACTGCTGCTCCTTCCCACCGAAGCAAGGCCGTGGATCTTCCCGTCCGTTTGATCTTATTCACTCTGATGTCTGGGGTCCTGCTCCTACCCTCACCATAGGTCGGTGTAGTTTATATTTTGTAACTTTTATTGATGATTTCTTTCGCTGTATGTGAGTGTATTTCTTAAAAGATCGCTCCGCATTATTCTCCGCATGAACATCTTTTTATTTTATGATTAAAACTCAGTTTGATGTCTCTATTAAAATCTTTCGCTCTGATAATGCCAAAGAATATCTTAGTCATGATTTTTCTTCTTTCTGTATACAAAATGAGATTGTTCATCAAACTAGCTTTGTCTATACCTCACAGCAAAATGATGTGGCGGAACGCAAAAACCGTCACCTCCTTGATGTCGCTCGCACTCTGATGACACAAATGCAGATTCCTCCCTCCTATTGTAGTTATGCCGTTCTCATCTCCTGCTATCTCATCAATCACATTCCCTCCACGGTTCTCCACGGTCAAACCCCATTCTCCATTCTCTTTCCAGGTAAGGATCCGTTTCCTCTCCCTCTGCGTATCTTTGGGTGCACGGCTTTTGTGCATGCTCCGTCCGCCACCCGTGACAAACTCTCCCCACGTGCCACCAAATGTGTCTTTCTGGGTTACTCTACCACTCAGAAAGGTTATTGTTGTTTTGACCCTGTTCTTCGTAAGCAGTTTGTCTCCGCGGACGTAACCTTCTTCGAAAATGCGTCCTATTTCTCTTGCGACTCCTCTTTTCTTCCTGATGTTCCTACATCAACTACCGTCCCCTCCGTCCCGTCTACACCTACCGAGATTTCTTCTCCTCCTCCGTGTCCACCGTCTCCTCCTCCTCTCTCTCCGCCTCCGCTGTCTTCCTCTTCTCCGCGACCGTCTCTTTCTACTATCGGGCCAGCTCTCTCCGCCACGGATGCACCGGATACTGAGGAACACGCCGACCTGGATTTTCCCATTGCTCTTTGCAAAGGGGTGCAGACATGTACCCAGCACTCGTTTGCTGCTGTTGTTTCCTATGCTCGTCTTACTCCTTCTCGCAGGACTTTTGCGTTGACTATCTCTGCCACTGCCACTCCCCGCACCTACCAGGAAGCCCTTGCTGTTCCTCTTTGAAAGGCTATCATGGATGAGGAAATTGTCACCCTCACTGAGCGGGGTACATGGACCCTTGTTCCTCCTCCATTGGACACCGATGTTGTTGGCTGTCGCTGGGTATTTGTTGTGAAGTTCAGTCCGGACGGCAGTGTAGATCGTTACAAGGCACGCCTTGTCGCCAAAGGCTTCACTCAGACTTATGCCGTTGATTATTTTGACACCTTCTCTCCAGTTGCTCGTCTCAGCACTATTCGGGTACTCCTCTCTGTGGCCGTCAACAAGGATTGATCCATTTCCCAACTGGATGTCAAGAATGTCTTTCTCTATGGTAATCTTCAGGAGAATGTCTACATAGAGCAACCTCCTGAGTATGTTGCTCAGGGGGAGACACGGGTATGCAGGCTGAAGAAGGCCATCAATGGCCTAAAGCAAAGCCGTCGGGATTGGTTTGACAAGTTTAGCGGCATTGTGGCGGCTGTGGATTTTACAAGAAGTTCTGCCGATCACTCATTGTCCATTCACAAAACCTCCCTGGGTCTGGTGGTTCTTGCCGTGTATGTGGATGATATTTTTCTCACTGGAGATGACCAGGCTGGGGTAGCCTTGACAAAGAAACATCTCTGTCAACACCTGGTCACGAAGGATATGGGCTCCCCAAAATACTTTCTGGGGATAGAAATCTCTCGAAAGTCCAACTCCTTGGTCCTCTCCCAACGTAAGTATGCTCTTGATCTTCTAAAAGAGACAGGGTTGACTGGGGCTAAACCTGCCTGATGCCCCATGACTACTGGAGAAGATAAAACCTAGACAGATGACTCGCCTCCTCTATCAGATGTTATGAGGTACAAACGTCTGGTCGGCAAACTCATTTATCTCACGGTAATCAGACCCGACATCTCCTACGCTGTAGACAAGGTTAGCCAGTTCATGCAAGCTCCTATGAAGTGTCTTCTACAGTCTGCCCTGAGGATATTGAAATATATTAAAGTGGCGCCAGGTAAAGGACTACTGTTTCAGAAGAATGGTCATTTAAAGGTTGAAGCGTACTCAGATTCTAGCTATGTTGATGACAAAGGAGATCGCAAGTCCGCATCGGGCTTTTGCACATTTTTGGGGGGAAACCTTATGAGCTGGAAGAGCAAGAAACAGTCTGTCGTCTGCAGGTCTAGTGCAGAAGCGGAATATTGAAGTATGGCGTCGACCACGTGTGAATTAAAGTGATTACAGGCTCTCATGCTTGACTTAGGAGAGGTCTACAACCATCCTCTATCTATGTTCTGTGACAACAAAGCCGCTATATATCTCTCCAAAAATCCAGTCTTCCATGAGAGAACAAAACACATTGAAGTTGACTGTCATTTTATTCGGGAAGAGATTTTGAAGAAACAGATTTGTACTCCGTTCGTTACCTCCGACAACGAGTTAGCAAATATCTTCACCAAGCCTGTGTCCGTTTTCTTTTTTCACATTTGCGACAAGCTGGACATGATTGATATATATGCTGCAGCTTGAGGAGAAGTGCTACTGTATGGTGACCGGGCGGTCTGACGGTTTGACTCTGACAGCTTAAAGACCGCGCGGTCTGGTGGTTTCTCTCAAGCGGTTTGGTAGCCGAGATGTTGCTAATTGGAGACCGGGCGGTCTGGCGGTTTGACGCATGCGACTTGAAGACCGGGTGGTCTAGCGGTCTCCCCTAGCAACTTGTCTTCTCTTTATAGTTGTTGCCGGACGGTCAGCCTATTCGTCTAACTGCGCGGCTTGTGCGATCTGTTATTGTATAACCGCTTGTACCTGTAATTATTTATCCCACATTGCTTATTTGTAATCTCTCTCATCTCCTCCATTCTATAAAAGGGAGGCTATACCTTTGTAATACTTACTTTTTTTGGATAATAAAAATTCTGTTATTCCAAATTTCGGTCTATTCTTTCTTGTTCGCACAGAGGGGCCGTCCAAAGATGGCTTTGTAGCTGCTTGGAGCGTCCACGATGACGAATCAGTAGTTTCGGGATGTTCCCCCGGGTCACATGGAGCCCCACTCCCCCTTTCGCCTCCTTCCTCTCTCCATAGAACCCGAACAAAGGTTCATCTGAGTCTAACACCCTCCCGGCTTCTACCTTCATCTCGTTAAAGGCGTTTTTGAAGATCACGTTCACTAAACTCTTGTTATCGACCAGGATCCTTGAGACTGTGCAGTTTTCAATGGTCGTCTGGATTACCAAGGCGTCGCAGAACGGATCCTCGTAGTCGGCATATCTTTTGATGAGAAGGTGATCTTCTCCTCCGGGGTGGGGTCTGAGAGGTCGAAGCGACGCTCCGACGGAAAATAGTTTGGAGGCTCCCCTTGCGGGTGGCCTCAATCCCCACTCTCCTGTGGATCACCCT
Source organism: Platanthera zijinensis (assembly GCA_039513925.1). Lineage (NCBI taxonomy): Eukaryota > Viridiplantae > Streptophyta > Magnoliopsida > Asparagales > Orchidaceae > Platanthera > Platanthera zijinensis. The sequence continues at coordinate 100,098,976 of CM077095.1, read as the reverse complement.
GATCCCTCCTTGGGTGCCCACGTCCGCCCGGTCTTCGCATCGGTCTTCCGTCTCAACTCTTCCTCCTTCTCCGGCCCCTGCTTCCTCGATTCGCAGCGGCATCAGCTGCACTCCTCCGGCCCTTGCCGCTCCTTGAAACTCCAAGAACTCGAGGCAGGTGGCCATCGCGTGACCCTCCTCTTGGTGGAAGTAACAGTAAAGCAACGTCACCCCCTCTTCCTGCCCTCGCGGGATAGTTCTTCCTTCCTCTTCCTCTACCTCTTCCTCGGCCTATCACCATGACTTGTAGAGGAGGGGCTTGCAGTGGCCTCGGGCTCGGTATCTACCTCGGAGGGTTGAACCGTCATTGCCCTGCCCAGTAGTTTCCCCCGACCCCAGCTAATCCTCTTCCTTGACTGGGGGGTGGTCCTCCCGCCGGCCTCCATGCTGGCCGCTGAGCCAATGATTGATTCCCCCATCCTTGCTCCCGAACTCTTGTCTCCTCGGCTCTTCTCTTCTTCCTCCTCCTTCCTGCTGGTAAACTCCCTGTGGCTTCACCACGCCTCCTCTGATCTTTGCCATCCCTAAAACGAAATCAGGGTTCGTGGCCTCGCACTCGATGTCCTTCGCGACTCGATCAATCAACTCTTTGAAAGACCGAGGGGGTCTCTGGTAAGCTCCATCTTGAAAAACCCTTGTCGCAACCCGAGTATGAAGGCTATCTCCAAGGTGTGATTGGGAACCTCCTGTATCAGAAGAATCTCTTCCTGGAAACGGTCAGTGTAACTCGCCAGCGTCGTCTCTTCTGCCCCTTTATCAGGAAAATGGCTTTTGGCCCTTTCTTTCTCTTCTTCGACGTTGAGAAGCGTAGCAAGAAACCTCGACAAAGGTCCTCAAAGTTGTAGATAGTTCCCGAGGGAAGCTGATGAAACCAGTCCCTCGTCTTCGCTTTGAAGGTGATAACAAACAACCTGCACTTGAATGCACGTGTCATCTGTTTGATGAAAACTGTAACCTTGAACCATTGTACATGCTGGACTGGATCCTCCTTACCGGTGTAGAAAGACATGACCGGGTCCCTGAAACCCTCCAGCACCAGGGCTGAGAGGATGAGCTCGCAAAAGGCGCTTCCTGAGCCCCCGGGGCGAGCTGGAGGTTTTAGCCTTTCCAGCTCGCCCAACTGGGGAGCAGCCGGCGGGCTGGGGAACAGCTCCCTCCCCTGGAGTGACCTCTCTCCCCCTCCACTACTATCTCCTTCCCGACTCGCCCTCCCGGTGCCTCCTCGCCTAAAGCCTGCGGGGCGAGTATCAGAACCGTAAGAGTTAAGCACTCGCCCATCCGCAGCATGAGGATGGACTGCACTGTGTCCAAGATGATCTTCTTAAACTCATGAAAGTCTTTCTTGGTTACCTCGGGGGGGGGGGGGGGGGGAGTTCTTCGGGTTGCTTGGGATTTTCCTAGCAAGCTACGGTCCACGCTCACCGCACCATAAATGTTGAACTTGAAAACCACAGTTCAACGAGGAGTTCATACCGGAGTTATAGCTTGACTTACTTCTCCTGAACCAATACACTTGGCTGAGGACTTAAAATTTGGATACCTTCTCACCAGAACCTCAAACAGGCCCCCGAGCCGCAGCGAGGAGGTCCCTACACACACTCATAAGATCTTTGAGAGCTTCCCCTCCCAATTCAATGCTGTACCGGGCACCTTCAGAAGGCATAGAGAGATCCCAACTGCCCACCCGAAAACTACGGTGAACAGTGAGTTGAAACCATTGCCAACCAAAGCTAGCCAAAGGAGAGAGAAGCCCAGAAGCGGTCCCCTCCAAAGGTGCCCTTGGGGGTCTAATTATAGTTTTCTGGGAGTGGTATGTGAATGGCGAGATCCCGTTGTTTGGAATGGATAGGTGCAGTCCAAAATGGTCTGCCAACAACAAAATTCTGCCGTTTGGAAAGGCTAGCCGCAATCCAAAATGGCCTCAGGTTGGCTGAGCCCCCTCGACAAATACAAGGTTGCACATGAAGTAAATTAAGAATCCTTGGTGAACTATTGTGAAATTTAGGTTTCGTTTGGCTTGGAGTTTTCATGCCGGTGGCGGGTGCAGACGCAAATGCATGAAGGGTAAACAAATGACCCGCCGCGCGTTTGTCGTGTCACGGCTACTCCCGCTTCCTTTCCATCCACCGAGCTAGATGAAGCCTTACTCTTAAAAGAAACTTCGGTTTGATACATACTTGAGAAGCTCCCCAAGATTTCTCCTCAATATATTTTTCATATGAAAAACCTCTAAATTATGTTTATATTACTTAGTGTTTTGAGGTTGTGATGATATAATAGATTGAAAATCTATAAGATAGATGCTATCTCTTCTCATACATGAGAGGTAGGGGTGCAAGTAGTTTGGTTTGGACCCAAATTGAAACTGAACTGATGTTTGTAGAACCAATCTCTGGCCTTCTCATCAAAGATCATATACATCAGTTTGTTGCCGATACTGTCAAACAAATTATGTAGAGAGATGACACTCTCGAAGGTCTGCAAGTGATGAACAAGATCTTCTCTCCTAGTGAAGCGAGAGAGATGAGGCTTCTTAAATCCGACTGGGGCAGATTCCCGACAAATATCATCTAAGAAGGGAGAAGGTTTCTCCTCCACAGAGTTTGTGATTCCTTCAAAACCGAATAATTGTGAAGGCCCGGGAATCACTGCTTCCTGTGGAATTTGCGCCTCGTGCAGGGGAGTTCTTCGTCATCATGTCGTAGCCTAGGCACGATTTGGACTGTAGGTTGGTGAACTTCAGGAGTCGCCGCACCCCTGGTGAAAGATTCAACCTGCTCTGAAAGTCAAGTAATCACATATAATAGAAGTATGGATTTGCTCGTACTAATTGTCATTTGACATTTGGGTGACTTCCCAACTGCATCTTGTTCAATCATTATAACACGCATGTTTGCCACTCACCTGATCTAATCATTGTGTTCATTCTGTTAGTGTGAAAAGTTTCTCACTAATGCACTGACGAGAGAATATGCTAAGAATTGTTAGGTCAGGTGTTGCATAACACCAGTCTTTAGTCATGCATAATTTATTGATTTAAAATTCAGATTACACCAGGTTGTTAGCAGAGGTTTCTCTCACACTACCATAACAAAACTTGCAAATACCATTTTGAGTTATGCGAGTGCTGAGGGTTTTATGAATATGCCAAAATCTGATGCTCTTTCGGTTACTGTTCATTCCATATTTATAGGAGATATGGGCGTACGCACGGGCAACATTCAATGAGGTTGCCCGCTAGCAAAAGGAGCAAAAGAAACAAAAAGTACCAAGTAGTAAAAGTATAAGGGGTAGTCTCGTGCCAATCATCAGGAAGCAGAGCTCGCAAATTCCAAGGCAGGTTGGGGAGACCCAGGGGCGTAGCCAGAATTTTGCATGAGTGGGGGAACTATTTTACGACAATAGTATATAAATATGTATAACAATAATAACTAAAAGTTATTTGCTTTAAATAGTAATTTTAAAAGTAAAATGAACTTCATATTAATAATAATGATACAAAGTATGTAATCTCACATTTAAGTGTAAAAATAAAAGCTACAAACTTTTTGATTATATTGGAAAACAACTTACTGGGAACAAAACAAACTTTTTAAGTGTCATACACTGTAACAAAAATATTATACCAAAAACATTTCCTAGGAGATCAATCATGCCTTTTTTTCTGGCTCGACAACTTAATTCGACGTGTTTTCATATTTTAATAATAATCTATGATAGATTCATTATCAATTCCATCAAAAACAACTTTTTCTATATATACCAACAAATCATTATTCAAGCATTGATCACTCATTTTATTTCGGAGTCGATTCTTCACACAAGTCATGGCTGAAAATACTTTTTCAACACTAGCAGTTGCAACAGGTAAGATTAAAACTAAAGTCAAGAGCAAATATATTATTGGATAAGTTATGTTTCTTCCAGTTTCCACCATCTTCTTAGCAAGATCGGAAATTTCATTCAGCATTAAATGCGGGATAGGGAGCAGCCGCGGGCCGGCGGCTAGGTTAGCGCGGAATGACAAAAATGAAAATGGTGAAATCCCTGCGCCTTGGTGAAATCTGCGAAAAATCAGGGGGGGCACGTGCCCCCCCTGGACCTATACTAGCTACGCCCTTGGGGAGACCCATCTGGGTTCTGCGAGTTCTGGCAAAAGGATTGTTGAGGTGCTGGCCAAAGCCCTGTCTGGCATTGGTGACCTTACCTGGTTTGGCATTGTCTTGTACCACTGCGGAGTCCACTTGATTTTAGATATAAGAGGTCACGGAACTTTGGGTGGAGGATAAGGAAAATATCAACACTTATATTCTACAAACTACACACTAATATATCTGAGACTGTGTATACTAACCAATTTATATTTTAGATGTGAGCTGAAATTTGACCTTTGTAAATGAAAAATGTGGATTCAAAAAGCTGACTAAAAATAATTGGCATAAAGGACACGATTATCAAAGCTCTGATGGGAAGAACCTTTATATACACAGATTATTTCGAGGAAACAAGGAATGAGGAGAAGGCATCTTTTGCGCTGAATGCAAACAGCTCGACGAGCTTCCAATCCACGCAGGCTATTGGAGGTATGTCTTCCCCTTGCATAAAAAAAACAATTTACACTGTTTTGTTAATTAATTAATCAATTATTAATTTATTTTGCCTAAATTTTGTATACCTTAGTAGTCTTCTCATTTTTGTACATTACCTTCTACATAAAGTTTATTGCACCAGATTTGCGAAGAAAAATTCATCCGGAACCTCGCGACAATTCCGCCTTATTTTCATGCTGAAATGGCGTCTTCACTAACTATGAGTTGTGCCCTCTGTTCGCTGACGACAATCATTTAAACAGGAAATCCGCCAGTCATCACCTTCATGCCAATATACCCTATCATTTTTTTGACATGGTTCCTGGGGATCGTTAGATTCAATATTTTATTACGTAGATAATTATGTTCATAAATCCTAAACAAAATGATACTGTAAATTAGAGTGTTTCTCCATAAGTTAAACTTCACTGTTTACCAAAATTTGGGTAGAGTAATAAGAATATACCTCTACCATATATATATATATATATATATACATATATATATATATATACACACACATATATATATATATATATACACACATATATATATATATATACACATATATATATATATACACATATATATATATATACACATATATATATATACACATATATATATATATACACATATATATATATATATATATACACATATATATATATATATACACATATATATATATACACATATATATATATACATATATATATATATATATATATATATATATATATATATATATATATACACATATATATGTATATATACACATATAATATTATGTCAATATTTGGATCGTTAGGTTAAATATTATTTTTCAAGGGTTTGTTTGAGGGACTTATTTTCACCAATCAAGTGGTTACGATCACATGAAACGGATCTTAATTAAGGTAAAACATTTCTTATCATTTCTTCTCGTACGTATTATATTTTATTTTATATAAGTATACCATATAATAAGGGTGCTGTTATTAGCAAACCCACTTTCGTTTCTAGCAAACCAGAAAAAAACAGATTTAGCAATTTTTTGCATTTCTTTCTCTTCCCAAAAATTACTACTAGCAAACCAATCTTGTTTTTTTATAATTTTTGTATTTTTAAATTTTGAGTCTCAAATGTTTCTCATTTAAAAAAGTGTTAAACATGAAAGTTGTAGATCTCATCGAGATCTACAACTTTCATGTTGACCATTTTTTGATTTGAAGTCGTTTAGATTTCCAATTTGGGCCCGAAAAAAGACACGCACAGAACGAGTCTTCTGTACAGATTTTCGGCGTGACTTTTTTCGGGGCCCAAATTGGAAGTCTAAACTGCTTCAAATCAAAAAGTGTTCCAACATGAAAGTTATAGATCTCATCGAGATCTGCAACTTTAATGTTGAACACTTTTTTATTTTGAAGCAGTTTAAGCCCCCGATTTGACCTCCGAAAAAGATCACGCCGATCCCGGGTGTCTGTACATATGTTCGGCGTGACTTTTTTCGGGGGTCAAAGCGGGGGTCTAAATTGCTTCAAATCAAAAAATGTTCAGCATGAAAGTTGTAGATCTCGTCGAGATCTACAACTTTCATGTTGATCATTTTTTGATTTGAAGCCGTTTAGGCTTCCAATTTGAGCCCGAAATAAGACACGCACGGAACGAGTCGTCTGTACAGATTTTCGGCGTGACTATTTTTGGGGCCCAAATCGGAGGTCTAAACTGCTTCAAATCAAAAAGTGTTCAACATGAAAGTTATAGATCTCGTCGAGATCTACAACTTTCATGTTGAACACTTTTTATTTTGAAGCCGTTTAAGCGCCTGATTTGGCCTCGGAAAAAGGTCACGCCGATCCCGGGTGTCCGTACATATGTTCGGCGTGACTTTTTTCAGGGGTCAAATCGGGGGTCTAAATTGCTTCAAATCAAAAAATATTCAACATGAAAGTTGTAGATCTTGTCGAGATCTACAACTTTCATGTTGAACACTTCTCATGAAAATGTACGCATAAAACGCAGTTCAAAAAGACGCGAAAATTTTTATATTGGTTTGCTAGTAACAAAATGATTTTCAAATAGCCATTTTGAAAAATAAGGGTTTGCTAGAAATCAAATTGGGTTTGCTAGTAACGGCACCCTATAATAATTATAACAGCTGCATCAAATACCAGTCGGAAGCATAACTCGCCTAACATTATTTTTTTCAGAAGAGAGTATTTTTTGAGTTTAATAATTTTTGGGTAAGGCATTTCTTACCGTTCACACACACGCGCGCACATGCACATGGATGGAAACGAAGGGCAAGGAACCCAGGAAACTTGCCCCTCTTGGACTGGTTTGTTAGAAAAATTGACTAGGCAAGGCTCAAGAAGACCCTCCTAGAGACCTTTCACATCACCTTGCTGTCTCCATGCAAGTGCTCGACCTCCACGAACCTGGTACTCTCCTCGCAATCCCTAGGTGGGGAGGCATCAGACAGGCGAGTGGGGAAGGAGGTAGTGGTGGAAGAGGGCGAGCGAGCACACCAGAGGGGAGTGCTGTTTCCAGCCCGTTGGATACGCACTTCACTGGTGATGAGTAGTTATTTATACACATTTTAGTATATATTGTAGTTTAATTTCTAAATAAAATTTGTAATATTTTATGTAAATTATTGAATAAATGATTTATTTTAAATTTTGTTCTCCAAATAAAATTATTTAGAAATTAAACTACGAGTAGTTACTTTAAATTACTCTAGTATGGTTTATCCTTAAATTATGAAAAATTAAATTGCGGTTTGTTCCAAAGTTTAAGGTCTGACCGGTCTGATCGGGATTGAACTGACTTGTAATAAAAATATATGTATATATATATATATGCATAATCTACAATAAATAATAATAGTAATAGTAATAAATAATAATAACTAATAATGATAATAAGTAATAAGTAATAATAATAAAAAATAAATAAATAATGATAATAATAATAATAATAAATCTAATACTATATTTGTTAATTAAGATATATTGTTATCAATAAATAAATATTTATACTAATATTATATATAATATATTTCAAAGATTTACACATAAGAACAGCTGGTCTAGTGGAGTGGGCTCTTGGTATTCTCTCTATGGGGGGTCGGGGATTGAAAACTCAGCTAGATTTTCACAGCCTGACCCGCAACCTGCTTCCAGCGCCTGACCCGCAACCCACCAGCGCATAGCTTCCAACATCGTCCACCGCCCGACCTAAACCCTCTAGTGCCCGGCCTAAACCCGCCAGTGCCCAACCCGCAGCCCGCCAACGCATAGCCTCCAGCAACCTGCTTCCAGCAGCTTCCACGTGCTCGATCCGAACGCCCAACCCGCCAGCTGCCCAACACTACTCAACCCGAAAAATTGTCTTGTAATCTTTTTTCTCTCTATAAATAAGGACCCTCTCCATGCGAACAAGGGTTCAGATTTTATATTTTTAAGAGTGTTTTGAGAGCTATTTTGTGCAAGTTTTATGCCCTCACTAGGTTCATTTTTATGAAATTTTCATTTCTCTTTTTTGTTGTAACTTTTAAATCTAGAAATAAAATTGTGTCTTCCTTATTGTAATCTTACTTTTCTTTAGTTTAGTAGTGTGTTAGTAATTTTCTTAATTCCTTTTATTCTCTTTATGTTTGTGTGTGTGTGAGAACTTTTTTTTTTGTAATTTAGTTTTCATTCCAAGTTGTGTGTGTGAGTTAGTGGTGTTCAAAAAGTCCCCCGGGCCCGGGCTTTCCTGAACCGGGCCCGGGCCCTGATTGCAGCCGGGCCGGGCCGGGCCAGGCTTCTAGCTCCGAGAGGGGGCCTGCTAAGGCCCCCAGGGCCGGGCCGGGCCCAGGCTTAGCCCGGGCCCAGTTTTTATAAATTTTTTTTTAAAAGAAATACACGCCTTTTTGAACTGCGTCTTCTAGGTGCATTTTCGGGAGAAGTGTTCAACATGAAAGTTGTAGATCTCAACGATATCTACAACTTTCATGTTGAACACTTTTTGATTTTTTTCGGAGGCCTAAACGGTTTCAAATCAAAAAGTGTTCAACATGAAAGTTGTATATATCGTCGAGATCTACAACTTTCATGTTGAACACTTCTCTTGAAAATGCCCTTAAAAGACGCAGTTTTAAAAGGCGCGTAGGAGCCGAGCCCGGGCTTAGCCCGGGCCTAGAAACCGGGCTTTGCCCGGCCTGGCCCGGGTCGGGCACCGGGCCGGGCAAATGATCATATATGGGGCCTTGTTAGGCCCCATAGCCCGGCCTGTGCCCGGGCCGGGCTAGCCGAGCTTTTACCGCGCCGGGCCCGGGCCTAGCTGAGCTTTTACTGGGCCGGCCCCCGGGCCCGGTTTTTATGCACACCCCTAGTGTGAGTGTATGAGAGTTATATTTTATTTTACTTTTGTTAATTTAGTTTCTCTTTTTGTAGAGTGTGTGTGCATGAGAGAGTATTTTCAATTTTTATAACTTAGCTTTAATTATTGTAGAGTGTGTGTGGGCATGAGATAACTTTTTCATTTCTTTTAACTTAGTTTTCATTTATGTTTGTGTGGGTGTGTATGAGCTAGTATTTTCATTTTTTTAGTAACTTAGTTTTTAATTATTGTAGAGTGGGTGAGTTTTTAATTCAGTGCATTTTGCATCTTTCTTCTCTAATTATCTTTCTTCGTTTTTGCTAAACGCACTCGTAACCGCTTTGAATAATTCATGAGCTTTTTAATTACTAAAGCCATCCTCATTCCGATGAGTAAGTAATCTTTTAGCACTCGGTATCGAAGAGCCTTGTGACAAAATAATTGTTTTCTCAAAAATAAAAATCTCTCTTTCACTTTACTTAAAAAGTTTAAGATTTACCCTTGATTTATTTCGAGTGAATTCATATAGACGTGCATGGTCTTCATTTTTATTTTCGAACACTAGTTAGTCGAGAGACTCGTGTGTACAAATCGATCACTCGCGCGTAAGCGTAAAGAGAGTTGCATTCTACCCTCGAGAGAGGATGACGTTAAGTATTCCGAATTGGAGTAAAACTCAATAGAAGGGTTCACAACTTAAAGTGAGTATTAGGAGCATCGATTGTAGAACAAGAGTTCAGTCGAATCTTCCTAATCTCAGGTGGGCATATTTCTCGAGAGTGTGTTCATAACTATGGAACCTTCACAACCAAGCTGTTTTAATAAAATGAAAATTAAGAATTTTACTTATAAAAAACTATTTTCATCTCAAGACAACTCAAAATCTAGCGCTAACTCTTGCATCGTTTTCAAAACCATAAGTATTAAATAACTAGTAATCTTTTAAAATTATAAAACAAAAAACCAGCCTTCTTTCTGGTAAGAAATTAGTTCATTCCTGAAGTAAAGATAATTAACAAGATCCGTGGAAAATACGATCTTGATATTTTCTTAAAAAATATCATATACTATACTCGATAAGGTATATACTTGCCTTCATCGAATATAAATTTGGATAAATTTTCCAAAACTTTTTAAAGTTCTAAAATTATTTCATCAAGTTTTTAGCGTCATTACCGGAGACTTGTGTTGTTATTTTTCAAAAAGAAACTCCATTAATTTTATCTTTCATTTCCTTTCTCTTCCCTCTCTTTTCTATAAAATATGAAAAAAGGTTTTTTTTTACAAAATTGGTAAAAAGAAAAGTATATGACCCGAGGAAACCCTTTGATTGACCATAATATTAATTTTGATTTTGAAATCGAACACACCTTTCACGGGCGCATTCGATCTCGTAATCAAGATTTAACATTAACTACCGAAGAGTTTATCAGAGACACTAGCGTCGAAGCTATGTGATCCTGACCTAAATGTGGCCCCACAACGGACCGTGCGACCAAATTTTGAAGACCCAAGATCAAGTATAGTACGCCCCGTAATCGCCAATAATAATTTCGAAATAAAATCCAACATAATCCAAATGGTGCAGAACTCTTTACAATTTGATGGATTACCGGATGAAGATCATAATAATCACTTTCAAACTTTTTAGAAATTTGCGACACATTTAAAATTAATGCCGTCACTGATGATGTCATTCGTCTTTACTTATTTCCTTTTTCTTTACAAACGAAAGCCAAACAGTGGTTAAGTTCTCCGCCAAGAGATGTATCACTACTTGGGCCGGTATGACGGAAAAATTCCTTAAAAGTTTTTTTCACAGGCCAAAACCACTCAACTGCACGCGGATATAACTTTGTTCGTTCAAGGCGATTCCGAGTCTCTTTATGAGACTTGTGAGAGGTTTAAAGAATTTTTACGTAGGTGTCCCCACAATGCATTACCAACATGGTTACAAGTGCAGACCTTTTATAATGGTTTAAATTTTCAGATAAGACAGATGATCGATGCGGCCGCCGGGGTACTCTAGATAATAAAACCCCAGAGACCGCTCAGGATCTCTTCGAGGAAATGGCCATGAATGCCTATCAATAGAACGTACCCCGATCGTGCCCTAACATGCATGCCGTCTTTACGAGCTTAACACTACGTCTAATTTTGCATTTAAATCGAGCGCCAACTAGGCAAGTGGCAGAGATGTCTGCTTCCTCTGCCACCCCTAGTTGAAATAATAATATTAATAATAACCATATTTACGAAGAGCAGGTTGACTATATGGGAAATCCATTGTGGCCTCCCTTTAACCAAATATAAACTCTTTTAATAACCAATATAAATTGGGCTTCAGGGGCCACCCAAATTTCTCATGGAGTAATCGTAATAACGCTCAGTGCCTGCCAAATGTGAATTCACTTGGATTTGCACCACCACCACAAAGGGCCTCTCTGATCGAAGAGGCCTTCACAAAATACTTCGTCACTAACGAGCCCAACTTCCAAAACCTTACCGGATCAAGCAAAAATCTTGAAAATCAAATTGGATAGATAGCTAGGATGTTATCAGAGCGCCAACCTGGAGCTTTATCGTGGAATACTGAGACGAATCCACAGGAAAATGCAAGCACCATAACGCTGCGAAGCGGAACAGAGGTAATCTCACCAAAAACGGTCGAACTCGAACTCGAGACAATAGATTCTGACCCTCCTCAAGCTTCAGTTTCAATTACTTTACCGAACTGTAATTCTAAGCCGTCTATTCCGTACCCGAATAAAATAAAAAAACGGGCGAATAGAGGAACAATACAATTTTTTTTAGATATTTTAAAACAAATCCATATAAATATTCCATTCTGTGAGGCAATTTATCAAATGCCAAAGTACGTGAAATATCTCAAGGACCTCATCTCTAATTTTATGCGTATTTCTTTAAATGTGCAGTCCTCGACAGCTTTATTATGTAAATTGCCACGAAAATTGATCGACCCGGGACGTTTCTCAATCCCATGTTTGTTTGACAACTTACTAGTAAAACACGCCTTAGGCAACTTAGGCACGAGCACAAATCTAATGTCTTACTCAGGTTTTCAAAAAGTTAGGTTTGGTCGAGTCGAGCCCGACTATGATGAGTATTCAGCTCGCGGATAGATCAGTTAAGATTCCTATAGCGGTCACAGAGGATGTGTTGGTCAAGGTCTACAAGTTTATCTTCCCGGTATACTTTGTCATTCTTGACATTAAAGAGGACGCCAAGGTACCACTCATACTCGAACGCCACTTCCTCGCTACCTCCCGCACAATTATAGACAGGAGTAATGGAAAGCTTCTCATTCGGGTTGGAGATGATGAAGTTACTTTCGAAATAAACCCGTCGATGCAGAATTTGTTAGCTAACGACAATTCGTGCTTCCATTTGGAAACATCTTTTGATAATGAACTCTATGATTTTCTTTCGCTATCGTTCGATGATTCGACACTTGTCAAAATTTTTCAAATGGAAGAAAACCCTTTATCTTTCCCCAGCCGATCAAATTAATTACCGTAGAGCCTAACACAATAAAGACTTCTTACGAGCCCCCTATTCTCGAATTAAAACCGCTTCCGGATCACCTAAAGTATGTCTTTCTCGCGGACAATTTCAAATTGTCATTATCATTTCTTCGATTTTAAGTGATTCATAAATTTCTGAATGAATTAAACTCCTAACTAAACATCGGCGTGCCATTGCTTGACAAATATTAGATATTAAAGGAATTAGTCCATCCTTCTGCATACACAAGATTTTATTAATTATTAGAATCTGTGACCAGGCGGTTAGTCTTTCTAGTCACTGCGGCCTATCTAATCATCGTTCTGGCGGTTTCGACCAGCGGTCTGTCTGGTAGCCTTCCTAGCAGCTTGGTAGTGTCCGCATCAGTGGCCTGAAAGTTAGCCGCAGCTGCGGTCTGGTAGTTTGCTGCAACAACGGATTGGAGGTTAGCCGTAACAGCGGTCTGATCGTTAGCCGCAGCAGCGGTCTGGTCATTAGCCGCGGCAGCGGTCTGGAGGTTAGCCGCAGCAGCAGTCTGGAGATTAGCCACAACAGCGGTGTGGCGGTTAGCCGCAACAGCGGTCTGGCGGTTAGCCGCAGCAGCGGTTTGGCGGTTAGCCGCAACATCGATCTGGCGGTTAGCCGCAGCAGCGGTATAGCGGTTAGCCCCAGCACCGGCCTGGCGGTTAGCCGCATCAGCGGTCTGGCGGTTAGCCGCAGCAGCGGTCTGGAGGTTAGCCGCAGTAGCGGTCTGGCAGTTCACTGCATTAGTGGTCTGACAATTAGACGTAGAAGCGATCTGGATGTTGCCGCAGCGGCAGTCCTGCGATTAGCCGCTATAGGTGTTCAGAGGCTTCCCAGGGGATTGTATTTGTTGTATAGTGTGGCAGTTTGACCGAGTCAAACCGCTCAGCCTGCGCAGCTTGTATTTAGACCCACATCGATTGTTGTATTCTCTCATCTCCCCCATTTCTATAAATAAGGGGGCATACCTATGTAATAATTATCTTTTTGGAGCAATAAAATTTCCTTTATTTAGCTCTTTTTTTACATGTTATCAGAGCAAATCGGTCATTTGCTCCAATTTGTTCGCGATTTTCTTTTCTAACCGCTTCCTGTTTTTTTCTGTTCGCGCACTATCTTTCTCTTGTTCGCGCGATTTGTTTGGTTAAACCGTGCAGATTGTTGCAGTTCTCTATGAACACTCCATCTTCTTCCTCCATTTTGTTCGCTCCTCTCTCTCTTTCTTCTACTTTTACTTCCGGTAATATGGGTACTGCTTCTATGATTACAGGTCCAAATTATCCTGGTTGGAGTGTATATTTTATTTTCCTGTTGCGCTCTCAGCGTTAGCGTCATCATTTGACTGATGATCCTCTCTTTTTGACTCTGCTTCTTTTGATGATTAGGATACTATTGATGCATTGGTACGCACTTGGTTGACCAACAGTTTGTCTGATGAGTGCCTTCCTGTTATTAGACATGATCAGACGGTCAAGACTGCTTGGAATCATCTCCCTGCTTTGTACGCCAAGGGAGCGCAAACTTCGCGCATTTACACTCTATGTGGATCTTTTTTCTCGACCCGTCATTACTCCTGCTGCTGCTTATTAGAAGGTTCAAGCTCTTGATGCTGAACTTCTTCAACATCGACCTTTTTTTTGCTGATCTTGATGAACAACATAAACACTTTCAGGAGCTTCTTGTGGTTTGCTACTTACTTTGTCTATCTGACTCGTATGATATGATTCGACAACAAATCCTAGGAGAGGCGAATACTCCGACTCTGGATGCTACTGCTGCTTGCATTTCTGCTATTACAACTCTTTTTCAGCGTGCTTTGCTTCCCTCTCCTTCTCCTGATATTATTGCTCATCCAGCTCGACATGATAACTCTAGTGGTCGCGATGGCCGTATTGGTGGCCATGGTTATTATAAATTTCTTTGCTCTCATTGTGGCAGAGTTGGTCACTTGGTTTATCATTGCTGGACCAAACATCCTCACCTTCGTCCTGCTTCAGCTGATTCCGCCAAGAAGTCTACTTCTTCTCTTGCTACTTCTAATACTGCTCAGTTAGCTATTACAGGTAGGTGTCTTATTGATTCGGGTTCTACTAATCATATGACGAGGAATTCTCGTCTCTTCTCTTCTTTTGACAAGAGTACCCGGTTACCTCCGGTTCTTATTGTTGATGGTTCTCCTTCTCCGGTTCATGGGTCTGGCACTGTGCATGTTACTCATTCTCTTCAGCTTCATGACACACTTTATGTCCCGAATTTTCCATGCAATCTTCTTTCAGTCACTGCTCTTTGCAAATAGTTGTATTGTGAAGCTATTTTTACTGCCTCTATTTGTGATTTTCAGGTTCCTCAATCTAAGGAGAAGATTGCTATTGGGACTGAAAGCGACAACTTGTTCTACCTTGATACTCCTGCTTTTTCTGTCTCCTCTTCTTTACTTCAGTGACATCTTCGGCTTGGACATCCTCTTCCTCGTATTCTTTATCAGCTTCTGTCTGATTTACCTCGAGGAGACTCTTCTCTTCATTGTGAGGCTTGTCAATTTGGCAAACATCACCGGTCTACTTTTCCTGCAAAGTATGGACGTAGTTCTTCTCGTCCTTTTGACCTTGTTCATTCAGATATATGAGGTCGTGCTCCTATTCAGACTGTTGGTAGGGGTATTTTGTTACGTTTAGTGATGAATTTTCTCGGTGTACATGGTTGTATTTGCTCCCTGAATGCTCTGAATTTTTTTTTATTTTTACTTCATTTTATAATGAAATACGTACACAATTTGATACCCTTATTAAAGTTCTTCGAATTGATAATGCTAAGAAGTATCTTAGTCATCAATTTACAACATTTTGTATGCATCATGACATTGTTCATCAAACTACTTGTCCTTACACGTCTCAACAGAATGGCGTTGCTGAACGTAAGAATCACTATCTTCTTGATGTGGCTCATAGTCTTCTTACTCACATGCATGTTCCAAAGTCTTATTAGGCTCATACTGTTCTTCTCTCTTGTTTTCTTATTAATCGAGTTCCATCTTCGGTTCTCAATGGGAAGACACTGTTTTCTATCCTACATCCGGATGCAAATCTGTTTCCTTTACCTTCTCGTGTCTTTGAATGTACAGTGCTTGTCCACACTCCTTTTGGTCGGGACAAACTCTCTCCTTGTTTTGTTAAGTGTATCTTTCTGGGTTTTGTCCAACACATAAAGGATATAGGTGTTATGATCCTGCTCTCCGAAGACAGTATGTTTCTGCAAATATCACTTTCTTTGAGGATGCTCATTTCTTTTTTCCTTCTTCTATTCTCCCTTCTTCTAATGATTCTGCTTCCTTTCCCCTTGTCTCGACACCTTTTCCAGAACCTATCCTTCCTTCTTCGCCTTCTATTTCTAGTTCTCCTGTTAATTCTGATTCTTCTACTGAGCCACTGCTAACAACTCCTCGTCTAGTAGTCTCTCTTTTGAGTGAAACTGATACAGTAGACAAGATAGACCTTGATCGTCCGATTGCTCTTTAGAAACATGTTCGCTCATGCACACAACATCCTCTTCAGGATATGGTCTCTTATGCGCAACAATCTCCTCTATCTAGAGCTTTGCTCTTGCCTATCAGCGAATGTTATTCCTGTCTCCTATAGTGATGCTCTACTTATTCCTCATTGGAAAGCTACTATGGATGAGGAAATGAAAACTCTTACTGAACGAGGTACTTGATCTCTTATTCCTACCCCTGCTAGAGCTGATGTGATTGACTGCTGCTAGGTCTTTGTCATCAGATTTCACCCTGACGGTACTGTTTATCGATACAAAGCTCGGCTTATTTCCAAAGGGTTTACACAAACCTATGGTGTGGATTTCTTTAACACATTCTCTCCTGTTGCTCGGATTACTACGATCCGTGCTCTTTTTTCTGTGGCCGTTAACAGGGATTGGGAAATGTCTTAGTTGGATGTAAAGAATGCTTTTCTTTATGGTAATTTGCATGAGACAGTCTATATGGAGAAACCTCCTGGGTATGTTGCTCAGGGGGAGTCTCAGGTGTGCAGATTGAAGAAGGCTATCTATGGTCTTAAGCAAAGCCCGAGGGCCTAATTTGACAAATTCAGCGAGGTTATTTCTGTTATTGGATTTGTTTGGATCATTGTAGATCACTCTTTGTTTATTCAAAAAACCTCGACTGATCTTGTTGTTCTTGGAGTATATGTGGATGGCATTCTTCTAACAGTGGATGATAACAAAGGTGTTGACATGACCAAGAGGCATCTGCTTCAGCATTTTGTTACCAAGGATATGAGATCTCTTAAATACTTTATGGGAATTGAGATATCTTGAAATCCTGGTTCTATTGTTCTTTCACTGCGAAAGTATGTCTTGGTGTTGGGAATTGTGCCTTTCAATGTTCCTTAGGATTTGAAGAGACATCAACAATAGTGCTAAGGGGTATAATGTATTTGATGTATGCTTGAGTTATTGCATGCAGGTTGTCCTTGATTGGACAGGTGAACATGAAGAGGAAGTTGGAAGTCAAATAATTTAACTAAGGCATAACCGCTGAGACAGCTGAGAAGAATGTCTCAGCATAACCACTGAGACAACTGAGAAGCTCAACACAAAATGTTGAGAGAAGTGTTGGTCTCAGCTAAACCGCTGAGACAGAAGGAAGTCTCAGCTATGAAGAAGAAAACGCCGAGACAGTTGGGAAGAAACCGCTGAGACAGAAGAGTCTCAGCTGTGAAGAAGAAACCGCCGAGACAGTTAAGAAGAAACCGCTGAGACGGAAGAGTCTCAGCTGTGAAGAAGAAACCGCTGAGACAGTTGAGAAGGAACCACTGAGACAATGCCAGCAGAAATTTTCTAAGTCCAGAAAGTGGAGTTCGTCGAACTGAGTTCAGAGTTCGTTGAGCTCAGCTCACAGATTGTCGAGCTCAAGTTAAAGGTTGAAGTTCAGAGTCGTCGAGCTCAGCTCACAGGTCGTCGAGCTCAAGTTAAAGGTTGAAGATCCAAAGTTCATCAAGCTGAGCTCACCTTTCGTTGAGCTCAAGTTAAGGTTTGAATATTCAAAGTTCGTCGAGCTAAGCCCGCCTTTCGTCGAGCTCAAGTTAAAGTTTGAAGATTCATAGTTCGTCGAGCAGAGCTCACATTTCGTAGAGCTAAATGTAAAGTTGGAGATTCTGAAATTCGTCGAGCTCAGCACAAAGTTCGTTGATCTCAGCTCAACGATCGTCGAGCTCAGTCCAAGTACTTCATGTCGTTGCAAGAAAGCTACAGTAGTGCTAGAAGCTACTATTTGTCTTCTTTTGAGGGAGGTGACGCTCACCATACTTGACTAGGCCCACATTAAAATTGTGTCGTTGATTCAAATCAACATATGTAAAAGGAAGAGAAGAAAAGAAGATTAGGGTTAACGAAAAACGAGAATGAAAGCAAAAAATGAAAAAAGGGCAGTTGGACTTCATCTTCTTCGACAAGCTTGAAAGCCAAGTCCAGCAGTGAAAGCCAGAAGGCAAAGATAGCTGAAGCTTCTTCCAGTTCATCAAGAGTGTTCCTTGAAGAACAAGTTGGCTGATTCAATCTATCAGCAAGAGGAGTTAGTTGTGTGAAAAGCTGTAAGCCTTCAGCAGCAGTTAGCTGTCTTCAGTACAACAGAGAAATTGGTAGCTGTAGAAGAAGACTAATTCCTTCTACAGCAAGTGGGCTAGATTGATATCTGCTCAGTACAACAAGTTAGACTCAGAGATTTATCTCTGAGTCAGTATTTTAATTTTACTAATTACTTTCCTGTAGGATTCAGTTTATCTGAATCTGAGTGTAGGGCACTTTGTGCCTGAGTGGTAGGTGACTGATTTGTCACTGAGGTAGGTGCCTTGCTGGGGTACTGAGGTAGGATCCAAGTGTGGATCTGAGCTGTAGGGCTTAAGTGCCTGAGGTAGGAGAGTGCTGCTCTCTGAGGTAGGATCCAAGTGTGGATTTGAGGTAGGGCTGTCCTCCCAGCCTGAGTGTAGGGCCTAGTGCCCGAGGTAGGTGACTGGTGAGTCACTAAGCTGTAGGTGACAAGTGTGTCACTGAGTTGTAGGCATTGAAGGAGGCTGAGCTGTAGGTGCCTGGAAGGGCACTGAGGTAGGTACCTGGATAGGTACTGAGTTGTAGGAGTGCTGCAACACTGTGAGAGTAGGGATGTGTACCTGAAGTTGTAGGGCTGAGAAGCCTGAGTTGTAGGCCTTAGAAATAAGGCTGAGGTAGGTGGTCAGTGGACCACTGAGCTGTAGGAGCACTATAGGGCTCTGAGGTAGGAATCCTTGTGGTTTAGAGTTTGGATTCTGAAAAGAATTTGTGTGTAAGGCTGAGGGCCTGAGGTGTAAGCTCTGAGGAGCATATTGGTGGAGTTTGTGCCTAGTCCAACAAATCAGTTGGATAAGTGGGAGGTAAAGTTGATGTACCCAATTGGGGAACCACTGTAAATATTTGTGTGCCTAGTCCAGCAAATTCGTTGAGTAAAGCTGCCTCAGTCAAAGCCACAGTTTCTAGCAAAGGAAATTTTTTTTAAGCCCAGAAGCGTTGAGTGAAGCCAACTCACTCAACGCGAAGGTGGTTCTGTCAAAGCCAAAGAAGATAGACAGAAAAAATCTGTCTAAGTCCAGAAGCGTTGAGTGAGGACATCTCACTTAATGCCAGATGAGATAAAGCGTTGAGTCAAGCCGGGATAGTCAAAGCCTTGGAAGAACGACAAGAAAATCTGTCAAAGTACAAAAGCATTGAGTGAAGCCAGTTCACTCAATGCCAGTGGATGAAAGCTTCGAGTCATGCTACTACAGTCAAAGCTTAAGGAGAAATCGGAATTTGACTAAGTCCAGAAGCATTGAGTGAAGCCAGTTCACTCAATGCCTATTCAAATATCAAGGCAGAAGGAAGATGGTGTTGAGAGAGGTCATTACACTAAACGTCTTCATGTAGAGGAAAAGTTTCTAAGTACAGAAGCATTGAGTGACACCAATTCACTCAACGCCTCAACAGTTGGCTGGGTTCAGAAGAAGCTAAAGCAAATGGCAATGAGTGAAGACCAACTACTCAATGTTCTCAACGCCTAAGTTGCTGAAAGTAGCCAAGTATAAAAGCATTGAGTGAAGGCCATCCACTCAACGTCTAAGGAAGCAGAAATGTGACTAAGTCCAAAATCGTTAAGTGAAGGCCTTTCACTCAACGCCACTCAATGCCTGAGTTGATTCTGAGAAATTTTCTAAGTCTAGAATGGCTGACGTCAGCAAAAGTCAACCGAGTCAACACATTTCAAATTCTTTTCGAGAATGATGTAGAATGCCCTTAATGGCGCCGACAACCAGCGTTTATCATTTTCTGTAGATGGAAGGTGGGAACTTGTCCTTTTTAGGATGGACCCACAGTGCAACAAGCCGTTGATCTACTGAATATAAAAAGGAAAGATTGGCTAAAACAAGCATATCAATTTGAGTTTTCTGATTTCGCATTGTGGCTGGACATCTTCTTCTTCCTCTCCATTGCTGCCAGCCTGAAGACCTTGTTCAGTTCTGTTAACCTGAAAGCAAAAAGAGATAGCTTCTGCGATATTCATCAACGACAACAAGGTCAGGACTGATTCCTGAAATAGAAGAGGGAGAGATTTCTGCAAGTTACATCCAGCACAAGCAGCCCAGTTATGAAGATCTTTTCAACTTATTGCTGTGAAGAAGATAGGGCTGAAATCTGCTCAGCCCATGGAGATAGACATAGAAGATTACTTTCTGGTGTCAAACTGTTCTTCAACCTTTCTATTTTCTGTTGGATCTAGTCTTGGATCTGAGTGTAGGATTCTGAGTAGAATCAGAGTTGTAAGCCTGCGTTATAAAGACTGAGGTAGGATCATTTATTGATCTGAGTGTAGGGATATCCTTCCAGCCTGAGTTGTAGGGTATTTTGAGCCTGAGGTAGGTGATTGTTGAATCACTGAGTTGTAGGGCCTTGGGCCTGAGTGTACATCTTGAAGGAGACTGAGTGGTCTTGAAGGAGACTGAGTGATCTTGCGGGATCGTGCTGTAAGCTCATAAGGAGCCGAGAAATTGGTGAAGAGCCTTATCTAATACTCTGTTAGAAAGGAGGAGAGGGACAGTGGACGTACCCATAGATTGGGGAACCACTATAAAATTACCGTGTCTTTTGGTTGATGGTCTTGAAAGCTTAACTAACTAATCACTAAGCACAACAATATAAGGTACAAGTCTAAATAATCTTAAAAGAGACCTAAAACCTATTCACCCCCTCTAGGCGTTAGCTGACCTTGAAAACAAAGTCTTTCAAGTGGTATCAGAGGGAGGTTGCTCAAGAAAGGCTTAACAGTTCGATTAGATCTCCAAGGTCAGCAAAAAGTTTGTCCTTATGGGTTCAGGAGTGAACTATAAGGAGTTGGGCTCCATGAAACTTCTAATCTGCATGAAGGAAGGGTTTGACATTTAGAAGGAGAGGGTTAGGCTGTTCATGAAAGCTGCTGACCCTAAGATCTTTATCACAGTCAAGGAAGGGACTTTCATCCCTATGAAAGTGTCTGTTCTGGATGCAAATGTCCAAACACCCAAGACTTATGCTGAGATGATAAAGGATGAAACCTAATGTTCAGAATATTATTGTCGATGCTATTAATGATTCTACCCTTCAGAATCTAATCCACTACACAACTGCAAAGGAGATGTGGGACACACTTGTGACTATATGGAGGGGACAGAGGAAGTACGAGATGATAGGAAGTCCATGCTCAACCAAGAGTATGAGATTTTTAGGCAGAGAAAAACTGACAACATAGCAGAGTGCTATGAGAGATTCTTTAGGATAGTCAATGAGTTGAGAACATATTGCAGTGTGTTCAACACTTTTGAGCTAAATGATAAGTTTTTCAGGTCTCTAACTAGAGACTGGGATACCAAAATCCGTGCTATCAGAGAGGTGGCAAAACTTGCTGACACTCCACCAGCAATATTGTTTGGGAAGCTGCTATCCTATAAGATGCAGCTGACTGCCAGGAAGGAGGAGGATAAAAACAGCAAGTCTCAGGCCAAAGAAAAGTCTGTGACCAAAGCTGGAGCATCAAGGAGGAGCAGAAGGAAGACTCCTTCTCCACCAAGGAGGGATACTATGCCTGACTCAGATGACTCTGAGTCAAGCACATCAGACTGCCATATGTCTGATGAGGACTTTACAGTCTTCTCCAGATAGTTCCAGAAATTCGTGAAGTAGAAGCATTGGAAGAGCATGCCTTCCACCACCTCTCACCACCGGAAGAAATCCTCCAAGGAAGACAGGTATGGTTCTAAACCTAGTAAATAGATTTCTGCTAATGTCATCTGTTATTACTGCAGCAAGCCAGAACATGTTGTAGCCGACTGTCCAGTAATGAGAAGAGAGGATGGGGAGAAGAAGCATCATCACCAGCACAAGGGCAAGAAGGAGAAATCCTTCATTGCTAAGAAAAAGAAGAGCTGGTCTGACTCTTCCTCATTAGAATCAGAAGAAGAGGAAGAAGAGAAAGCCTACTTTGGGCTAGCTGCTGGTGCAGAAGATGAAGTCTATCCTGCTGCCAGGATAGAAATCAGGGCCCCTCTATCACAGCCAGATAGTGAGTTAGAGGTGGATGAAGATAAAGATGAAGATAGCTGCTACTATGGGATGATGGCTAGGACTGATGAAGAATCTAGTCAGGATCAACCTGGTCAACAAGAGGTACACTCTCTGTCTAAATCTTCCTCTGAGTCAGGCTATGAGACCAGCCCAGATTCTAAAGGTCATTCATTAAGAGATGAAGGAGATTCTAAATCTGAGGAAGATGTCAATTCTATTATTGACAAGTATGACGTCTTGCTGAATGTCTTCAAGAAAAGCAAGTTGTTAGCTAAGAAGCAGGCTAAGGAGATTTCATCTCTTCAGCTTACTGCTTCCCAACATGCAGACTCATCTTCCCTACTAGATCTGAAGTTGAGGGAAATTAGTGAACTAGAAACTATTTCCTTCATCCAGTTAGGCACCATAGAATACCAGGAAAACAGAATAAAAGACCTGGATGTGCTACTGGAGAGGGAGAAGAGAATAGTGGCTAACTATTCTAAGCCAAGTTCAGTGCTACCCTTGATAGACTCCTTCACCTCCCAAAATGGTAAGAAGGGGCTGGACTTCATGGGTCACACAAGCATTGCCAATCCCAAAGGAAAGGGCAAAGCTCCAGTACAGCCACTGACCTCCAAGCCTCCTATTCTATTTAAGAGAGTACTACTACCTTCAAACAAGTATGATCAAGAAAGTATCTTTGGTCACTGGATGAATAGTAGATCCACCAAAGGAAAAAAAGATCTTCACCATAATGGTGGAAGATATAACAACGGTACAAATGTCTTCAAGGCAGCCCATGAGGAGATCCAAATGGCCCATCATGGACCATTTGTGTTTGGTGCACCTGCCCTAACCCTCAAGAATAAGGTTGTAGCCTTCTCTCAAGATCTGCCAATCCACAATAAGGATAAGGGTAAGTCTGTCAGCAATCCAGACTTGGGCATATCTGAAGCCATCAGGAGTATGTATTCTAAAAAGAAAACTACTACTGGTAGGTTTCAAGATGCCCCAAGTACTTCTATTGCCAGACATATCCCAAGTCAGACTATGGCTGGAAGATACAAGAAAAAGGTTGTTGTTGCACCATATGGACCGAAAGCTACTGACAACACCACTATAAGACTAGCTCCTAAAAAAAGGTACAATATTTATGAGTGCTAGTGCTATGGCAAAGTGTGCCACTATGCTATTGATTTCTGGCACAATGCAAGTGTGCCGAGAGCAAGAGAGAGCTTACCTGTCAGAAGAGCTGCAGGTAGGCATGGTTATTTTCAGATTAACATGCACCTAAAACCCAATAAGAATTGGGGTCCTAAGGTTAACTGAATTATATCTTGCAGGTTAGTCTAAGTGGCCATACCCTATATGGTACTTGGACAATGGATGTTCCAGATACATGACTGAACAAGGAGCATGCTGAAGGAGTACACTCAAGTAAAGAATGGACTCAAAGTCATCTTTGGTGGTTTAGATAGGGGAGTGACTAAAGGGTATAGTAAGATATCAAATGACATAATCACTATCACACATGTAGCTTATGTGAAAGTTTTGCAAGACAACCTCATAAGAATAAGCCAACTATGTGATCTTGGCTATGACATCTCATTTCTCAAGGATGAGTGCCTAATTAGGAGGTCAAGTGACCAAGAGGTCTTCTTGACAGACACTAGGAGAGGAAATATCTGTTATTTTAATTTTGTGTGTGAAAGTAAGGATTCTCCTATATGCCTAGTTGCAAATGAGAAAGTCTCATATTGTGTCCAATGGCACAAGAGGCTGGCTCATCTGAACTACAAGA
The DNA here is from genome assembly GCA_039513925.1 of Platanthera zijinensis. Classification (NCBI taxonomy): domain Eukaryota; kingdom Viridiplantae; phylum Streptophyta; class Magnoliopsida; order Asparagales; family Orchidaceae; genus Platanthera; species Platanthera zijinensis. The sequence goes on along the minus strand of CM077095.1, from coordinate 100,075,054 downwards.
CCATAGGAAAACTCTTAAGTGAAGAGTTGGTTAGAAATGGACCTAAGTTTAAATGCACTAAGGAGGGTATCTGCTCTACATGCTAGAAGGGCAAACAAACCAAGACCTCCTTCAAGAGCATTGGGGTCAAAGACTCAGTAAGGTGCCTATACCTCCTGCATATGGACTTGTTTGGTCCTTGGTGTAACGACCCCATCCGTTAGATGACGTATAGTAGAAGGTCCGGCCGGGGCCCCACACTATATGCCACAAACAGACGGTGAGGTCACAGGATAATACCAAACCAAATACGAATCCTAACTCAGAGCATTCTAGCGGAAGCTTTAAGTTACAACTTTGAACTCTCAACCGGAATGTCCAATATATAAAACCACCTTTATATATATACTATGGAATGTACACAACCACAAGAGTTTGGCCTTAAGGCCTTACAGTTCCTCTGAACATACATCATGTTTTACAAACCTCGGCGCGCAGGCCGGCCATACATGAGTAAAAAGAGAAAACAAAACACCGCCATTCGCTTAGCCTTCAAGGGCTAGCCGCAGCAGCAGCAGCAACAGCAGTAGGGCTCTCCAGCCCATCACTTACCACTTGGCTCTCCAGCACCTGCACGGGAACAATCCACCCAACCGGTGGCAAACAATGCAACGGTCAGCATTCAGCTGACCCAATTATAATAATCCTACCCCTTTCTCGGGGCATGAGCATTCTTTCCCTGCAAGCATGGCATCATCAAATAGCAACTATGTGCGCGCAGGCACATTCAAGCCATCACAACCATCGGCCACCCGGCCCGACAGTCCGTGCACTCAGGGCACATTTTCGGTGTACCGGAATACCAGGGTCAACACCACCGTCTACACGGTATTTGAGCATTTCTAGTCTTTCCGGCGCGCGGGCCTAAGACTCTCATTAGGCGCTCCAACAAAACCTATACCAGGCTTCCAAGTCGGACGGACCTAACGCAGGTACGGATCAGCCACCCCCCGTTGCTCAAGTCGCCGAGCCACCTCGAATACGGAAGTATCCATGGCATTTTATAGGCGCGGGTCGGTTTCACCTTTCCTGTTCGGCAATCTGCCTTTTCATCGAGTTGCAGCCCAACGGCTCAACTACTCACAAAGTGGCAACACACGGCCACAAGAGTTGCATCCAACCCTCTTCATTTCCTGGACATCGTCCAGTACTTCCTGCCACACCAAGCAACAGGTAGGAACAAGGCATCACAAGCCATAGGCATCACAAGCCATTATCACGGAGCCTTCTCCGATATGCAAACAAGCATCACCAATCCAGATTCCATCCAGATGGGCTTCACACAGCATGCCTAGAGCCGTACTCCAATTCCGGTCTCTAACAAGGGGGACTTCACATATCTACCCAAGGGACACCACAACCCACCGCACACTCGCGGGGAAGGGCTTTCCCTATGCAATGCAAAAAAGAAGGACTTCACATGTCCAAGGAGGGAGATCGTTACCCTTGTCGATTTCTTCGGTGCCATCGAAAACTAGCTGGTGAGAAAGAACCGCAGCAGCCTTGCCTTCACAACGCCGGCTTCGGATCACGAATCGGACCACGGGAGCTCCGCCGGTGGCTTGCTCTCCTCCTCCTTCTTCCTCTCTTCTCTCTTTCTCTCTTCCTTAAGCACAAATGAAGAATGAATCTTTCATCCTTACATTACGTAATAACCCAGCCAGGAAACCACCTGGACCCTTGGATCAAAAGAGAGAAAACTGAATGGCCAAGATTTTCCCAAAAATTCACTTTTTGGCCGACACGGCCTGTGACACGCCCGTGTCACAGGCCGTGTACCCTTTAAGCGGTACACACAGCTTGAACCGACTGAATAACACGGGTCATCGGCACGCCCGTGTCGGACCTGACACGCCCGTGTCATTCTTGAGACACGCCCGTGTCTCCTGCTTCATCGAGCTGCAACCAGTACACGGGTCGGAACACGGCAGCTGACACGCCCGTGTCCAGCCTGACACGCCCGTGTTCAAGGCCGTGTGCAAGGCCGTGTCCGGCTCTGACTTGAATAGGCCAAATTCGCAAAATAAATCGAACACGCCCTGGGACACGCCCGTGTCCCAGGCCGTGTACACCCGACACGCCCTGGGACACGCCCGTGTCCCAGGCCGTGTAAACCAGCCTGCTACTCAAACTCATCTTGAGTCTTTTTGGGGCCTTTTTGGGGTGTTACAACCCTCTCCCCCTTAACAAAATTTCGTCCCGAAATTTGCACGGTAAGGAAACAAACCCAGCAATGCTATAACTCTGTTATAACAAAAAGTACACGGTCTACAGTTTATACAAATAACTCGGGAAACTCAGCTCGCATGGTCTGCTCTCGCTCCCATGTTAGCTCTTCACGGCCACAATTGTCCCATCGGACCTTGACCATCCCGATCACTCTGTTCCGCAACTGTTTCTCGGCTCGATCCTCGATCCGAATGGGTCTAACCCTCGTCGTTAGCCCATACTCGACCGGTACCCGATCAGCCTCCACTACTTGAGCTGGATCCTTTACCGCCTTACGAAGGACTGAGATGTGAAACACATCATGTAATCCACCCAAGTCCGCCGAAAGTGCTAGTCGATAAGCAGCTTCCCCAACTCGCTCCACCACCTCAAACGGACCAAGATACCTCGGACTTAGCTTTTTCAAACGCCGAATCCTGGACATACCTTTGAAGGGTTTGATCTTCAAATATACCCAATCACCCACCGCGAACTCCACGTTCCGATGTTTGGCATTGTAGTACTTTGCTTGACGATCTTGGGCTATCAATAGCCTCTCCCGAATAGAGCGTATGAGCGAAGTAGCTTCTTCGACTTCCTTTTTCCCACTTAGCTTAGATTCGCCTGCTTCTGCCCAAGCTAAGGGTGTACGGCATTTCCGACCATACAACGCCTCAAATGGTGCCATACCAATACTCGCTTGGTAGCTATTGTTATAGGCAAATTCAACAAGAAATATATACTCTTCCCATCTCTTACCAAAGTCTAGGGCGCACATGCGGAGCATGTCCTCCATCGTCCTGTTGGTTCGTTCAGTCTGGCCATCCGTTTGGGGATGAAAGGCCGTACTAAACGCTAATTTTGTACCCAACATTTGATGAACGAGCCGCCAATCATTCGATGTGAACCGCCCATCACGGTCACTAACGATGCTCCGAGGAACACCGTGCAGTCGAACAACCTGCTCCACATACAGCTTGGCCAAGGTTTCCACTGAATCGTCTCTTCTGTTTGGAAGGAAGTGCGCCACTTTCGTCAACCGGTCCACAATCACCCAGATTGAATCATGACCGCGTTGAGATCTCGGCAACCCGTGCACGAAATCCATCGAAATATCATCGAACTTCCACTCCGGAATAGGTAACGACTTCAGAAACCCGCCAGGCTTCTGGCATTCTGCTTTCACCAACGCACAGGTGTTGCATTTAGCCACATAACGAGCCACATCTTTCTTTAGTCCGGGCCACCAGAATAGCTTTTTCATATCCCTGTACATCTTTGTGCTCCCTGGGTGAACTGAGTACTTTGCAAAGTGCGCTTCGTACATCAACTCTTCCCTCAATTTACCCACACTTGGGATGCACACTCGACCATTTCTCCGTAACAACCCGTTATCCCAAGAGAATTGATCATCCGGCCCATCTTTAGCATAGCGCTGGAGACTTTCATCAAGCTCCGTTGCTCGCCGAACTCTGTCCGTAAGGTCATATTGCACCTCCGTCCAGTTCAAACATGCATCGGTTGACGCACCCTTGTCAACACATGATATCTCCATTGCTTCCAATTCCTGGATCAAACGCTGATCATGCCTCTGCAACCAGCTTGCCCGTACCGGAGTCTTCCGACTCAAAGCATCAGCGACCACATTTCCCTTCCCGGGGGTATAGTGAATCTCGAAGGTGTAGTCCCCGAGGAACTCCATCCATCTTCGTTGTCGCATATTCAGATCCTTCTGATCCAACAAATACTTTAGGCTCTTGTGATCCGTATAGATATCCACTTTAACGCCATATAGATAGTGCCGCCACAACTTGAGCGCAAAGATTACCGCCGCCAACTCCAAATCATGGACGGGGTAATTCCGCTCATGCACTTTCAACTGACGCGAGCCATAAGCAATCACTTTCCCAAATTGCAGAAGAACGCAGCCTAAGCCGCTCCCTGATGCATCACTATAGATCTCATACCCATCGGTCCCACATGGCGATGTCAACACAGGCGCCGTGGTCAAACGACTCTTCAAGTCTTCAAAAGCTCGCGCGCACTCCGGCGTCCAAATGAACTTTTGATCTTTTCTCGTCAGCGTGGTGAGAGGTAAAGCAATCCGTGAGAAATTTTCCACAAACCGTCTATAGTAGCCCGCAAGTCCAAGGAAGCTCCTGACCTCGGCCACTGAAGACATCACTGGCCAATCTCGGATGGCACTTATCTTCAACGGATCCACCGCGATACCCTCTCCGCTTACCACATGGCCTAAAAAGGCTACTGAAGAGAGCCAGAACTCACACTTTGAGAACTTGGCAAAAAGCTTGTTCCTCCGCAGGGTATGCAAGACCAACCGCAAATGGTTTGCGTGATCCTCTTCCGACTGAGAGTATACTAAGATGTCATCGATAAACACAATAACAAACAAATCCAAATACTCTCGGAACGTTCGATGCATTAGGTCCATAAATACCGAAGGCGCATTACATAGGCCAAACGGCATTACCGTGAACTCATAATGACCGTAGCGTGTTCCAAACGCCGTCTTGGGAATGTCACCTTCCCGAATCCTTAGCTGATAATATCCCGATTTCAAATCCAACTTGGAATAGACCTTTGATCCCGCCAGCTGATCAAAGAGGTCATCTATCCTCGGAATCAGATATTTGTTTTTCTCCGTCAGCTTATTCAACTCGCGGTAGTCAATACACAACCGTAAGCTACCGTCTTTCTTCTTCACAAAGAGAACAGGTGCGCTCCAAGGTGACATACTTGGGCGTATATAACCCTGCTCCAACAACTCTTGCAATTGGACTTTCAACTCAGCCATCTCTTTTGGCGCGACGCGATATGGAGAGCGGGCCACAGGTTTCGCACCTGGCACCAACTCAATAGAGAAGTCAATCTCCCGCTGGGGTGGTAACCCAGGAAGATCTTTAGGAAACACATCGGCAAACTCTGACACAACTGGCACTTCACCGACACTGGCCTTTGGCTCAACAGCCTGAATTAGCGTGAAGAATAACTCCGCGCCCTTCCGAACAGCATTGACGACTTGGAGTGCAGACAACAATGTTCCGCCAACTCCTCGCATACCAGCGAACTTCGTCACAAGCCCGGTATTCTGGCCCAGTGTAATCTCTTTGGAGTTGCAATCAATAAAGGCACGCTGCTCCGAGAGCCAGTCCATACCAAAGATCACATCAAACTCCGACAACGGTAGCACAGCTGCACTCAAACCGAAATCCCGACTTCCTATTTGCACATCCACACCGCAAGCCCTATCCGCAAGCATCACACAGCCATTCGGCAATAGCACCCTTGTACTATCCACCGTCACATGACTTGGTACCCCAATTCGAGATACGAAATCCTCAGACAGAAAAGAATGCGAAGCTCCCGTATCAAACAGGGCTCTCGCTAAGTTATTCCGAATCAGGACAAAGCCTGCAGCACACACACATCATGCACAAGCTAAACATAACCAAAACCAAAAGCACAGCAAGTAAACTAAATCAACTCGTACCTGTGACGACGTCACTTTGCTTAATCGCTTCCTGTTGGCCAAGTTGATAGATTCGGGGCTGCGCCTGGGAAGCAGAGGAATCCACCACCGCTTTGCCCTTCTCAGCATACGACGCACCCGTCTTCTTTTCCCCTTTGGGCTGCACAACCCGACAGTCACGAGCAATATGCCCCACCCGGCCACAGTTATAGCACGTACGAGCGTCCGGCCTTGATGTCGCTCCCGACACAACGGTCGTAGTCACTTGCCCCGATGGCTTGGACCTCTTGCCCCCTTTCTTCTGGTAAAACGACTTGCTCGGGCGAGGTGCTTGAAACTCTGGCTTTGACACAACCAAGCCCTTGTTCCCTTGCACTCGCCTCATGTCCTTCTCCAACGCGCACGCAGTATCAACCAACGCCTGAAACCCTTGGCTCACAGAACTCGAAAGCAGGAATCGCAACTCATCCCGCAATCCTTCATAGAACCGATTCGTTTTCCTTTGGTCATCCGCGAAGATTGTTCCCGCATATCGTCCCAACCTGGTAAACTCGTGCAAGTAGATATCCACACTATCGTCCCCTTGCTTTAACCGTTGGAACTCATTTTCCATAGCAATGCGTTGCGCCGCTGGGACATGTTTCGCCAGAAATATCCGAGAGAACTCCTCAATCGACACTTGTGTTAGTTGCCTGCCCGCCAAATGATGTAGCTCAACCTCGTCCCACCACAACCGCGCCTCCCCTTCAAGCATGAAGGTGGCTAAGGTGACCTTGAGAGTTTCCTCCGCCCTGATCGCTGTCATTATCCTCTTGACACGCGATAACCAATCTTCCGCCTGCGTTGGGGATCCCATTCCCGCAAACGTAGGAGGACTGAAGCTCATGAATTGCTTCAACTGTCGGTCAGCTGCTCGTGGATCTACAGCCTCAACCGGCTCGGGTCTTACATCAACACGAACTGGCACTACCGCCGGCTGCGCTTGCCCGGTCGGCTGAATCATGGCAAATAGCGCCTCAGCCACTAAACGAACAGTTTCCGCAGATGGAGGAGGTGTTGGCACCTCAGCTGGTGCCGCACTCTCATCAGAACGCTGGGGCTCAGACTGCCCAGCACCACTACGCGTCACCTATAGGTGGACAAGACACACATTAGCGAACGTATGCAAGCAAAACAACACAAAAAGGAACGCGCAGATTCCTCAAACAAGATTTTGTACATTCCTTAATGGACATTCCAGAGTTCATTAGCGTTATAGCAGGTCGCACAAACACGTGCTCGCCACCCCACAAAAGAATTCGACCACGAATTCGAAAGAGGAAGACCGAGAAAAGCTGATACCAAAATGTAACGACCCCATCCGTTAGATGACGTATAGTAGAAGGTCCGGCCGGGGCCCCACACTATATGCCACAAACAGACGGTGAGGTCACAGGATAATACCAAACCAAATACGAATCCTAACTCAGAGCATTCTAGCGGAAGCTTTAAGTTACAACTTTGAACTCTCAACCGGAATGTCCAATATATAAAACCACCTTTATATATATACTATGGAATGTACACAACCACAAGAGTTTGGCCTTAAGGCCTTACAGTTCCTCTGAACATACATCATGTTTTACAAACCTCGGCGCGCAGGCCGGCCATACATGAGTAAAAAGAGAAAACAAAACACCGCCATTCGCTTAGCCTTCAAGGGCTAGCCGCAGCAGCAGCAGCAACAGCAGTAGGGCTCTCCAGCCCATCACTTACCACTTGGCTCTCCAGCACCTGCACAGGAACAATCCACCCAACCGGTGGCAAACAATGCAACGGTCAGCATTCAGCTGACCCAATTATAACAATCCTACCCCTTTCTCGGGGCATGAGCATTCTTTCCCTGCAAGCATGGCATCATCAAATAGCAACTATGTGCGCGCAGGCACATTCAAGCCATCACAACCATCGGCCACCCGGCCCGACAGTCCGTGCACTCAGGCCACATTTTCGGTGTACCAGAATACCAGGGTCAACACCACCGTTTACACGGTATTTGAGCATTTCTGGTCTTTCCGGCGCGCGGGCCTAAGACTCTCATTAGGCGCTCCAACAAAACCTATACCAGGCTTCCAAGTTGGACGGACCTAACGCAGGTACGGATCAGCCACCCCCCGTTGCTCAAGTCGCCGAGCCACCTCGAATACGGAAGTATCCATGGCATTTTATAGGCGCGGGTCGGTTTCACCTTTCCTGTTCGGCAATCTGCCTTTTCATCGAGTTGCAGCCCAACGACTCAACTACTCACAAAGTGGCAACACACGGCCACAAGAGTTGCATCCAACCCTCTTCATTTCCTGGACATCGTCCAGTACTTCCTGCCACACCAAGCAACAGGTAGGAACAAGGCATCACAAGCCATAGGCATCACAAGCCATTATCACGGAGCCTTCTCCGATATGCAAACAAGCATCACCAATCCAGATTCCATCCAGATGGGCTTCACACAGCATGCCTAGAGCCGTACTCCAATTCCGGCCTCTAACAAGGGGGACTTCACATATCTACCCCAAGGGACACCACAACCCACCGCACACTCGCGGGGAAGGGCTTTCCCTATGCAATGCAGAAAAGAAGGACTTCACATGTCCAAGGAGGGAGATCGTTACCCTTGTCGATTTCTTCGGTGCCATCGAAAACTAGCTGGTGAGAAAGAACCGCAGCAGCCTTGCCTTCACAACGCCGGCTTCGGATCACGAATCGGACCACGGGAGCTCCGCCGGTGGCTTGCTCTCCTCCTCCTTCTTCCTCTCTTCTCTCTTTCTCTCTTCCTTAAGCACAAATGAAGAATGAATCTTTCATCCTTACATTACGTAATAACCCAGCCAGGAAACCACCTGGACCCTTGGATCAAAAGAGAGAAAACTGAACGGCCAAGATTTTCCCAAAAATTCACTTTTTGGCCGACACGGCCTGTGACACGCCCGTGTCACAGGCCGTGTACCCTTTAAGCGGTACACACAGCTTGAACCGACTGAATAACACGGGTCATCGGCACGCCCGTGTCGGACCTGACACGCCCGTGTCATTCTTGAGACACGCCCGTGTCTCCTGCTTCATCGAGCTGCAACCAGTACACGGGTCGGAACACGGCAGCTGACACGCCCGTGTCCAGCCTGACACGCCCGTGTTCAAGGCCGTGTGCAAGGCCGTGTCCGGCTCTGACTTGAATAGGCCAAATTCGCAAAATAAATCGAACACGCCCTGGGACACGCCCGTGTCCCAGGCCGTGTACACCCGACACGCCCTGGGACACGCCCGTGTCCCAGGCCGTGTAAACCAGCCTGCTACTCAAACTCATCTTGAGTCTTTTTGGGGCCTTTTTGGGGTGTTACACTTGGTGTCTAAAATTCATTTTGAATATAATTCCGAACTAGTAATCCAATGAAGGCAAGTATACCTATCGAATTGTAGCAAGGGGACACAAGTATCGTATTGAAATCCGGGAATCGTTGAATAATTGTGAAAGTGGAAAGTTGTCAACCCAAATCACCTAGAGGGGGGGGGGTGAATAGGTGAATCGTGTGTCTATTTGCGGAATAAAAATTTTAACGAATTTGCACAAAACATATCAAGCAATCACAGAAGACAAGAAGATTTATAGTGGTTCCCCAATCTTGGGTACGTCCACTTTACCTCACCGATCTAGCAAATCACTAGACTCGGCTACTCCACTAATCTCGAATCAAAAATGATCCTATCACTCAGAACAACGTTCCTACACACTTGATCCAAATGGATCTACACTCAGAAGATAAAAACTTCCTACAAACTCGGAGAGCAACGCTCCTACACTCGGAGAAAATCTCCTACAATAATAATAAAGGAGTTTTGAATTACAAACAGAATAAATTTTCTCAGATCTGAAAGATGAAAATCTGAATCTTCTTCTTGAACTTTGCGTCTCTTTCAGAAAGGTTGAAGAAGATGAGAAATTTGATCTGAGATATCTTTGACCAACACGATCAAGGAGAAGATGAGAATCCTTGAATAGCAGGTCTTCTTGATCGACGACAGAAGAGACGATCTGATTGGAGCGGCGGTGGCGGCTTCAGAGATCTGAACTTTCGAGACGACCGACGACAGATATTTTGAGGAGAGGACAACCTCTTCTAGTCAAAGATAATTCTTAGGGTTTGGTCTTAATGAAAAGACCTTATATAGGATTACTCCTAACGGTTAGAAAAGTCATTAATTATGACACGTGGACCAGTCACATCAAGTCTTAAGAATTGTCCGGCCGATCGGGACTTAAGAGAAATTATGAAAGATTTCGACCTGCAGTTCTCGAGAAGTTAATATAAGTTCTCGAGAACTAGAACTTAGAGTTCTCGAAAGCTATGCTGCCGAACTTCAGGAAAAAAAATATTTCTCGAGAATAAAGAGACACTCTTCTAAAACAACATGATGACTTCTCGAGAACAGGAATTTAAACTTCTCGAGAACTAGGGCTTCTTGAGAACTAAATACTTTGAAGAATTCTGCTTCTCGAGAAATGAGACTTCTCGAGAGCTAAAGCTTGATTTCCCGAGAACTAAGAAGCTGAGCTTCTCGAGAACTGATGACTTCTCGAGAACCAACCTGGATTTCTCGAGAACTAAAACTTAGAGAAAATTTGATGCCGTTCGGAATTTCTCGAAAACTCAGAGCTGGCACTTCTCGAGAACTCTAGCCTGACTTCTCGAGAACAAATAGATTTCTCGAGAACTAAGATATACTTCTCGAAAATAAAGATACTTCTCGAGAATTATACTTAGAAAATTTTCTGGACTGAAACGGCTAAGCTTCTCGAGAACTGAGCTCCTGATTCTCGATAACTTAAGACTCTACTTCTCGAGAACTGAAAGGACTTCTCGAGAAGTGGACTTAGAGAATTTTTCTGAACTTTTTAGAAAAAAAAACTTTTCTTCTCTCCAAGAGTCCAAACTTCCTTCCATGGTCCAAGTGATTGAAAATGAAGTGTATCCCAATAGAGAGGCTACACATGAGTCAACACTTTGGATCACACAGTGAGGGATTACACTGTATGGTCCTGTGTTCATGACCCACTATAGACTAACATTGGTCTACACTTAGTAATGATGATCTGCAAATATGCAACTTAAACAAAATATCAAATACAACTTAATTCATCTTAGTTCAAAGGTGACTTCATGCAAATCTGGGTTATTGTGGATGCAATGCCCAACAATCTTCCCCTATTTGCAGAAGTCAGAACCCTCTACACTAAGGTGAATTATGATAATTAAGAAAGAACTGAAAATGAAAAATTTAAGCTGAGTCAGAAGGAGATTAATTTAACACAATTAGGCAAAATAGGAAATTGTATATAAGTAATGTTTTAGATTTCTTAATCAACAACCATTTCAACAGAATTCTCAAGAATAGCTTCAACAAAAATACATTCTTTGCTTTAAGGTTGTCTGTCCTGCTTTTCTTGCTGCCTCCTCTGATAGCTGAATGGCTTTGGATAATATCTGGGGGGGCTTTGGAGGAGCTTTAGGATTATTCTTTCCATATTCCCTGTCATATATCCTCCTTTTGGTCAAGGACTTTTCATATAAATCCCACTCAACAGAGCTGTAGTTGTGATTTCTGTTCTCATTATAGTCCATTACCAACTTAAGAGTCTCAAGAATTAAAGATTTGGAGGTGGGACTCCAGACTTCAGCAAATTCTTGGGCTTTCCTTTTATCTGAATCAACTTTGGGAATGCTTCTGCTAGCAGATGGTCCTTCTCCATATTTCCTATTCTTGGAAGTGTTGATCTCTGGTAAGTCCTGAGGAATGATGTCATCCCATACTTGGTCATAAGAAGCTGGAGGAGGATCCTGATCTTCAGGCCTAGGAGAGAAGCAGGGCTTCTGAGGTTGTTGCATTAGAGCTGGCATCTAGCTTGATTGACCTTCAACAAGAGGATTTAGATGATGAGGTATAATGTTAGGGTCAACTTGAAAATCAAGGAAAATCTGATTATGCATCCAAACAGTGGTGTCATAGGTATGGAATTTCACTGATTGAATTTGAGCTAAAACATCCTTATTAATTTCAGAAATTTTCTCATTCCATAGAGTATTTGCATTTGCAGTAAATTTGTCCACAAGTTTTTCAACATGTTCTTTCACTAAGCTCTCCCCATTTCTGAATTCTACTGATAGCTTGCCTATGACATCCTCTTTGAAAGTACCTACTTCATTACAAACCTTCATCACATGCTCCTGAGCAATCTTTTCTAGTTGAATCTGATTGTTTGCAAGAGTCAGAGATTGTTCCATGACTTGACCAACACTAGTGATAGTGTGATCTATGGCTTTTCTACCCATTTGAAACAAAGTTTTCAGAGAGTCTGTGTTATGTTGAATCTCAACAAAACCTCTGCTCATCTCTTGTTCTAACTCAGCAACCTTGACTTGAATAGCCTTCAGAGAATCATCAAAATGGTTCCTTTGGTCAGCCAGCAGAAGTTCAATCTTGGTTAGAAGTTCTGAATTGGAGAGGGGAGCAGCAACAATAGAAGGGGCAACAATAACAGCAATAACAGCAGGGGCAAAAACAGAGGCAGAAGAAGTAATATCAGCAGGAGGAGTGGATTTCCATGGAGGTATCTCTTCAATAATCACTGAGCTGACTGCTCTCTTGGTCTGAGAGACAATCTCTTCAGCAGAATCAATGAAGGTGGGGAGGGAGAAATCTAAATTCCTCAAAGGCACATCAGCAGGCTCTGGAGACAAACTGTCTTCATCAGAAAGAAGAACAGTGTCAAGAATATCTTGCTTGGCAGAAGGAGATTGAGCAGGAGGTGATTCTGGTACTCTGATAGGAGAAGGGGAGGGAGCTGGAGAGGGATCTTTTGGATGTTCTTCAGTTGGTTCCTGGAGGAGGGGAGGAATAGGTTCATCAGAAGTAAGTTCATTAACCATCTTATCAATATCTGCAGTTGAATTCTGGAGAATTTCCTGAACCTGAACATCTGAAAGATTAGCATCTGGAGAGAGTACTACTGCTGGGGATCTGGCTGGAGAAGGAGGGGAAGGTGGCCTGGCAACTGAGATAGAGGTAGCAGGCTCCCCCTGTGTTGCTGCCCCAGATGGTTCAGCAATATTAGGATAAGAGGGAGATGGAGTCCTGACCTCAGAGGCAGAAGCTGCAATTTCCTTAGCTATCTGCTTGGGATTCTTTAGCTTGAGATCCCATCTTTGAATGGAGGCTACAGAAACCTTTTTCAAATGATGAATCTGGGTGCCTTTGGAGATTTTAAAAATGATTGGATCAATCTCACTCAGTAATAAAGAGATTATCCTAGCAAATTTAGGAGCCTGGATGCTGTCCCTGATTAAGTCCAAAACCATCATGCCAAATTGAAATCTCTTTCTGCAGACTATAGCTGTCATAACATCAAATAAGTCATTTGTTATGAAATTGATGGAACCTGTCCTGCACCACAAGATTTTTCCGGTGATGTCTACTAGAAGCTTTCCTACATCATTGAACAAATTTCTTCTTAAAGAAATGACATCTTCAGAAACTCTATAGAAGGAGTGAGTTCTGTCTGAGTATTCCTGAGTTAGGTCATCCTCTTCATCCACTACAAGCATCTTTAGAAGTTCTGAAACTTTGGTTTTGTCTAACTTAATTTTAATCCCCCTGACCTTGGTTTTCAAAATCTTACCATTGCGCCTGACCTTCGCATTCCTAAAGAACTCTTTGACATCTGGGAAAGAAATTTTACAGGGTTCGGCAAGAACAAACATCAAACCTGTGGTTTCCAAGAGAAGGAGCAAGTTTTGGAAGTCATCAGAATTTTCTGCAATTCCTCCGACTACAAGTTCACTGCCGACGCCTATCTTTGAATTCTGAGCCATAAATGCTGACGGCGGCGATGGACGGAGCGCAAGGAGGTGGCTGCAACGAAGCTTCTGTTGGCGGAAGGCGAAGAGTTTTCGAGAGGATTGTTTGAAGTGGCAGTTGATTTGGGATTTCTAAAATATTATATATATATATATATAATCCTAGTTATGTCAATTAAGTGTCTAATTAACCTATAATTAGGACGAAATCAATCGGGTTTTTGAAATGTAAGAAATTAATTAGAAATCGGAAAGGGACGGGCATTTCTCGAGAGGTAGGGTTAGTTCTCGAGAACTGTCAGTTAACTTTTCGAGAAACAGACATTAGTTCTCGAGAGCTGAAGATACTTTTCGAGAGCCAGAGCTTTAGTTCTCGAGAGGTAAGTTAAGTTTTCAAGAACTAGCACTTAACTTTCGAGAAGTAGGATTAGTTCTCGAGAACTAGTACTTGACTTTTCGAGAAGAGAATAGAGTTTTCGAGAACTGCCTTCCTCTTGAGGAATTTCTGACCTGTTTGAAGTATTCTCGATTCTTGAGCTTTGAGCTGATCTTCTGTGACTTATCCTTCCTTATTCAGCATCCCAAGTTTAGTTTTGAAGAAATTAAACTTGGTCTCGTCCAACGGCTTCGTGAAAATATCTGCAATTTGCCGATTTGTTGGCACGTACTGCAGATCCACATCCCTTTGCTCTACATGCTCCCGAATAAAATGATATATGAGCTCGATGTGCTTTGTCCGGCTGTGCGAGACTGGGTTGTTTGCGATTGCTCTGGATGAGTCGCAGAATAAAGGAATGTATTTGACCGTCATATTGTAATCTTCTAGCTGATTATTCAGCCAAAGCAATTGTGCACAACAACTGCCGGCAAAAATGTATTTTGTCTCGGCCGTTGAAATTGCGACACAATTTTGCTTTTTGCTGCTCCATGAGATAAGCCTTCTTCCAAGGAACTGACATGTTCCGGAAGTGTTTTTTCTGTCATCTTTGCTACCTGCAAAGTCTGCATCTGAAAAACCAATTAGTTCGCTGTCATTACTTCTTGGGTACTATAAGCCAAGATTCGGTGTTCCTTTAAGGTATCTTAAGATCCGCTTTGCAGCAGCATACTGAGATTCCTTACAGTTCACCTGGAATCTAGCACAAACACATGTAGAGAACATTATGTCTGGTCTACTAGCAGTAAGGTAGAGCAGGGATCCAACTATGCTTCTGTACTTGGTTTCATCAAAAGGTTTCCCTTTCTCATCCTTGTACAGAGACATAGCTGAGGCCATTGGAGTCCTCATAGAGGTTGCATTCTCCATTCCGAATTTCTTAATCAACTCCTTGGTGAACTTCGTCTGTGAGATGCAAATTCCATCTTCAGATTGTTTCACCTGAAGTCCTAAGAAATACTTCAGCTCGCCCATACTGCTCATTTCAAACTTCCCTTGCATAAGTTTATAAAACTTTTTGCAGAGGTTGTTGTCTGTAGAACCAAAAATGATGTCGTCGACATAGATTTGCACTAGCAAAATCTTGCCTTTTATTTCCCTAAGAAATAATGTCTTATCTATCTTTCCCCTTGTGAACTTGTTCTCGAGGAGAAAGCTAGATAGCGTTTCGTACCAGGCTCGAGGAGCATGTTTCAAACCGTACAATGAAACCTGGGGGCTGTTCCACATACACCTCTTCCTTATGCCACCATTCAGGAAGGTAGACTTCACATCCATTTGGTAGACTGTGAAGCCCTTCAGTTCAGCATAAGCCAGGAATAGTTTGATGGCCTCCAGTCTTGCCACTGGAGCGTATGTTTGGTCGAAGTCGATCCATTCTTCTTGACGATATCCTTTGGCGACGAGTCTTGCCTTGTTCTTTATGATAGTTCCTTCCTCGTCCAACTTGTTCCGGTAGAGCCATTTCGTTCCGATGATATTCTTACCTTTGGGTCTTGGAACAAGCGTCTAAACGTTGCAGCGCTTAAACTGATTCAGTTCTTCTTCCATGACCAAGATCTATGAAGCGTCTGAGTTGGCTTCCTCAAACTTCTTTGGTTTAACCTGCGAGATAAAATTTAAATATAAATTCTCGTTAGTGTACCTCGACGAGTTCTGACACCATCCCGGGGATCTCCGATGATCTGGTCCATTGGGTGATCCTTCAGATGTCTGAGCTCTAGATTCCTCGCTTCCTGGACTTCTTCAGCCACTGGAGTGACTTCATCAACTTGGACAGTATTTTCATCTTGATCCTCTACCTCTCCAATAGGGGTTAGAGAGGTGATCTTGATGAATTTTTCATCTTTACCTTCGATCGGTTCTTCCAAGATGATCTCTTTAATCCTTGTACCTGCATCGTCAACAAGCACACTAGACGATTCGCTTTGTAGCGAGCTCGTCTCATCAAATACAATGTGTATCGATTCTTCTACCACCAGAGTTTTTCTATTAAATACTGAAAGTTCACTTAGTGTCAACTATCTTCACCTATGGGGGGGGATTAGGTGACTCTGCAGCGTAATTGCGGAATTAAAGTTTTACCTGCATAAGAAAACAAAACAACCAAGCACACAAGGAACACAGACAATATATAGTGGTTCCCCGATTTGGGTACATCCACTTTCCCCCTTCGACCTATCTCCCAACACGGGACGACTCGGTCACTTCACCAACAGGATTGAAATCCAATCCTTGCACTAACGGAAGGAACCCTTCCACACATAGGAGTCAACACTCCCACAATCCGGGTTGCACCCAACCCTACAACTAGGGACCAAACGGTCCGTTACAAGGAAATTAAAATCTAGCTTGTAAGAGATACAAACAACGTTTGGAGAGAAGGTGACTCTCTTCGTTTGACGACGTGCTCTTGAAGTCAACGAAGAGTGCACAGCCCTAGATCTCACTTGGAGTGAATCTTTCCCGAACCCGGCGGCGGCTTGAGGCGGCGGCAAGGTTCTCGAAATCAGCAGTGGCGACGGAGAGCAGCAGCAGTGCTAACTTGATTCAAACTTCGTAGCAAAGGAAGCAAGGTCTTCCAACGGTCACACTAGGATCGATCGTCTCAATCGATTTGGAAGGGGAAGGATTTTCCCGATCAACAAATCAAGAGACAAGGGATCTTTGGTTAGATGCGTGAGACGCTATGCTAGCCTAAGCTTCTGTCACCGGGAGATCAGGAAGAATCTGAGATCAGCAGCGGCGACAACCGTACGAGCGGCGGAGATGACCGGCGGAGCAAAATCGCGAGATTAGGGTTTTGTCGTCGGCCGCTCGTTCTTTTTGAAATACCGTGTATCCGTGTTCTTTACTGTTCACAAATACAGTGTATATATACCTTAGGTCAAGAAGATGACCGTTGCGGGTCCCACCAAAGTAAGGACCAAAGTCCGGTTCAAACAGCTGCAGGTAACTTGGACCGGTCCAGAACTTTCAGAAAAATTGCCAAGTCAAATTCGGCGAGAATCATAGGTGATTCTCGCCGAATCGGCGAGAATCACTTATGATTCTCGCCGACTTCTACTTAGCCGAAATCTGACTGCACAGATACAGAGGCCGGGGAGAATCGGCGGGAATCACACTTGATTCTTGCCGATTCGTCGAGAATGCAAAGTCATTCTCGACGAATCGGCGAGAATCACTTAGTGATTCTCGACGATTCTGCCTTAGAAAAATTTCTGGCGGTGTCGAAACTGCCGGCTCCAACCGGCGAGAATCAGCTAGTGATTCTCGACGACTCGGCGAGAATCACTAGTGATTCTCGCCGAATCGGCGAGAATCACTTAGTGATTCTCGTCGATTTTTACTTGAGTGATTTCTCCTCTTTCTTTCCTTGAGCTGGTCTTTGGCCCATCCTTGCTCCTTGTCTGCTCTTGCTTTACCATAGCCCTGTACTTGAAATTAAGTACACCCCAATAGAGAGAGTACACGTAGGCCAACACACTGATCTGCTCAACGAGGGATTACGTTACACAGACCCGTGTATATTGACCCACTGCACCCTGACATTGGTGTGTACTTAGCATGGAATATCTGCAAGTACAACTGGAAAATAATTCATCAAATACATTGTGGATTCATCTTAGCTTGACAGGTGGCTTCCTCAAATCCAGGTAATTGTGGATACAGTACCCAACAATCTCCCCCTATTTGACGAAGCCAAAATCCTACTAGCTAAGATGAATACCACCACCCACAGAATAATTAAAACTTTAAGACAATAAGAACAGACAAAATAATACTTGAGTCACAACATGTCATCACATATATATATTTATATAAAACTACAATACTTGTTCGTAAGACAATATAAAAACATAGAAGTGCAGTGAGGAACAAAAAGGTCCTAGGTCTATTTTTCCTTAGCTAGATCATCCTAAAGCTTCTGGGCCAGGAATTTCTTGCTCTGTCTTTCGAAATATTCTTTGGGCTTAGGATGATATCTGGGAGGAGGAACTTTATCTGCCACTGTGTTATTTCTGAAAAATATGTTGCGTTTGGCTTCAAATTCTTTGTGCCTCTCCCATTCGTATTGACTGTATACCTCACTTCGTTTTATGTGCCCCTTCTGCTGTAACAAGAATGTGTCCAAGATGATACTTTTTGATACAGGACTCCATTTTTCATTTCTCACATCCTCCTCCGTCAATCGAATCCTCTTTTCAGCTGGTGTTTCCCTTGAGGTTCCCTCTTGGATTTGCCTTTTTCCTTTGGCTTTAGCTAAGGCATCTTGATCAAACCAAGTTCTGCGTTCAGCCCTTTCAGCAGCTTTCTTCATCTCAGCTTCGCTTAACGGAACACCCTCTGCACTTGCTCCTTCGTCCTCCACAGTATTGTGCTCAGTAGTTTCATGAACAGGATTAACCTCAGGTATATTATTGCCTAATGCTTGGTTAAGTAACCACTGGCAGCTGTCATAAACAAAAACATTGGACTGATCGAAGTTTTCAATGATGATGTGCTGAAGCCCTTCCATCTTAGTAGTATATTCCCTCTCCCCCTTTTTGGCTTTGAGTGCTATGGAGTTTGCATAGGAGTGCAGGGACTCATCTATATACTTCAGAGAGTTGGAGAATTCAGTCAGCAGGGCTTGTTGATTTTGATTGAGGAGCACCATGTTGGCATCAAATTTCTGTATGTTGTTCGCCACAACATGTGCATTACTATTGACCACTCCCAGGTCATCAGTATTCTTTTTGAGGCCTTGCATGAGAAGAGTTACAGCTGTGCCTGCCTCTGTATATTTCTCATCAAATTTCTTTTCCATCAAATCCAGTTTGTGGTTGATCTGAACCACATTCTTCAGCATGAGATCCTCAGATTCCTTCAGCCTCTTTAGCACCGTTTTGTGGGATTTCTTAAACGTACTCTTGAGCTCATCCAGTATCCCTTGGACAACATTAACAGTGAGATTTGCCAGGTTTGCTTGGAGGGAAGGAGCTGCAGGCAGATCCTGGTCGGGCTCCCCAGCAGAAGTACTGGGAGAGCTAGACACTAGAATAGAGTCTACCGGGGGGACAGCGGGTTGCTGAGAGGGCTCCCCCTGTATTCCTGGAAGCGACCTCTCAGGAGCTTGTTCCTCTGATGAACCAGCAGCATCCTCCTGAGGGTCCACCACTTTCCTCTGCTCAATTACTTCTTCCTCCTCCTCAGTCTCCATGTGCTCAGCTTGATCAGCAGAATTATGCGTGTCTTCTTCCACTGCATCCACCTCCTCTTCATCAGACACCTGATCACCCAGGTAATTTATATCTTCCTCACCGTCCTCTTCCTCTTCCACATTTGCCACTTCCTCCTCACGGTCTTCTTGCACGGCCTCCACAGCATCTTTTGCTATCTGAGAAATATCAGATATGGTGTTCGCAGAAGAGAGTACAGGCTCCCCCTCAGTTCCTGTAATCAATGCATCATGAACTTCACTGGGGGCTGCCAAGAAATCTGCTGAAGTTCTGTTGTCCTCGGCAGGAGATTCTTCTTGTTCAACTACCACTGCAGCTTGCCCTATGATTCGCTCCCATCTGTCAAAGACGCTGGAGTCCATTTTCTTCAAATAATGCAAGGGAACTCCTTTGCTCATGTCGAACCTATCTCCGTTCAACTGATTGAGAAATAGACTGATGATTCGTCCAAAGCTTGGAGATCTGAGGGTGTCCTTAATCTTCTCGAAAAGCATGGCCCCCCAGTTGAATCTCTTTCGGCAGACAATCACCACAAGAATCTTGAACATGTCGGCTGAAATGTGGTCGTGCGAGCCTGGTTTGCATATCAGTACCTTCCCAATGATGTCGGACAAGAGTTTCCCCTCCTCATTCATTTCTTTTCTCTTTATCGATCTGGTGCCCCTAGCTAGCCCACAGAAGGATAGAGTCCTTGCTCTATCCTCTTCCTCCAGGTACTCTTCGTCTTCAACACTTGATAACCGCAGGCACTGAGTCAGTTTCCTGGCGGATACCTTGATTTTCTTCCCGCTCACTTTGCTCTTGATGGAGGTGTCATCATGATAGAGCTTCGCAGTTGTAAAGAATTCCAAAACTTCTTTGTCCAAAATTTTGCATGGGTGCTCCAGTACGAACTTCAGTCCCGCTTCTTCAAGCATGATGATTATATTCCGAAATTCATCTGAGGCCTGGGAGAACCCAGTTGTCACTAGTTCACATCCAGTGACTAGGCCAGCAGTGGTCCGAGGGGCCATAGTAAACCTAGGAAAATGGAGAAGACCAATAGGATCTCCGATACCACGAGAGAGAGAGAGTGCGAAATCTAGCTAAGCTCAAGTTACGGAAAGGGACAATATGAAGATTACCTAGAGGAGATGCAGTGGACGGTCTGGATTCTTCACGACGGGGCACCGGAGGACGCCGAAGACGCGGACCTGCGGTGAGAGGGCGCGGCAGAAGGCGTAGATCGAAAGTTCGAGAGGTGAGAGAGAAGGGGATTCTAGCGCGAGGTCTCGGCGAAAAGGCGAACTGCGGAATATGAAGGGTCGGAGGGTATCGTCGGGAAGGGCAGGTTTGGAATGACTCTAGGTTTAAGGAATATCCGGATATTGGACTAATTTCCGCCGAATGATTTCCGCCGAACTGAGTGATATTGGAAGGGCAGGTCTGGATATCTCAACGAGATTTGACAATCGGCGAGACTTGTAATTAGATGATTAGGATGATTAAGTGATTTGAGATGATTAAATATCTCAACGAGATTTGAAAGTCCACCTGTATTCCACCATAACGTTTTCGTCAAAGGTTGTAACGAAGTCGAGAGGATCATTTATTACTCCAGGTGTGGTTTACCATACCACACAGCTTAGGAGTCATAGCAAGTTTCACATTTCTAACTTACTAACATAGGCTAGCAGATTTCATAAATTAAGTCGAGATCGATAAATGCGATATTCATGAAGTTAGTTGTCATTCTCAGTGACTCCTAATGACGTGTCGACTTTAATTTTCAACTTGTAATACATGCTTATTGATGTGCCTTCTCGAATCTTTCAGAGATATACTGACACATCGTTAGTAATATATCTAAGGGTTAATTTTACAGCTTTGATCTGTCCTTAGGAGAATACACATAGATGTGTAAAAGTTTATATGTATATATATATATATATATATATATGTTTAGATGTCGACATAATATGACTCAATTATTTAGGCTGATCAATGATACCTGAGATTGTAAGATTCGTCATTTAGACCCTTTGAAGAGCATACCAGGTGTTCAATTTGAGGATAGTGCTTCTTGCGTTCCAGATGCTTGTTCCAGATTATTCTCGGAACATCTTCTGTCTAGCTCCCATCATGACTCGGAAGTCTAGACTACCCTTCACCAAAGAATATTACCTTACCTTAGGAGCCCAATATGTATTGGGTCCTAGGTTCCTGTTAGCATAATAATTTGAGTGCCTCCCCTCAGGAATCCTGGTGGGAAGACTAACATTGCCTCGAGGATGTGGAAGTCCCCTTGCCATTGATACAGAATAGTTGTGCCAACAATCTATGGCAAAATGACCCACTTTGCCACAACACCAACACTCATGAATGTTGTATCGCCGCTTGTGACCTGAACCGATGACAGAGATAGTCATAGTTCTGGGTCTAAGCGGAATAGAGCCAGATATGCTCACAGAATTGTCTCGTCCACCGTGACTATTGGAAGGGTGGAAAGAATGCATATGGCAGGCGTCATGAGGCCTGGGAGGTGGTGCCTTCTTTTCAGTCAGCCCCCTTCCAAGGACCTCATGAGTCCTAACAACATGATTTCTATCCCCCCTTTCCAGAGTCCTAGGGAGGTGAGAGGCGCATTGTGAGCTGATGCTGGCAGATTCATGACGAGTAGGGGCTGTGGCCGAGAATACAAAGGGCTTGGTGGAAGCCGGAGGTATTCTCTTCTGGGTGGCCATGACAGCCCTTGCATTTTGAGTGCTCCCACAAGAGGACTGATCATTCTTGCAGTGACCATGGTTATTCCTATGGTCATACCTGAAGGCATGGTGAGTGTCCTTCCTACCCGGGGTGGGGGGTCTGAACACCGTTTCCCCATTTCTCCATGACTTAATAATTTGGGAGATCCACCCATTTTCTGCCTTTCTCTTGATAGCATCAATCTTGGAAAAATTGGAAACTATCCTCTTCTCGGTCTCTAGACGACTTTCTAGATCCGAGATCTGAGAGTCCTTTACTTTGATGGATTCCAATTGGAGATTCATCAAAATCTTCAGCTGAGCAATCTCCTTAGCTTGTTCCTCAACAAGTAAGTTGCTCGTCTGAAGGGCACTCTCAAGGGAATCACGATTATCAATCTGTTGAGTGAAGCTATGTGTATCCCATGCATCATTGGAAGGACTACTCTCAAAACTATTCCTGTCTTCAGGAACTTCAAGAGGAGAGGGACATGAGGAAGAAGTTACCTGCGTCAGACTTTGTTGTTCAAGGTTACCATCCAGATTGGCAGAAACTGTTGTGTTAGCTTCATCTGAACTGCTTTCCTCAACTTCTTCTTCAGTCTCTGACAAGGACACAGGAGCCCTGATATTGACATATTGATCATGCCCTTCATCTTCAGAAATAAGGACTCCTACATAGGCTTCATCCTCTTGCTGACAACCGGTACCAGCTTTCTCTGATCCCTCCATGAGGTCTGAGATGGTTTGCCACATGGACTTGGCTGTCCTACACTTGTCCACTCTTGAACGAGATACACCAGACCAGACGTTAGTGATGATCTGACGTATTAACTTATCCAAGTTGTACAGTGAGAGCTCGGTCTCAGACATCTCTTCGGGACTCTTGGGGATAAGGATATCCTCTCCAGACTCAGAAGCCTTCATGGGAATGAAGGGACCCTCTTCCAAGATGATTGATACCCGAGGGTCGATGGCCTCCAGATGAAACATAACTCTCATCTTCCAGATAGGATAATACTCTTTTGTACATGAGGGGAGTCTTAGAGGATGGACATCATAGTCCAACTCCATGCGTGAGTCTAATCTTCTAGTTGACACTAGATGCAGGAGCTTACTCGAGGTGTTAACCCCTTTGATGAGTAACCTCCCTCTGATACCACTTGAAAGTTCACCTAGTGTCAACTATCTTTACCTATGGGGGGGGGATTAGGTGACTCTACAGCGTAATTGCGGAATTAAAGTTTTACCTGCATAAGAAAACAAAACAACCAAGCACACAAGGAACACAGACAATATATAGTGGTTCCCCGATTTGGGTACGTCCACTTTCCCCCTTCGACCTATCTCCCAACACGGGACGACTCGGTCACTTCACCAACAGGATTGAAATCCAATCCTTGCACTAACGGAAGGAACCCTTCCACACGTAGGAGTCAACACTCCCACAATCCGGGTTGCACCCAACCCTACAACTAGGGACCAAACGGTCCGTTACAAGGAAATTAAAATCTAGCTTGTAAGAGATACAAACAACGTTTGAAGAGAAGGTGACTCTCTTCGTTTGACGACGTGCTCTTGAAGTCAACGAAGAGTGCACAGCCCTAGATCTCACTTGGAGTGAATCTTTCCCGAACCCGGCGGCGGCTTGAGGCGGCGGTAAGGTTCTCGAAATCAGCAGTGGCGACGGAGAGCAGCAGCAGTGCCAACTTGATTCAAACTTCGTAGCAAAGGAAGCAAGGTCTTCCAACGGTCACACTAGGATCGATCGTCTCAATCGATTTGGAAGGGGAAGGATTTTCCCGATCAACAAATCAAGAGACAAGGGATCTCTGGTTAGACGCGTGAGACGCTATGCTAGCCTAAGCTTCTGTCATCGGGAGATCAGGAAGAATCTGAGATCAGCAGCGGCGACAACCGTACGAGCGGCGGAGATGACCGGCGGAGCAAAATCGCGAGATTAGGGTTTTGTCGTCGGCCGCTCGTTCTTTTTGAAATACCGTGTATCCGTGTTTTTTACTGTTCACAAATACAGTGTATATATACCTTAGGTCAAGAAGATGACCGTTGCGGGTCCCACCAAAGTAAGGACCAAAGTCCGGTTCAAACAGCTGCAGGTAACTTGGACCGGTCCAGAACTTTCAGAAAAATTGCCAAGTCAAATTCGGTGAGAATCATAGGTGATTCTCGCCGAATCGGCGAGAATCACTTATGATTCTCGCCGACTTCTACTTAGCCGAAATCTGAATGCACAGATACAGAGGCCGGGGAGAATCGGCGGGAATCACACTTGATTCTTGCCGATTCGCCGAGAATGCAACGTCATTCTCGACGAATCGGCGAGAATCACTTAGTGATTCTCGACGATTCTGCCTTAGAAAAATTTCTGGCGGTGTCGAAACTGCCGGCTCCAACCGGCGAGAATCAGCTAGTGATTCTCGACGACTCGGCGAGAATCACTAGTGATTCTCGCCGAATCGGCGAGAATCACTTAGTGATTCTCGTCGATTTTTACTTGAGTGATTTCTCCTCTTTCTTTCCTTGAGCTGGTCTTTGGCCCATCCTTGCTCCTTGTCTGCTCTTGCTTTACCATAGCCCTGTACTTGAAATTAAGTACACCCCAATAGAGAGAGTACACGTAGGCCAACACACTGATCTGCTCAACGAGGGATTACGTTACACAGACCCGTGTATATTGACCCACTGCACCCTGACATTGGTGTGTACTTAGCATGGAATATCTGCAAGTACAACTGGAAAATAATTCATCAAATACATTGTGGATTCATCTTAGCTTGACAGGTGGCTTCCTCAAATCCAGGTAATTGTGGATACAGTACCCAACAAATACTCTATAGGCCTTACTATGGCTACTATAACCTACAGAAATACCTTCAAAGCTTTTCTCGCTAAACTTAGTAGTGTGATACTTGCCGTTGTTTAGTACGAAGCACTTATAGCCAAAGATTCTAAAATATGAAATGGTTGGTTTCCTGCCTTTTAGAAGTTCGTAAGGAGTCTTATTATGGTTCTTGTTGATGAGTGCTCGATTTTGCACGTGACAAGCGGTGTTGACGGCTTTAGCCCAGAAGTACTCTGGAAGTGAGGCATCACTCAACATAGTCCGGCAAGCCTCTATGAGTGTTCTGTTCCTTCTCTCAGCTACTCTATTTTGCTGTGGAGTGCGAGGAGAGGAAAACTCATGAAAGATACCTTGACTTTCACAGTATTCTGTCATGGCCCCAGACTTGAATTCCGTTCCATTTTCACTTCTGATTTTGACTACGGAATAGTTGTATTCATTCTGGACTTGCCTAACAAAATTTGTGAAAATATTGAAGGTATCTGACTTGTGTTTCAGAAAGAACACCCGTGCAAAGCGCGAGTAATCATCCACAATAACCAACGTATATTCCTTACCTCCAAAACTTCTAACTTGCAATGGACCGAACAAGTCCATATGAAGAAGCTGTAAGCTTCTATCAGAATCCTTGCCTATGGTGCTTTTAAATGAACTCCTTGTTTGCTTGCCTTTTATACAGGCATGACAAGGGCTGTCCTTAACGCACTTGACATTAGGGGCATCACGTACTATGTTCTGAGATAATAGTTTATTAATAGTTTTGAAATTAATATGTGCTAGTCTCTTGTGCCATTGGTCAGCAAGAGATGCACTACCTTTTTCTAAAAGACATACTGGTGTAGAGGAGTCAATACAGATGAAATTTAAACAGAAAATATTTCTGCTTCGAGTTCCTGATTAAATAGTTTCCATGTTATCAACCGATTTTATCAAACACTTGTCAGCATGAAATTCAACCACGTATCCTTTGTCGCATAGTTGGCTTATGCTGATGAGATTGTGTTCCAATCCTTCAACATAGGCTACATCCGAAAAGGATACGTTACCGTTAGTAATCATACCGTAGCCTTTGGTAATTCCTCGGTCTGAACCTCCAAAGATGACCTTTGGTCCGCTCAACACAGGTGAGAAGTTCTGAAGTAGGCTTCTTGTCCCGATCATATGCCGAGAGCATCCACTGCCCAAACTACTAGATTGGCGTTTTAATGGCCTTTGGACGTACCTGCAATTATGATCACTTAGCCTTAGGAACCCAAACATGTTTGGGTCCTTGGTCTCGAGTTAGAATACTCCCCCTACGATTATTAGCCTCATAAGTGGTCATTCTCACGTTGCTAACTTGAGGGGTTGCAGCATTTCTAGGATTGAACCAACAATCTATGGCAAAGTGAACAACTCTAGCACAGCACCAACAGTCGAATCTATTGTATCTTTGCCTTACAATCTCCTGCTTGACCTTCTTTAGAGGAGGTCTAGCAGGGGTAGCATTCTTGGAGGAAGAACCTTCATGATGATGGAAACTACATGAAGTCTTCTCCTTCATAGGCTCTTCCACAACAGGTTTTACCTTTGGTGTCTTCTTGATGTTATGACCATGAGCATATGGTCCATAGCTCTGAAGTTGAATCTCTTCATAAGGTGCCTTGAAGACACTTTCGCCAAAGTTACGGGGGCGGGTACAACCTTGGTACCTTGACTTGGGTTCTCCGGGATCGGACTAGAGAAGTGTCCATAGGTGGACTCATAGTCGAATTCGTTCGTAGGAAAGATAACTTTCTTGAACGAGACTGGCTCCAACAGAGCTTTCCCTTTTTCCTCGGCTAAGGCCTTCTTGTCCTCCTTATTCTTTCTCTTAGCCTTGTTTCTCCTAGAGGATTTACTAGGAGCACCTTTGTGGCCTAGACCAACACCCTTGGCCTCAGCTGAGAATTCAGCAATCAGAGGAAGTACAGTCTTAGGCTTAGAGAAATCTTCTACAAGTTTCTTTTCAGCCGAGAGTTATTCTTCCAACTCCTTGATGATTTTCTCCTTAAGATCAAGGTGCTCAAGAGCCTTGTTATATTCTTCAATACATTTATTGAAGTCTTCCTTGAGAGAGTCAGTCTTAGAGACTTCTTCTCTTAAGGTGCTCTCTGTAGCTTTTAGAGATTTTATATCTTTAGCTTGAGTTTTCACGACTCGACGACATTTGTCGTAAGCCTTGAGTAACTCCTTATATTGTCCCATGAGTTCAGATTCATCCTCAGAGGGATAGCCCTCTTGCTCATTATCATCATCAGATTCTGAAAGAGGGGTGTGAGATTTTACCTCCCCAGAGAACTGTGGGACTTGTTCATCCTCAGTTAGAGCCATTAGCCCAAAGTAGGCTTCTTCCTCTTCAGCACTTGACTCAGATGAGTCGGAGTCACTGAGGGTTTTGCCCTTCTTGGCTAACATGCTCTTTTCTGTCCTCTTTTTATTGTAGGACTTCTTCTCTTCTCTTTTGCCACCATCTTTCTTCTTGTGGGGGAAATCCGCAATGATGTGACCTGGCTTATTACAATAATAACAAACAATGTCAGTCGAATAATGTTTATTCGGTTTAGAGCCATACCTGTCGTGGCTGCTTGAGCCTTTTCTATGGCGATCACCATCATTGCGTGATCTTCTATAGGAGGCATCCTTGCATTTCCAATGCTTCTTCTTGTTCAAGAATTTCTTGAACTGCCTTGAGAGTAGAGAGAATTCTCCATCATATAGCTCTGAGCTAGAAGAGCTTGGATCAGATGATTCTTCTTCATCAGCTTCAGGAGCTAGGGCAGGAGAGCTTGCCTTTGTCTTCCTTGAGCTATCTGCCTTCAGAGCGACAGACTTCTCCTTGGATGCAGACCTGCTCATCTCTTCTTCAGCTTTTCTTGAGTTGATTTGAAGCTCGTAAGACATAAGCTTTCCAAACAGATTCCGCGGGTCCGTCTTGGCTAACCTTCCGAACTCCTGAATGGCACATACCTTATTATCCCATTCCTTGGTCAGGGATCTTAAGAATTTGTCATCCAGTTCCCCATTTGTGAAGACTCGACCATAAACTCTTAGGCCATTGACTATCTTGAAGAAGTTCTCAAAGGTATCAGCTATGGCTTCCTTGTGACCTTGCCTGAAGGCTTCATACTTCTGATTTAGAAGGGATCTTTGATCATCCCTAACTTCTTCAGTCCCTTCCATCAGAGTCACCAGGGATTGCCACATCTCCTTGGCAGACTGGCAATGAATCAGATTTTGCAGCATCGAGTCATTGACTGCACTTGCTATGATATTTTTAGCTTTCTTCTCCAGGGAGACAAGTGCAATCTCGTCCTTATCCAAGTCCATCAACTTCTTTGGGACTTTTCTGGTTGGATCTATTGTAGATGCAGTCATAGGAACATACAGACCTTCTTCAACAATCATGAAGATCCGAGGGTCCACAGCTTCCATGAAGAATTTAACTCTTTCCTTCCACATAGGAAAATTGTTCTTGGTGCATATAGGGAGCTTAGCAAAATCCTTGGTCTTACTCATGCTTGATACTTCTCTAAATACAACTTGGGAAGGGTTAGATCAAGGTGTTAACCTTTTAACGATCAACCTCCCTCTGATATTAATTTAAAGTGGAAAGTTGTCAACCCAAATCACCTAGAGGGGGGGGGGGTGAATAGGTGAATCGTGCGTCTATTTGCGGAATAAAAATTTTAACGAACTTGCACAAAACATATCAAGCAATCACAGAAGACAAGAAGATTTATAGTGGTTCCCCAATCTTGGGTACATCCACTTTACCTCACCGATCTAGCAAATCACTAGATTCAGCTACTCCACTAATCTCGGATCAAAAATGATCCTACCACTCGGAACAACGTTCCTACAAACTTGATCCAAATGGATCTACACTCGGAAGATAAAAACTTCCTACAAACTCGGAGAGCAACGCTCCTACACTCGGAGAAAATCTCCTACAATAATAATAAAGGAGTTTTGAATTACAAACAAAATAAATTTTCTCAGATCTGAAAGATGAAAATCTGAATCTTCTTCTTGAACTTTGCGGCTCTTTCAGAAAGGTTGAAGAAGATGAGAAATTTGATCTGAGATATCTTTGACCAACACGATCAAGGAGAAGATGAGAATCCTTGAATAGCAGGTCTTCTTGATCGACGATAGAAGAGACGATCTGATCGGAGTGGCGGCGGCGGCTTCAGAGATCTGAACTTTCGAGACGACCGACGACAAATATTTTGAGGAGAGGACAGCCGCTTCTAGTCAAAGATAATTCTCAGGGTTTGGTCTTAATGAAAAGAACTTATATAGGATTAATCCTAACGGTTAGAAAAGTCATTAATTATGACACGTGGACCAGTCACATCAAGTCTTAAGAATTGTCCGGCCTATCGGGACTTAAGAGAAATTCTGAAAGATTTCGACCTGCAGTTCTCGAGAAGTTAATATAAGTTCTCGAGAACTAGAACTTAGAGTTCTCGAAAGCTATGCTGCTGAACTTCAGGAAAAAAAAAATATTTCTCGAGAACAAAGAGACACTCTTCGAAAACAACATGATGACTTCTCGAGAACATGAATTTAAACTTCTCGAGAACTAGGGCTTCTCGAGAACTAAATACTTAGAAGAATTCTGCTTCTCGAGAAATGAGACTTCTCGAGAGCTAAAGCTTGGTTTCCCAAGAACTAAGAAGCTGAGCTTCCCGAGAACTGATGACTTCTCGAGAACCAACCTGGATTTCTCGAGAACTAAGACTTAGAGAAAATTTGATGTCGTTCGGAATTTCTTGAAAACTCAGAGCTGGCACTTCTCGAGAACTCTAGCCTGACTTCTCGAGAACAAATAGATTTCTCGAGAACTAAGATATACTTCTCGAAAATAAAGATACTTCTCGAGAATTATACTTAGAAAATTTTCTGGACTGAAACGGCTAAGCTTCTCGAGAACTGAGCTCCTGATTCTCGATAACTTAAGACTCTACTTCTTGAGAACTGAAAGGACTTCTCGAGAAGTGGACTTAGAGAATTTTTCTGAACTTTTTGAAAAAAAAAACTTTTTCTTCTCTTCAAGAGTCCAAACTTCATTCCATGGTCCAAGTGATTGAAAATGAAGTGTATCCCAATAGAGAGGCTATACATGAGTCAACACCTTGGATCACACAGTGAGGGATTACACTGTATGGTCCTGTGTTCATGACCCACTATAGACTGACATTGGTCTACACTTAGTAATGATGATCTGCAAACATGCAACTTAAACAAAATATCAAATACAACTTAATTCATCTTAGTTCAAAGGTGACTTCATACAAATCTGGGTTATTGTGGATGCAATGCCCAACAAATTGTACTCACATGAATTGTTATTATCTTATCGAAATATATTTTAGGGTTTGCTTAGAAAATTAGAAAATGAAAATTACTTGCAAATAAAGAGAAGGGTTTAAATGATGATAATGAAATAGTACTCGATCGTGAATCACCTCGACATAAGTTAATCAAAAATGAAATAACAACCTAAGTCTTAATAAGGTAAAGGTCCTTGACCGCGGGGGTTCCCAAAGCTTGAACACGCTTCTCTCGAAGACATGCCCAACTGAGTTTAAGAAGATTCGACCGAACTCTCATCCCATATTTGGATACCTAAAGCTCGCCTTAAGTAATGAACCCCATTATTGGATTTCACTCCAATCCGGGAGATTTACGTCATCCTCTCTCGAGTGGTGCATGCAACTCTCTTTACTCTTGAGTATTCAATTCAAACTATGAGCCTCTCGGCTAGCTAAGAGTGAAAACCTAAACGGAGACTATATATCGATAATATAGTTCCATTCGAAATAAGTCAAGAGTAAATCGAAGGCCTAAGCCATAAAAAGAAGAAGAAAGCTAAAGCATCATAACTGATCAACTCATCCTCGGATCATCGCAATCGAGTACTATGAGGATTTAGTTACTCATAGTGTAGAGAATGAAAATCATATTAAAAATATGCATAATAAGAAGGAGAGAGAGGGAGAGGGAATATCAAACTATTTTATTTCTTCTTGAACAACAGTTATAAAGAGGGCATAATGACATTACGAGGAGAGTTTGCAAGAAGATTACAAGTATAATAATAAAAATTGCAAAAGCATTAAGGTATGAAAACTTTAAGCTGAAATACTCTAAAAAAATTAAGAGCATAAAATCCTAAAAATGTTAAGAAAACCAAGTAGCAGCAGCTCCCTTCCCTCACAAGATCTAGATGCAGAACCGTTGGAGATGCTCTCAATTTATAGAAATTTTTCTGGCTGGGTCATGCCCCATGACACGCCCGTATAGGGGGGCGTGTCAGCTTTGTTGACTTCGGCGACAGAAAATTAGGCGGGAAAGTGACTGGAGCAGTGGTTTGGTTACATGCTCCAAGTACACGCCCGTGTCGGGGGGGGGGGGGGGGCATGTCGGCTGCGGTGTGTTAGCGGCTCGACAAAGTTGTGTTGCGGCGTCGAAAATACGGACTTTGGTGTACACGCCCGTGTAGGGCGTGTCAGCTGCGGCGTGTCGATGGACGAGCAAAAGTCATCGACGACGCCAAAATTGTGGACTTGCGGGTCACGCCCCATGTACACACCCATGTTGATGGTACACGACTGTGACCTAGGGCGTGTAAGCTTAATTTTCCTGGATTTGGACTTTGGACCGTAACTTCATTCCAGTTGGGTTACACGCCCCAGGTATACGCCCTGGGAGGGCGTGACCTGGGGGCATGTAGTAGGAGAACACCCAAAAAACCCCAGAAACCTAAAAAACAGAAAATAAACTAAGTTAGAACAATAATTATAAAAAGAAACTAAATATAGGCTAATTGCATACGTTTAAAGTAATATAATTCTAACTTTTACTCTAGTAAATTAAACTAGAAAAGGTATTATCAGCCCTATGCCAGTTCAAAGTCTAGGTAGGAAAGTCTACACCCTTATGGTGGTTGATGACTATTCTAGGTTTTCCTGAGTATTCTTTCTTAAGAGAAAGGATGAAACCCTTGATGTCTTCAAGGCCTTTGTCAAGCAGATACAAAATGAACTAGGCAGTTCTGTTGTCAAAATCAGGAGTGACCATGGAACTGAATTTCAGTCTGCAAGCATGACAAGTTGCTGTGAAGAACAAGGAATTCACCAAGAATTCTCTTCTGCAATAACACCCTAGCAAAATGGAATTGCCGAAAGTAAAAGTAGAACTCTCATAGAGGCTGGTAGGACCTTACTAAGTGACACATCTCTCCTAGAATATTTCTGGGCTGAGGCAGTAAACACTGCATGTTATGTCCTTAACAGGGCTTCTATCACCAAAAGCCACAAAAAGACTCCCTATGAGATCTTGAAAGGTATAGAACCAAACTTGTCCTACTTAAAGATTTTTGATAGCAAGTGCTATGTGCTGAATAATGGAAAGACCTATGTGACTAAGTTTGCTGCCAAGTCTTGTGAAGGGATTTTTGTTGGGTACAACAATCATAGTAGGGCATATAGAATCTACAACTTGACAAGTCAAGTTGTAGAAGAGTCAGTTCATGTTATCTTTGATGAATCAAACATGATTAACAATGAGCTACCTAGCTCCTCTTCTAGTTCTGCAGACATAGAGAAGGTGATGGACAATCTTACCATCAAGGAAGATGATCTAGCAGTCGAAGACAAGGATGAGAATGTGTGTTGTCCAGAGGATGCACAAGACACAGAATTGGTGGATGAAGTTCAGCCAGGTGGAGCCACTGATGCTCAAGATGGTGAAGCAAGGTTGCCTCCAGCTATAAGTCATCTGAGGGATCACCCATAACACCAAATCATTGGTGATGCAAGCCAAGGAGTGATGACAAGAAGCAGAAGTCTGAATACAGTCTTATACTCAAGATTTCTGTCACAAGTAGAGCCCAAGAAGTTTGAAGAGGCAATCCAAGACCAACTATGGATTGAAGCAATGTAGGAAGAACTGAACCAGTTCAAGAGATGTAAAGTCTGGAAGCTAGTTCCCATACCTAAGGGAGATAATGTCATAGGAACTAAATGGATCTATAGGAACTAAATGGATCTATAGGAACAAGTTATATGAGAATGACATTTTTGTCAAGAATAAGGCTAGACTGGTGTCTAAAGGATACAGACAAAAAGAAGGGATTGATTTTGATCAGACATTTTCCCCAGTGACCAGATTGGAAGCTATAAGACTCTTCCTTGTATTTGCTGCCTACCAAGGGTTCAAAGTCAACCAGATGGATGTGAAGTTAGCCTTCTTGAATGGGGACTTAAAAGAGGAAGTCTATGTAGTACAGCCATCAGGTTTTGTTGACTCTAACTCTCCTAATTTTGTTTATAGACTTAGGAAAGCTCTTTATGGGTTGAAGTAAGCCCCTAGAGCATGGTATGCGACTTTGTCTAGTTTCCTCATTGAGAACAAATTCTCAAGGGGGAAAATAGACAAAACTCTATTCCTAAAGGAATCTAAGGGAAAGATCATCCTAGTCCAGATATATGTTGATGACATTATCTTTGGATTTACTGATGACAACCTTTGTAGAAAGTATGCTAAACTTATGCAAGGGAAGTTTGAGATGAGTAGTATGGGTGAGCTCATGTTTTTCTTGGAACTCCAAGTTAGACAGACTGATGATGACTTGTCCATATCTCAGTCAAAGTTCACCAGGGAGTTGATTAAAAATATGGTATGGTGAGTGCCTCCACCATGAAAACTCCCATGAGGTCAAGTATGCCTATATGCAAAGAAGAAATAGGGAAACCTGTTGATGAGACTTTGTATAGAGGGATAATTGTATCCCTTCTATATCTCACTGCTAGTAGGTCTGACATCATGCATGCCATATGTGTCTGTGCTAGGTATAAGGCCTGCCTTAAAGAATCTCACCTCACTACTGCAAAGAGGATCTTGAGATATCTTAAGGGAACACCAGATCTTGGCCTATGGTACCCTAGAAATAGGGATTTTGAACTAACAGGCTATTCAGATGAAGATTTTGCAGGCTGCAAAGAGGACAGGAAAAACACTTCAGTATCCTGTAAATTCTTAGGTGGGAGACTAGTATCTTGGAGCAGCAAGAAGCAAAGTAATGTGGCAATATCAACTACAGAGTCAGAGTATATTTCAGCAGGCAGCTATTGTGCTCAGTTGCTGTGGATCCATCATTAGCTCCAAGATTACAACCTCTAGATAAGTAGAACTCCTCTCTGTTGTGATTCTACTAGTGCTATTTCTATTGCTAGGAATCCTATCTCACACAGCAGGACTAAACACATAGAAATTAGGTATCATTTTATTAGGGAGCATGTAGAAAAGGAATATATCAGTCTAGAGTTTGTCCCCACAGACAAGCAAGTGGCTGATATCTTTACTAAGCCACTAAATGAATCCAAGTTCAACACTTCATGTTTGAGTTGGGTATGTTGAACTTAACATAGGTTCAGTTACTCCCTAGGATATTTTTGGTACATGAATTGTTATTCTTGCAGGTAATAAAGACCTGAATTGGCAATGAAGACAAAAGTGTCTATCAAGAACATGATGATAAAAGATGCTCCTATTGAGGGGGAGTAAGTCCAGCAGCTGTAGGAGCTAATTCAGCCTTATGAAAAGAGGAAGCTGGCAACTGCACTACTGGTATCATTGCAATCAGCTAGGGGGAGAACATAAGGGGGAGAGAAAGGATTGAAGCACCTCCCTGACTATCTGAAGAAGTCAAAAAGGGGGAGAGAAAGAATTGATCAAGCTCAAGAAAGAATCAAGCTCAAATATGGCAGACAGACGAGGGGGGGGGGAGAAACTTATGGAAAGAAGAGATTGATCAAGTAGCATCAGAGGCTGATCAAGTAATCAAGTGCATTAAAGGAAATGTAGGTAATGGGGTGAAGGTAATAAAGACCTTCAAGTCATATCACTTACCCTGCAGTAATCCATGGGGAGTAGGTAAAATTCATTTAATTGAAATTAATGTGTTATTGCTGCATATATATATTATTGCTGCATATATGGTGTGTATGTCATTGACTAAGTAATTTGATCAATGGTTTTGATATCTCCAAATAGGAGGAGATTGTTGGGTCAAATGATCTCAATGACCCTGATTTGAAGATGTCAAATAGGTCAATGATATACCACTATAACAAACTGCACCTGTTGTGAGGAATAAAATATAACAGAAACACAGTTTGTTACTAATAGCTATATTTAGTAATGAAATATTTTTGTTGTTACAAAAAAGTAATTTTTTATAACGAATATTTTATATTTTGTTACAATAATAATTAATTTGTTACTATAAATGTAAGTATTTGTAACAACACTAATGTTACGTTACAAATAGTAAATTTTTCCTCAAAATATGTATCAATTGTAACCACATCATGAAAATTTTTTGCGATAAAGAGATTTTCCTTACTATTAGTAATATTTTATTATTAAAGTTTTGTTACAATAAATATATAATATTTTATTGCAACACTAATGTTCGAGAGCCTTTTTTGGCCCGAGAGAGCATTTTTCTCCCGAGCATGTGCTTTTCACTCGGACACTCATTTTTTTCCGAGCACACGTTTTTTCCGAGCTCGAGTTCAATGAGCTCAAGCTCGATTACAATTCTAGCTCGATCTCGTGTTCCATGAGGTCGAGCTCGATTATGAGTCGAGCTTGATGTTTAGTACGATGAGCTCGAGCTCGATTACTAGCCGAGCTCTAGCTCAGATATTTTTGATCAAGACGGAACGTGAGCCTCTCGAGCTCGAGCAAAAAATTAGGAATATGTCATGAGTGCATGAAATATTTGGAGGGAAATTTCCCTCCAATAAAATTATTATCAAAACCCTAGATCAATCCCCTCCCAGCGCATTCTCGAAACCCTCAATCTCACGATTGGCTTCTTCCTTCTACGAATCTCGTGACTGGCTTCTCGCGACTGGCTTCTTCCTACAACGAATCGTGAGAGAGAGCAAAGGAGGGATGAAGCGGGAGAGAGCGAAAAAGTGACTAGAGAAGAGATTCACAGAAGTGGAGGAGAAACTGCTTTCGCCTTAGGTATATCCTCTTTCATTTCTTCATTCCTTTTGAACTGATCTTTGTTTCTTCATGCATCAGCAAAAAGTGTTTGTCTCATGGTCACGAAATTCCTCATTGGCTACAGAGGATGTTTGAGTTTATTGGGGGTTTTCATTGATGCACTTTAGGGTTAGAAGTATTCTTCTTTTTGACCATGGTAAAGCGGGTGAATATGTTCCAGCATGTCCTTTAGGGTTTGATTTTTTTTGCCGTTTTCTGGTATATTACTATCAATCTTGTAGATAGAAATTTTGTTTTAGAAATGGCCATTTGTTTCACTCATTCTATGAATGAAAATGAAATTACTCCTTTTCAAAGAGTATTGAAGAGATTTGTGTGAACGTACTATAGTGTGCAACTACATACCAAATAGTTGATTTAACAAATGACACAATAAAAAATTCTAATTTCAAGGAACAAAATGAGCCCTCCAAGTACAAAGGTTCCAATGTAGGTGAAACAAGAAATGACTTTCTTAAAAAAAAAATGCCACGTTCCAAAAGATATGGCTTCTCTTTGCAACATCGAATGTAACAGTACTAAGTTGTTCAAGTCTACTTTAAAGTGGAAATCTATTACAAATCTTACTAGTATTCAAGATAGATATTATGTGGTTTTACCTGCAGAAGAAATGTAAGCTTTGAGTCTCGATAAGGAACATGTGGTTGCCTCTTACCCGAGCTGCTAACAAGGTTCATAATGACAAGCCTGATTCATATAAATAAATTAACTTTCTATCTTCGTAGGCATGAAATAATAAAGAAGAAAATGTAGAAAAATCACACAAAGTTCATAGTTATATTATATCTAAAGAAAATTTCAATAAAATTGTACAAACCCCAATGTAGAAAGTGACTTGTTGATGTTTGTAGCTTCCACACAAATCTCTTCAATAATCTTGTAGATAAAATTTCTATTACTATGGCTATTGGTTGGATAAGAGAGGTGTTTGTGTTAGTAGTGTGTGCCATTTTCTGGCTATAATTTGCCTATATATGTAGTGGTTTGCTTTCTTTGTTGAACCTTGGGGGGGGGGAGATTAATTTTAATGGTAATTTGTTTTGATTTATTTTAGTATTTCTCTTGCATCTCTTATTGTATTTTTTTCTTGCATTACAAATGCACATATTGCATTTTTTTTTGCATTGCACATGCTCGATGAATTGGCCACTAGGATTGAAAATAATTTCTCAAAATTTTCATATTAGATTTGAATGTTATGCTTGTGTTAACTGAAATGATTTATACTCTCTTAGTAGATATAATAAAAAAATTTTATTTTCAACAATGAAATGCATGTTAAAATTTATTGTACTCGGGCGACCCTCAAATCCTAGTTCCGCCACTGGGCAGTGTTATTAGCATGTCACCCTGACTGTGAACATTACTACATTATTTCTCTCCTTTCTTTTTAATGAATCCATTCAAATTCATGTCTCATGTCTGTTTTAATATATATTGTATATGTGTTTCTTGGTAGTGTTATCCCATTCTTTTTTTAGCTATGGATAAAAGCTGGATTTATGAACAAGATAGATTCAGTTCTACCTACACCAGAGGCATGGATTTATTTCTAGAGTTTCTACGAGAAAATGCTATTTACTTTGAAGATAAAATTCTTTGCCCATGCAATGTATGTCA
Source organism: Platanthera zijinensis (assembly GCA_039513925.1). Lineage (NCBI taxonomy): Eukaryota > Viridiplantae > Streptophyta > Magnoliopsida > Asparagales > Orchidaceae > Platanthera > Platanthera zijinensis. Next base: position 100,037,458 of record CM077095.1, on the reverse strand, counting down.
AAATACTAAAACAAAGAGCCTCATTGAAGTTAAAACAGACTTGCATTTGAAAGGGTTTTACAAATATTATAAGGAGTGGATACATCATGGAGAAGCTAAAATGACTAGTTCTTTTGTGTTCAGTTCTAATAATAATAATAGTGGACTTTCTCAAAGTCAGGAAAGTAACGATGATATTGAAGCCATTGATGATTTAGTTGATTTGATACATGAGATTGGAGATGCAGAACTTCCTGAACATTCTAATGAAGATAGGACTAGAACTTTTTCTAGTCTATTATGTAATGCCAGACGTGAACTATACCCAGGTTGTAGAAAGTACTCTTTGATAACATTCATTGTTAAACTGCTGCATATCAAAGTAATGAACAAGATGTCAGATAAGTCAGTTAACATGCTTCTTGAATTGCTAAAGGACGTGATGCCAGAAGATAATCTTATTCCAAAATCTGTTTATTGGGCTAGGAAACTTCTTTCTGGTTTAGGTTTGGGCTATAAGAAGATAGATGCATGTAGACATGATTGTGCACTATTTTGGAAAGAGAATGAGAAGAAAGATGTGTGTCCTATGTGTGAAGAACCACACTAGAAATATAACGAAGGAAAAGGAAAATTAATTGCTCAAAAGGTTTTGTGGCATTTCCCCTAACACCAAGGCTACAGAGACTTTATATCTCTTCTAAAACAACAACTTACATGAGGTGGCATACTGAGAAACATATAGAGATAGAAGGTACTCTGAGTCATCTGGTAGATTCACTTGCATGGAAGAGTTTTGATGCACACTATCCCAGTTTTGTCGCAGATCCACGTAATGTTAGGCTTGGATTGGCTACTAATGGGTTCAATCCATTTGGAAATATGAGTACTTCTTATAGTATGTGGCCAGTTGTGCTATCCATATAATATGCCGTTATACAAAGGTATGAAAGATGAGTTTCTTATGATGTCATTATTAATTCCTGGCCCACATGCGCCTGGAAAAGATATTGATGTTTATCTTAGACGATTGATAGAAGAATTAAAAGTATTATGGAATGGTGTTGAGACTTATGACACATACACCAAAGAGACTTTTAAAATGCATGCTGCACTTATGTGAACAATTAATGATTTTCCAGCTCCTAGTAATTTATTTGGGTGGACCACAAAGGGTTACGGGGCATGCCCAACTTGTTTATATGATATAGATTCTAAAAGAATTCGAAGTAAGATATGCTATATGGGACATCGTCGTTATCTACATAAAGATCACCCTTATCGAAGGAGTAAATTGTTCAATGGAAAGTCGGAAAGACGTTCAAAACCAAGGGAGTGGAGTGACGCACAATTGCTTTCAGATTAAACCAAACTCGAACATAACTTTGATAAATTTGGAAAACACCCAAGCAAGCGAAAGAGGAAGCACAATAGTGAAGAAGGAAATTGGGTAAAGAGAAGCATCTTTTTTGAGCTACCTTACTAGCATAAGCTTTTGATACGACATAACTTTGATGCAATGCATGTTGAAAAAAATATTTGTGATAGTGTGTTGGGCATATTGATGAACATTGATGGAAAAAAACAAAGATACGGAAAAAGCACGAGAAGATTTGCGAGACCTTAACATTAGGAAGGAGTTACAATTGATTAAAAATGGAAGCACTATAATAAAACCTCAAGCATGTTATAATCTATCTTCCGATGAGAAAAAAGGTTTTGCAATTTTTTAAAAAATGTCAAGTTTCCGGATGGCTATGCGTCAAATATTTCAAGATGCGTAAAGGATGGGAAGATTTATGGACTTAAATCTCCTGATTGCCATGTTCTACTACAACGGTTAATTCCTATTGGCATTCGTGGGTTTCTATGCCCAGATGTCGTAGAGACACTATATGAGCTAGGAGATTTTTTTAAAATTTTATGCTCAAAGACACTAAAGGTAGAGCATATCGAGAAGTTGGAGAGTAATATACCAATTATTTTGTGCAAATTGGAGAGAATATTCCCTCCAGTATTTTTGATGTAATGATTCACTTAGCTATTCACCTTCCAAAAGAGGCAAAGATTGCTGGCCCAGTTCACTCACGTTGGATGTACCCGATTGAAAGGTACTTGTTTTATATGTATTTATACTTTATTATCTTACATAACATAACTGAACAATTTTGTTGTTATTATCATTGAGTTTTCTGTTTAGGTTTCTTAAAACTCTTAAAGGATACGTACATAATAAAGCTCATCCAGAGAGTTCTATAGCGGAAGGATATATTGTAAAAGAGTCTTTGACATTTGTGTCAATGTACCTAAATGAAATAGAAACATGGTTCAATAAAGAAAAAAGAAATGAAGAATCAGTGGAGCATCAACAAGAGTGTGAATTTTCTGTTTTTGCATCAAAAGTGAAACCCTTCAGACCTCTTCGCCATTGCAAAACACTTTCTATAAAGGATCTTGATGCAGCTCATAAATTCATATTAAACAATTGTAGCGAAGTAGATGATTTTCAAAGGTTTGATACATGAAAGAGCTCAATTTCCTTACTTTGTAACTAATTTTAATGCACTTATTTTTAATAGTAAGCACATGGAGGAGCTTAAAAGGGAAAATGAAAGAAACATTGACAAAACTCATCAAGAGCAGTTTCATTATTGGTTTCAAGATCATGTAAGCTCCAAATACGAAGATACCCTTGAGGACTGTTAATTTATAGTATCACCTATCTAATTAGCTTCATATTGTATTTTGTATAGATAAATAGAGTGCATCAAACAAACTTGGGCGAAGTCTCTGAAGAGTTATGGGCATTGGCAAATGGTCCACAATCATACTTAATAGCAAAATTTTACTCTGGTTGCATTGTTAATGAAGTACGATTTCATATACAAGATCAAGATGATCGCCGAACAACACAAAATAGTGGTTTACTTGTTGAGGGGGAACATCAAAATATCCTGGTAGAGTTTTAGGGAGTATTAAGTAGGGTCGTTGGATTGACCTATCTTCATGGGTATAAAGTAGTATTATTTTGGTGTGAGTGGTTTGACAATAGTGGGAAAAGGACTATGCATAAATATAAATATTTTTTGAGAATTGACATAACTTCTCGTTGGTGTGAGGATGATCTATTCGTTCTTCCAAACCAAGTGCAACAAGTGTTCTATGTCGATGACACAAAACTCGGTGATCCTTAGAAAATTGCACAACTTGTACGTCATAAACACCTTTGGGACATAGAGGAACACGTTGACCTAGAAGTGGAGGAGATGAATGATAACATAGTTCAACAATATGAGTCCTCAGAAACTGAATTAATATATGCTACTGAAGATCAGAACTTGCAATTCCTAGGAAGAGATGATATAGAACCTGATATTATAAATATAGAAGTTCTAACTAGAATCCACGAAGAGGAAGAATTGAATAATATTGGTGACGGAGATGAGTCAATAGATGAGGATGACGAAACACTAGTGCAATATTGTGATGACAATCATGATAACATGTAAAGCTAATGCAAATGGTACATTAAGTTTTTTCTTATTCATTAGTAAGAAACAATAATGCAATTCTTCCTTTTTTATGATATCTCTAAATAATTTAATGTGATGTTTAATGTTTACATCTTATTTACTTTACAGTAATATGCCTCCAAAAAATGTTATTCCACGGCGCCCTACGACAAGGAGCAACAAACAACTGTTTGTTGAAGAACTTCCTTCAAATATTGAGGTTGTTGAATTGGCACCTGCACAAAATACACCTTCACCTAATTTGCAACAATCACAAAGTAGATCAGAAGCTTTTGTTGATGATACCACCATTAATGAAGGAAATGATGAAAGTCCAATACAGGGTTATGATTACGGGTAAGTATACCTTATTTTATTTCACAAATTTGTATTATTTACTTGAATCATATATTTATTAAAGGTTTTTAATTATGTAGTGGGAAGCTCATCTATAAGAAGAGGTCGTGGGGTGACCACCGGAAGGTCGATTGAGAAAGCAATACTAGAAAATGTATGCTTCATTTAGGTATATTAAAACTTACATACACTTACTATATATATGTTTACAGACTTTTATTTGTTTTATTAGGATAAGAAACTACTTGAGATTGAGTTTCCTGAAGGTTTTAAGAAGCCGCGTCGCTTTGCAAAGCACCTTGCAAATGGTGTAGGTGTTATTGTAAGACACAGTGCGGGTTTGTATTTTTTGACCCCATGGAGTGATTTGGGGGAAGAGCTGAAACTTACTTTATATGCTGGATTACATGTAAGTACATATTTATATAGCATATATATGAATTTGTTGGGGATAACCAAATATTTTATTCTTTTGTAGCAATGGTTTGAGATAAAGAATTGAGAAACAGATAAAAGTGTGCAAGAGTTCATGGAGGAGATGTTTCAATGTATCTACACACATTGGAGAGGAAGATTATCTGCAATGTATAAAGGTTATATTGTGGCAGGAAAGAATCCAAGAGCTAGTAGCCTATTTGAGTGGATCTCAATCGAGAATTGGTGTCAGTTGTGCGATCTCTTCGAGAGTGAGACTTTTAAGGTGAATGTGACTACTTATGTAAATTCTGTTTAGTACATATGTTATTAATCACACATTCAATGATTACCATTCAATACTTTTGTTTACTTGTAGAAAAGGTCCAAGACAAATGCTGTTAATAGATCACACATCCCGTTTACTCATACATCGGGTTCCAAATCCTACCATTCAAGACTGCTGGAAATGGTAATGCAATGATTACATGTGAGTTTTTGATTACTATGACATATTCTCAAATATTTTATTGATATACAGGTTAATCAAAGCCTCGTTGAGAACTTTGCTAACACCCATAAGAAGAATGTGGTGTTTGTCAGTGAGACAGCAGAAGCAGCAAACGTAAGTCAAAATATATTTGAAACTTTCACAAAATTGATTGATAACATACGTTTCTATTATAACACTATATTTTACAGCGTGAAATGGAAAGGTTGAGGACAATATTAACAGATTCTGACAGTGATCTCATAATCTCTGAGAGAGGAATTATAAAGACTATACTTGGAAATAAGTCTGCTTATGACAAAGGATTAGGATACGGTGTTGTGCCTTCAAAACGAATGAAGAAGACATTGATAGAGTCCACTCAGTTGAAAGAGAAGTTGAATGTAGCGGAAGAAGAATTGCGCAATGCCACTACTCGTACTACATCACAAACATAGCTTATAGATAAACAGGAAGCTTTGATTGAAACTCACAATGTAGAGATTGCAGGATTAAAAGAGGGGCAGAATGAGCTGAAAGAGATGCTGTCTTCTGTTCTGAAAAAAATTGGCGCAATTCCTTGACTAATTGATGCACACACCATTCACTTTTTGGTGCACTTTTTTATTGTCGAATGGTTTATGACTGTTAGTATTTTGGCATAGTACTATGTTACTATTTTATTACTTCTGCTTGGTTTAGACTATTATTTGACTGTTAGTATTTTGGCATAGTGGTTTTGTTACTATTTTATTACTTATGCTTGGTATAACTTTGATATATCTGACTTGCATGTTTGGTGACCAACTACTAAAGCCTGCTAAAACATTGCGAGAAATAGGCTAACAACTTGGTTTAGACTATTATTCTGCATTTGCTTAGTTGATTGCTAAAGTGCAGGATCTGAACCAGGATTTGCAAAAAAATCACGGAGAAGCACATCAAATTCCTTCTCTGATAATGGATAGGTAATGGATAGCTTATATGTGAGTGTGTATAAATGTTTATGGAGGTAATGGAGGTAATGAAATTGTGAATGTGTTTATGGAGGTAATGAGAATTGTTCCACTGATTTTCAGTGAATTGCTCCAGCAGTTCACTATTCACTTTTAATGTATGTGTGTGTATGGATGTTAGTATGGATGTTTATATATAAATGGATGGTGTGTGTATGTTGTTTGTATATATAAATGGTGTGTTTGTGTTTAATGTACGTGTGTTTTATAGTGTGTGTGTGTGTGTGTAGATTGTGTATGTATGGATATATATGAGTGTGTATAAATGCTTATGGAGGTAATGACGGTAATGAAATTGTGAATGTGTTTATGGAGGTAATGAGAATTGCTCCACTGATTTTCAGTGAATTGCTCTAGCAGTTGAATGATTTTCAGTGAACTGCTCCAGTAGTTCACTGAATTTCAGTGAAATGCTCCAGCAGTTCACTGATTTTCAGTGAACTGCTCCAGCAGTTCACTTGGAGCAGTTCACTATTCACTTTTAATGTATGTGTGTGTATGGATGTTAGTATGGATGTCTGTATATAAATGGATGGTGTGTGTATGTTGCTTGTATATATAAATGGTGGGTTCGTGTTTAATGTACATGTGTTTTATAGTGTGTGTGTGTATTGATTGTGTATGTATGGATATATGTGAGTGTGTATAAATGTTTATGGAGGTAAGGGAGGTAATGAAATTGTGAATGTGTTTATGGAGGTAATGAGAATTGCTCCACTGATTTTCAGTGAATTGCTCCAGCAGTTCACTAATTTTTAGTGAACTGCTCCAGTAGTTGTTCATTCTGTTCTTTAAAATCATTTTTAGCTCATTCTGTTCTTTAAAATCATTGCGAGAAATAGGCTAACAGCTAGGGAGGCTCAAATTTTTTATTGAATCATCTATAATTATACCATGATTTTCATTTATCCCAATTTAACCTGCATATAAATTTGTTTATTATGCTTAATAATTAGCAAATGGAAGAGCAGTTCAAGACATTGATTGTTCTCTCACACTATCTGGAGGTCAGCATCCATTTTTATCCATACTTTAGAATGCACATATTAAATGTTTCACACATTCTTCATTATCACAGTCAGCGAGGTTTCGTCAATTTTGGGTGGAAGCAGTGAAAAACAGACATATACTTTAAGTTGTTCCAGGTACCAAAAGCAAAGTTTTTTTTTCTAGTCTTTAGCATCATGGGAGTTGACTCCACTTTTAACATTATATAGTGTGTGTGTGTGTATAGATTGTGTATGTATGGATATATGTGAGTGTGTATGAATGTTTTTTCTCTCATTTTTTTTTAAAAATTAACAATTGTTTTCTTTTATTTGTAGGGTGCGGGAGCCTTGGTCAGAAGTGATAGATGATTCATCAGTCAAAAAGTGATGGAAGATTCATTAGTCAGAAAATGATGGGAAATTCATTAGTCGGAATGTGTCAAAGTTGATGTCTTATTTAAAACTTGTAGATCTTAATGTTATCTAATATTTTGTCGGATGATTCATTATTTTTGTTATGAAATTTGACTTCATGTAATACTTCTATTTGTGAATAAATAAATATTTAAATGAATCTGGATGCGAGCTTGTGAAAGTTGATGTCTTATTTTGTTGGAAGTTTTTGTCGGAATATTTTGATATATAAATGAATTGGCTGTAGTGAGGAGAATAGAAAACAATTGTAACGAATTTATTGTGAGGAAATAGTATTTATCGTAATTGATTTTTTGTGAGGGAAAAAACATTCGTAACGAAATAAAATTTATTGTAACTAATTTATTGTGAGGTAGAATCTTTTTTGGGTGAGGAAGCATTGTTTGTTACAATTAATTTATTTGTAACGACACACATACATTCGTTAAAAGAAGTATTAGCGTCGAGCTTTAAAGGACGACCGTTAAAGTTTTTTTCGTTACCAAATAGTTTGTGTAACGATTTTTGGTACTTATTGTAATGATTTAGGTCCTTACTATAAGTGCAGTTTGTTGTAGTGCAAACATAGTTGTATTTGATGTGTGTGCAAGTTATTGCATGCAGGTTAAACCTTCTCACATTGACTGGATAGGTGGATACAAGGTTGTGGGCTGAATAGGAAGAAAAGTGCCTAAGTCCACAGGTATTGATTGAAGTCAGCTCACTCAACGCCATAGCACAAAAGGACCTGAATATAGCAGGACCTATCAAAGCCTCAGTAATGGAAGATAGAAAAGTGGCTAAGTCCATAAACATTGAGTGAAGTCAGCTCACTCAATGCCAGGTAGCAAATTCGTTGAGTAAAGCTGCCTCAGTCAAAGCCACTGAGTTTCTGGCAAAGGAAAAAATTCTAAGTCTAGAAGCATTGAGTGAAGCCAACTCACTCAATGCCATGATGGTTCTTTCAAAGCCAAAGAAGATAGATAGAAAAAATATGTCTAAGTCCAGAAGAATTGAGTGAGGACAACTCACTCAACGCCAGATGAGCTAAAGCATTGAGACAAGCCGGGACAGTCAAAGCCTTGGAAGAAAGATAGGAAAATCTGTCAAAGTACAAAAGCATTGACTGAAACTAGTTCACTCAACGCCAGTGGAAGAAAGCTTTGAGTCATGCTGCTGCAGTCAAAGCTTAAGGAGAAATCGGAATTTGACTAAGTCCAAAGAATTGAGTGAAGCCAGTTCAGTCAATGCCTAGTCAAATATCAAGGCAGAAGGAAGATGGCGTTGAGAGAGGTCAACACACTCAACGCCTTCATGCAAAGAAAAAGTTTATAAGTACAGAAGCATTGAGTGAAGCCAGTTCACTCTGTAAGACCCCCCTCCCGGAACACAAAACACGGTACGAGGGGAGTCTTATGCCTAGAACAACCGCCTTGCAGTAGCGTTAGCATACATGCTAACTTGTACTACAAGACACCTATCCTGCCGGCTATAATCAATATCATTCATTACCAACCCAACTAAGAATATAAAACAGAAGTAAAATCCACACATAAGTAAAATAGTTCAAAAGAAGTACATCAAATAACAGAAGCATCAACAAGCTTCTATAATATCAGAGTACAAGTACAAAATCGCCCAAAGCCTATAACTGAAATCTCTCAAAGACTCACATCAGTAACAGATGGAAATGATGGTACCGTCACATCAGGCCCTATCGTCCTGGCCTGGCTTCCCTGCTGCATAACCTGCTGCTCTATCTGCGGGGTTACCTCCTAAAAAGGAAGATGTAACAACCATTAGTCATAAAGACTAAGTGGCTATCACATCCGCTCCCCCAATGACTCCTCGGCACCGGGCCGATCAAGGAACAATAGTACAATATATATAAATGATCAGTAGTACAAAGAAGTTGGTATAGAGCTAGTCAATAATAGTGAATATCAAAGTAAATACAACAAATGAGTAAACAATCTACTCTAGCAGTTCTACCATCAGCAGCAGTATATAGGTATAAATCTACGACAATAAGTAACTTAACTTATATGAATGCCCATACAGACATATAAGTTAAGGACCAGCTCAACAGTAAAGTAACTCATCGTATAAGAGTGCCCATACAAACTTATATGATGAGGATCTTGTGTATGTAATGTATGTGATGATATGAATGCAATGCAATGACTCACCCATGATCATGCACAAGCAATTGCTATGTCGACACAGACTTGTAGTTCCCATTTTTCGAGCAGGTAGCTAACCTCTCAGGCATCATCCATCGAGGCCAGACGGTGACAGTAGAGCGGGACTTCTCCACTACTATGCAGTCAACCACACTACCAAGCCTAGGCCTCCATACGCCTCAGCGCTAAGATCACACAACAAAGCATTTATGTTGATTTGCGTACTACGTCTCAGAGAGGTCTCGGGTAGATGTGCACCAAGAACGTGTCCCTACGCTGGCCTATAATCGTGGCACGGAAGGTGCCTCTGTGAACACATCACCAAAGGACCAAAGCCAATCGTCCACTAGCATGGAGGGTGCCTCGGGAAGTATACACCGAGGACTAAGGCCTAACCGTGCAAGTCTATATACTAAATCCCGTCAGTGTGACGACTGGCGAGCCCGTAGACCTGCCACACTATCCTTAACCCAGGATTATGACACTGCATGTCAACTCACACCGCATGCAATTTCACATCTAAGGACTCCACACCGAGTCCCTTTTCATTACCCGCATCTCGTGCTCAACAACATGCAAGGGCTCCACACCGAGTCCCTTATCAACACATCATTCTAGTGCGGTAAAAATACATGCACTTCCAACCCTTCCACATTTCCATACCACACAAGGGTTTATTACTTACGCAGGTGGCGTGCCACCTCATACGACATACCAACCCCACACTGCTACCCGTAGGGAGACACAACTCTAAGCAGTGGACTACTGAATGCATTCCATTAAACAACATCTCACATGGCCATAAATTCATACAATTTGTTTCCAAATGATATCCAACACATTGTTATTATCAAGCACATCCATATCAGTTCACATAGTTAAATCATTCGTACCATCCAAACTCATCAACCCATTAGTTCACTAACCTCCACCAAATCATCTCGTTCAAGAACACTTTACTACACCATTTGTTCATTAAGGATTTATCCAACAAATGACATTATCCATATTTTATCATGATTACTTATATACTAAATTCACCAAAACATTAACATTATTGTACTACAATCTCTCTACCAAATCCAAAGCCGATTCAACACAAACCAGAGAACTATATGTGCAGGAAAGATTACTGTACAACAACTTCGATAGGGGATTCCCGAGGCTATAGGAATCCGGTTGTAACGCCCCAAACTCGAATATGAATGGATAGTGTTTTTAAGGACTTTTGGAGCCCTTGAAGTTTCACAGCCTGTGACACGGGCATGTCCAGGGTTGACACGAGCGTGTCCAAAGCTGTGTCCTACTCTGTGTTTGCCGGGCTGTGTTGACTGAGCAACACGGCCTGGGACACAGGCGTGCCCGAAGCCGTGTCGGACACACGGTCTGTGACACGGGCGTGTCACAGGGCCGTGTCCTGTTCAGGCTTGACGGTTTCAGTGTCAATTGACGCACACCTCTTGTGACACGGGCATGTCCAGGGTTGACACGGGCGTGTCCAAGGGTTACACGACTGTGTCAGAGGCCGTGTCCTGTTCTGAGATCGACGATTTCTCTTACGATTGTGAGATACGGCCTGTGACATGGGTGTAAAGGTAAACTACTGATACTGGTACTTTTATGCCCAATTGACCAAGAAGATGATTTTAAGGGCAAATCAAGGCCGTTCGTTTCATTTAAGTGGGATCCGACGACCCGAAATCTTCCCTGGTGGTATAAGGTCAGGAAATGAGGGTTTAAACCTCATTTCCTTTGGCCCTTTCTCTTTCTAAGAGGTAGGGAGAGGGGAGAGCAAAGGGAGAAGAAGAAGGAGGAATCCTTCCATTGTTGGAGCTTCGGAGCTCCGAATCGCGAGCCGAGCCCAGATCCGCAGAGGCGAGTCCGTTGTGGTGGTTTCCCTATCAAGACGGTGTCCCAGCGCGATGACACTCCCTCCACTCACACCCCTGGAACGCATTAAAAGATTGACCGACAACCAAAATAGTGAACTCCAGGGATGCGAGCAAAGTGGTTGGGATATTGTCACACCGACAAGATGTTCCCCCATGCACCGACATTCGCTAATTCCATATAACTATAACTATAACTATATATATATATCATAAAGTTATGCATATTACATAAAACATATTTGATTTGGTTGGTTAAGAGTATTGTATTAATGCTATAGATTTTATGAGAGATAGTGAATTTTTGTTTAACTACACCAATACGATGAACAACTAACATTATTTTGATGGTTCTCCAGAGTTACACATGGGCCTAAGTATTTAAAACTAAGATTATTTTGATGGTTCTCCAGAGTTACTCATGGGCCTAAGTATTTGTTTGTTAGTATTCATTTTTTTCCAGTTCTCTTCATTTGGGGTAATTATTATAGCCGGACTCTGTTCCGGATGAGAAGTGCTGTTGCCACATGGAGCAAAAGTAATGGAATGCTGGGTGAAAGGTAAACTATTCATACTGGTACTTTTTATGCCCAATTGACCAGGAAGACGATTTTAAGGGCAAATCAAGGCCGTTCGTTTCATGTAAGTGGGATCCGACGGCCTAGAATCTTCCCTGCTGGTATAAGGTCGGGAAATGAGGGTTTAAACCTCATTTCCTTCAGCCCTTTCTCTTTCTAATAGGTAGAGAGAGGGGAGAGCAAAGGGAGAAGAAGGAGGAATCCCGCCATTGTTGGAGCTTCGGAGCTCCGAATCGCGAGCCGAGCCCAGATCCGCGGAGGCGAGTCCGTTGCGGTGGTTTTCATCCGGCTAGTTTTCCATGGCGCTGAAGTAAACCTTTAAGGTAATGATCCTCTACTTGGACATGTGAAGTCCTCTTCCTTTTTGCATAGGAAACTCTCTCCCGCGAGTGGGTGGTGAGTGTGAGATATTCCTTCGGGTAGATATGGTTTATCCCCATAGTTTTGCATTTAGAGTCCGGAATCGAAGTAAGGACATAGGCATGGTGTGTGAAGCCTATCCGGACATGTTGGTCTTGATCGATGATGTTTTCATTATGCATGTATTGCCGGAAAAGACTCCGTGCCGTTTATTTTTTGGGTTTTCTGCGTGGTAGATTGCAATAGAGAGCCTTAGGGACTAACTCCAAGGTGCACCCGAAAAACTGGGCAGAAGCGCATTTCTGCCATCTTGGTGGCCTGGGAGCCAACCTTGTACATAATCGAGTTATGTAATATTGTTTGATCGTTACTTCGGGACTCGGGGAAGCTTGACCCGCGCCGATGACTTAAATTTACATGGCGATGTGAGCAACGAGTTGAGTGGAATCGTACCCGCTCTATGTGGTTCGGTTAAAGTGACCTATGGTACGTGACACTTACCGATGACATAGAGGGCGGGTCTTAGGCTTCAGTTGAAAAGTCTTGTTTGCTCACGATAGATGCCGTCTTGAGGGCGGTAGTGGACCAGATTCACCGTGAATGTGCCCAGAGAGCACAGGGTGTGTGGCCGTGCGTGCCTATGCCTATGGTGAAGTGTGCTTAAATTGTACTTTCACTATCATGTTTGGTTATACTAATGAAATGCTGGGAAGGAGCACCGCTGCACCGATTAAGGGGCGGGGTCGTTATAATTTGGTCAGCTTTAGCTGACCGTTGCCTTGTTTTACTACCATTTGGTGGTTTGTTCGTATGCAGAAACATGTGAGCCTAGTGACAAGTAGCGGGCTGAAGCCATTGATGCTGTGCTGGCCCTTGAAGGCCAAAGCGAAATGTTTACTTTATTATGATCATGTGTGGCCGGCCTGCGTGCCGAAGTATGGAAAACATGTATTGTTTAAGTAAATCCTTGTAAGGACCTAAGGCCGAGACTTTTGTGTATTTTTACTGTCATTCATACTCTAGTTATTGTGGACATTCATGTTATTGTATTTGGGTTCTTATAATTATTTTAAAAGCTTCCGCTAGAATGCTTTGAGCTAGGATGCGTATTATTATGCTGTTAATTTGGTATTCTTATGTAATTCCACTAACTGTCCGTGGAATATGGCATGGGGCCCCGACCAGACCTTCTGTTATATTCCTTGTGACGGATGGAGGTGTTACTGTGAGAAACGAACAAAAACAAATCGGAAGTGGTTTAACAGAAATTTTATTATCCGAAAAAGGTATCTATTATAAAGGTATGACCTCCCTTATATAGAATGGAGGAGAGATGAGAGAATATAAATAAGAGATGTGAGACTAAAAATTTACAGGACTAAGAGGACTACACAGAAACAACCCACACAAGCCGCGCGATTAGACAGAAGGGCTAACCACTCGGCTACCACCAGAGAGAGTGAGAGATCTCCATGGGAGACCTGCTAGACCGTCCGGTCTCCAAGTAGGCTGAGACAAACCGCTAGACCGCTCAGACTCCAGACAGCAACAACACAGCAACCAAACTACTGAAGGGAAACGGCTAGACCGCGCGGTCTTCAACCCGCCAAGACAGACCGCCAGACTGCCCGGTCACCAACTTCAACACTCCCCCTCAAGATGGAGCATATATATCGATCATGCCCAGCTTGTCGCAAATATGAAGAAACGAGGCGGATATTGGCTTGGTGAAGATGTCAGCCAGCTCTTTATCAGAAGTGACGAAGGGAGTGCAAATTTGTTCCTTCAAAATCTCTTCACGAATGAAATGACAGTCGACCTCAATGTGCTTGGTTCTTTCATAGAAGATCGGATTTTTGGAGATGTATATGGCAGCCTTGTTATCATAGAACATAAGTAGAGGATGGTTGTAGACCTCTCCTAAATCCAGCATGAGAGTCCGTAGCCATTTTAACTCACAAGTGGTCGATGTCATACTACGATACTCTGCTTCTGCACTGGATCTGGAAACAACAGACTACTTCTTGCTCTTCCAGCTCACCAGATTTCCCCCAACAAAGGTGTAAAAACCCGAGGTTGACTTGCGATCCCCTTTATCATCAGCGTAACTCGCATCTGAGTATGCTTCAACCCTCAGATGACCATTCTTCTGAAAGAGTAATCCTTTCCCAGGCACTACTTTGACATACTCCAAGATCTGCAAGGCGGACTGTAGATGGCACTCCCTAGGTGCTTGCATGAATTGACTAACCTTGCCCACAATATAGGAAATGTCGGGCCTGGTCACTGTGAGATATATGAGCTTACCAACCAGATGCCTGTACCGCGCAATATCTGAAAGAGGGGGGAATCATCTGTCCAGGTTTTGTCTTCTCCAGTTTCCATGGGGCATCGGGCAGGTTTTGCTCCAGTCAATCCTACCTCTTTTAATAGATCAAGGGCATACTTATGTTGGGAGAGGACTAAGGAGTTGGACTTCCGAGAGATTTCGATCCCCAGAAAGTACTTCGGAGAGCCCATATCTTTTGTGACCAGATGTTGACGAAGATGTCGCTTTGTCAAGGCTACCCCCTCCTGGTCATCGCCAGTGAGAAGAATATCATCGACGTACATAGCAAGAACCACCAGTCCCGAGGAGGTTTTGCGAATAAATAGCGAGTGATCGGCAGAGCTTCGCGCAAAACCAACGGCCGCCACGATGTCGCTGAACTTGTCAAACCAAGCTCGAGGGCTCTGCTTGAGGCCATAGATTGCCTTCTTCAGCCGGCATACTCGTATCTCCCCTGAGCAACATACCCAGGAGGTTGCTCCATGTAGACGGCCTCCTGAAGATCACCATAAAGGAAGGCATTCTTGACATCTAGCTAGGAAATCGGCCAATCTCTATTGACCGCCACAGAGAGTAGGACCCGGATAGTGCTGAGATGAGCCACGGGAGATAAGGTGTCAAAGTAATCAACCCCATAGGTCTGAGTAAATCCCTTTGCAACAAGGCGAGCCTTATAACGATCCACAGTGCCGTCCGGGCCAAATTTGACCACAAAGACCCAGCGACAGCCAACAACATCAGTACCAAAGGGAGGAGGAACAAGAGTCCAGGTACCCCGCTCAGTTAGGGTCGCCATTTATTCATCCATGGCCATCTTCTAAAGAGGAATAACTAGGGCCTCAGGTAGGAACGGGGTGTGGCAGTGGCAGAGATAGCTAGTGTAAAGGCTCTGTGAGAAGAGGTAAGACGATCATATGAAACAACAACAGCAAGAGGGTGTAGGGTACACGTCCGCACCCCTTTGCGAAGAGCTACAAGAAGATCCAGGTCGGCGGGTCCCTCGACATCCGGAGCATCCGTGGCAGAGAGAGCTGGCCGGGGAGTAGAGAGCGACGGTGGCAGAGATGAGGGAGATGGTGGCGGAGAGGAGGGAGAGAGAGGCGGAGGGAGAGGAGTGGACGGAGACGGTGTAGTGGTGGATATTGCAGTAGGAGACGAGGGAACGAAGGGAACAACAGGAGAATCAGAAGCTGGGGGAAGAGGAGAGGAGTCATCCGAGAAGTAGGAGGCATTCTCGAAGAAGGTGACGTCAGCGGAGATGAATTGCTTACGAAGAACGGGGTCAAAACAACAATAGCCTTTCTGAGTAGTGGAGTACCCCCAGAAAGACAAATTTGGTGGAGCGAGGGGAGAGCTTATCAAGGGTGGCAGATGGGGCATGTATAAAGGCAGTGCATCCAAAGATTCAGAGAGGGTGAGGAAAAGGCTCCTTGCCCGGATACAGAATGGAGAATGGGGTTTTCCCGTGGAGAACCGTGGAGGGAATGTGATTGATGAGGTAGCAGGCAAGGAGAACAACATAGCCCCAATAGGAGCGAGGAACATGCATCTGGGTCATCAAGGTGCGAGCGACATCGAGGAGATGACAGTTTTTGCGTTCCACCACCCCATTTTGCTGGGAGGTAAAACACAACTAGTCTGATGAATAATGCAATGTTGCACACAGAAAGAGGTAAAAGCATGACTCAGATATTCTTTAGCATTGTCTGAGCAAAAAGTTTTAATACAAATACCAAATTGAGTTTTAATTAATTGATAAAAAGAGATCTATACATCCAAAAGTTCAGAGCGATCTCGTAAGAGATACACCCAAGTACATCTAGAAAAATCATCAATAAAAGTAACAAAATAAGAACTACCCCGACCAATGGTGAGGGTAGGAGCAGGTCCCCATACATCGGAGTGGAATAGATCAAACGGACAGGTAGAGACCCAACCTTGCTTCGGCGGGAAGGAGGAATGGTTATGCTTGCCAAGATGACAAGCGTCGCAGTTGAGAGAAGTACTGGAAGGAGGGAGGTGGGGTAGAAGCTAATGTAGAAGCTGTGGAGGAGGATGACCGAGGCGGAGATGCCATTGGAGAAGATCCATACAAGAAGAGGAGAAGGCGGACAAGGAGGAAACGTTGTCGAGGAAGTAGAGGACGCCGCTCTCAGTCCTAGTAGCAATCATCTGTTGGGAGCTCAGATCCTGAAAAGAACAAGAAGTCGGAGTAAACGTCACAGAGCACTGAAGCTGCTTGCATAAAGAGGTAACCAAAAATAAATTGCACGGAAATTTGGGCACATAGAGAGTGTCCTCTAGGCGAAGAGACGGAGTAACATGAACCACTCCCGACCTATGAACCGGGGAGGGAAAACCGTCTGCAACGAGGACCGAGGGCAACCGATCATGCTGTTCGAGGAGAGAGAAGCACTAAGGATTGCCCGTCATGTGATTAGTCGCACCCGAGTCGATAAGCCATTTACCTTGAGTCACCACGTGGGAACTACCTGATGATGTGACCACAGAGGCAGATGGCTTGGAAGAGGAGGCAGAAGAGTCACCCGAGGGGCGAGGATGGGGATGCTTCATCCAGCAGCATTCTAAAGTATGGCCGGTGCGACCACAGTGAGAGAAGAGGTAGCGGGAAAGAGCACGTCCGCCAGACTGGTGACTGTGGCTACCAGATCCACTCTGCTGAGTTTGGTGAGCATAGTTGTCCAGTGGAGGAGGAGCGGGCAGAAGCGGGCGCTGAAGGAGAGAGGTGACAGCGGCGATGCGGGCAGCGATGACATCTAAGGTAGGAGATTCTGCCTCACCCAGAATTTTCTGGCGGATCATATCATAAGTATCAGGAAGCCGGAGCATATAACACACAACCAGAAGCTCCTGGAAGTGCTTGTGTTGTTGAGCCAAATCCGCAGAAAAGGGGCGATTCTGAAGAATCTCGGCCCCAAGAGCCTGAACCTGTTGGTAAACAGCAGCAGGGGACAAGGTAGGACAGGCAAAGAGGTCCGCTTACAATGTATAGATGCGGGACGTCTGATCCCCCTTGGAGTACAGAGCGACAAGATGAAGCCAAGCGACCTTGACCGTCTCATCATGACGGGAAGGCATTCATCGGATAGGCTGTTAGCGAGCCAAGTACGCACAAGCGCATCACTCGCATCCCAGTCATCAAAGAGAGGTGAAGTGGTAGGAGGAGGTTCATCAACGAGATGGTGGCGTTTGCATTGCGAGCGAAGGAGAAAGGTGAAGGAGACGCTCCAATACGGGTAGTTGGAGCCGACAAGCTTGGAAATGGTGCCAAGGTTCCCGGAAGGAGTAGGAGGAAGATGCGGAGACGGATTGGCGACAGGAGTGGTGGCAGGAGTGGTGGCAGGAGTGGTGGCAGTAGAAGCATCAGAAAGAGCCATAGGAGAAAACAATAAGAAGCCGCACGGTTAGGAAACAAGCCGCGCGAACAGGGAGAAATCGCTGCGGTAGGAGAAGGAGATCTGCAGCGGTCACGATGATAGACACCAGCGGCTAGAAAATCCACGACCAAGCCGCAAAACCAAGCAGAGGGAAAGAAGTTGAGCGGCTAGAAGGCAGCCCGCGCGAACAAAAGAAGGAGAAGACCGCGCGAACAGAAGAAGGAGAAGACCGCGCGAACAGAGAATAGTTCGCGGGATAGCAAACAAGGCGTACGAGTAGAACAGAGGTCGCATAGAGAGGACGCACACACAGAGGGCAGCAGAAAGAAGAAACCGCGCGAACAAGAGGGAGAAAAGAAACCGCGCGAACAGAGAAGAACAAGCCGCTGGACAGAGCGAGGAACCAAATCAGGAGGAAAAGATCGTTTCCTCTGATATCATGTGAGAAACGAACAAAAACAAACTGGAAGTGGTTTAACAAAAATTTTATTATCCGAAAAAGGTATCTATTACAAAGGTATGACCTCCCTTATATAGAATGGAGGAGAGATGAGAGAATACAAATAAGAGATGTGAGACTAAAAATTTACAGGACTAAGCAGACTATACAAAAACAACCCGCACAAGCCGTGTGGTTAGACAGAAGGGCTAACCGCTCGGCTACCACCAGAGAGAGAGAGAGAGAGAGATCTCCATGGGAGACCGCTAGACCACCCGGTCTCCAAGTCGCCTAAGACAAACCGCTAGACCGCTTGGACTCCAGACAACAACAACACATCAACCAAACCGCTGAAGGGAAACCGCCAGACCGCGCGGTCTTCAACCCGCCAAGACAGACCGCCAGACAGCCCAGTCACCAACTTCAACAATTACAATTTGGTATCAGAGTAAGGCATTGGTCTTGCTTATTTGAATTCATGGACGAATTCTTTTAAGGGGTGGTGAGAACATGTATGTGCGTCATCGTTATAACATGAAAAGAACCATGAATGTCCACTTTGGAATGAAAATACACATGTTTGAGGAACCTGCGTGTTCCTATGATTGCTTTTGCAATTTTGTTTGGTCACTTAATGGTGTGTTGTATGACTATAGGTGACCAGGAGTGGCGCAGGGCAGTCAAAATACCCGCTTTTTGAGGAAAGTAGTGCACCCAATGACGTGCATGCAACCCATCCTTCGGCGGAAATAATAAGACTTGTGGCTGAGGCGGTGTTTGCGATGCTAAACGTCCAGCAAGGAAGGCAAGTGCAGAATCCTGCCCCTGTAGGGGAGCAGGTACCGCTTCAAGCAGTAGAACCTAGAATGGTGGAACAATTGGTGGTAGAGCCTTTAATACAAAGAAGAGCAACAGAGAAGCAGCTCAAGCATGTAATGAGCTTTAACCCTCCGGTGTTTTTGGGGACTGGAACCCCATCTCAGGCCAAAGATTGGCTCTCTTGGGTGAAGAGAGTCTTCACAGCCACTGAAACGGAGGAATGACAGAAGACCACCATAGCCACCTTCCTGTTGGATGGAGAGGCGAGGTTGTGGTGGGAAGAGTTGGAGCTGCATCACTTGGTTGGAAGGCAACTCACTGATGTCTCGATGGAGGAATTCTGGAGGTTATTCTTGGCAAGATACCTTCCCTCGACACAAAGGATCGCTATGGAGAATCAGTTCCAAAGACTGACGTAGGGAGATATTAGCGTGGATGAGTACCTCTACGAGTTTATGCGGTTGGGTCGTTATGATAGCTCTATGTTTGCTGATGAGGAGCGTAAGACCAACAAGTTCTATGAGGGTTTGCATGATGACCTAAGGCTACTACTCTCTGGTCCTAAGACGCAGGGCTTCCTAACCCTGGTCAATACGGCCCGATCGTTGGAGAAAGATTTTAAGAGAGTCCAAGAGAAGGACTCAAGTGCGAAGAAGACGGAGTTCAAGGTGCTGACCTCCTCAAAGTCCGGGTTCCGTAAGTGGAATAAGAAGGCTAGGACTTCGGGCCCAGCATCTTCTTCTGGTGCATCTGGGGAAACTATAGGACGAACCCAGGGCGCATGTTATAACTGTGGGAAGCCAGGACACTTTGCCCGAGATTGTTGGAGCGGATGTACAAAGTCTGAGAAGAGGCCTGGAGCAACTTATGAGGAGAAGGGAAAGGTGGTGGAGTCAACCGCATCCCACTATTCTACAACCCAACCTAGAGTGTACAACCTTGGACAGCAGGAGGCCATAAAGAAGGCTGACGTGGTAACAGGTATGGTTTAATTAATAGCAGTTTGGCTTTATATACTTGTTGCCTTATGCGTGGTAGCTTATGAGGCTTTGTACTGATCCTTGATTGTCTAACGAGAGCACTGTTTGATATGGAAGCTTTAGTGCATTGAGTGCACTCAACACACTCAACGCCTAACCCGCCAGCAAGTTTTCTAAGTTGACTGCACTCAACGCCGCGTTGAGTTCACTCAACACACTCAACGCCTAACCCACCAACAAGTTTTCTAAGTTAAATGGCGTTGAGTGCATTGACTGCACTCAACGCCACGTTGAGTGCACTCAACGCACTCAACTCCTAACCCGCCAACAAGTTTTCTAAGTTAAATGGCGTTGAGTGGTGTCGAGTCCACTCTACGCCTAACATTCAGAACACTTTCTAAGTAAATTCCTGATCTAGTCGTCGAGTCCAGTCGACTCACTTGACGCTCCCCGAACCTGAGTCAATTTTCTTGACTCAAAACGTGTGCGAGGGGTCTGGCACGAAATGAGACGTTACAAATCCTATAAACAAAATAAAATATTTCGTCCTCGAAATCAGGCTAAGGCTGTGGGGAAGTAAAGCATGGAATTAAATTAAAACAGGATTTTAAAGTTACCTTGGGGAAACAACTCTGGGTAGCGCTTTTGCATCAAATCCACTGGCTCCCAAGTATACTCCTCCTTCCCATGATTAGACCACAGTACTTTTACCAATGGGACACTTTTTCGCCGCAAGCTCCTTGTTTCAGTGTCCACAATCCGCACCGGCTCTAGTCGAATAGACCTATCATTTGCCACTACTCCATTTGTGGTGAGGACATGTTGCTCGGGTCGCAATAGCGCCTTCCAAAGTGACGAGACATGGAATACATCATGAAGATTCTCCAGCTTTGGCGGCAACTCCAACCGATAGGCCATAGGGTCAATCCTTTCTAATATAGCATAAGGCCCAACGTACCTTGGGCTGAGCTTCTTCACACCACGTACCCGTGACACTCCATGCATCGGCCGGATCTTCAGGAACACTTTGTTACCCACTTCAAATTCTACCATCCGGTGCTTTGCATTATAGTATTTAGCCTGCCGACTTTGAGCCTCAAGCATGCGGTCTCATATTAGTCTAACAACAACATCAGTATCATCAATATACTCAATTTCCAAAACCTTTGGGTCTTCATCTTGAACCCATGACAAGGGGGTTTTACACCATCTTCCGTAAAGGGCTTCATGGGGTGCTATCCTGATACTGGCATGGTGACTGTCGTTATATGAGAATTCTACCAGGGGTAAGAGCCTTTCTCACGGCTCTCCTCTATCTAGTACACACAATCTTAACAGATCTTCCAAGGTCCTGATGGTCCTCTCAGACTGACCATCCGTCTGAGTATGAAAAGCTGTACTGAAGGCGAGGCGAGAGCCCAAATATGCTTGTACTGCCTTCCACTCCTCGGAGGTAAAACGACCATCACGGTCTAAAATAATTTTCTTAGGCATGCCATGGTACCACACAAATTGTTCCATGAAGAGGCACACTAAAACATCAATGTGTGCCTCTTTCTTCATATGATTAAATCTGGCTACCTTCGTCAGACGATCCACGATTACCCAAATTGAATCATTCCCGACCAACATATGGTCTTCCGTAAGTTACTATACATTTTGAAAATCTCGGGATGCACTGAATACTTAGAACAATGTGCTTCTCTGAATATGTCTTCTCGGATTTCACTGCCCTTCGGGAATGTAAAGCCGGCGACAAAAATGAATGAGGCCATCTTTTAAATTATACTCTTCAGTGGATCCATCTTCAACTAACTTAATCACGAGGGCCAAAGCAGCATCCTTCCCTTGCTCTGCCTAGATTCGATCTCGAATATCACAGACTATACTCATGGCCACCAAGTACTCTGTATACTTTTCCAAATGACCATTATGCACTATAGTGATCTCCATTTCCTCGAGTATTCAAGCTAATTCTATACTAATCAACCGAGACTCCGGGCTCAACTCTGGTACTTTTCTGCTCAACGCATCAGCTATGGAGTTTGCTTTCCTGGGGTGGTAGTTCAAGGTAAACTCATAATCACATAAAAATTCCAACCACCGCCGCTGCCTCAAATTCAATTCCTTTTTAGTATGAACATACTTTAAATTCTTGTGATCTAAAAATATCTTGCAGTGGACGCCATATAGGTAGTGCTTCTAAACCTTCAAGGCGAACACCACTGCTCCCAATTCTAAATCATGTACTGGATAGTTGAATTCATGCTTCTTCAGCTTCCTTGAAGCATAAGCAATCACATGCCCATGCTGCATTAATACCGCTCCCATCCCCTGATTTGATGCATCCATGTAAACTTGAAATCCTTCCTTCCTAGATGGGAGTGCTAGGATGGGGGAGGAGGTAAGTCTATCCTTCAGCTCTTGAAATGCAGCTTCGCACTACGGTGTCCACTCGTATGGCACACCTTTCTTTGTTAAGGCAGGGAGAGGAAGGGATAACTTTGAGAATCCTTTCACGAACTTGCGATAATACCCAGCATGTCCAAGGAAACTCCGTACATCAGCTGCCAACTTCAAAGGCGCCCATTCCTTCACGGTACGCACTTTACCCGGGTCTACTACTACTACAGCACCACTGATCACATGGCCCAAGAAGGCGACTTCTCGGAGCCAAAACTCGCACTTGCTGAACTTAGCAAATAGGGTATGTTCCTTCAACTTCTTCAACACCAACGTCAAGTGTTCGACATGTTCTTCCTCCGTCTTCGAGTAGACCAAAATGTCATCGATGAAAACGATGACGAAGGCATCCAAGTATGGTTCAAACACTTTATTCATCAAACTCATGAACGCTGACGGGGCATTTGTGATCCCAAACGGCATCACTGTGAACTCATATAGGCCATATATTGAGCTGAAAGGTGTTTTTTGAATGCCCTCTTCTCGTATCCTCATCTGATAATACCCTGAGCGCAGGTACAATTTGGAAAACCAATGCTCTCCCACCAATTGGTCAAATAGCTCATCAATTCGGGGTAACGGGTAGGTGTTCTGAACCTAGTTTAGAATTCAATTGCAAGAATTGGTAGAGTCAGGGTTTGTTCGCCCCAATTCATCACCTTGCAATGCCGGATATGACCCGACTGATTACACTTGTAGCATGCTTGCTCATACTATTATATAGGTTGCTGATATATTTGTCGAGGTGGGGGTGGTGCTGGCTGTCGGGCCGAACGTTCCATCTTAAAATTCCGACGGAAGCGTCTGCCACCTCTTTGGTCTCCTCTTCCTCCATTTTCTTATCTCCTTCTATTGTTGGGACGGGCTCCCATTTCTCCCTCAGGGGGTCTCGCGCCCACTATAAACAAAAGTGCTTGCCTTAGGGGGTCTCGCAAGTCTAGGGTCTGTTGCTGCACCGGATCCTGTTGGGACCTAAGAGTGTCCAAAATAGCCGCGAGCGTCTGTCCCAGCTCCAACTGCTGAAACAAAGTGGGTGCGGAAGGGGCAGGAGTTCCCCTAATCAGTTCTACACGCATTGGGATCTACACATAAGGTACAAACCTAAGGTCAAGTTGGCTAATTATATGGTAAATATTGGATATACTTAGTGTGGTTTATATATGGGCACACCACTGCTTCCGCTAAGTCAGTTTGTCCCCAAACTGACTAATCGAACGGGGTTGGCACCATTGTTCAATGACTTCTTTAGTTCAGGATCGTAGCAAGCTGATACCATTTGTAAGACCCCCCTCCCGGAACACAAAACACAGCATGAGGGGAGTCTTATGCCCAGAACAACCGCCTTATAGTAGCGTTAGCACACGGGCTAACCTGTACTACAAGACGCCTATCCTGCCAGCTATAATCAATATCATTTATTGGCAACCCAACCAAGAATATAAAACAGAAGTCAAATCCTCACATAAGTAAAATAGTCCAAAAGAAGTACATCAAATAATAGAAGCACCAACAAGCTTCTATAATATCAGAGTATAAGTACAAAATCGCCCAAAGTCTATAACTGAAATCTCTCAAAGACTCACATCGATAACAAATGATAACGATGGTACTGTCACATCAGGCCCTATCGTCCTGGCCTGGCTGCCCTGCTGCATAACCTGCTGCTCTATCTGCGGGGTTTCCTCCTAAAAAGGAAGACGTAACAACCATTAGTCATAAAGACTAAGTGGCTATCACATCCGCTCCCCTGGCGACTCCTCGATACTGGGCGGAGAAAGGAACAAGAGTACAATATATATAAATGATCAGTAGTACAAAACAGGTGGTATAGAGCTAGTCAATAACAGTGAATATCAAAGAAAATACAACAAATGAGTAAATAATCTACTCTTGCAGTTCTACCATCAATAACAGTATATAGGTATAAATCTACGATAATAAGTAACTTAACTTATATGAATGCCCATACAAACATATAAGTTAAGGATCAGCTCAATAGTAAAGTAACTCATCGTATAAGAGTGCCCATACAAACTTATACGATGAGGATCTTGTGTATGTAATGTATGTGATGATATGAATGCAATGCAATGACTCACCCATGATCATGCACAAGCAACTGCTATGTCGACACAGACTTGTAGTTCCCACTTTTCGAGCAGGTAGCTAATCTCTCAGGCATCATCCATCGTGGCCAGACGATGACAGTAGAGCGGGCTTCCCACTACTAGGCAAGCATCCACACTACCAAGCCTAGGCCTCCGTATGCCTCAGCGCTAAGATCACACAACAAAGCATTTATGCTGATTTGCGTACTACGGCTCAGAGGGGTCTCGAGTAGATGTGCACCAAGAACGTGTCCCTATGCTGGCCTATCATTATGGTACGGAAGGTGCCTCTATGAACACATCACCAAAGGACCAAAGCCAACCATCCACTAGTACGTAGGGTGCCTCGGGAAGTATACACCGAGGACCATGGCCCAACAGTGTAAGTCTATCTGCCAACTCCCGTCGGTGTGACGACTGGAGAGCCCGTAGACCTACCACACTATCCCTAACCCAGGATTATGACACCGCATGCCAACTCACACCGCATGCAATTTCACATCTAAGGACTCCACACCGAGTCCCTTTTTATTACCCACATCCCGTGGTCAACAACATGCAAGGGCTCTACACCGAGTCCCTTATCAACACATCATTCTAGTGTGGTAAAAATACACACACTTCCAACCCTTCCACATTTCCATACCACACAAGGGTTCATTACTTATGTAGGTTGCGTGCCACCTCATACGACATACCAACCCCACACTGCTACCCGTAGGGAGACACAACTCTAAGCAGTGGACTACTAAACGCATTCCGTTAAACAACATCTCACATGACCATAAATTAGCTTCATACAATTTGTTTCCAAATGATTTCCAGCACATTGTTATTATCAAGCACATCCTTATCGGTTCACATAGTTAAATCATTCGTATAATTCAAAATGAATAAGATATCAGGCCTTCTTGAGAAAGACAACTTGCATTTTCATGTGAAGTTCAGGCGGATTTCAAAGTTCTATTGAGTTCCCTTGCGTGGGCAAGGGAAGAAATGCCATCGGTCAGTCCGAGTGTGAGTTTGTTCCTGTCTTTCGGAAGAAAGGAGAGCAAGAAAGCGTTAATGCATTGATGCCATTCATTCGCTTTGACTGGTATAGAATCCGCTCTCTGCTCTGATGCCTTCTCCCGAGAATGAGAAAACGAGAGTCGTTGTAGTTCAGTTCGAAAGGCAAGGCAGAGAACTGGCTATTACAGGAAAGGCAAAAGGAGCTTAGAGTTTATTTCTCAAACAAAGTCCCATATTCACCCCACTAGGATAGCTTGCATCTCTTAGTAGTAAGCTTTTCCACCCAGAAGGCACCGTCTCCGGATCCCACGGGGCGGTGAAACCCTAAGTGCAGCCAACTCAACACCAAAGAAATCGGAAGAAAACTTCTACATCTGAGCTTACTCTTTTTGCCCCCTTCACAGACATTTTGCTCATTGTCCAAAGCATATATATGACCTAAGGATTGAGATCTTAGCAGTCTGCCAAGAAGAAGTAAAGTGTAGCTAAGCAGACTGGGCAATGTGAGCGTCTAAGTTAGCTACTGGAAATCCTTGAAAAGCAATCGCTGTCGCTCTTCTACCATTTGACAGACATTTCAAAATAACAGCATCGAAGATCTGAAGATCCAGCTAGAAACTCCTTTTTATTGCCTTCTACTTTCAGTTTTCAATGAATTTCTCTCTATCTAATTCCAAGTGAGATGTCAAATATTAGAGTACCCTCTTTTTGCTTTTCACACTTCGAGGTGAATTCATCAAGTGGCCCGGAGACGGGTGATTCCAATCTTTCGGATAAAACCTAACCGACGATTCATCGAAATAGGTGACGGGGACCCGTAGGGGTAGATGAGCCGTAAGGCTCAGGGGACCCGTAAGGGTAGATGAGCCGTAAGGCTGCGCTATTACTTTGACTTTCTTCTTGATTCTTGCAAAGATAACAACATATTCTGGGCAATAAAACCTAAAGACAAGCAGGTCCCTACGTGCCTCTACTTCCATCATGGCAGCTAACCGCACCTTTACTTTTTTAGTCCGATTCTTCAATTTCAATTCAGAAATGCAACAAAAACAAAAACTTTGCAAAGAACAGCCAGACATTGCGAGGAATTGAGTAGTAATGTGATCTTTTCCTTATCTCGATCTATCTCCACAGCTCGTGCAAAGCCTGACAGCTCAGTCATTGAAAAAAAGCCTAAAGGTGGCCTCCCAACTTACCCAGATAGCATAGAGTGAAGCAGATGCTCCATTCTTTCGGCCCCGGGGATGTTGAAAAGCCTTCTTGGACTGTTCGCCTGTGATGCCGAAGGACGTTGCACTCCTCTCCTAATCTGGATTCTTATCCACGCATATCGGTCTTTCTCCGGCTGCTCCAGGTAGTGATCTTGGCTACTGCTGGCTCGCGGGGGGGGGGGGGGGGGGATCGAGAAAACCATGTCGAAGGAACTCGGCAAAATAACCCCGTAACTTCGGGAGAAGGGGTGCTATCCTGGTCTAGCTACTTGCTTCTAGAGAAGAGAAATAACAGCTAATATTGTGACCGCAAGCTACAATAAAGAAGAACAACCCAACCAACCTCTTTAGGGTTTAGGGTTTAAGGTTCATCAGCCGATGATCTCAAGGACAACAAATATGAGCTCATTCACAGCGGTTCCTGATGATTACTTTTAGTAATCGTTTTTTGGGTAGATTAGTATGCAAAATTCCTAGTTTAATTATATGTTTTAAGTATTTTTATGTTTGTTATGTTTTATTTCTTATTTAAAGTCTTTTGTGTTATGATATAAAAATCTATAGTTTTATTATATGTATTTTTATTATTTTATGTATTATGTTATGTTATGTTTAGTTAGTATAGTAAATGTTATGTTATGATTAGTTTTAATTTTATCTTTTATGTATTTTTATTTTTGTTGTTGTTCCATGTCTTATGTTTATCAAAAAATGACAACTCATGTTGTTGTTTTATTTGTGTAGGTTCAAGCCCATTTGATGCAACACCAAGCAACCCTTCTCCATGGAGCAGCCTGGCCTTTTAAATGCAACCCAACATGCTACCTGAGAACCTCAAGAAGCCCACAACCTCAAGCTCGGCCAGCCCACCTCTCAAGAAGCCCAAACCCGAGCCCTTTCATGTACCTCTTCCATTTGGAGCAGCCCATACAAAGACCACAATGGCCGGCCACCTTTTGCTCTCCGCCTCTCTCTTTCTCTTTCATCTTTTATTGCATGCATTAACATTTCCCATACAATGGCCGGCCACACCATGTCCACCTCTCTCTCTTCCTCTTCCCCCTTTTATTATTCTCCTCACTTTTATTCCTCATTCACTCTTTCTTTATTACCTTAAATGAAATGAAATGAAACCTCCCATTCTCTCTCCCCTCATTAAAACTCATGCATGAACCCTTGCCTCTTGCAATGGCCGGCCACCCCCCATGACTCTTCATTTCCATCTCATCTAGAACCTTCTCCCTCTCCTATAAAAGGAACCCCATCCCTCTTGATTATGTTGAGCAATTTTTATGTTAAGAGCTTAGTGAAGTTTTGGAGTTGAATTGTAGAGAGCAAGAGAGCTAGTGAGTTGTTATTTTCTTTTCATTATTATTGCAATCTTTTCATTATTGTAATCTTTTTTTTAATATAATATTATCCTTTTTAAATATTGTGTTCTCTTTTATTTTTGCATGTAATGAAAATGAATTTCTTTCATCTTACTTTGATTTCAATTCCCATTATGAGTAGCTAACTTTCCTTAGTATTTGATCGTGAGGATCCATGAAGTGAGATGAGGGTATCTTTTATGTCGTAGTTTTATTTTTGTCATTTCATTCTCGATCCTTCTTTGATGCCTCTTTTTGTGTCGACTCCGTATTTCCGGTATACGGTAGTAGGCATTTGATCTCATTTCATAGAAGTTGATAAACTCATTGATTTGAAAGATCACTTAAACAAGGAAGGAGTTGCTCGCAATCCTAGAGATAGGACGACGTAAATCCTCCGGATTGGAGTCAAATCCAATAGCGCGGATCACCTCAATAATGCAACTTTAAGCTTCTTTGATTTGTAAAGAGATTTTGATCAAAGTGTCTATAAGTTAGGAGACTTAATACTCTAGCGAGATTTTGTCTTATTTTCGGATCCGTCACGGTCAAGTTTGATTTGCAAGTTTAAAGCTATTCTTTTATCTCTCTCATCTCATTTCATGGTGAATCTTCGATCGAATGCTAGTCTTTTTATTATAAGTTTTCCATCTAAAAATTATCTTTAGTTTTTTTTCGAAAAAATTCTTAAAACCCATCTATCTTTCGGTTGGATAATAGTTAAAGCATGAGTAGTAGTACTTGACAACCCCGTGTTTAAATACGACCTTGGTACTACAATTCGATAGGTACACTTGCCTTTTCGAGTTGAAAGTAATTTTGACACCAAGTTTTTGGCGCCGTTGACGGGGACTCTTCGTCAATATTTTGAAAACGCTTTCGCTATTAATTCTGCAAAAAAATTTTAAAAAAAAATCAACCCACATTATCTTTACTTCTACCCAACCTAAAATCTCTCGAAAAGGGCAAGGTGGCTTTAATGATGCAACTATTTTGTCTAGTATCTTGCAAACCCTTCACCGGGTAGCCCTTGGGAAGTTCGGGAGCCAATCCGTTAAATATATATATATACATATTTTTCAAATTTTTTTTTTCGGTCTGCCAATAGCGGTCTAATTCCTATTTTCAACAACAAAAAAATCCAAAAAAAATTAATTAATAATCTTCTTTCCATTTCCTGCAAGAATATAAAAATTTTATATTAAGTACCATTTTATTTTAGCGGGAACAATTCCTTTTTTATTTTCGTTCTTCTCTGTTCTCTTCTATTTTCCTCCTTTGTTTTTTTTAGTGCATGACCCGCACGAATCCGTCGCTACTTGTTGATTTGGACCCAGAAATCGAACGCTCCTTTCGGAGACAACTACGATTCGGGGCTTCAACTTCTCAAACAGCGGTTGAGGATTCCTCCGGGGATTGCAATTTTAATTCTGAAATGGGAGACCCTAACCCAGAAATGGCTCAGCAAAGGACCATGTCCGATTATGCTCGACCCAATCTGGAAGGGACTGAAACAAGTATTGTTCGACCTGCAATTGCGAAAAATAACTTCGAGCTTAAGCCTAGCATCATACAAATGGTGCAGCAATATGTACAGTTCGACGGATTACAAGATGAAGATCCGAACTTACATATTGCTAATTTTCTTGAAATCTGTGACACCTTCAAAATCAATGGTGTCTCAGACGATGCTATAAGGCTAAGACTTTTCCCATTCTCCCTAAGAACTAAAGCCAAACAGTGGTTGAGTTCTCTTCCAAGAGGATCAATCACTACTTGGAACATATTAACTGAAAAATTTCTTGCAAGATATTCCCCCCCTCCAAAACTGCTAAGCTAAGAAATGATATAACTCCGTACTCTCAAATTGCTTCTGAGACCCTCTATGACACTTAGGAGAGGTTCAAGGAACTTTTGAGACGATTCCCCCATCATGCTCTGCATGTATGGTTACAGGTCCAGACATTTTATAATGGGCTAAATCAAGAAACTAAGCAAATGATAGATGACGCTTCCGCTGGTTCTTTGGATTGCAAAACTCCGGAAGCCGCTCTTGAGCTTATCGAGGACATGGCGATGAACACTTATCAGTGGAATTCATCTAGGACTCGCCCATCTAAACCTGCAGGTATCTATGAAGTGGATTCGGTGTCGCAACTGGTGCTACAAGTGGAGATGTTGAACAAGAAGATTTCGGAGATGACTGCTGCCTCCGCCCCTCAGGTATTTGAAAATACAATTGCTGCTGCTGCCGAGCAAGTGGATTATCTGGGGAACATACCCAGGCCTGCTCAAAATAATGCTTCGAACTTTTCTGCTTTTTCTAATTTTTCTGCTCCGCCCAGTTTTAATTCTTCTTCAAACTCATATCACCCTGGATGGCGTAACCATCCAAATTTTTCTTGGAGTAATCCCGCGAATGTCGCACGTCCACCGCACGATTTCACTCCACCACCACCACAACAACAAAATCAACATTTTCAAAAACCTCCCTCTTTGGAGGAAATACTTTCAAGATACATAAGCACCAATGAAGCTAC
The DNA here is from genome assembly GCA_039513925.1 of Platanthera zijinensis. Classification (NCBI taxonomy): domain Eukaryota; kingdom Viridiplantae; phylum Streptophyta; class Magnoliopsida; order Asparagales; family Orchidaceae; genus Platanthera; species Platanthera zijinensis. The sequence goes on along the minus strand of CM077095.1, from coordinate 100,006,609 downwards.
CATTATAAATCTAACTGGCTCCGTGAAAAGTTTAGAGAACCAGGTCGGGCAACTCGCCAAGGCTTTTTCCGAGAGACCACCTAGAACTCTTCCCTCGAACACTGAACCTAACCCAAGGGAGCACGCAAATGCGATTTCCCTTCGGAGCCGTAAGGTTATTAACGAGCCCACCACAAGGGAAGAGCCAAAGGTGATTGTCCCTCCTGCTGCGGAAATAACTATCCCCACGAAAAATGATAAATCAACTTTTGGAAATAAAAAATCTACTTTTGATAAAGAAAAAGATATTTCTGTTTTTGAAAAGGATAATTCTGCTTTTGGCAAAGAAAATGATGACGTTCAAAATGATACTCCGGTTGTCATAAAAGAATTTCTGCCACCTCCCTACCCCGCTAAGCTTAGGAGAGATAAACTAGATGACCAATACCAACGCTTTCTTGAAATGTTTAAACAAATTCACATTAATTTGCCATTTCATGAAGCGATTAGTCAAATGCCTAAGTATGCAAAATATCTTAAGGATTTATTAACAAACAGGAAAAAATTAGAAAATTTATCGCATGTAACCTTAAATGAAGAATGCTCGGCGGTCATAAAAAATTCCAATCTTCCTAAAAAGATAAATGATCCGGGTAGTTTTTCGATTCCTTGCGTTTTTGGTGATCTGTTTGTTAAACATGCGCTAGCGGATTTAGGTGCGAGCATCAACTTGATGCCTTTTTCATTGTTTAAAAAGATAGGATTGGGCATTCTCAGCCCTACGCGTATGAGTATTCAATTGGCTGATCGTTCAATTAAGTATCCGTTAGGTATCATAGAGGATGTGCTAGTGAAGGTCGACAAATTCATCTTCCCGGTGGATTTTGTCATTCTTGATATTGAAGAAGACGTCGAGGTTCCCCTTATCCTTGGTCGTCCCTTCCTAACCACCTCTCGTGTGGTCATCGATGTAAGTAACAGAAAACTTTTGCTTCGCGTGGGAGATGACGAGGTGACGTTTTCAATAAATCAATCCATGAAAAATTCTTTAAAAAATGACGACTCATGTTTCTTCCTTGATGTTTTGAATGAAGACTCTTCTCTCTATCTTTCAAATGTTTCTTCCAATGATTTTTCTTCCTCTTTTTCTGATTTTTCTACAAATGTTTTTGAAGAAACGGTTATGTCCGCGCAGACCAACTTTGCTAATGAAAAAGTTTTTAGACAAAAAATTATGAAAATATTGTTTTTGAAAATGAAAAAGTTTTAAAGAACTCTTACGATGAACCACCCAACTTAGAACTAAAACCCCTTCCCGAACATCTCAAATATGCCTTTCTTGAACAAAATTCTAAATTGCCCGTTATAATCTCGGCTTTGCTTTCTCAATCCGAAAACGATCAATTGATCGAACTACTACAAAAGCATCGCCGAGCTATAACGTGGCAAATTTCTGATATTCCTGGCATAAGCCCCTCCTTTTGCACCCACAAAATATTTTTTGAAAATAATTCTAAGGGTGTAGTCCAACCTCAACGTCGTCTTAATCCTAATATGAAAGAGGTTGTGAAGGGCGAGGTTCTTAAGTTATTAGATGCGGGGATAATCTATCCTATTTCTGATAGTAAGTGGGTAAGTCCGGTTCAGGTTGTGCCTAAGAAGGGTGGGATCATGGTAGTAACAAATGAAAATAATGATTTAATTCCAACTAGGACGGTAACGGGATGGAGGATGTGCATCGATTACCGTAAATTAAATGATGCCACTCGTAAAGATCACTTCCCCTTCCCTTTATCGATCAAATTTTAGAACGCTTGTCCGGGCATAGTTTTTATTGTTTTCTCGACGGTCTTTCGGGATACTTCCAAATCCCTATTGCACCCGAGGAACAAGAGAAGACAACATTCACTTGCCCTTTCAGAACTTTTGCCTACCGTAGGATGCCTTTCGGGCTATGCAACGCACCAGCTACCTTTCAGCGGTGCATGCTGGCCATTTTCGATAAGTATGTAGAAAACATTATGGAAGTGTTTATGGACGACTTCTCGGTTTTTGGCGACTCGTTTGAGTTATGTTTAAAGAATTTAGGAAAAATTTTAAAACGCTGCGAAGAAACAAATCTAGTTTTAAATTGGGAAAAGTGCCACTTTATGGTACGTGAAGGCTTAGTCCTTGGCCACAAAATTTCCGCTAAGGGAATTGAAGTGGACAAGGCAAAAATCGAAGTAATTGAAAAGTTACCGCCGCCTACGAATATCAAAGCGATAAGAAGTTTTTTAGGACATGCGGGTTTTTATCGAAGATTTATTAAGGACTTTTCAAAAATGACTAAGCCTCTCACCCACCTTCTCGAGAAAGACGCTCCTTTTGTTTTTGACGATTCTTGTTTAGAGGCGTTCGACTTAATTAAATCCAAACTTGTAAATGCTCCGATTATGATCGCCCCAGTTTGAGATTTACCTTCTGAAATTATGTGCGACGCAAGTAATTTTGCGGTCGGTGCGGTACTAGGACAACGTATAGCTAATAATTTCCACCCAATCTATTACGCTAGCAAAACGCTTAATTCAGCGCAAGAAAATTACACTACAACTGAAAAGGAACTCTTAGCTGTCATTTTTGCTTTTGAAAAATTCCGACCCTACATCACTCTTTCTAAGGTTATCGTTTTTACGGATCACTCCGCTTTGAAGTACCTCCTTTCTAAACCGGATGCCAAGCCGCGTCTTATTCGTTGGATCCTATTACTTCAAGAATTCGACTTGGAGATCCGGGATAAGAAAGGAGCGGAAAATTTAGCGGCTGATCATCTTTCATGCCTAGAAAATCCTGAAATGGATATTTTTGATGAAAATTTACCTATTGATTCTTTTCCGGATGAACAAATTTTAAATGTTTCTTCTTCTACCCCCTGGTTTGCCGATTTGGCCAATTATCTGGTGGCCCTCATCCTCCCAAAAGAATACTCTTCTCAACAAAAGAAGAAATTCTTTTCTGAGTTGAAGTATTATTTTTGGGAGGATCCATTTCTGTTTCGCATTTGTGCGGATTAGGTGGTAAGAAGATGTGTCTCTCAGGAAGAAGGTCAACAAATTTTAAAGCATGTTCTTGAAGGTCCGACTGGCAGACACTTTCAAGCAAACCGCACCGCACACAAAGTACTTAGTGCTGGCTACTTTTGGCCAAGCATATTTAAAGTTGCACAAATCTTTGTGGGCTGGTGCGATCGATGCCAGCGGACTGGAAACATCTCTAATAAAAATGAAATGGAACAAAATTATTTTCTCGAATGCGAAGTTTTTGATTTGTGGGGCATAGACTTTGTCGGTCCATTTCCCTCAAGTTTCGGAAATAAATACATTTTAGTCGCCATCGATTACGTCTCTAGATGGGCGGAGGCCCAAGCTTTACCAAGTAATGACGCTCGCGTAGTCATAAATTTCTTAAAAAAATTATTTTCTCGTTTTGGTTTTCCTCGAGCGATCGTTAGTGATAGAGGGAGACACTTTTGTAACACCCAACTAGCTAAGGTTCTAACTAAATATGGCGTTATACATAATTTATCCACCGCTTATCACCCCCAAACTAACGGTCAGGTCGATGTTGTCAATCGAGAACTAAAAAGAATTTTGGAAAAAAACTGTTTATACTTCTCGTAAAGATTGGTCCTTAAAATTAGACGATGCTCTTTGGGCCTATCAGACAGTGTACAAGACCGCCATCGGTTGTACTCCTTTCCGATTAGTCTATGGAAAATCGTTTCATCTTCCGGTAGAAGTAGAACATCGAGCGTATTGGGCATTAAAATTTTTTAATTTCGATTCGCACTCAGTCGGCGAGCATAGGAAAAATCAGTTGAATGAACTCGATGAATGGAGAGCGTACGCTTTTGAAAATAAAAAACTTTATAAAGAACACACGAAACTTTATCACGATAAGAACTTACGCCACCCTAAAACATTTAAACCAGGCGATCAGGTTCTTCTTTATAATTCGCGTTTACATCTTTTTCCTGGCAAACTTAAATATAGATGGTCTGGACCGTTTACGGTCAAACAGGTTTTTTCCTTATGGCACTGTGTTACTCTCGCACCCGGATAAGGGTGATTTTAAAGTGAATGTGCATAGACTTAAACTTTATTTTTCAAATGATTCTGTGTCTCCTGCAACGGAGGATCTTGTCTTGGACTCCTGAATATTTTATCATCCTGTGGAACTTTTATTTTATTTTATTTTTGGACTTCTCTTAATAATTATGAAGACTTTTAATTTTATTCGGACTTTAAATTGTTGTAATAAAAAAACACTCTTGGGAGCTTGCCCAAGTATTTTTTGCTTTTATTTTTATTTTGCTCTTCCTCTCGATGGCCAAACAAGTACTAGTTCGTGATCGCCGTTCCAACGTTGCTGATATAAAGATGGATCAAGTCAAACTGTTGACGATCAAGTGCACTAAAAAGCAAGCATGGGGGAGTGACATCCGCCTTCATCCCACAAACCCGGGGAAGTCCTGTTCTTTTTATTACTTTCTGCATTTTTTTTCTCAGTCTCCTTCTCTTTTTCTTTTTGTTTCTTTCATTGAGGACAATGAAGACTCTTAACATGGTGGAGGGTTTAGTTAGTTTCTTTTTTTTCCTTCCTAAAAAAAATATGTGTTAAAAATTAGTATAGTTATATTTTTTTAAGTTTTTTTTAGTATTGCTTTTTAACTTCTTCAAAAATACAAAAATACAAAAAATTTTATAAAATACAAAACAAAAAAAAATTAGAAAAATAAAAAAAACGAAAAAAAATGTCAAAATCTATTTGAAAAACAAAATCAAAAAATTATTTTCTATCCTTATTTTTATGTTTCTTCTAGTGATGTGCAGGCCCATGCGGTTCCTTAGCTCTATTTAGATTTCTTTGAAACGGTTTTCTAAATTTATCAGTTTAACATAGCTTAGTTTTACTAGTTTCTTGTTCTTAAATATAGGCATCCATTTTTTATGTTATAAGTTAGCAATTTGTAGTTATGTCTTTTTATTCGGTTAGTTGCTTACGAATGGTTGCTAGGTTATATTAGCTCTTTTTCATTTGTGAGGTAGTCTTTCTTGGTGTCTAAAACTTGTCCCTAGCTACTCTCGAAGCATGTGCGTTGTTTTTACGTACTTTAGAAATGATTTAGGCCACCCTTTGACTCGTTTGAGCTTTTCTTGCCCACCAAAAAATTTTAGCATTGCAAAACAAATTTGGGTCTTTTCCATGTTTATTTGATTTAGCTCCACCTTTATTTCATTATTTTCACCAAATCCAAAATGCCTCTCCTATTTTTCACACTAAAATTTTGAGCTTAAAAATCATTTTTGTGAAGGGGTTTTATCTTTGAAATGAAAGGAAATTTTAAAAGCCTATTTTTGGAGCTCTCTCTTTCTTATGAAAAAATGTTATTATCAAAATTTAATAAAAAAAACAACAAAAACAAAAGAGAGAAAAAATTTTATTTGTGGCCAAATTTTGAAAAGAGAAAAATTTCATGGCCTTGTTTTGTAGTTTGAATTGGAGAAATGACTTGCTTTTCATTTCTCATTTTTTTTATCATTTTTTTTTATTTTGAGCTCACCCTTGGTTTAGTGTGTTTTAACCATCACATTTATCCTTGATTTTCAATTCCTAATTATTTACCTAAGCCAAGTCTTAACACCTATTTTAAGTCCTATTAATCTTTAGAACGTAAATTCGCGTAGTGGAGAAAGTGTGAACGGACAAGCCTATGACCACCATCATTGATGGATTTATTTGGAGGTTACCTTGAGGTATTTTAGGGTTAATTGTTATCTAGCAACCTAGTAGTTCTTTAATGCACCGTTTATTTAGAACCTCTACTTTTGTTTTCCTTATTTTCATTTATTTTGGATGCCCTGTTTTAGGGATTTAGAAATGTGTGACTCTTTTTTATATTCTAATGATAATTTTAGGTCTCCACATTCAAATTTTCTATTGTGCGCTTCCCATCCCACTAGTTGTTAACATGAACATTAGGATAGTTTAATTTTTCATGTTTTGGTTTTCTTAACTATGGAACTTAAAAAATAAAATATATCTTTTGCTTTTTCCATAGTCTTTATTTCTTTTTGCTTGAGGGCAAGCAAAAGCTCTAGCATGGAGGAATTTGATGACTACTTTTAGTCATCATTTTTTGGGTAGATTAGTATGCAAAATTCCTAGTTTAATTATATGCTTTAAGTATTTTTATGTTTGTTATGTTTTATTTCTTATTTAAAGTCTTTTGTGTTATGATATAAAAATCTATAGTTTTATTATATGTATTTTTATTATTTTATGTATTATGTTATGTTATGTTATGTTTAGTTAGTATAGTTAATGTTATGTTATGATTAGTTTTAATTTTATCTTTTATGTATTTTTATTTTTGTTGTTGTTCCATGTCTTATGTTTATCCAAAAATGACAACTCATGTTCTTGTTTTATTTGTGTAGGTTCAAGCCCATTTGATGCAACACCAAGCAACCCTTCTCCATGGAGCAGCCCGGCCTTTTAAATGCAACCCAACATGTTACCTGAGAACCTCAAGAAGCCCACAACCTCAAGCTCGGCCAGCCCACCTCTCAAGAAGCCCAAACCCGAGCCCTTTCATATACCTCTTCCATTTGGAGCAGCCCATACAAAGCCCACAATGGCCGGCCACCTTTTGCTCTCCCCCTCTCTATTTCTCCTTCATATTTTATTGCATGCATTAACATTTCCCATACAATGGCCGGCCACACCATGTCCACCTCTCTCTCTTCCTCTTCCCCCTTTTATTATTCTCCTCACTTTTATTCCTTATTCACTCTTTCTTTTATTACCTTAAATAAAATGAAATGAAACCTCCCATTCTCTCTCCCCTCATTAAAATCCATGCATGAACCCTTGCCTCTTGCTATGGCTGGCCACCCCCCCATGACTCTTCATTTCCATCTATTGGGTATTGTATCCACAATTACCTGGATTTGAGGAAGCCTCCTGTCAAGCTAAGATGAATTCACAATGTATTTGATGCTCTGTCTTCAAGTTATGCTTGCAGTTAATCCACGCTAAGTACACACCAATGTCAGGGTGCAGTGGGTCAATATACACGGGTCTGCGCAACGTAATCCCTCGTTGAGCAGATCAGTGTGTTGGCTTACGTGTGCTCTCTCTATTGGAGTGTACTTACTTTCAAGCACAGGGTCGAGATAGAGCAAGAGTTGAAGAGGAGCAAGGATGGGTCAAAGACCAACTCATGGGAAGAAAGACGAAGAATCGTCTAAGTTAGAATCGACGAGAATCACTAGTGATTCTCGCCGAATCGTCGAGAATCACTCGCCGATTCTCGCCGACTACATCTGGCTGACTCAACGCCTTCAAGAATTCTGCCAAGTCAGAATCGGCGAGAATCACCCGGCTGACTCAACGCTTACAAAATTCACGCTAAGTCAGAATCGTCGAGAGTCATTAAGTGATTCTCGACGAATCGTCGAGAATGACTCTGCATTCTCGCCGATTCGTCGAGAATGGATTGTGACTCTCGCCGATTCTCTCCGGATGGCAAGCCCTTCAGCTAAAATTCTTCCAAGGAGAATTCGACGGGAATCATAAGTGATTCTCGCCAATTCGTCGAGAATCACCCATGATTCCCGCCGAATTTTCCTTAGGCGAATTCCGTTGGCTCGCTAGACCGGACCAAGTGTTCAGGCGCTGTTTGAACCGAAAATAGGGTTTCGTCTTGTGGGGCCCACAACGGTCATAAGGGGGTATACTACAGTATATATACTCTCCTATTTTGAACTTACAAGACAGCGAAGAAAACAAAAAGAAAAGACGGACGTCGCGGACGTGACCTAGCAGATCGCGTATTTCCTTCCGCCGCCGTCGCTGCTCGAAAGTTTGTCGCTGCCGCTGATCGGATTCTTCTTGATCTCTCGGCGACAGAAACTTAGCCAAGCAACGCGTCTCACGTTTCTTCTTGAGATCCTTTGTCTCTTGGTTTGTTGAACGAGAATACTTTCCTCTTTCGAATTGATTGAGACGATCGATCCAAGTAAGAACGTTGGTAGACCTTGCTAGCTTTGTTACGATGTCTGGATCTACAAAGCATCTCCTCCGCAATCCTTTGCCACCGCCGATCTCGGGGAGATCCTCTCCAAGAGAGTGCTTAGGTCGTGAACTCTTCGTCTTCTTCAAGAATGCTTCATCGAACGAAGAGGGACACCAAGCGCTCCAAACGTAGTTTGTATTTTTGTACATTCTATTTTTGCTTTTGTTATAAAGGAACTTTGTTTCCTCATTGTAAGGGTTGGGTGCAAACCTTGGTGGAGGAGTAGTGACTCCTTCGGGTGGAAGGGTTTCTTCCATAGTGTGAGGATTGGATTTCAATCCGGTTGGTGAAGTGACCGAGTCATCCCTTGTTGGGAGATAGGTCGAAGGGGGAAAGTGGACGTACCCAAATCGGGGAACCACTATAACTGCCTGTGTGTTTCTGTGTTGTGCTTGTTTTGTTCTCTTGTACAGGTTAATTTTTAATTCCGCAAAAAGACTGCAAATCACCTATCCCCCCCATAGGTGAAGGTAGTTGACACTAGATTGACTTTCAAGTGGTATCAGAGCTAGGTTGCTCATCAAAAAGGTTAACACCTTGAGTATAATCCTGCCTCTAGTGTCAACAAGAAGATCAGATTCAAGCATGGAGTTGTATTCTGAAGTCTCTCCCCTAAGACTCCCTGCATGCACAAAGGAGTATTATCCCATTTGGAAGATGAGAGTGTCGTTTCATCTGGAGGCCATTGACCCTCGAGCGTCACTCATCTTGGAAGAGGGTCCCTTCATTCCCATGAAGGCTTTCGGCTCAGGAAAGGATCTCCAAAACCCCAAGAGTCCCAAAGAGATGTCTGAGACCGAGCTCTCTCTGTTGAACCTAGACAAGGTGATTCGTCAGATCATCACTGATGTCTGGTCTGGACCATCTCACTCTAGATTGGACAAGTGTAAGACTGCAAAGTCAATGTGGTACACCATCTCAGACCTCATGGAGGGATCAGAGACAGCTCAAATCAGTTGCCAGCAAGAGGATGAAGCATACATGGGGGTCCTCATTTCTGAAGATGAAGGTCATGACCAATCTCTCAGTATCAGGGCTCATGTGTCCACGTCCGAGACTGAATAAGAAGTTGAGGAAGACAGTTCTGATGAAGCTGACATAACAGTCACTTCCAATCTGAATGCTAACTCTGAACAGCAAAGTCAGGAGCAGGTAACTTCTTCATCATGCTCCTCTCCTCTTGAAGTTCCTGAAGACAGGAATAGTTCAGAGGGTTGTCCTTCTAGTGATGGAAGGGATATGGATAGCTTCAATCAAAAGATTGAAAATCTTGATTCCCTTGAGAGTGCCCTTCAGAAGAGCAACTTACTTGTGGAGGAGCAAGCTAAGGAGATTGCTCAGCTGAAGACCTTGATGAATCTCCAATTTGAATCCATCAAGGTAAAGGACTCAAAGATCTCGGACATAGAGAGTCGTCTAGAGATCGAGAAGAGGATAGCTTCTAACTTTTCCAAGATAGATGCTATCAAGAGAAAAGCAGAAAATGGGTGGATCTCCAAAATCATTAATTCATGGAGAAATGGGGAAACTGTGTTCTGACCCCCCACCCCGAGTAGGAAGGGCACACATCATGCTTTCAGGTATAACCACAGGAACAACCATGGTCACTGCAAGAATGATCGGCCCTCAGGTGGAAATGCCCACAGTGCAAGATCTGTCATGGCTACCCAGGAGAGAATACCCAAGGCTCATCCTGAACCCTTTGTATTCTCAGCCTCAACCCCAACCCATCATGAATCTGCAGGAACCAGCTCTCACTGCATTAATCACCACCCTAGGACACAGGAAAGGGGGGTTAGGAAACATGTAGTAAGTACTCATGGGGCCCCTGGAAGGTTGCTGACTGAAAGGAAGACACCACCTCCCAGGCCTCATGACACTCACCACATGCTCTCTATCCACCCTCCCACGTGTCACGGTGAAAAAGGCCAATTTGTGAGCAGAACCTGTCCTGTCCCGTTTAGACCTAAGATCACGACTACCTCAGTCAGTAGATCAGGTCAGAAATGACGATACAACATTCATGAGTGTTGGTGCTGTGGCAAGGTGGGTCACTTTGCCGTAGATTGTTGGCACAATCCCTCTGTGCCAAGGGCAAGGGTATGTCCATTTCCTTTGGGCAGAGTTAGCCTTCCTGACAGGATTCCTGTAGGAAGGCATTCGAGATTTTATGCTGACAAGAACCTAGGACCCAATACTTATTGGGTTCCTAAGGTAAGATAATTCTTTTTTGCAGGATAGTCTAGGTTCCCATAGATATAATGGGAACTAGACATGAGATGTTCCAAGAATGATATGGAACAAGTATTTGGGATAAGAGCAGTGCTAACTAAAATGGCCTACTCAAATTGAACACATGGTGTACCTCAAATAGAAGATCTGAATGATCAGTTTTATGATCCCAGGTACACGCGTTCAGTTTCAATACTTGAGTTATACTATATTGATGTTTACATATATATATATATATATATATGAGTATATATATATATATATATATATATATATATATATATATATATATATATATATATATATATATATATATATATACTCATATATCCACATGAATTTGTCAATTCATACTCTAAAAGTAAATGTTTATATATATATATATATATATATATATACACATATATGTTCACACACCTGATGAAAGGACGAAATTGTTACAATCTGAAGATTTCCGTACAGTTACATATTTATATATTTGATGATGAATCTCAATGGGTGTAACAAGATTCTACACTTTTTCAACTAGAATTACTCTGTAATTATGTCTAGGGTTAAAATACTGTTTAACTCTATCGAGGTTTCGTGATCATGAAATAAAATGGGGGCAAAGGCTTGAAATTAACATGCCACGGTTGAGCTGTATAGAAAATCCTGTGGACTTCCCCGGTTCGGTATATATATAAATAGCATAAATCGCCATTTAACTCTTCATATCCCCAATCTCGCGAGCATCCCGAAGAATCCCCTAGAGCATCCCGTCGACTTCCCAGACTCCTCACGTCTTCCCATCGATCGTGCGAAAGCTCGTCCCGTGCTTCGATCGCCTAGTGGTCTTCATCTCTCCTCCGGGCTTCCGTCGACAAAATCCCAAGGACGCAAGGATCGTGCCGTGCTCCAGTCGGCTCCGTGCTTCCGGCGTCTTCCCGTCGTGTTTCCCTCTCCGTCGACTTTCATTCCTTCTTCCCGTCAGGTGCTCCCGTCGGTTCCGTGCCTTACAGTCGCCTTCGTCCCGCCGAAAGCCATCTCATCGCTCGGCGCTAGGGTAACGTTCCCTCATCCTTGAAATTTCTTGTCTAGCATAGTACCTATACTAGAAATTCTAATAGGGTTTAGACACTTGGACATTTCCTGTTTAGGTTTGAAATGGCTCCTAGAACCACAGCAGGACTCCTCACCGGATGTGAACTAGTTAGGGCGGGCTTCTCTCATGCCTCCGATGAGTTCCGAAATATCATCATCATGCTTGAAGAAGCCGGGCTTTCCTTCATCCTGGAGCATCCTTGCAAGATCCTAAATAAGGAAGTGCTGGAATTCTTTGCAACGGCAAAGCTACGACGTGAAGATATACTGATTAAGAGTAAGATTGCCAGTGCACGGATCAAGGTGTCTGCAGGAAAACTCACACAATATTTGCAGCTCACCAGTTCTGATCAAGAGGACTATCTGGAGGAAGAGGATCGAGTCAGGACTCTCCTATTCTATGTAATTGCTCGAGGAACTAAATCGATCAAGCGAAAGGAAATGAATGAGGAAGGGAAGCTCCTGTCGGATATCATTGGGAAAGTACTGATCTGCAAACCAGGTTCCCACGATCATATCTCTGGTGATATGTTCAAGATCTTGGTGGCTATTGTGTGTCGAAAAAGATACAACTGGGGGGCTATGCTATTTGAGAAAATTAAAGATACTCTCCGAACCCCAAATTTTGGACGAATCATTAGCCTGTATCTCAACCAGCTGGATGGAGACAGGTTCGATATGAGTAAGGGAGTTCCTTTACATTACTTGAAGAAAATGGATTCAAGCGTATTTGACAGATGGGAAAGAAGGATTGGTCAAGCAGCTGTAGCTAAAGAACATGATGAAACCTTGGCTGAGGCCCATGGGAATGAAGATAATAGAGCTCCAGAAGACCCCGTGACTGAACCCAGTGACGTTCCTGATCTACTGCCTGCAGGAACTGAGGGGGAGTCTCTACCCGCTTCTACTGAAATACACAGGACAGATCTCTTAGTACCGGATCATCCTGATATAGTTTCTGACATTTCCCAAATTGCAAAAGATGCAGTTGAAACCCTTGCCACAGATCAGGGTGATGAGGAGGAAGACGAGGAGGAAATGGACGATGCTGTAATTGACAATGAGGATATGGAAGATGAGGTTACTGAAGAAGAGGAAGTTGTAAATGGAACAACCTTGAGGGAGATGGTGGAGATGGTGGAGCCACAGGATGAAGTTGATGTTCCATCTGAAAAACGGCCTCCAGTGGTAGGTCATGAGAAATCTGGTGCAACAATTGAGGTGGAGTCCTCTCAGCAAAAGATGATAAGCATTCCTGAGAAAACTACAGAGGCTGCCCCTATCCCCCCATTGGAGACTGTGCACGTATCAAGCTCCCCCAGTGTTTCTGCTGAAGAAGAAGACCAAGGCATGCCTCAGGGTTATCCACTACGACCAAATCTAGCAAATCACACCGTGAACATCATTCAAGGGATAGTGGATGAACTAAAAGCTTCTTTTGAGAAATCACACAACAAGGTACTAAAAAGAAATAAACAATCTGAGGAGCTAATGTTGAAGAATGTTGTAGAAATCAATCATAAGCTGGATCAGATGGAAAAGATGTTTAATGCTAAGTATACAGAAGCTGGCACTGCAGTTACTCTTCTCATGCAAGGATTTCAGAAGAATACGACCGATCTCGTAGTGGTAAATCAGAATGCACATGTTGTGGCCAACAACATTAAGTTGTTCGATGGAAACATGGTGACTCTCAACGCCAATCAACAATTCTTGCTAAATGAGTTTTCCAAGACTGAAAAGCATATAGATGAGTCACTGCATTCTTATGCAAACTCAATTGCCCTAGAAGCCAAAAAGGGGGAGGAAGAATATAAAGCTAAGATGGCAGGGCTACAGGAAATAATAATCGGAAACTTCGAACAGTCAAATGAATATGTATATAACCGTTGCCAGTGGCTTGTTCAACAAGTGTCAGGCACTCCTATTCCTGTTAATCCTGAGGTTAATCCTGCTGCTGAGATTAGTACTGCTGCTGATGAGGGGGAAAGTGTAGAAGAAGTTCCTCTTAGTGAAGCTGATGCTAAAAGGGCTGCTAGGGCCACTGCCAAAGCTACTCTCAGGGCCATGTTTGACCAGGAAGCCTTAGCGAAAGGAAAAAGAAAACTCCAAGAAGGGATGTCCAAAGAAACTCCAACCGTGAAGAAAGTAAGATTGAAGGAGGATGAAGTGAGAAATGAAAGATGGAGTCCTGTTTCAAGGAGCATTATCTTGGATACCTTTACGCTACAGCAGAGGGGGGAAATCAATCGGAATGATGTATACAATCAGTATGAGTGGGAGCTGCATAAAGAATATGAAGCTAAACGGAATATCTTTTTCAGGTCCAACACTGTGGAACATAAAGCTCCTCCCCCCAGATATTATCCAAAGCCTAAGGAGTATTTTGAGAGACAAAGCAAGAAATTCTTGGCTCAAAAACTAAAGGATGATTTAGCTAGGGAGAAATAGGCTTAGGATTATGGCTTGTCATTTCCTCAATGCATGTTTTTATCTTCATGTTGTTGTATGAACAATTCTTGTGGATATATATATATATATATATATATATATATATATATATATATATATATATATGATTTCATGATTGACACAAATATTGTTCTGTTTGCCTTTATTTCTCTGTGTCTTGTCTCTCTTAATTTGCCTTGTATATTACTCTGGTTGGTGTAATTCATCTTAGCTAGTAGGATTTTGGCTTCTTCAAATAGAGGGAGATTGTTGGGTATTGTATCCACAATTACCTGGATTTGAGGAAGCCTCCTGTCAAGCTAAGATGAATTCACAATGTATTTGATGCTCTGTCTACAAGTTATGCTTGCAGTTATTCCACGCTAAGTACACACCAATGTCAGGGTGCAGTGGGTCAATATACACGGGTCTGCACAACGTAATCCCTCGTTGAGCAGATCAGTGTGTTGGCTAACGTGTGCTCTCTCTGTTGGAGTGTACTTACTTTAAAGCACAGGGTCGAGATAGAGTAAGAGCTGAAGAGGAGCAAGGATGGGTCAAAGACCAACTCATGGGAAGAAAGACGAAGAATTGTCTAAGTTAGAATCGACGAGAATCACTAAGTGATTCTCGCCGATTCGACTAGTGATTCTCGCCGAATCGTCGAGAATCACTCGCCGATTCTCACCGAATGCATCCGGCTGACTCAACGCCTTCAAGAATTCTGCCAAGTAAGAATCGGCGAGAATCACCCGGCTGACTCAACGCTTGCAAAATTCACGCTAAGTCAGAATCATCGAGAGTCATTAAGTGATTCTCGACGAATCGTCGAGAATGACTCTGCATTCTCGCCGATTCGTCGAGAATGGATTGTGACTCTCGCCGATTCTCTCCGGATGGCAAGCCCTTCAGCTAAAATTCTTCCAAGGAGAATTCGACGGGAATCATAAGTGATTCTCGCCGATTCTTCGAGAATCACCCATGATTCCCGCCGAATTTGCCTTAGGCGAATTCCGTTGGCTCGCTGGACCGGACAAAGTGTTCAGGCACTGTTTGAACCGAAAATAGGGTTTTGTCTTGTGGGGCCCACAATGGTCATAAGGGGGTATACTACAGTATATATACTCTCCTATTTTGAACTTACAAGACAGTGAAGAAAACAAAAAGAAAAGACGGACGTCGCGGACGCGACCTAGCAGATCGCGGATATTCTTCCGCCGCCGTCGCCGCTCGAAAGTTTGTCACCGCCGCTGATCAGATTCTTCTTAATCTCTCGGCGACAGAAACTTAGCCAAGCAACGCGTCTCACATTTCTTCTTGAGATCCTTTGTCTCTTGGTTTGTTGAACGAGAATACTTTCCTCTTCCGAATCGATTGAGACGATCGATCCAAGTAAGATCGTTGGTAGACCTTGCTAGCTTTATTATGAAGTTTGGATCTACAAAGCATCGCCGCCGCAATCCTTTGTCGCCGCCGATCTCGGGGAGATCCTCTCCAAGAGAGTGCTTAGGTCGTGGACTCTTCGTCTTCTTCAAGAACGCTTCATCGAACGAAGAGGGACACCAAGCGCTCCAAACGTAGTTTATATTTTTGTACATTCTAATTTTGCTTTTGTTGTAAAGGAACTTTGTTTCCTCATTGTAAGGGTTGGGTGCAACCCGTGGTGGAGGAGTAGTGACTCCTTCGGGTGGAAGGGTTTCTTCCATAGTGTGAGGATTGGATTTCAATCCGGTTGGTGAAGTGACCGAGTCGTCCCTTGTTGGGAGATAGGTCGAAGGGGGAAAGTGGACGTACCCAAATCGGGGAACCACTATAATTGCCTGTGTGTTTCTATGTTGTGCTTGTTTTGTTCTCTTGTGCAGGTTAATTTTTAATTCCGCAAGACTGCAAATCACATATCCCCCCATAGGTGAAGGTAGTTGACACTAGATTGACTTTCACCATCTCATCTAGAACCTTCTCCCTCTCCTATAAAAGGAACCCCATCCCTCTTCATTATGTTGAGCAATTTTTATGTTAAGAGCTTAGTGAAGTTTTGGAGTTGAATTGTAGAGAGCAAGAGAGCTAGTGAGTTGTTATTTTCTTTTCATTATTGTTGCAATCTTTTCATTATTGTAATCTTTTTTTTTCCTTAATATAATATTGTCCTTTTTAAATATTGTGTTCTCTTTTATTTTTGCAAGTAATGAAAATGAATTTCTTTCATCTGACTTTGATTTCAATTCCCATTATGAGTAGCTAATTTTCCTTAGTATTCGATCATGAGGATCCATGAAGTGAGATGAGGGTATCTTTTATGTCGTAGTTTTATTTTTGTCATTTCATTCTCGATCCTTCTTTGATGCCTCTTTTTGTGTCGACTCCGTATTTCCGGTATACGGTAGTAGGCATTTGATCTCATTTTATAGAAGTCGAGAGACTCTTTGATTTGAAAGATCACTCAAAGAAGGAAGGAGTTGCACGCAATCCTAGAGATAGGACGACGTAAATCCTCCGGATTGGAGTCAAATCCAATAGTGCGGATCACCTCGATAATGCAACTTTAGGCTTCTTTGATTTGTAAAGAGATTTCGATCAAAGCGTCTATAAGTTAGGAGACTTAATACTCTAGCGAGATTTTGTCTTATTTTCGGATCCGTCATGGTCAAGTTTGATTTGCAAGTTTAAAGCTATTCTTTTATCTCTCTCATCTCGTTTCATGGTGAATCTTCGATCGAATGCTAGTCTTTTTATTATAAGTTTTCCGTCTAAAAATTATCTTTAGTTTTTCTCCGAAAAAATTCTTAAAACCCATCTATCTTTCGGTAGGATAATAGTTAAAGTATGAGTAGCAGTACTTGACAACCCCGTGTTTAAATACGACCTTGGTACTATAATTCGATAGGTACACTTGCCTTTTTGAGTTGAAAGTAATTTTGACACCAGTTCCTGCACTTTCTAGTTTCAAGGCAGGGGCTTGACTTCAAGTCTAAGAAGTGAGACCTATTTCTAGGACTGCATCAATAGTTGCTTGAAGCTATAGAATAGAAGTTCTATGATAACATCATCCAAGCGCACTAAATGAGGGTTCCTACCGGCTACAAAAAAGGAAGGGAACCGCCGATGTCGAAAAGAAATGAATGGACAGCTACGGATTCGCACACTGAACTCGTATTCCCAATGGTTGGTCGGTTGGTCGGAGGCCTGGAAGCGTTGATCGGATCGATCGCTGTGGTCAAGTGCGTGGGTCGACCCTTCCGACTAAGCGATCGATAGGGCAATGCTGCCCTTATAACGCAACACGCCACTTCGCTCCGCTCGCCTTCTTTGCTTTGAGTTTTTTCCATAGATCAGATCCTGAAAGTTGTCATTAAGAACAACTTGATTACGCTCATTACAAAATGCCTTCTAATTGAAATCGTCGTTCCACTAAATAGGGAAACCTAAAAGAACCTCCCTTTCCAACCTCGATAACAAAAAATGAGAGTGAACATGGAATTGAGAAGGAAAGAAACCAGAAGATAAGCATCGAATGCTCTCTTTTTTGGGAGGTAGCACTGGTTCTCTTAGTTCCAGCGGTTTCTTTCACTCCTCCATTCAGGCAGTGAGCTTGGTTTGCGCAATTGAATCAATGGTGAAGATACTAACGAGTACATAATAGTGGATGCGACATTACGTTAGTATCTTCGAATAGAAGAAAAGATGCAATTTCATAAGAGAAGAAAGAGGGTAGCGTAGGATATAGTCATTCGACGGTATGCCAGTTTCGTAGTGAAGTTCTAATCACCTTCTTTCATGATTGAGTTGCTTCACTCAATCATGCATCGAGATTTTCTTAGGGAAAATTTCTCAATCGTGACTCTTTCTGATTCCAGCCCGCTTTTGAGACGCCCCGTTCAGAGCAATTCTGGATTTCCAACGATAGCCGTCCTGATTCATCGTAGTATTCTCAGTAGCTTCATCTATCGAGTACGGAAATGGATCTACACCGCCATATGGCATCCCAAGATCGAGTTTAGGAATTTGACTTGAAACCGCCTGTCACGGGAAAAACGGATTAACGACTACATGCTATACTCATTCAAGCCAGTTCGCCTATCGGCAATAAGAACCTAAAAAGACTCATCGCCTATCACTTCAGTGAGTACCTGCCGTCCAATTTGCTCGTCATACTCTTCGCCTATCGGTAAAGCGGACTAATTCCTTTTCCCTCAGCCCATGTAGAGTGTATTCTCTATATAAGCGCATTGAAGAAATGTTCATAGGAATCTATCTTCTATAGATGAAATGTCGATGCCCGAGCAGGACGGACTTTCGTTGGCCTATCGGGTCCCCTTTGTCCTCTTCGTCACTATCGTGACCGTCATCAACCCATTCGTTCACTAACCTCCACCAAATCATCTCGTTCAAGAACACTTCACTACACCATTTTTTCATTAAGGTTTTATTCAACAAATGTCATTAATCATATTTTATCATGATTACTTATATACTAAATTCACCAAAACATTAACGTTATTGTACTACAATCTCTCTAACAAATCCAAAGCCGATTCAACACAAACCAGAGAACTATATGTGCAGGAAAGATTACTGTACAACAACTTCGATCAGGGATTCCTGAGGCTACAGGAATCCGGTGAAGGCATGTAACCCCTCGTTGGAAAGGTTTTTCTGTTGGCTACAATTTTCATGTTCGGCCCACAACCCAGATCCAGCCGTATCGTGTCCGAAAATGGCCGAGAAGACTGCTGCAGGTAAAAAACAAATTTCTGCACGCATCTTAAAGCAAGATGAACAACATCGATTCATCTTCTTCATCAAGCCATATGTTCAAACCATGTCGAGAAATTCCTCCACCCTTATTCACCCTTATGATACCATTTTCTCTTCATGAACCAGGTCCACCATCTACTCAAGGAGATGGGAGAGGTTGAAGACAACACTATCCTTAGGGAACAAGCCCTAGAATGGTCTCTTCCTAGGAAATCTTCATCTCGCAAGTCAAAACTCTTTTGAGTCGACATCTCTCCTAGAAATAACTCTAGATCTTGCACCAAGGGAGAGGGTAGGAAGCTCAACTCAGTTCCGGCATTTCCGGCCATGGATCTCGTCACTCTCCTTGGCGACATCTTTCTCCTTGCTAGTATTGTTTGTTCTTTACGAGAAAAGAGAAGAGGAAAGACTTCCCCAGGAAATCCGACTCCGACCACTCCTTCTCTTCTGTCGGGCTCGTCAAAGAAACATTTAGGGCTTGTCAAGAACGAAGTGATGGCTAGGGTTTTTCGCAAGTCCCTTTTTATAATGAGAAATTAGGGTTAAGTGTTCTGCCACGTATCGGCCTGACACTGGACCGCCTATTATTGCTTTAAATAATTCATGTTGAAAGAACCGGGTCTAATTTGGTCATATTGGCGCAAATCCCAAAACCCGGTTTAGACCGTGAATTGGAATCAGAAAATAGTGGGCCGAAAATTCTCTAAGTCAAAAGCGTTGAGTGAAGCCACCACACTCAACGCCTAAAGCTGCCAGAAAAATCCCATGTCTAAAACCGTTGAGTCTGTTCAACTCTCTCAACGCCTACAGACGCCAAAATAATTTAAGTTAAATGGCGTTAAGTGCGTTGAGTGCACTCAACGTTGCGTTGAGTGCACTCAACACCTAACCCGCCAGAACATTTTCCAAGTAAAATGACGTTGAGTGCGTTGAGTGCACTCAACGCCGCGTTGAGTGCACTCAACGCACTCAATGCCTAACCCGCCAAAAAAATTTTCTAAGTTAAATGGCGTTGAGTGCGTTGACTGCACTCAACGCCGCATTGAGTGCACTCAACGCACTCAACGCCTAACGCGCCAGTAAGTTTTCTAAGTTAGATGACATTGAGTTCATTGGCTGCACTCAATGCCGCATTGAGTGCACTCAACGCACATAATGCCTAACCCGCCAGCAAGTTTTCTAAGTTAAATGGCGTTCAGTGTGTTGACTGCACTCAACGCCGTGTTGAGTGCACTCAATTCCTAACTCGCCAGCAAGTTTTCTAAGTTAAATGATGTTGAGTTCGTTGGCTGCACTCAACACCGCGTTGAGTACACTCAACGCACTCAATGCACTCAACGCCTAACTCGCCAACAAGTTTTCTAAGTTAAATGGCGTTGAGTGAGTTGAGTGCACTCAACGCCACATTGAGTGCACTCAATGCCTAACCCGCCAACAAGTTTTCTAAGTTAAATGGCATTGAGTGCGGTGACTGCACTCAACGCCGCATTGAGTGCACTCAACGCCTAACCCACCAACATGTTTTCTAAGTTAAATGGCGTTGAGTGGTGTCGAGTCCACTCAATGCCTAACATTTAGAACGCTTTCTAAGTAAATTCCTGATCTAGTCGTAGAGTCCAGTAGACTCACTCGACGCTCCCCGAACCTGAGTCCATTTTCTTGAATCAAATTGTGTGCGAGGGGTCTGGTACGAAATGGGATGTTACACACTCAATGACTCAAAAATTGGCTAGGTTCATAAGAAGTTAAGCCAAATGGCATTGAGTGAAGACCAACCACTCAACGCTCTCAATGCCAAAGTCGCAGAAAGTGCAAAAGAGTAAGCCATGTATAAAAGCGTTGAGTGAAGGCCATCCACTCAACGCCACTCAATGCCTATGGAAGCAGAAATGTGACTAAGTCCAGAATCATTGAGTGAAGGCCTTTCACTCAACGCCACTCAACGCTTGAGTTGTTTTTGAGAAATTTTCTAACTCTAGAATGGCTGACATCAGAAAAAGTCTACCGAGTCAACACATTTCAAATTCTTTGCGGGAGTGATGCAGAATGACCTTATTGGCGTCGGCGGCCAGCGTTTATCATTTTCTGCATATGGAAGGTGGGAACTTGTCCTTTTTAGGCTAGGCCGACAGTGCAAAGAGACGTTGATCTACTAAATATAAAAAGGAAAGATTGGCTGAAACCAGAGTAGCAATTAGGATTTTCTAATTTCACATTACGACTGGACATCTTCTTCTTCCTCGACATTGTTGCCGAGCTTGAAAACCTTATTCAGTTAACCTGAAAGCAAAAAGAGATAGCTACTGCGATTTTCATCAGCGACAACAAGGTCAGGATTGATTCCTGAAATAGAAGAGGGAGAGATTTATACAAGTTACTTCCAACACAAGCAGCCCAGTTCTGAAGATCTTTTCAACTTGTTGTTGTGAAGAAGATAGGGCTGAAATCTGCTCAGCCCAGGGAGATAGACACAGAAGATTACTTTCTGGTGTCAAAATGTTCTTCAACCTTTCTATTTTTTGTAGGATCTAGACCAGAAGCGAAAACGTCGAGTCTACGAAGCAATCTTGGATCTGAGTGTAGGATTCTAAGTAGAATCTGAGTTGTAAGACTGTGTTATAAAGGCTGAGGTAGGGTCATTTATTGATCTGAGTGTAGGTCTATCCTTCCAGCCTGAGTTGTAGGGTGTTTTGAGCCTGAGGTAGGTTATTGTTGAATCACTGAGTTGTAGGGATTAGGCCTGAGTGTAGGTCTTGAAGGAGACTGAGTGGTCCTGCGGGATCGTGATGTAAGATCTTAAGGAGCTGGGAAATTGGTGAAGAGCCTTGTTTAACACTCTGTTAGAAAGGAGAAGAGGGACAATGGACGTACCCATAGATTGGGGAACCACTATAAAATTACTGTGTCTTCTGGTTCATGGTCTTGAACGCTTAACTAACTAATCACTAAGCACAACAATATAAGGCACAAGTCTAAATAATCTTAAAAGAGACCTAAAACCTATTCACCCCCTCTAGGTGTTAGCTGACCTTGAAAATATAGTCTTTCAACAACCTACCGCAAAATATTCCCGTAGATAATTCAGAGCCATCAACGGAGATTTGGTTGTGGATGTATGTGTCGTTCAACTGTAGTGTCCAGGATCGAAATTCTTAATGTGCTGCCCCGACCTAGTTTCTCACAAAAGAACTTGCAGTCTTCTTCACGAAACCAGTTTCTGCTTTATATGTTTGTATAAAGATGGGCATGGTTGACATATACGATCCAGCTTGATTGGCAGTGTTAATGTTTGGTGATTTTTATTTCTAGTCGGGTAGCTAGTTGTTCGGGCAGTCTGGTGGTTTGTCCAGGTATTCTGGTTGTCTGGTGGCTTGTCTTAGCAGATGCGGGCTGGTGGTTAGCCACAAATGCGGTTTAGTTGTTAGTCGTGGATGTGACCTGATTAGTCGCAACTGTGGTCTGGTGGCAACCGGTAGTTGTGGTCTGGCGCTCTGGCGGATTTCCTCTATTACTTCTGGGTGATCAGTTTTTCTGTATAGTGTGCAGTTTGACCTTGTCAAATTGTGTAGGCTGCGCGACTTGTTTTTAATCCCACATTGTTTGTTGTATTATCTCATCTCCCCCATTTTCTATAAATATGGGGGCATACCTATGTAATAATTATCTTTTTGGAGCAATAAAATTTGCATTTATTTAGCTCTTTTTCACATAGTATCAGAGCTAATCTGCCCTTTGCTCCTATTCACACAGCTTCTATTCTGTCCATGCGGTTTACCTCCCTAACCTCCCTTGCTTGTCCTCTTCGCGCGGCTTCTTGGTTGTTCACGCATTCTTCTTTCTCCTTCCCCGCAGTTTCTCTCTGAGCTCTGTCTGTTTCCGGCTTCTCATTCAAACCTTGCGGATTGAGTCTCTATCGGTCGCTTTCTATTGGTCGCTGTCTTTCTGCGACTTGTTATCCATCCTGTTCTATTTTGGCATATGCCCTTCTTGGTCGTGCGGTTTCCTTGTGCGTGCGCTCCCTTTGCTTCTCCTCTTCTCTTTTCTCTTATCGTTGTGGCTTCTCTAACTTCTACGGGCTCCGCATCCTGGTCGCGGCTCCTTTTCTTGTCGTTGGTGTGTTGTCACCTTGACCGTACGGTCTTTTCTCTTGTCGCTGTGGTCTTCTTGCGTGGTTTCTTCGCTGCTTGGCCGTTGCGATTTTCTTCTTGCTTGCTTCTTTTGCCTCTTTTGCCGACTTGATTCTAACTGTGCGGTTAGTCTTTCTGCTTTCCGGTTTCTTCTCCTCTTGAGGATGGCTTCTCTTCTCTCCTCTACAACTCATGCTCTTGTGGCCTCCTCTGATAAGTGACTTATTGACTCTAGTGCCACTTATCACATGACCGGTGACTCTCGTTTGTTCTCCTCCTTAACCGACCAGCACAGAGTGTCTCCTGTTGTTATTGCAGATGACACTTCTGTTCCTGTGCGTGGTGTTGTCACTGTGCACCTCACTCCGTCTTTGCTGCTTGAGGAAACTCTCTATGTCCCCTCTTTCCCGTACAATTTACTCTTTGTTCATGCTATCTGCACACAGTTACATTGCACTGTTACTGTTACTGCACCACTTGTTCTTTCTCGGATTCTATCTCAAACACTACGATTGCTACTGGGACTGCGAGTGGTGGCCACTTATTTCTTGACCATGCCGTTGCTCTTTCTACTTCTTCATCCCTTCAACAATGGCATCATTATCTTGGCCACCCTCCTTCTTGCCTCATCCACCAACTTCTTTAAGATCTTCCTCAAGAGTATTCCCCTTTGAATTGCGAAGCCTGTCAGTTTGGCAAACAACATCGCTCTTCTTTCCCAGCACGAACATGACGTAGTTCTTCGCGTCCTTTTGAACTAGTTCACTCTGACATCTGGGGTCCTTCTCTTGCTGCCACTATTGGTAGAGGTAGCTTATACTTTGTCACTTTCATTGATGATTTCTCCAGGTGTACTTAGCTGTATCTCCTGAAAGATTGTCCTGAACTTTACACCGTGTTTACCGCTTTTTATAATGAGATCTTGACACAATTTAAGGTGCCAATTCAAGTTCTTCATACTGATATTGCCAAGGAATATATCAGCCGACAATTTTCTGATTTTTGTGCGAACCATGGTTTGAGTCATCAAACTTCTTGCCCCTATACCTCTCAATAGAACGGCGTTGCTGAACGCAAGAATCGTCATCTCTTGAATGTTTCTCGCAGCCTTCTGTTATAAATGAATGTTTCTTGGTCCTATTGTGGTCATGTTGTTCTTCTCTCCTGCTATCTCATTAATTGGATACCCTCATCCATTCTTCAGGGAAAGATTCCATTTTCCATTTTGTATCCCAAGGCCGAGCCATTTCCTTTACCTCTTAAAGTTTTTGGATGTATGGCGTTTGCCCACATACCTTCTCCTGGTTATGACAAACTTTCTCCCCATTCTGTTAAATGCATATTCCTTGGTTATTGTCCAACTTAGAAGGGATATCGCTGTTTTGATCCTCTTCTACGCAAACAATACGTGTCTGTTGATGTTATCTTCTTTGAAGATACACCGTGTTTTCCCCTATTTCTTCTCTCTTACCTTCTGATACTTCTTCTTCAATGCCTATTATCTCGGCACCTTTGTCGGAACCAGTTCTTTCCACAACTGTTCCTCTTGTTTCGTGTCTTTCACTCGAGGTTGATTCTTTGCCCTTAAAAACTTCTGTACCTGTTCCCGGGCCTCTTCTTTCTTCTGGCAGTGAATTTCCTCCCTTGGATAGGAGTGATCTTGATCTTCCCATTGCCCTGCGGAAGGGTGTTCGCCAATGCACTAAACATCCTATTGATGTGGTTGTCTCTTATGCTCAGCTTTCCCCTGTTGGCAAGCGTTTTGCTCTTGCTATCTCTTCTATTATTATACTGACTACGTATCAAGAAGCTCTTGCCATTCCTCATTGGAAAGCCGTTATGGATGAAGAAATGAACACATTAACTGAGAGAGGTACTTGGACTCTTGTTTCCCCACCTCTGGGCATTAATGTGATTGGTTGTTGGTCGGTCTTTGTTGTTAAATATCTTCTAGATGGTTCGGTTGATCGCTATAAGGAGAGGCTTGTGGCAAAAGGGTTTACTCAGACATATGGGGTAGACTTCTTTGATACTTTTTCTCCAATTGCTCGAATCAACACTATACGCATTCTCTTCTTTGTGGCTGTTAATCAAGACTTGGATATGTCTCAATTAGATGTGAAGAATGCCTTCCTTTATGGTGATTTGCAAGAGGTGGTTTACATGGAGCAACCTCCTGGGTATGTTGCTCAGGGGGAGTCTCAGGTATGCAAGCTTTGGAAGGCGATTTATGGTTTAAAGCAGAGTCCGCAAGCTTGGTTTGAAAAGTTTAGTGGAGTTGTTTCTCTTATTGGGTTCAATCAAAACTCTGCTGATCATTCCATGTTTATACACAAGACTACTAAAGGCCTTGTGATTCTTGCTGTCTATGTTGATGATATTCTTCTGACTGTTGTTGATAAATAAGGCATTGATTTAGCCAAATGATATCTTTGAAAACATTTTGTTACTAAGGATATGGGACCTCCAAAGTACTTTTTGGGCATTGAGATTTCACGAAAGAGGAACTCGTTGGTTCTTTCACAGTGAAATTATGCGCTAGATCTCTTAAAGGAGACCGGTCTTCTTGGCACGAAACCTGCTCGTTGCCCGATGGCAGTTGGAGATGATAAGGGTTAGACTGAAGATTCTCCTCTTCTTCTAGATTTCACTTTGTATAGATGTCTTGTAGGCAAACTCATATATCTAACTGTTAATAGACCAGATATCTATTATGCGGTTGGAAAGGTCAGTCAGTTTATGAAGAATCCTAAAGAGTGTCATCTTTGGCCTGCCATGAAAATTCTGGAGTATGTGAAAGGGTCTCCAGGAATGGGCTTGTTGTTTCAAAAGAATAATCATCTGAAGATTGAAACATATTCTTATGCCAGCTATGCTGATAACAAAGACGATAGAAAGTATACAATAGGTTTTTTCACCTTTGTAGGAAGAAACCTTGTTAGCTGGAAAAGCAAGAACCGGGAAGTGGTTTCAAGGTCAAGTGCTGAAGAAGAGTATAGGAGCATGACTTTAACTACCTGTGAGTTGAAATGGTTACGAGCACTTATGCTTGACTTGGGAGAAGTCCATGATCATCCTCTTCCTATGTTATGTGATAACAAAGCCGCCATTTACATATCAAAGAATCCTATCTTTCATGAGAGGACAAAACACTTTGAGGTTGATTGTCATTTCATTAGGATAGGTGTTGAAGAATCAGATCTGTACTCCCTTCATCACTTCTGATAAAAAACTTGCAGACTTCTTCATGAAACTAGTTTTTGCTTCAGATGTTTGTAGCAAGCTGGGCATGGATGATATATATGCTCCAGCTTGAGGGAGAGTGTTAAAGTTTGGCGATTTGTATTTCTAATCAGGCGAATTGTTGTTCAGGTGGTCTGGTGGTTTGTCTAGGCAGTCTGGTTGTTTGGCGGTTTGTATTTCTAATCAGTCTTGAGTTTGTCCCCACAGACAAGCAAGTGACTGATATCTTCACTAAGCCATTAGATGAAGCAAAGTTCAACACCCTAAAATTTGAGTTGGGTATGTTAAACTTAGCATAGCTTCAGACACTACCTTTTGCATTTTTTTGGTGCAGGTATTGTTCCTCTTGCTGGACATACAGACTCCCCAGTAGTATCAGTTCACTAATGCTTCTACTGAGGGGGAGTATGTTACTCTGGAGGGAAGAGAGAAGGTCAGCCAATAGAAGGGCCAACCCCCATCTGCCTATTCTACAGAAGTCAAAAAGGGGGCGAGAAGAGAGAAGGTCCTAGCAAGGGGGAGACATAATAAGTGGGAGAGATGGCAAAAGGTGAAAGAAAGACATGTGGCACTCAAGTAAGGACAAACACCTTGCAGCAAATTAGGGGGAGTATGTAATACTCACCATACTGGCAGGAAATGAGGTACATTTACTTATAGCTTATCAGAATTTCAATATTCATTTTGCTGTATAGGTTGTGTGTGTCATTGACCAAGGAAAGAAAACATTTTTGATAAGGGTTGATAAGGGTTTTGACTTCTTCAAATAGAGGGAGATTGTTAGGTCCATTATTCCCAATGTCCCTGATTTGTGAGAAGTCAAATAGGTCAATGACACACACATCAACTATATTTGATGTGCATTTGAGATCTTGAGTG
Organism: Platanthera zijinensis; assembly: GCA_039513925.1. Lineage (NCBI taxonomy): Eukaryota > Viridiplantae > Streptophyta > Magnoliopsida > Asparagales > Orchidaceae > Platanthera > Platanthera zijinensis. Next base: position 99,979,741 of record CM077095.1, on the reverse strand, counting down.
CATGTAGTTCATATCACATTGATTGGACATGTGGACACAATAAGTGGTTGCTGGACATAGCAAAAATCGACTAAGTCCACATGCGTTGAGTGGAGCAAGTTCACTCAACGCCAGAGGTATGGATTCAATATTGTCTAGTAGAAATTTGCCTACGTCCACAGACGTTGAGTGAGGACAGCTCACTTAACGCCATATAACATATAGCGTTGAGTATATCTCAGCCTAACTGAAAGGTAGCCAAAAATTTGGCTAAGTACAAAAGCATTGAGTGTAGTCTACTCACTCAACGCCATATAACATATAGCGTTGAGTCTGCCTCAGCCTAAGTGAAAGATAGCCAAAAATTTGGCTAAGTACAAAAGCGTTGTGTGTAGTCTACTCACTCAATGCCATACAGCAAAAAGGCTGTGAGTCAGGCTGAGTCAGTCTAAGCCTAGAGAAATTGGCTGAAAATGTGGCTAAGTCCACAGGCATTGAGTGTGGTCTACTCACTCAACGCCATACAACTTTTAGCGTTGAGTGTTGCTGTGCTATTCAACTCCACAGAAAAGTAGGGCAAAATTTTGACTAAGTTCATAGTCATTGAGTGTAGCTTACTCACTTAACGTTAGATAACAGAAAATTCTGTTAAATAGTTTGGCGTTGAGTGGAGCTTACTCTCTCAATGACAAGGCGCAGAAATATTTGCTAAGGCAAATAGCGTTGAGTGAGGCATGCTCACTCAATGCTCTCGACGCTCTCAACGCCTTGAAGCAGAAATTTGGCTAAGTCCAAATGAGTGGATTGCTTGGCTTTCGTCGAGCTCAGCTTCGTCGAACTGAGCTCAACGTTGGTCGAACTGAGCCTGGAGTTCATCGAATTGAGTTTAGCCTTTCGTCAAACTAAGTCTAGAGTTCGTTGATCTGAACCTATACTTTCGTCGAGCTGAGCTCGACGTTCGTCGAACAGAGCTCAACTTTCGTCGAGCTCAATACTTGGAAAGATAGAATTTTGTCTAAGGGTTGTGGCATTGAGTGATACCTACTCACTCAACGCCTTTGGTTCTAATGATTAAATTTTTTCTAAGTCCAGAGATGCTGTGTCATGTTGATGTCAGCAAAGTGAAAAAGTCAACCAAAATTCAAATGTTGTGGAAATGCTGCCAGAGATGTTGGCGGCCAGCTGTTATCATCCATTGCACTTTCCAAGAAATATTTTCATCATAAAGTGATGGGGTCCACACACAGCAAGGAGCTGTTGAATCAAGATTAAATGGAAAGCATGCTCTGAATGGCTTAATCTCAGCCATCAATCCTGGTGGTGGGACCCACTGCTCAATTGGCCTTCAGAGAATAAAAAGAAGCAAATCGGCCAGAGAAATCGACAATCAATTCCCTGTCTAGGTTTTCTGAAAAATGAAAAGTGCGGCAGAACATCATCTTTTTCCTCGCCATTTTGTCGAGCCTGAATAAGTTGTTTTGCAGAGAAAACCTTGCTGGAAAAAGAGATAGCTGTATCAATTACCATCTGCAACAGCAGGATCAGAATCTCTTCTGAGGTAGCAGATCTTCAAGTTCTGCAGAGAAAAGAAAGTTGTTTGAAGAAAGATTCTACTTCCTACTTCATTGTCTTGAACAGTAAAAGGTTGGACTGATATCTACTCAGTACAGAAAGAAGAGTACACAGAGATCTTGCTCTGGTGTCTAATCATCTCATTCTTTATTTCTTCTTATATAAAGATTCTTTGTGAGTCTGGAGTTGTAAGCCTATATTATAAATGCTAAGGTCTTTGTGACCTGTGTTTGGCTTAGTACCTTGTGAAAGGTCTTTGTGACCTGTGGTTTGGCTTAGTGCCTAAGTGTTAGGTCTGTGTGACCTGTGTGGTCCTGCGGGATCTGTGCTGTAAGCAATTAAGTAGCTGAGTTCTGGAGGGAGATCTGAATCTAACACACTGTTAGATAGGCGTAGAGGGACAGTGGATGTACCTAAGATTGGGAAACCACTATAAAATTGATGTGTTGTCTGTGAATGTTCTTGAAAGCTGATAACTAACCTAATCACATGCACTGAAATCTGATAACAAGTTAGAAAAGTTAAATAGATACAAAAATCTATTAACCCCCTCCCCCTCTCTAGGTGTTTAGCTAGCCTTGAAAACAAGACTTTCAAGTAGTATCAGAGGGAGGTTTCTCTTTAAAGGCTTAATAGTCTGAGTAGATCTCCAAGGTTAGCTAGAAGTTTATCTCCGTGGGTTCAGGAATGAACAATAGGGAGATGAGTGCTGTGAGACTTCCAATCTGTAGGAAGGAAGATTTTGGCATCTAGAAAGCAAGGGTGATGCAGTTCATGGAAGCTGCAGACCCTAGGATGTATATTACAGTTGAAGAAGGACCATTCATCCCAATGAAGGTCTCTGCATTGGATGCTAATGTCAAGAACCCGAATACATATGATGAGATGACCAAGGATGAGTTGGCCCTGGCCTCAATAAATAAGAGGGAAAAGAATATCATTATGAGTGTTGTTGATGACTCTACACTTCAGAATCTGATCCAATGCAAAACATCAAAGGAAATGTGGGGAACACTTGTGATTTACATTGAGGGGACAGATGAAGTTAGAGATGATAGGAATTCCATGCTCAACCAAGAGTATGAGGCCTTCAGGCAATCCAAGGGGGACAACATAACCACCTGTTATGAAAATTTCTTTAGGATTGTGAATGAGCTGAAGACTTATGGAAGAGTGTTCAGCCACTATGAACTGAATGACAAGTTCCTTAGATCTCTCTCTAGAGAGTGAGACACTAAAATCTGTGCCATCAGAGAGGTGGCAAAGCTGGGTGTCACTACTCTTCACACCCTCTTTGGGAAGCTGTTGTCATATGAGATGCAATTGGCTGCAAGGAAAGAAGAGGAGAACAACAACAAGTCTCAGGCAAGAGACAAGACTATAGCTTTCAAAGCTGAAGGCTCTAGCAAAAGCAGAAGAAAGTCTCCCTCACCACCAAGGAGAGATGCTGAATCTGATTCTGGAAAATCAGAGAACAACACATCAGACTGCCAATGGTCTGATGAAGATTTTGCTGCCTTCACTAGGCAATTCCAGAAGTTCTTGAAGAAGAAGCACTGGAGAGGCAGACCTTCCACCTCATCTCATCCCAAGGATGACTACTACAAGGACAGAATAAAATACTCTAAGAGGACAGGTATGGTTCTAAAACTAGTAAACATGTTTCATCTAACATGACTTGTTATCATTACAGAAAACTTAGGCATGTGATAGCTGACTTCCCAGTCAAAAGAAAGGAACATAGTGAGAAAAAGGACCACCAGAAAAAAGGCAAGAAGGAGAAATCCCTCATTGCCAATAAGAAAAGAACCTGGACTGACTCCTCCTCATCAGAGTCAGAAGAAGAAGAAGCCTATATTGGGTTGTACTCTACTGAAGAAGGAGATGTTGAAGCAGACTGCTTCAAAAGGCTAGATGCTTTAGAAGAAGAAGCTGAGAAGGTTCATCCTGCTACCAGTATTGAAGACATGGCCCCTCTATCACAATCTGATTGTGATTCAGAGCTGGATTCTGAAGAAAACAGCTGCTGCCTTGGGTTGATGGCTAAGTCAGATGAAGAAATTAGCTAGGATCATCCTGGTCCAAGCAAGGTAATTTCTATTACTAGCTCTGTCTGTTCAGATTATGAATCAGTTCAAGATTCTTGTGCTTCTGCATCAAGTGATGATGATGGCTCAAAATCTGAGGGAGACATCAATCAATTGATTGATAATTATGGTGTACTTCTACAGGCTCTAAATAAAAGCAAGTTCCTAGCCAAACAACAGGCTCAAGAAATTGTTTCTTTAAAGCTTGCTGCTTCAGAATAAGCAAAATTGTTGAATCTGAAGATTCAAGAAGTTATTAAACTGAAGAATGTAACAATCATTCAGATGAGCACCATAACCTTCAAGAATAATCATATCAGGAATCTTGAAGGAAAGCTCCAAAAGGAGAGGGAACTAGTGGCTAGCTACTCCAAGTCTAGCACAGTATTGCACTTGATAGACTCATTCTCCTCCCAAATGGGAAAGAAAGGGTTGGGATTTAAGGGAAGGACAAGAGCTGTTAATCCCAAGGGAAAGGGCAAAGCTCAAGTGGATCCACTAGCCTCTAAGCCTCTTGTGAAATTTAATAGAGTGCAATTTCCTTCTAACAACCATGACCATGAGAGTATTTATGGTCACTAGAATCATGCTAGACCATCTTGTGTGAACAAAGATGTTCCATAATATGGTGGTAGTTACAACAAAGGTGCAAGTGCCTATGAGAAAATACAAATGTCCCATCCTGGACCATTTGTGTTTGGTGCAACAGCCCCTTCAGCCAAGGGTAAAACTGCTAATTATTCTCTAATTCCTCCAGCCCACTCTAAGACAAAGGGCAAGGCTGTCAGTAGACCAAACCTAGGCATCTCTGAGTCCATCAAGAGTATGCTTTCTGAAAAGAAAGCTGCTGCTAGAAGGGCTCAAGATATCCCAAGCACTTCTACTGCCAGACCCACCACTTATCAGACTGGGGCTGGAAAACTATGAAATAGGACTACTGCTACTCCTTCTAGACCCAGAGCTCCTGTTAACACAGCCACTAGACCTGCTCCAAAAAGAAGGTACAACATCCATGAGTGTTGGTGTTGTAGCAAGGTAAGCCACTTTGATGTTGATTGCTGGCACAATCATAGTGTGCAGAGAGCAAATGCCAGCTTGCCTGTCAGAAAATCTGCAGGCTGGCAGAATTATTTTCAGCCTAACATGCACCAAGAACCTAATAAAAATTTGGGTCCTAAGGTTAACTGATTTGTGTTTTGCAGGTTTGTCCAAGTGCTCATATCCCTATATGGTAGTTGGACAGTGGATGTTCCAGGTACATGACTGGAATAAGGAGCATGCTGAAGGATTATGCTCTAGTAAAGAATGGACCAAAGGTTATCTTTTGTGAATCAGAAAAAGGGGTGACTAGAGGTTATGGTAAGATCTCTAATGGCATAATCACTATCACTAGAGTAGCCTATATGGAAGAGTTGCAACACAACCTGATAAGCATTAGCCAACTTTGTGATCTTGGCTATGACATAGTATTCCACATGGATGAGTGCCAAATTAGGAGGTTAAGTGACTAAGAGGTCATCTTAACAGGCACTAGGAGTGGAAATGTGTATTGTTTAGATTTCCTTTGCTCTAGCAAAGACACACCTGTATGCCTTGTTGCAGATGGGAAAGCCTCTTCTTGTGTCCAGTGGAACAAGAGGATAGCACATCTAAATTATAGGACCATAGGAAAGCTGTTCAGCAATGAGCTGGTTAGGAATGGGCCTAAGTCTATATGCACTAAGGAGGGTATCTGCTCTGTATGCCGAAAGAGAAAACAGATTAAGACCTCCTTCAAGAGCATTTTCACCAAAGTCTCAGTGAGGTGCTTATACCTCTTGCATATGGATCTGTTTGGTCCTATGCCAATTCAAAGTCTAGGTAGGAAAGTCTACACCCTTGTGGTTGTTGATGACTTTTCTAGATTTGCCTGGGTGTTCTTTCTAAGCAAGAAATCTGAAACCCCTGATGTCTTTCAGACATTTGTCAAGCAAATTCAAAATGAATTCAACAGCACTGTGGTCAAAATCAGAAGTGACCATGACACTGAGTTTTAGTCTAAGTGCATAACAAGGTTCTGTGAAGAGCTAGGGATTCATCAAGAATTTTCCTCTTCTAGAACACCCCAGCAAAATGGAATTGCTGAGAGGAAAAATAGGACTCTTATAGAGGCTGGTCGAACCTTACTAAGTGACTCATCCCTCCTAGAATACTTCTGGGCTGAGGCAGTTAACACTGCATGTTATGTCCTTAATAGGGCTTCTATCACCAGGAGCCACAAGAAGACTCCCTATGAGATCTTGAAGGGCATAAAACCAAACTTGAGCTATTTCAGGATCTTTGGTTGCAAGTGCTATGTGCTCAACAATGGAAAAGTCCATTTAACTAAGGTTGCTACCAAGTCCAATGAAGGGATCTTTGTTGGGTACAACACTCATAGTAATGCATATAAAATCTACATTTTAACTACCCAAGTTGTAGAAGAGTCAATGCATGTTGTTTTTGATGAATCCAACATGGTTAACTATGAGCTGCCAAGCTCCTCCTCTTATAGTATTGCAGGTATAGAGCAGATGATGGACAAGCTGAACATCAAGGAGGCTACCCACACAGTCCAAGAAAATGATGATGGACTACTTACTCCAAGAGAAGGGACAACATACCTGAATAAAATGAAGACCAGCTAGCTGAAAACCCTGAAGATCAGCAAGCTATAACTAGATTGCCTCCAACTACCATGCATCTAAGGGATCATCCAGTACACCAAATCATTGGTGATGCAAATCATGGAGTCCAGACCAGAATCAGGAGCATGAATACAACTCTCTACTCAAGCTTCCTGTCTCAATAAGAGCCAAAGAAGTTTGAAGAAGCAATCAAGGACTAGTTCTGGATTGGAGTAATACAAGAAGAACTACACCAATTTAAGAGTTGTAAGGTCTGGAAGTTGGTCCCCAGACCATAAGGACAAAATGTCATAGGAACTAAGTGGATCTACAAGAACAAGTTATATCAAGATGACATTATTGTCAAGAATAAGGATAGACTGGTGGCTAAAGGCTACATGCAAGAAGAGGGCATAGACTTTGACCAGACCTTTGCCCTAGTAGCCAGATTGGAAGCCACAAGGATTTTCCTTGCATTTGCTGCCCATCAGGGATTCAGAGTCTACCAGATGGATGTCAAGTCAGCATTCCTGAATGGGGACCTAATAGAGGAAGTATATGTGGATCAACCACTAGGTTTTGTAGATCCTAACTCTCCCAATTTTGTTTATAAGCTTAGGAAAGATCTATATGGGCTAAAGATGGCCCCTAGGGCTTGGTATGAAACCTTGTCCAGCTTCCTAATTGAGAACAAATTTTCAAGGGGGAAGATAGACAAGATCCTATTCCTAAGGGAATCAAAGGGCAAGCTTATCCTAGTCCATATATATGTCGATGACATTATCTTTGGCTCTACTGATGACAACCTTTGCAGGAAGTTTCTAAACTTATGCAAGGGAAGTTTGAAATGAGTAGCATGAGTGAAATCAAGTTCTTCTTGGGACTCCAAGTAAGATAGACTGATGATGTCTTGTCCATATCCCAGTCCAAGTTCACTAGGGAGCTAATCAAAAAGTATGGTATGGAGAATGCCTCCACCATGAGAACTCTCATGGGATCAAGTATGCCTATAGTCAAAGATGAGGCAGGGAAACCTGTTGATGAGTCTTTGTATAGAGGGATAATTGGCTCCCTTTTATACATGACTGCTAGTAGGCCTGACATCATGTATGCCACATATGTCTGTGCTAGGTATCAAGCCTGCCCTAAAGAATCTCATTACTCTGCTGCAAAGAGAATATTGAGGCATCTTAAGGGCACACCAGATCTTGGCCTATGGTACCCTAAAAATAGGGATTTTGATCTAACAGGATTTTCAGATGCAGATTTTATAGGTTGCAAAGAAGGCATGAAAAGTACTACTGGAACCTGTCAGTTCTTAGGAAGAAGGCTAGTTTCTTGGAGCAGCAAGAAGCAAACTAGTATGACTATATCCACTGTTGAGTCAGAATATATATCAGTAGGCAGCTGCTGTGCTCAGCTACTGTGAATCCAACATCAGCTCCAGGATTACAACCTTCAGGTAAGTAGAACTCCTCTCTACTGTTATTCTACAAGTGCTATTTCTATTGCTAGGAATCCTGTATCACATAGCAGGACTAAGCATATAAAAATAAGATATCATTTTATTAGGGAGCATGTGGAGAAGGAAGACATCAGTCTTGAGTTTGTCCCCACAGACAAGCAAGTGGCTGATATCTTCACTAAGACATTAGATGAAGCAAAGTTCAACACCCTCAAATTTGAGTTGGGTATGTTGAACTTAGCATATTTTTAGACACTCCCTTTTGCATTTTTGGGTGCAATTATTGTTCCTCTTGCTGGACATACAGATTCCCTAGTAGTATCAGTTCACTGATGCTTCTACTAAGGGGGAGTAAGTTACTCTGGAGGGAAGAGAGAAGTTCAGCCAATAGAAGGGCCATCCCCAATCTGCCTATTCTACATAAGTCAAAAGGGGGAGAGAAGAGAGAAGGTCCTAGCAAGGGGGAGACATAGCAAGTGGGTGAGATGGCAAAGGGGAAAGAAAGACATGTGGCACTTAAGTAAGGACAAACACCTTACAGCAAAATAGGGGGAGTAAGTAATACTCACCATACATGCAGGAAATGAGGTACATTTACTTATAGCTTATCAAAATTTAAATATTCATTTTGCTGTATAGGTTGTGTGTGTCATTGACCAAGGAAAGAAAACATTTTTGATAAGGGTTGATAAGGGTTTTGACTTCTTCAAGTAGGGGGAGATTGTTGGGTCCATTGTTCCCAATTTCCCTGATTTGTGAGAAGTCAAACAGGTCAATGACACACACATCAACTATATTTGATATGCATTTGAGGTCTTGAGTGCAGGTAGTTCATATCACATTGATTTGACATGTGGAAACAATAAGTGGTTGCTGAACATAGAAAAAATTGACTAAGTCCACAAGCGTTGAGTGGAGCAAGTTTACTCATTGCCAGAGGTATGGATTCAATATTGTCTAGTAGAAATTTGCCTAAGTCCACAGGCGTTGAGTTAGGACAGCTCACTCAACGTCATATAACATATAACTTTGAGTATATCTCATCCTAACTAAAAGGTAGCCATAAATTTGGCTAAGTACAAAAGCGTTGAGTGCAGTCTACTCACTCAACGCCATATAACATATAGCATTGAGTCTGTCTCAGCCTAACTGAAAGATAGCCAAAAATTTGGCTAACTACAAAAGCGTTCAGTGTTGTCTACTTACTCAACGCCATACAATAAAAGGCTGTGAGTCAGGCTGAGTCAGTCTAAGCCTAGAGAAATTGGCTGAAAATGTGGCTAAGTCCACATGCGTTGAGTGTGGTCCACTCACTCAATGCCATACAACTTTTAGCGTTGAGTGTTACTGTGCCAGTCAACTCCACAGAAAAGTTGGGCAAAATTTTGACTAAGTCCACAGGCATTGAGTGTAGCTTACTCACTCAATGCCAGACAACAGAAAAATTCTGTTACGTAGTTTTGCGTTGAGTGGAGCTTACTCTATCATTGCCAAGGCACAGAAATATTTGCTAAGACAAATAGCGTTGAGTGAGGCATGCTCACTCAATGCTTTCGATGCTCTCAATGCCTTGAAGAAGGAATTTGGCTAAGTCCAAATGAGTGGATTGCTTGGCTTTCTTCGAGCTCAGGTTTGTCGAACTGAGCTCAGCGTTCGTCGAACTGAGCCTGGAGTTCGTCAAACTGAGTTTAGCCTTTCTTCGAACTAAGTCTAGAGTTCGTCGATCTGAACCTATACTTTCGTCAAGTTGAGCTCGACGTTCGTCGAACTCAATACTTAGACAGACAAAATTTTGTCTAAGTATTGTGGCATTAAGTGATACCTACTCACTCAAAGCCTTTGGTTCTAATGATTAAATTTTGTCTAAGTCTAGAGATGCTGAGTCATGCTGATATTAACAAAGTAAAAAAAATCAACCAAAATTCAAATGTTGCGGAAATGCTGCCAGAGATGTTGGCGGCCAGCTGTTATCATCCTTTGCACTTTCCAAAAAATATTTTCATCATAAATGCTGGGGCCCACACACAGCAAGGAGCCGTTGAATAGAGATTAAATGGAAAGCACGCGCTGAATGGCTTAATCTCAGCCATCAATCCTGGTGGTGGGACCCAATGCTCAATTGGCCTTCAGAGAATAAAAAGAAGCAAATCAGCCAGAGAAATAGACAATCGATTCCCTGTCTAGGTTTTCTAAAAATGAAAAGTGCGGTCGGACTTCATCTTCTTCCTCGCCATTTTCGTCGAGCCTGAAGAAGTTGTTTTGCACAGAGAACCTTGCTGGGAAAAGAGATAGCTAAAGAAATTACTATCTGCAACAGCAGGATCATAAGCTCTTCTGAGGTAACAGATCATCAAGTTCTGCAGAGAAAAGAAAGTTGTTTGAAGAAAGATTCTACTGCCTACTTCATTGTCTTCAATAGCCAAAGGTTGGACTGATATCTGCTCAGTCTAGGAAGAAGAAGACATAGAGATCTTGCTCTGGTGTCTAATCATCTCATTCTTTATTTCTTCTTGTGTAAAGATTCTTTGTGAGTCTGGAGTTGTAAGCCTATATTATAAAGGCTAAGGTGTTTGTGACCTGTGTTTGGCTTAGTTCCTTATGAAAGGTCTTTATGACCTATGGTTTGTCTTAGTTCCTAAGTGTTAGGTCTATGTGACCTGTGTGGTCCTGCAAGATCTGTGCTGAAAGCTATTAAGTAGATGAGTTCTGGAGGGAGAGCTGAATCTAACACACTGTTAGATAGGCACAAAGGGACAATGGATGCACCCAAGATTGGGGAACCACTATAAAATTGTTGTGTCATCTGTGAATGTTCTTGAAAGATGATAACTAACCTAATCACAGGCACTGAAATATGATAACAAGTTAGAAAAGTTAAATAGAGACAAAAACCTATTCACCCCCCCATGTAGGTGTTTAGATAGCCTTGAAAACAAGAGTTTCACAACTCGCAGTTGTGGTCTGGCGGCCTGCACTAGAGGTTTGGCAGTCTTCCCTAGCGGTTGGTGGCTTTCCTCTGTTGCTTCTGGGTGATCAATTGTTCTATATAATGTGCGGTTTGAGCTTGTCAAACCGTGTAGGCCGCGCGGCTTGTATTTAGTCCCACGTTGTTTGTTGTATTCTCTTATCTCCCCATTTTCTATAAATAAGGGGGCATACCTATGTAATAATTATCTTTTTGAAGCAATAAAATTTGCCTTTATTTAGCTCTTTTTCATAGTTCCAAAGTACAAAACGACCCAAACCGAACCGATCGCATACCTAGTCATGGCCTGAGCTAATGCCCATGAAAGCCATTATAATGAACGACTCTTAGAGCCGTAGAATATAATGGCTCTAATAGTTGTGCGCCTTGCAACACTTGTTGTCAAGTTGTGTGCCTAGCAACACTTGTTGGAAAGTTGTACTGGCAGTAAGTGTTGCTAGTGGCCAACTTAGGGCTTACGTTGGGAGCAACCTAGACCTAGGCTTTAAAATTTTAATTTTATAATTAAAAAATCCTATAAAAATTTATTAATACCCTCCCTCTTTCTGGGAGAAATTTTTACATCCGGGCTCCGTTATGAAATTCAGATCCAAAGTTCTCGCTAGGTTGCCGCGTGGAGGAATGATGGATGACAATCAAATCTAAAAAATTAGAGAGGTGTGAGGAACTCGTTAAAATGCCGCATGATCTACTAGGAAATCATATTTAGATCTCTTAGGAGATCATCCCGGGGACCAGACTCTGGATGGAAAAAGCCGTACCTCTCTATCGCTCTCTCCCTCTCTCGCGCTCTCGCCCTCTCGCCCTATCGCTCTCTCTTGCTCTCTCTCTCGCTCGCTCACACTCACTCGCACTCTTGCTCGCTCGCTCGCCCGCTCGCTCTCTCTCTCTTTCTCGCTCGCCTGCTCTCTCGCCCCCCCACACTCTCTCTCTCTCTCTCAATCTCTCTCGATATCTCTCAATCTCTCTCGATATATCTCGATCACTCTCGATCTTTCTCGATCTCTCGATGACATTGTACTCCTCATTATTTGCTCATGAAGTTGTGGAGCACAATCATACGACTTTAGCTTAGAACAACTTTGAGAAAGTGTGGGTTCACATTAAATTTACATGAAATGAAAACATTGTTTGAAGTTGCTGAGAGTTTGTGGAAGCTCATGCTCGTGTGACCTTGAAAGTCTTGTTTTCAAGGTCAGCTAAACACCTAGAGGGGAGAGGGGTGAATAGGTTTTTGGTCTCTTTTTGATTTATTTAAACCTCAACTTCTTTTGCTGTGCTTAGTGATTAGGTTAGTTAGGCTTTCAAGATAAATCACAGATGACACAAATAGTTTATAGTGGTTCCCCAATCTTAGGTACGTCCATTGTCCCTCCCACCTCTTTAATAGTGTGTTAGATGAGGCACAACACCAACACTCGGCTCCTAAGAGCTTACAACACAGATCGCGCAGGACCTCTTAGTCTTCTTCAAGACCTACCCCTCGGGAACTAAGCCCTACCTCAGATCCAAAGGATCCTACAACTCAAGCCTAAGCCCTACACTCAGATCCAAAATGTATTATACACTCAGATCAACAGATGATCCTACCACAGCCTTTATAAGATAGGCCTACAACTCAAATTTAAACAGGAATCTTACCTCTCAGCCTTTATAAATCAGGCATACACTCAAATCCAGAAGGATCCTACAAAAATAAATAATAGGTGTGTTGATTTTGACACCAGAGGATTTCTCTGTGTCTGCCTTTCTTGGGCAGAGATTATCTAAGCCCTAGCTACTTCTCAGCAACAAGAAAAACTGATCTTCAGTACTAAAATGGCTTGTGCTGGAAGTTACTCAGAATCTCTGTTCTGAACTTGCTGTCATAGAATAAAATCGCTTCAACTATCTCGATTCGCTTTCAGGTTCAGTGATCTGAACTTCTTCTTCAGGCTCGGCAAGAAGGAGAGGAGGAAGATGACGTTCAACCGCAAAAATGCATAAACATAAAACCCTAATTGCTGTCGTCGACTCGGCCAATTTTCCTTTTTTATTGTACGCTGATCAACAGCTCTTTTCTGTGTGGGCCCCGCCTTAATCGCTGGAATATCACCTTCCTTTTACACAAGAAGAGAACCAGCTGGCCCAATGGCTCCGTTAACGCTGTTCTGCAGCTTTCCCGCAACTATTTTGAACTGCGTTGACTTTGTTGACTTTTGCTGATGTCACCCTTTTGTGGACTTAACCAAATTCTTAGAATCCACTCAGGCGCTGAGTGACATTGAGTGAATGACATTCACTCAACGATTACGGACTTAGACACATTTCTGCTTCCTTAGGCGTTGAGTGGCGTTGAGTGAATGGCCTTCACTCAACGATTCTGGACTTAGTCACATTTCTGCTTCCTTGGTGTTGAGTGGCGTTGACTGAATGACCTTCACTCAACACTTTTATACTTATTCTTAGCTTTCTGCTCTTTTTGCATCTTATGCATTGAGAGCGTTGAGTGTAGATTCATCACTCAATGTTTTTTACCTTAGAATATTTTTTTGCTTCTTCAACAACTTTGGCGTTGAGAGCATTGAGTGTAGCTTCATCACTCAAAGCTTTTGTACTTGGCCACAACTGCTCCACTCCATGGAATTGAGAGCGTTGAGTGTAGCTTTATCACTCAACGCTTTTGTACTTTGCCATTTTTATGTTTCACTTTCCTCTTGTCTTTGACTGCTAGAGCTTGACTCAAAGCTTTCTGTCATCTAGCGTTGAGTGAGCTGGCTTCACTCAATTCCTATGGACTTAGACGAATTTTCTAGTCAATCTTCTATGGTGTTGACAGAATCAGCATGGCGTTGAGTGAACTGGCTTCACTCAATGCTTCTGGACTTAGACAAATTTTTCAGTCTATCTTCTATGGCGTTGACGGAATCTGTATGGCGTTGAGTGAACTGGCTTCACTCAAAGCTTCTGAACTTAGCTTATTTTTCTTTGACAAAAATTCTGCGGCTTTGACTTAGGCAGCAATACTCGACGAATTATGCCCATGGTGTTGAGAGAGCTGATATCACTGGACTTAACTATTTTTCTAGCTTCCACTACTTAGGCTTTGACAAACCCGGCTTTATTCAGCGCTTTTTGTGCTGTGGCGTTGAGTGAACTTCCTTCACTCAATGCCTGTGTACTTAGCTGCATTTCTTCATCCAGCTTCCTTCCTTAAGCCATCTAGCATTGAGTGAGCTTGCACCACTCAATTCCTGTAGACTTAGGCAATTTCTTGCCTATCCAACTAACTCCTTTGTTTCCACCCGTCCTATCATTATAACAAGGACTAACCTGTATGCATTAACTTACAACCATATAAAATACAACTTGGTGTATGTCATTGACTTATTTGACTTCTTACAAATCAGGGACATTGGGATAAATGGACCCAACAATCTCCCCCTATTTGAAGAAGTCAAAACCTCACTTCAATTTCTTAGTCAATGACAAACACACCTTATTTGCAGCAATAAAACACTATAACAAGATAGTTATTGGAAGGTACCTACTCCCCCTATTTAGAAATCCCTGCTCCCCCTATCTTTCTGCCACATTTGAGCTTGCTTGATCAATCCTTTTGGCCTTGATACCACTTGATCCATAACTTGATCAACCCTTCTCTCCCTATGTTGAGCTTGATTAATCCTTCTCTCCCCCATTTTGACTTTTGTATAATGGTCAGGGAGGTCTGGCTTACTTTGATCTTCTTCTCCCCCTGGATGTGTGCAGGAGATCCCCTAATACAGCTGCTAGCTTCCTCTTTTCACAAGGCTGAACCTACTTCAGCAGCTATTTTAATTGCTCCCCCTCAATGGTAGCATTCTCTATCACATCTTCTGATAGAAACTTTGGTCCCCACAATCTTTATACCACTAAAGGTCTTCTCAGCCTGTAAGAAAAAGAACAAACCTGCAACCAAAAGTACTATAGGGAGTAACTGAAGCTAAACTAAGTTCAACATACCCAATTCAAATTTGAAGGTGTTGAACTTTGCTTCATCTAGTGGCTTAGTGAAGATGTCATCAACTTGTTTGTTAGTGGGGACAAACTCAAGGCTAATGTTGTCCTTTTCCACATGTTCCCTAATGAAGTGATACCTAATTTCTATGTGCTTAGTCTTGCTGTGTGAGATAGGATTCTTAGCCATAGAAATAACACTAGTAGAATCACAGTAAAGAGGGGTTGTACTTATCTCAATGTTATAATCCTGAAGTCGATGCTGAATTTATAGTAACTAAGCACAGCCGTTTTCTGCTGAAATGTACACTGACTTTATAGTTGAGATAGCCACACTTGTTTGCTTCTTGTTGCTCCATGACACCAGTCTTCCACCTAAGAACTGACAGGTACCTGAAGTAATTTTCCTGTCTTCTTTGCAGCTTGCAAAATCTGCATCTAAAAAGCCTGTTAGATTAAAATCCCTATTCCTAGGGTACCATAGGCCAAGATCTGGTGTGCCCATAAGATACCTCAAGATTGTCTTTTTAGTAGAGTAATGAGATTCTTTAGGGCAGGCTTGATACCTAGCACATACACATGTAACATACATGATGTCAGGCCTACTAGCAGTCAGGTATAGAAGGGATTCAATTATCCCTCTATACAAAGACTCATCAACAAGTTTCCCTGCCTCATATTTGCCTATAAGCATACTTGACCCTATGGGAGGTCTCATGATGGAGGAATTCTCCATACCATAATTTTTTAATCAACTCCTTGGTGAACTTTGATTGGGATATGGACAAGCCATCATCAGTCTGTCTTACTTGGAGTCTAAGAAGAACTTGAGCTTACCCATATTGCTCATCTCAAACTTCCCTTGCATAAGTTTAGCAAACTTCCTGCAAAGGTTGTCATCAGTAGACCCAAAAATTATGCCATCTACATAAATTTAGACTAGGATGATTTTGCCCTTAGATTCCCTTAGGAATAGGGTCTTGTCTATTTTCTCCCTTGAGAATGATTTCTCAATGAGGAAACTAGACAAAGTCTCATACCGTGCCCTAGGGGCTTGGTTCAACCCATATAGAGCTTTCCTAAGCCTATAAACAAAATTAGGAGAGTTAGGGTCAATAAAACCTGGTGGTTGATCCACATATACTTCCTCTTTCAAGTTCCCATTTAGGAAAGTTGACTTCACATCTATCTGGTGGACTTTGAATCCTTGATAGGAAGCAAATGTAAGGAAGAGTCTTATTACTTCCAATCTGGCTATTAGGGCAAATGTTTGGTCAAAATATATTCCTTCTTCTTGCCTGTATCTTTTAGTTACCAGTATAGCCTTATTCTTGACAATAATTCCATTCTCATCCAACTTGTTCCTGAAGATCCACTTGGTCCCTATGATATTTTGTCCTTATGGTCTGGGAACCAACTTCCCTACCTTACACCACTTAAATTGGTTCAGTTCTTCTTGCATTGCTCCAATCCAGAACTGGTCTTTAATTGCCTCTTCAAACTTCTTGTGCTCTTCTTGAGACAAAAAACTAGAATATAGAGCTGTGTTGATACTCTTGATTTTGGTCTGGACTCCATGGCTTGCAACACCTATAATTTAGTGGGCTGGATGGTCCCTCAGATGCCTGATAGCTGGAGGCAATCTAGCTTCAACATTCTGATCTTCATTGTCTTCATCTGGATGGTCTTCAACTACTTCAAGTATGCCTTGCCCTTATCTAGGAATGATCAGTCCATCAGCTTTATCTTGGACTGTGGGAGAAGCTTCCTTAATGGTAAGCTTATCTATCGTACGTTCTGTTCCTGCAAAACTAGAAGAGGAGCTAGGCAGCTCACTGTTAATCATGTTGGATTCATCAAAGACAACATATATTGACACTTCTACAACTTAACTTGTTAAGTTGTAGATTCTATATGCCTTACTATGCATGTTATACCCAACAAAGATCCCTTCATGGGACTTAGCAGCAAACTTAGTTAGATGAGATTTTCCATTGTTAAGCACATAACACTTGCTACCAAAGATCTTGAAATAGCTCAGGATTGGTTTTTTGCCCTTTAAGATCTCATAGGGAGTCTTCTTGTGGCTTTTGGTGATGGAAGCCCTGTTAAGGACATAACATGCAGTGTTAACTGCCTCAGCCCAGAAGTATTATGGGAGAAATGAGTCACTTAATAAGGTTCTACCAGCCTCTATGAGAGTCCTATTTTTCCTTTCAGCAATCCCATTTTGTTGGGGTGTTCTAGGAGAGGAGAATTCTTGATGAATCCCTTGATCTTCACAGAATCTTGTCATGCACTTAGACTGAAATTCAGTCCCATGGTCACTTCTGATTTTGACCATAGTTCTGTTAAATTCATTCTGAATTTGCTTGACAAATGTCTGGAAGACATTAGGGGTTTCAGATTTCTTCCTTAGAAAGATCACCCAGGCAAATCTGGAAAAGTCATCAACAACTACAAGGGTGTAGACTTTTCTACCTAAACTTTGAACTGATATAGGACCCAACAGATCCATATGCAGGAGGTATAAGAACCTCACTGAGTCTTTGATGCCAATGCTCTTGAAAGAGTTCTTGGTCTATTTTCCCTTTTGGAATGCAGAGCATATACCCTCCTTAGTGCACTTTAACTTAGGACCATTTCTAACAAGCTCCCTACTAAAAAGCTTGCTTATGGTTCTATAATTCAGATGGGCTAGCCACTTGTGCCACTGGACACAGGAAGAGGCTTTCTCACCTACAACTAGGCATACAGAGGAGTCCTTACTTAAATATAGAAAATCTAAACAATACACATTTCCACTCCGAGTGTCTTTTAAGATGACCTCTTGGTCACTTAACCTCCTAATCTAGCACTTATACTTGTGGAATACTATGTCATAGCCAAGATTATAGAGTCGACTAATAGTTATCTTGCTGTGTTGCAACCCTTCCACATAGGCTACTTTTGTGATGGTGACTATGCCATTAGAGATCTTACCATAACCTCTAGTCACTCCCTTTTCTGAGCCACCAAAGATAACCTTTGGCCCATTTTTTACTGGAGTATATTCCTTCAGCATGCTCCTTGTTCCAGTCATGTGCCTGGAACACCCACTGTCCAAGTACCATATAGGGGTATGAGCACTTGGACTAACCTGCAAGAAATAATTCAGTTAACCTTAGGACCCCAATACTTATTGGGTCCTAGATGCATGTTAGTCTGATAATGCCTACCTACAACTCTTCTGTCAGGCAAGCTAACAATTGTTCTCTGTACACTCTGATTGTGCCAGCAATCAATAACAAAGTGGTCTACCTTGCCATAACACCTAACACTCATGGATGTTGTACCTTCTTTTAGGAGCTGGTCTAGTGGTTGTGTTGACAGCAGCTCTTGATCTAGAAGGTGCAGCAGCAGTCCTACTCTTTTGTTTCCCAGCCCCAGTTTGACTAGTGGTGGGTTTGACAGTAGAGGTGTTTGGGATATCTTGAGCCCTACGAGCAGTTGACTTCTTTTTAGAGAGCACACTATTTATGGCCTCAGATATTCCGAAGTCTGGTCAACTAACAGACTTGCCTTTGGTCTTAGAGTGAGTTGGAATAGTCTGACAATAGTCTGCAGCTTTACCCTTGAGTGAAGGGGCTGGTGTAACAAACACAAATGTTCCATATTGGGCCATTTGGATTTCTTCATGGGATGCATTAAAGGCACTTGCACCCTTCCTATATCTTCCACCATTATGGTGAACATCTTTGTTCCCTTTGGTGGATCTACCATTCACCAAGTGACTAAAGATACTTTCTTGGTCATACCTGTTTGAAGGTAACAGTACTCTCTTAAATGGAACAGGAGGCTTGGAGGCCAGTGGATGTGCTGGAGCTTTGCCCTTTCCATTGGGATTTGCAATGCTTGTGTGACCATTGAAGCCCAACCCCTTCTTACCCTTTTGGGAGGTGAAGGAGTCTATCAAGGGTAACACTAAACTTGGCTTAGAATAACTAGCCATTATTCTCTTCTCCCTCTCCAGCAACACTTCCAAGTCCCTTATTCTATTTTCCTGGTACTCTATGGTACCTAACTGGATGAATGAGATTGTCTCCAGCTCACTGATTTCCTTCATTTTTTGATTAAGCAGTGAAGCTGAATCAGTGTGTTGGGAAGCAACAAGCTGAAGGGAATGAGATCTCCTTAGCCTTCTTCTTAGCCAGCAACTTGCTCTTCTTAAAGGCATTCAACAAGACACCATACTTGTTAATCATAGAATTGACATCTTTCTCAGATTCAGAATCTCCTTCATCTCTTGATGAATGAGCTTCAGAATCTGGGATGGTCTCATATCCTGACTCAAAAGAAGGTTTAGACAGAGAGTGTACCTCTTGTTGACCAGGCAGATCCTGGCTGGATTCTTCATCAGTCCTAGCCATCAGCCCATAGTAGTAGCTGTCTTCATCTGTATCTTCATCCATCTCTAACTCACTATCAGATTGTGATAGAGGGGCCCTGACTTCAATCCTGGAAGCAGGATGATCTTCATCAACTTCTTCAGTAATAGAAGCCAGCATCTCAATGAAGTCAGCTTCTTCAACTTCTACTTCAACAGAGTATAGCCCTATGCAGCCTTCATCTTCATCTTCCTCTTCTGACTCTGATATGGAGGAGTCAGTCCAGCTCTTCTGCTTCTTAGCAATGAAGGATTTCTCCTTCTTACCTTTTTATTGGTGGTCCTTTGCACCAGATTCCTTTCTTTTGACAGGGCAGTTGGTTATTACATGCCCTGTCTTACTGCAATAATAATAAACACTTTAGATGAAACATGTTTGATGGGTTTAGAACCATACCTATCCTCCTTAGAGGATTTCTTCCTGCCCTTGTAGTAGTCTTCCTTGGGATGAGAGGAGGAGGAGGGCCTGCTTCTCTAGTGTTTCTTTTTCATAAACTTTTGGAACTGCCTAGAGAAGGCAGCAAAGTCTTCATCAGATATATGGCAGTCTGATCTGCTAGTCTCTGATCTTTTTGACTCAGATACAAAATCCCTCCTTGGAGGAGAAGGGGTCTTCCTTCTGCTCCTTCTTGAGGCTTCAGCCTTGAATGCCACATTCTTCTCTTTAGCTTGGGATTTGCTGACTTTCTCCTCTTCTTTCCTGGCAGACAACTGTATTTCATAAGACATTAGCTTTCCAAACAGTGTTTCTGGTGGAGTGGTAGCAAGCTTTTACACCTATCTGATGGCACAGATCTTAGTATCCCAGTCTCTGGTTAGAGATCAGAGAAACTTGTCATTCAATTCATAAGTACTGAAGACTGCCATATGTCCTCAGCTCATTGACTATTCTGAAAAATCTCTCATAGCAGTCAGTCTTGCTTTGCCTGAAAGACTCATACTCTGTGTTGAGCATGGACTTCCTATAATCTCTTACTTCCTCTGTACCCTCCATGTAGATTACAAGTGTGTCCCACATCTCCTTAGCAGTGGTGCAGTGGATCAGATTCTGAAGGGTAGAATCATCAATGACACTCACAATAATATTCTGAGCTCTTTTGTCCATGGTGGCAAGGATGACTTCATCCTTTGTCATATCAGTATAGGTCTTGGGTGTTTGGACATTTGCTTCTAGGGATGACACTTTCATAGGGATGAAAGGTCCCCTTGTAGATAGTGATAAATACATTAGGGTCAGCTGCCTCTATGAACACCCTAACCCTCTCCTTCTAGATGCAAAATCCTTCCTTCCTATAGATTGGAAGCTTCATAACACCCAACTCCTTATAGTTCACTCCTGAACCCATAAGAACAAATATTCTTACATACCTTGGAGATCTACTCAGACTGTTGAGTCTTTAAAGAGTAAACTCCCTCTAATACCACTTGAAAGTCTTGTTTTCAAGGTCAGCTAAACACCTACAGAGGGGGCGGGGTGAATAGGTTTTTGGTCTCTTTTTGATTTATTTAAACCTTAACTTCTTTTACTGTGCTTAGTGATTAGGTTAGTTATGCTTTCAAGATCAATCACGGATGACACAGATGGTTTATAGTAGTTCCCCAATCTTGAGTACGTCCACTGTCCCTCCCACCTCTCTAATAGTGTGTTAGATGGGAATAACACCAACACTCGACTTCTAAGAGCTTACAACACAGATCCCGCAGGACCTCTCAGTCTACTTCAATACCTACCCCTCGGGCACTAAGCCCTACCTCAGATCAAAATGATCCTACAACTCAGGCCTAATCCCTACACTAAGATCCAAAATGGATCCAACACTAAGATCAACAAATGATCCTACCACAACCTTTATAAGACAGGCCCATAACTCAGATTCACACAAGAATCTTACCTCTCAGCCTTTATAGATCAGGCTTAGACTCAGATCCAGAAGGATCCTAAAAAAATAAACAATAGGTGTGTTGATTTTGACACCAGAGGATTTCTCTGTACCTGTCTTTCCTGGGCAGAGATTATCTCAGCCCTAGCTACTTCTCAGCAATAAGAAAAACTGATTTTTCAGTACTAGAACGGCTTGTGCTGGAAGTTACTCAGAATCTCTATTTTGAACTTGCTGTCAAAGAATAAAATTGCTTCAACTATCTCGATTCTCTTTCAGGTTCACTGATCTGAACTTCTTCTTCAGGCTCGGCAAGAAGGCGAGGAGGAAGACGACGTTCAGCCGCAAAAATGCATAAACAAAAAACCCCAATTGTTGTCGTCGATTCAGCCAATTTTGCCTCTTTATTGTACGCTGATCAATGACACTTTTTGTGTGGGCCTCTCCTTAATTGCTGGAATATCACCTTCCTTTTACACAAGAAGACAACCAGCTGGCCCAACGACGCCATTAACGCTGATCTGCAGCTTTCCAGCAACTATTTTGAACTGCGTTGACTTTTGCTGACGTCACCTCTTTGTGTACTTGGCCAAATTCTCAGAATCCACTCAGGCATTGAGTGGCATTGAGTGAATGACCTTCACTCAATGATTTTTGACTTAGTCATATTTCTGGTTCCTTAGATGTTGAATGGCGTTGAGTGAATGGCCTTCACTCAATGATTCTAGACTTAGTCACATTTATGCTTCCTTGGTGTTGAGTGGCATTGAGTGAATGGCCTTCACTCAACGCTTTTATGCTTAGTCTTAGCTTTCGGCTCTTTCTGTATCTTAGCCATTGAGAGAGTTGAGTGTAGCTTCATCATTCAACGCATTTTATCTTAGAATATTTTTCTACTTCTTCAGCAACTTTGGCGTTGAGAGCATTTTGTGTAGATTCATCACGCAACGCTTTTGTAATTGTCCACAATTGCTCCACTCCATGGAGTTGAGAGCATTGAGTGTATCTTCATCACTCAACGCTTTTGTACTTAGCTATTTTTCTGTTTCACTTTCCTCTTTGCTTTGACTGCTAGAACTTGAATCAAAGCTTTCTGTCATCTGACATTGAGTGAATTGCCTTCACTCAACTCCTGTAGACTTAGACAAATTTTCCAGTCAATCTTCTATGGCATTGACAGAATCAGCATGGAGTTGCGTGAACTGGCTTCACTCAACACTTCTGGACTTAAGACGAATTTTTCAGTCTATCTTCTATGGTGTTGATAGAATCTATATGGCATTGAGTGAACTGGCTTCACTGAACGCTTCTGCACTTAGCTTATTTTTCTTTGACAGAAATTCTGCGGCTTTGACTTAGGCAGCAATACTCGATGAATTATGTCGCATGGCGTTGAGAGAGTTGACATCACTCAACGCCTGTGGACTTAACTATTTTTCTGGCTTCCACTGCTTAGTCTTTGACAGACCCGACTTTATTCAATGTTTTTTGTGCTGTGGCATTGAGTGAACTACCTTCACTCAACGCCTGTGGACTTAGCTGCATTTCTTCATCCAGCTTCCTTCCTTAAGCCATCTGGAATTGAGTGAGCTTGCTCCACTCAACTCCTATGGACTTAGGCAATTTCTTGCCTATCCAGCTAACTCATTTGTATCCACCTGTCCTATCATTGTAACAAGGACTAACCTGCATGGATTAACTTGCAACCATATCAAATACAACTTGGTGTATGTCATTGACTTATGACTTCTTACAAATCAGAGACATTGGGATCAATGGACCCAACAGTGCGACATATCAAATCTTTTGTTTCTAAACAAGCCCAGAGTCAAGATATGCTCAAATATCAAGAGTCGGGCAAATGTGTACTTATGAACAAATGCCTCAACGAGAGTTGCAAATAGAGAATTCCATTAACCATGGATTGTCATTTGGTGACTACGACAACGATGACAAGACCGAGTACATCTATAAAGAGTTTCAGCCAAAATATCATCAGATGAGTAGATCTACACTTGGGTATGATGCATATAAATCATATATGGAATCAAAATAAAATTTACTAAATTATTTTAATTTTTTTGACAGTACAGTTAGTTTGATGTGCGACGTTTGGAATAACAATATAAATGTGGTTCATCGTATATATGTATTACTTGTCTTGGTCCGACCTATAGGGCCTAGACAATCCCCTCTTGAAAAGAAGGCCTAGGCCCAGTTGGGAAATGCCTGAGCTCGAACTGGCCCTGCTTAGCCTTGTGGACAAGCCAATAATAGAACCATTTTAAAATCATTTTAATAAAAATTAATGTATGAATATCCATGCCAATGCCGCAAGTGTGTCAGGTAACCTAAATTGTTATATTAATCTACTTCAACTTAGGCTCTGTTTGACTCAGCTACAATGACTAGAGAAGCAGCTGATTTGTAGAGTGGTGGGAAAAATCTGCTGTTTTGTAGAGTGATGAGAGAAGTAGTGAAATTGTTTGGAAGATCTGCTTTTCAATGCTATTTGAACGGAAAATCTGTCAATACTGTATTTCAGAGTAGCTGTTTGGTGGCTTATTTAAAACTCAAGCAATTGCTACCAGAATATAAAAATTTAAATTTTTGTCAAATATTAATATTACATAATCTTTGTTTGTAGACATTATAAAATTAGCTGCATTAAACTGCAGCTAATTTTATAGTTACTTTATTGGTTCCCCACATATCTACACCGAAGATGTTTACCGGCATAATGAAGAACTATATGATCAGTGATTCTGGTGTGAATTATTTTTTTATTTTTAACTACTAAAAATATTATACATGCGACCATTTTTGTAACTGGTCGGCTAAAAAATATCGTAATGCAGATATTTCATTAGCTCAAGTTCCTTCAATTATTACATGTTCAATATTTGGATTTGCATTAGTGATTCTTTGATTACGATCTGCTCAAAGCTGATACGTCTGTCGGTACATAAAGTTAGGATCCATATCACATGTATTAAACTATCGATCCATATGTGAGGGGTGTCTTCGAATATAATTATGAAGAGTCATTATCGCCACAACAATAACACACTATTTTGAAAATGTGTATGTGCAATGCAGAAGAGGAAGTAAAAGTTACAGCAAGAAGGAGCTGAAATAAAGTTCCTTAAGAAGTTGAATCATGTTGTAAGATTGAAATTCAAAGGGGTATTACTGACTTTAATAATGAGTTTCATTCTTTTATGCTATGCATTCTTTGAACAATTCTTTCCTCTCCTTTTTGCTATTGGTATCTACAGGCAAGCACATGCATAATATATCCTCGGAGTACATTTCTACTAACTATGATCGTCTTATAAACATGTGTGGTTCTTTTTTATTGTCTAACTCTGTGTTGATTCTATTTGACCTATTTGAGCATGTTGTTATTTTATTGAAGTCCTGAATGACTCGGTGAATAAACGAACATATAGGTTTATTTAGAGTTTGAGTAATCATTGTACTTATTATTTTGGTGCCATGTAATTTTTGTGGAAATATGTTGGGAATAGCTTTTCATTTGTTTGCTAAATTTGTTATTATTTTTGTTTGTGGGACATACAGATTTTCATGGAATATATTTCACTACTTGAATCATCAATATGAAAATGATAAATGAAAACTCATAAAATTATCCTGTATAGTTGGGACATGGCTAACAATGATTTCGTTGGAGCAAAAATCAAATTAAACACTTTATCTATTATATATTACCATCTTAAAATGAATTATTAGATAAATAATGGATGTGTATGATGCATAGTTCCATTTTGTGCTCTAGAACAATTTCACGTGCCTTTAACATTTCAAAATCTGATGTTTTATGTTCCCTTATTGTGCATGTCATGGGAGCGCATATAGAAGAAATCTTGAATTACTTTTATGAGAATATGTATTATGTATTTCATATTAGTTAAATATTTAATATTATTTAATTTTTCTTAATTAGATTAATACTATTAATTAAAAGTATTTTGTAATTTCTTATTATGTGTGTCCTCCCTCATCTATATAAGGGGGGAGAAGTATGAATGCTTCATCATCTTTTGGATTATTAGTATTTTGGCCCTCCTTTACAGACACGATGTTTGAAGGATTTGGCCTCTTAGAGTTACCCGTAGCTTGCCTCTGGATTATTATTGTGTACGTTTGTTAAATTTTTAATGCAAATTTTGTTTAGGTTTCATTCTCTTGTATCATTTTGAGTTTCCTCTCATCACACTCACATAAGATTCTTGAACGTTTCATACCACACCAGCGAGGAAGAATCAAGAAACTCCATATGGTTTGTAGATTTAAGGGTCATGTAAATGTAGGAGGAAATTTTATTACATTTGCAAAATAGTGTTCTATGAATTCAAGAGAAAGATGAGAAAACACTTCTATAAAGGAAATTTTATGGGAATTAGGAAGTGGTGAGACCATTAAAGGTCAAGCATGTCACTTGGGAGGCACAAGTGCTCGACAGGTCTAAGTACAAATCTTTGTTTAGGAGGCAAAGATGCTTGGGAGGGATAAGTGCAAATCTAAGTTATCAATTACAAATCTGAGTCTCTAATCCCAAATAATTTTTAGCAGGTCAATGGTAAACTTAAAAAATCAAATCACTTCTTATTATAGTCAAACACTTAATGCTTTTGATATTTGATCATTATTACAACCATTTTGTAGTATATAATATATTCAATATAAGCAATATGACAATCAAAGGGATGATACTATATACCAGGATTATTTTAATGTATTAAAGGCATACATTATTATTAGCTAAAAACATGTGCTCTAAGTAGAAGGAATAATGATAACCAACAATAATGGAGTTCAATACCATTATAATTTAGTGTATGGTCAATGAAAGAATAATTAGGGTAATGATGACTTGTTTTAGTAATCTTTTTTGGGGTAGTTTAGTATGCAAAATTCCTAGTTTAATTATATATTTTAAGTATTTTTATGCATGCTTTGTTTTATTTTTTGTTAATGTCTTTCATGTTTTGTTTTTATTATTTCTAGTTTTATTATATGTGTTTTGTATTTTTGTTCTTGTTTAATAAGTTATATTATGTTATGTTTTATTTTGTTTAGTTTTATTTTTTAATAAACTAATTAATAGTATGTATGTTTGTAATGTTTAGTTATATAACTAATTTTATTTTGTTTTGATTTATTTGTAGGTCCAAGTGCAGCCCACTATGATGCAAACCCATGATGGTGCAGCCCTTCATCCATGCTCGGCCAGCCCACCTCACCATGCAGCCCGAGCTTCTCTCCAAGCCCAAACCCGAGCCCTTGGAGCAGCCCCTACATGCAACCCTTCAAGCCCAACACAAGTGCAGCCCGAGCTTTCCTATGGAGCAGCCCACCATGTCCTACCCGAGAACATGAAGAATAAAACTACGAAGCCCACCAAGCAGCCCATTTGCATTTGATGAAGCCCAAGAAGCCCCCCAAAACATCAAACCCGACCACATGCATGCAATTCTTCATGCATGTGGCCAGCCACTCCACTCCTCCTTTATTATTTTCTCCCCTTTTTATTTCACATTCACCCCTTCTTTCCCTCTCTCTCATGATCATTTAAGACCCAATATAATTCTTCCCCCTTGCTTATTCATTTTCATTTCCATTTAATGCCATGCACCCTCTCCAAAATGACATGGTCGGCCTCTCTCTTTTCCCCCTTCTACACACTTCCATTCATCCCCCTTTCTACTAAATATTTCCTATTTTCATTATTACCATGCATTGAAACCTTCCCTCTCTCTCTCCATCATTAAATGCAATTCATGCACCTCTCCCACACATGTATGGCCGGCCACACCCATGCTTCCCTTCATTTCCACTAAATTCTAGAATGTTCTCCCTCTCCTATAAATGGAACCTCTTCCCTCTAGTTTTTGTTAAGTAGTTTTAGTTTAAAGAATTAGTTCTTGCAAGTAGTTTCTTTATGAAGAAGTTTTGCTACAAGTAGTTTAGTTGTTTATGTTTTATGTCAAGTTTTGTTGAAGTCTTGTTAGAGTAATGTTATAATGCTCGTTTAGTTTTATCATGTACTTCTCTTTATTTAAGCAATGAAAATATTTTCTTTTTCTCTTAATCTCATTTCCTTTTCCAATATGCTTAGCTAAATTAGTTTTTGTGCCCAATCGCGATGAACTTTGCGATGAAATAACACATCTTTTATTTTATGTTTGCATTTGTATTTTCTTATTTCTGATCCGACCTTGAAATATTTTCGTATCGACTCCGTATTGCTAGTATACTGTAGTAGATTCCGATCTCATATTTGAGTAGCCGAGAGGCTCGTGAATATGAAAGATCACACAAGGAAGGAAGGAGTTGAACGCAACCCTAGAGATAGGATGACGTAAATACTCCGGATTGGAGTCAAATCCAATAGTACGGGTCACTTCGGTAATACGACTTTAGGCCATTTTGACTTGTAAAGAGATTTCGGTCAAAACGTCTAAAAGTTAGGGGATTTAATGCTCTAGCGAGATTACTTGCTAATATCGGATCCATCACGGTCTTAATAGAATTGCAAATGTTAAACTAATTTATTTCCTTATTTTATTTCAAAGTGAATTGTCGATCGAGCACTCTTTCACAATATTTTATTTCTCTTTTAATTAAGCTTAGTTTATTTTTATTTTCAAAGTCCTTCAATCGTTCGGTAGGATAATAGAGTCGTTGTGAGTAATAGTACTTGCCTACCCCGAGTTTTTATACGACCTTGATTTATTTATATCACTATACTATAAAACGATAAGTACACTTGCCTATTCGAATTATAGTCCGTGAGACGATTTTTTAACGTATCAGGTACTCTAAACACCTGGGGCAGTGAATAGGTGGTTAGCTATATATATGGACTTTTTAAAACTTTTCAAACTAATCTACAATAGAGAATAAAAGCAAAGCGCAACATAGAACAACACATGAATTTGTAGTGGTTCCCAAGAGTATGGGTATATCCACTGTCTCTTACTACCTATCTTATAGTGTGCTAGAATCAGCAAACTCCTCCAACTTCTCAGATCAAAGATCTTACACCTCAGATTCCTTAGAATCCCACCTCAAGTCTTTAACACGACCCTACCTCAGACTTTAGCAAAGTCCTACCTTAGGTTAACCATATCCCTACCTCATAGTGCATGCACTTCTATAACTCAGAGACCCAACTGGTCTCCTACCTCAAATTCACCTTTTGAATCCTGCCTCAGATCTATAAAAAATCCTACCTCAAATCTATACAAGATCCTACCTCAGATCTATACCAGATCCTACCTCAAATATATAAAAGATCCTACCTCAGATCTATACTAGATCCTACCTCAGAATGATCACAGTTCTACAACTCAGATCTCGAAGAGATCTTACACAACAAATGTTTATAATATAGATTATAATGATAGACTCAATAAAGATGTTACCTTGATGATTTAAGTCATCTTAGGATTTCTAGACAGAAAGCCTTCTTCTTAGTCAGCACCTGAAGATAGTTGTCTTTAACTTGATTGCAAGTTCAGTGCTGTTCTACTTGTATGAAGAAATTGCTTTATTTCTTCTTCTTCTTCTACAGAAGGAAGATTAACTTCCTATTGTATTGCTATGAGAGCTAACTTACATCACTTGTAATCTTACTACTACCTTTTTGCTTGTTAGCAGTGCTGAGTTGTTAGATGTTGTTCGAGGGTTAGGGTTAAATAAATCCCTCTTGTGATTTTATACCTTTGTACTTTCTAAAGGCAAAAACTTCGGACACATCATGACAAATCACTTTATAGAGGTGATTTATATGACATATACTTTTTCCGCCTCCGTTGACTTTGAATCCCGCCTTTCAGAAGAACAAAACGGTTCTCACAAAATTATTTTGTACTTAGCGCCAGAATTCTGCTCCATCTACTCCATACACAACAATCGTGTTGTGTGAAGCGTCATGTCAAGTTAAACTTCCATACGACACTTGAGTTATACATATGACACTTTTTGATTGGAATAACTTCTTATTCTATGTTGATTGAGAACACAACACTATTCAAGTTGAACACGACGAATTCTTCTTATTGACACGACGCTTGTGTCCTTAATCAATATTTATGAATTGATTAACCATTCTTTGGGCCCTTTCTAATCTCCTGACTTATTCAAGATGATATATATTGTCTACACAAGTCAAATCAGATAAAGATCAAATACAACATGTATTTATCATTGTCAAGATGACTTCCTCAAATCTAGAATATTATGGGCAATATTCCCAACAATCACCCCCTATTTGAAGAAGTCAAAATCTTAAGATAATGATATAATACATACAGAGAACAATAGTAAAGATCATCACAGATATTAAACCTACACTAACAATCACATCAGTTTATAAATTTAAGCTAGCATGCTCATCAAGCAGTTATAATTTTTAAGCTAGCATTCTCATTAGAAGTTAATATTCTAAGCTATCATTCTTAACAAAATAATAACAAAACATCCAAGATATCATATATATAAATAGATTCAAATATCTACAAAAGATTCACACAATCATTTGCTCAAGCCATTTGATCTACAGTCATTCTGACATCTTCTTCTTGACTCATCTCAGTCACTGTCTCCTACAACACTCCTTATTTGTCTTTCAAAGTAGCTGAGAGGTTTGGGATAATCTCTTGGAGGAGGAGGTGGTCCATTTGGAAAGTTTCTCTTATGTTGCCTCTTCTCTTCCTCTAGTTTCTTGTGTTTCCTCCACTCTACTAATCCATATTATCATTCATTATTTCTTTCTATGAGTCCAAAGTCATACCAGGTCTATATGATGATATGCTTGGACTTTGGACTCCAGTGCTCATAGCCCGGGGCTTGCTCAATTTCTTTTCTACTCTTCTTCCTGTACAACATGTCCTCTTCCCCAGCTTTCCACTTTTTGTGAATATGTTTCTTTAGGCTCATCATACATGAATGGTGACAAACTAAGTTCATGCCTTACTGCATTTAAAGTCCATATGACCTACTTTGCAACTGCCTTGATTACTGCCTTCTCCTCCTTTTTGACTTCTTCAACTACATGGAACTTTATATTCTCTTGGAGAATAATTACTTTTCTTTCAAGCATATTCACTCCATCAATGATGTGATGCTTGAATTCAAGGAGATGTATGTCTAATGTTTGGCTGTAGAAGTCAACTCTATCCATTATATTCATTCTGCTTTCTTCCATCCCGTTATCTATTTCCTATAAGGCATATTATAGATTATCTGAAGTGGCCACTTGATTTGCAATCACATCTATTAACCCATAATGTGTAAGCTCTAACTGTTGAGCAGTATAGTCCACTACTGGTGCTGCTCTCATAAGAACTTGAAGGTGTTTTCCTTGAGCTCATTCACTTCAATTCTTAGCCTAACCGTTTCATTTGATAGATCTCTTCTTCAATCACTGACAACTGCATCAACATATTCCTCAATCTTTCTTCTTTGGCCATCTAAAATCATTCATATTTAACATAGTAGTGAGATGGAAGAATCCTCAAAGGTAGGAGCTTTTGAGATGCTTGGAATGTCAGAGTCTTTCTCAACATGCTTCCTTCTTCCTTTATTAACTTCTTCATTCTCAACTATATCTTCATAAATTGAAGTGAAGGATTTTCTCTCAGGGATTGGACTTTCCCTTTCCTCGTCCCTTGTTCAGCTTCTACATTGATGATTACCTTGCAGAATTTTTCCATAGATATAACAATCATAGGTGTTTCACCTAGATTGGTCTTCTCCACTTCAACATCACTATCCTTTTCTTTTGCAGTAACTTCACAATTATTCTCTATAGGTATTTCTGGGTCTTATTAGACTGTCAACCTAGTTTGGGTGACATCCTCAACCCAGGAGCATGGATCTAAAGTTGAGACTCCCCCTTAACAATAACTTTATCTTCCTCTCTTTCTATATTTCTTGAGCTAAGTCCTCTTCCAGACACTTACTCTCAACATCAGCTCCACTCTCCTTCTAAAAAACTATTAGGATTTTAGTCACTGAGTCTAAATCCCCGTGGACCTTAGTAACAGATTGTTCAATTATCTCAATTTCAATTTGCCCCAATATTCCTGGCTCATTTAATAACTCCCCCTGAGTTGAATCACTTCTCTCAACATCAGCATTTACTTCTTCATAATCTTTACCTTTAGATTTTTCATATGCAGGTTCATCTCTAGTATGTGACACCTGCACTATGAAGTCTCTTTGTGACCATTCTCCCACATAGCTTGAGAGATTTGGGTAATGTGCTTGCTCACTTCCTGCAGAGGAACATTCTTCCTCACTTTTTTCAGTCTAACTTATGTTCTTCCCTTTTTCTGGCTTCTTTTTCTCTTTGCCCTCAACGTGCTTTGGGAAAAATTTCTCCCATCACTCCAGGATTTTAATGTTGACTCTTCTCATGTGTTGAATTTTTGTACCTGATTTCTTGCTGAATTTCTCTGGGAAGGTGTTCAGTAAATACATGGATATTATTCGACCAAAACACAGTGTATTTATGCACTGTTTAATTTTGGTGAACAACATTCTTGACTAGTGGGTTTTCTTTAACAGTATGATTCTAGCCATTATTTCAAACATACTTCTAGAAATCTTGTCATGAGAACCTGGTTTATAGTGTAGGGATTTACCAATAATGTCAGATAATAGTTTCCCTTTTGGTTTAGGTTCCTCCTCAGGATAGAGCCTTCTATTTCATCTGAGTACTCACACCATTTCAGTGCATTGTGTATAATCTTGTTTCGTCATTTCATCTTCTTCCTAATCATCATTGAATTTGGGCAAGTACAAGGCTTTACTCAGTCTCATGAGGCTGACCTTTGGTGTGGAAATTACTTTCAACTCGAAAAGGCAAGTGTACCTATCGACTTGTAGTACCAAGGTCGTATTTAAACACGGGGTTGTCAAGTACTGCTACTCACGCTTTGTCCATTATCCTACCGAAATATAGATGGTTTTTGAGAATTTTTAATGTAAAACTAAAGATAATTTTTAGACGAAAAACTTATAATAAAAAGCTAACACCCGATCAGTGAATCACCATGAAATGAGATAAGACGAAAAGAGAATAGTTTTATCTTTGCAAATCAAACTCGACCGTGACGGATCCGATATTAGGAAGTAATCTCGCTAGTGCATTAAATCCCCTAACTTATAGACGTTTTGACCAAAATCTCTTTACAATTCAAAATGGCCTAAAGTCGCATTACCGAGGTGACTCGCACTACTGGATTTGACTCCAATCCGGAGGATTTACGTCATCCTATCTCTAGGGTTGCGTTCAACTCCTTCCTTTTTTGAGTAATCTTTCAAATCAACGAGTCTCTCGACTTCTATGAAAAGAGATTAAATGCCAACTACCGTATACTAGAAATACGGAGTCGGCACGATAAGAGTCATAGAAGGACCGAGAATGAAATAACAAAAATAAAACTAAGAAATAAAATAAACCCGCATCTCACTTCATGGATCCTCACGATCGAATGCTAAGTAAAATTAGTTACTCATAATTGAAAGAGAAGACAAAATAAGATAAGAGAAAAACATTTTCATTGCTTGATAAAAAAGAGTACACAATATAAAAAAAAGACTATACTATATTAAAGAGAAAAAGGATTACAATAATTAAAACTAGTACAACAATATTGAAAAGAAAACAACTCACTAGAACAAGCACCTCACTTCTCTCCAACTCCAACTTTCTCTAAACTTCTTAACATAAAATTGCTTAACATAATCAAGAGGGATGGGGTTCCTTTTATAGGATAGGGAGAAGGTTCTAGATGAGATGGAAATGAAGGGTCATGGGGGGTGGCCGGCCATAGCAAGAGGAAAGGGTTCATGCATGAGTTTTAATGAGGGGAGAGAGAATGGGAGGTTTCATTTCATTTTCATTTAAGGTAATAAAAGAGGGAATGAATGAGGAATAAAAGTGAGGAGAATAATAAAAGGGGGAAGAGGAAGAGAGAGGGGTGGACATGATGTGGCTGGCCCTTGCATGGTGGAGGATGCATGAATGTGGAGGTGTATGTATGGAATTAATGAGGGGGAAGAGAGAAGGAAATGAATGTGTCGGTCATGCATGAAGGAGAGGTACATGCATGGGCTCGGGTTTGGGCTTGTTGAGAGGCTTGGGCTTGTTGAGAGGTGGGCTGGCCGAGCTTCTTCATGTAGGGGCTGCTAGGCGGACTTCAAGGGCTGCACTTGAGTATGTGGGCTCGGGTAGGACTTGAAGGAGGGCCGACTGCATCAATGTGGAAGGGCCAGGCTGCACCTACAAAATTTAAACATGACATTAGTTAAATTTCATAACAAAACATAAATAAATATAAAACATGAAACACAAAATAACAAGAATAAAATTCATAAAACATGTAATAAAACTAGGAATTATTATATCATAACACAAAAGACATTAAACAAGAAATAAAACGTAACAAGCATAAAAATATATAAAACTATAATAAAACCTAAGAATTATGAATACTAAACTACCCCAAAAGGGATGACTAAAACTAGTCATCAAATTCCCCCATGCTAGAGAATTTGCTTGCCCTCAAGCAAATAGAATTGAAAACTAGGGGAAAGAGATAAAACAAAACAAAGCAAATTTTGGTTGCATAGATAAGAAAAACAAAGCATGAAAAAATTAAACTATCCAAATGTTCATGTTAACAACTAGTGGGGTGAGAAGCGCACAATAGAAAATTTGAAAGTGGAGACCTAAAATTATCATTAGAACATAAAAAGAGTTACACATTTCTAAATCCCTAAAACAATGCATCCAAAATAAATGCAAATATGGAAAACAAAAGTAGAGGTTCTAAATAAACAGCGCATTAACGAACTACTAGGTTGCTAGAATAACGACGATTAACCTTAAACACCTCATGATAACCTCCAAAGAAATCCATCAATGATGGTGGCCATAGGCTTGTCCGTTCACACTCTCTCCACTATGCGGATTTACATTCTAAAGATTAATAGGACTTCTAATAGGTGTTAAAACTTGGCTTAGGTAAATGATTAAGAAATGAAAACAAGGATAAACATGAGGGATTAAACACTAAACCAAGGTTGAGCTCAAAAATAAACATAAAAACATGAAGAGAAATGATAAGTACTTTAAAAAACAAAAGGCCATAAATTTTTACTTTAATAATTTGGCCAAAAATAAACTTCATTTTTCCTTTTTTTTCCTTTATTTTTTTTTGATTTGATATCATTTTGATAATAACATTTTTAATAAAAGAGAGCTCCAAAAATAGGCTTTAAAATTTCCTTTCATTTCAAAGATAATACCCCTTCACAAAAATGATTTTTAAGCTCAAAGTTTTAGTGTGAAAATAGGAAAGGCATTTGGCTTTGGTGAAAATAAATGAAATAAAGGTGGAGCTAAATCAAATAAATATAGAAAAGGCCCAAAATTGTTTTGTAATGGTAAATTTTTTTGGTGAGCAAGAAAAGCTCAAACTAGTTAAAGGGTTGTCTAAATCATTTCTAAAGTATATAAAAATGACGCAAATGTTTCGAGAGTAGCTAAGGAAAAGTTCTAGACACCAATAAAGTATTACCCCACAAATGAAAAAGAGATAACATTACCTAGCAACATTCATAAGCAACTAACCAAATAAAAAGACATAACTACAAATTGCTAACTTATAATGTAAAAAATGGATGCCTATATTTAAGAACATGAAACTAGTAAAACTAAGCTATGTTAAACTGATAAATTTAGAAAACCGTTTCAAAGAAATCTAAATAGAACTAAGGAACCGCACGGGCCTACACATCACTAGAAGAAACATAAAAATAAAGATAGAAAATAATTTTTGATTTTGTTTTTCAAATCGATTTTAGCATTTTTTTTGGATTCTTGATTTTCTAATTTTTTTTGGGTTTTGTATTTTATAATTTTTTTTGTATTTTTGAAGAAGTTAAAATAAAAATCAATACTATTAAAAAGCTTAAAAATAACTATGCTAATTTTTTATGAATTAAAATTTTTTTTTTAAAAAACATTTTTTTAAGGAAGGAAAGAAAAAAGAAACTAACTAAACCCACCCCCATGCTAAGATTCTTCATTGTCCTCAATGAAAGAAAAAAAAAGAAAAACGAGAAAGAGAAGGAGACTGAGAAGGAGAGAAAAATGTAGAAAGTAAATTAAATAAAAAGAACAGGACTTCCCCGGGTTTGTGGGATGAAGGCGGATGTCGCTCCCCCATGCTTGCTTTTTAGTGCACTTGATCGTCAACAGGTTTGACTTGATCCATCTTTATATCAACAACGTTGGAGCGACGGTCACAAACTTGGCTTGATTGTCCACCGGGAGGAAGAACACAGTGCGAAAATAAAATAAAAGTAGAAAAAGAAAAGCCTTGGGTAGGGCTCCCAAGAATGTTCTTAACTTAACAAAATATTGTTCGAATAAAATTAAAAGTTTCCATATTTATTAAGAGAAGTCCAAAAAAAAATAAAAAAAATTCCACCTGATGATAAATATTCAGGAGTCCAAGACAAGATTCTCTGTTGTAGGAGACACAGAATCATTTGAAAAATAAAGTTTAAGTCTATGCCCATTCACTTTAAAATCACCCTTATCCGAGTGCGAGAGTAACACAGTGCCATAAGGAAAAACCCGTTTGACCGTAAACGGTCCAGACCATCGAGATTTCATTTTTCCAGGGAAGAGACGTAAACGCGAATTAAAAAGAAGAACCTGATTGCCTGGTTTAAACATTTTAGGGTGGCGCAGGTTCTTATCATGATAAAGTTTCGTGCGTTCTTTATAAAGTTTGTTATTTTCGTAAGCGTACGCTCTCCATTCATCGAGTTCATTCAATTGATTTTTCCTATGCACGCCGACTGAGTGCGGATCGAAATTAAAAAATTTTATTGCCCAATACGCTCGGTGTTCTACTTCTACCGGAAGATGACACGATTTTCCATAGACCAATCGGAAAGGAGTACAACTGATGGCGGTCTTATACGCTGTCCGATAGGCCCAAAGAGCATCGTCTAATTTTAAGGACCAATCTTTACGAGAAGTAGAAACAGTTTTTTTCCAAAATTCTTTTTAGCTCTCGATTGACTACCTCGACCTGACCGTTAGTTTGGGGCTGATAAGCGGTGGATAATTTGTGCGTAATGCCATATTTAGTTAAAACCTTAGCTAGTTGGGCGTTACAAAAGTGGCTCCCCCTATCACTAACGATCGCTCGAGGAAAACCAAAATGAGAAAATAAATTTTTTAAGAAATTTATGACTACATGAGCATCATTACTTGGTAAAGCTTGGGCCTCCGCCCACTTAGAGACGTAATCTAAGGAGACTAAGATGTATTTATTTCCTAAACTTGAGGGAAATGGGCCGATAAAGTCTATGCCCCACAAATCAAAAACTTCGTATTCGAGAAAATAATTTTGTTCCATTTCATTTTTATTAGAGATGTTTCCAGTCTGCTGGCACCGATCGCACCCGCCCACAAAGATTTGTGCATCTTTAAATGTGCTTGGCCAATAGAAGCCAACACTAAGTACTTTGTGTGCGGCGTGGTTTTCTTGAAAGTTCCCTCCAGTCGGACCTTCATGAACATGTTTTAAAATTTGTTAACCTTCTTCCCGGGAGACACATCTTCTTACCACCTGGTCCGCACAAATTCGAAACAGAAATGGATCCTCCCAAAAATAATACTTCAACTCAGAAAAGAATTTTTTCTTTTGCTGAGAAGAGTATTCTATTGGGAGGATGCGGGCCACCAAATAATTTGCCAAATCGGCAAACCAGGGGGTAGAAGAAGAAACATTTAAAAGTTGTTCATCCGGAAAAGAATCAATAGGTAAATTTTCATCAAAAATATCAATCTCAGGATTTTCTTGGCGTGAAAGATGATCAGCCGCTAAATTTTCCGCTCCTTTCTTATCCCGGATCTCCAAGTTGAATTCTTAAAGTAATAGGATCCAACGAATAAGACGCAGCTTGACATCCGGTTTAGAAAGGAGGTACTTCAAAGCAGAATGATCCGTAAAAATGATAACCTTAGAAAGAGTGATGTAGGGTCGGAATTTATCAAAAGCAAAAATGACAGCTAAGAGTTCCTTTTCAGTTGTAGTGTAATTTTCTTGCGCTGAATTAAGCGTTTTGCTAGCATAATAGATTGGGTGGAAATTCTTTGCTATATGTTGTCCTAGTACCGTACCGACCGCAAAGTTACTTGCGTCGCACATAATTTCAAAAGGTAAATCCCAAACTGGGGCGATCATAATCGGAGCATTTATAAGTTTGGATTTAATTAAGTCGAATGCCGCTAAACAAGAATTGTTAAAAATAAAAGGAGCGTCTTTCTCGAGAAGGTGGGTGAGAGGCTTAGTAATTTTTGAAAAGTCCTTAATAAATCTTCGATAAAAACCCGCATGCCCTAAAAAACTTCTTATCACTTTGATATTCGTAGGCGGCGATAACTTTTCAATTACTTCGATTTTTGCCTTGTCCACTTCAATTCCCTTAGCGAAAATTTTGTGGCCAAGGACTAAGCCTTCATGTACCATAAAGTGGCACTTTTCCCAATTTAAAACTAGATTTGTTTCTTCGCAGCGTTTTAAAACTTTTCCTAAATTCAATAAACATAACTCAAACGAGTTGCCAAAAACCGAGAAGTCGT
This sequence comes from Platanthera zijinensis, assembly GCA_039513925.1. Classification (NCBI taxonomy): domain Eukaryota; kingdom Viridiplantae; phylum Streptophyta; class Magnoliopsida; order Asparagales; family Orchidaceae; genus Platanthera; species Platanthera zijinensis. Next base: position 99,942,018 of record CM077095.1, on the reverse strand, counting down.
CCATAAATACTTCCATAATGTTTTCTACATATTTATCGAAAATGGCCAGCATGCACCGCTGAAAGGTAGCTGGTGCGTTACATATCCCGAAAGGCATCCTACGATAGGCAAAAGTTCCGAAAGGACAAGTGAATGTTGTCTTCTCTTGGTCCTCGGGTGCGATAGGGATTTGGAAGTATCCCGAAAGACCGTCGAGAAAAAAATAAAAACTATGTCCAGATAAGAGTTCTAAAATTTGATCGATAAAGGGAAGGGGGAAGTGATCTTTACGAGTGACATCATTTAATTTACGGTAATCGATGCACATCCTCCATCCCGTTACCGTCCTAGTTGGAATTAAATCGTTATTTTCGTTTGTTACTACCGTGATCCCACCCTTCTTAGGTACAACTTGAACCGGACTTACCCACTTACTATCGGAAATAGGATAGATTATCCCCGCATCTAATAACTTAAGAACCTCGCCCTTCACAACCTCTTTCATATTAGGATTAAGACGACGTTGAGGTTGGACTACACCCTTAGAATTATTTTCAAAAAATATTTTGTGGGTGCAAAAGGAGGGGCTTATGCCAGGAATATCAGAAATTTGCCACGCTATAGCTCGGCGATGCTTTTATAGTAGTTCGATCAATTGATCGTTTTTGGATTGATAAAGCAAAGCCGAGATTATAACGGGCAATTTAGAATTTTTTTCAAGAAAGGCATATTTGAGATGTTCAGGAAGGGGTTTTAGTTCTAAGTTGGGTGGTTCATCGTAAGAGTTCTTTAAAACTTTTTCATTTTCAAAAACAATATTTTCATAATTTTTTTGTCTAAACACTGGTTCATTTGCAAAGTTGGCTCGTGCGGACATAACCGTGTCTTCAAAAACATTTGTAGAAAAATCAGAAAAAGAGGAAGAAAAATCATTGGAAGAAACATTTGAAAGAGAAAGAGAGGAGTCTTCATTCAAAACATCAAGGAAGAAACATGAGTCGTCATTTTTTAAAGAATTTGTCATGGATTGATTTATTGAAAACATCACCTCGTCATCTCCCACACGAAGCAAAAGTTTTCCATTACTTACATCGATGACCGCATGAGAGGTGGCTAGGAAGGGAATACCAAGGATAAGGGGAACCTCGACGTCCTCTTCAATATCAAGAATGACAAAATCTACCGGGAAGATGAATTTATCGACCTTCACTAGCACATCCTCAATGATACCTAACAGATACTTTATCGATCGATCAACCAATTGAATACTCATACGCATAGGGATGAGAGTGCCCAATCCTAGCTTTTTAAACAATGAAAAAGGCATCAAGTTGATGCTCGCACCTAAATCTGCTAGCACGTGCATTACAAAAAGATCACCAAAAACGCAAGGAATCAAAAAACTACCCGGATCATTAATCTTTTTAGGAAGATTGGAATTTTTTATGATTGCCGAGCATTCTTCATTTAAGGTTACATGCGATAAATTTTCTAATTTCTTTTTGTTCGTTAATTGGTCCTTAAGATATTTAGCGTATTTTGGCATTTGGCTATTCGCTTCATGAAATTGCAAGTTGATATGAATTTGTTTAAACATTTTAAGAAAGCGTTGGTATTGATCATCTAGCTTATCTTTCCTAAGCTTAGCGCGGTAGGGAGGTGGCGGAAATTCTTTTAAAATCTTGAGATCATTATTTTTAAAACCATCCTTTTCTTTTTCCAAAATGGATGATTCTTGTTCATTTTCAAAAATAGAGTTTTCTTTTCCAAAATTTTTATTAGTTATTTCTTCTTCACTAATTCGTTCAGTAGTAGGAGAGGCAATCACCTTTGGCTCTTCCCTTGTGGTGGGCTCGTTAATAACCTAACCGCTCCGAAGGGAAATCACATTTGTGTGCTCCCTTGGGTTAGGTTCAGTGTTTGAGGGAAGAGTTCCAGGTGGTCTCTCGGAAAAAGCCTTGGCAAGTTGCCCGACCTGGTTTTCTAAACTTTTCACGGAGCTAGTTAGACTTCTTATGGTCGCTTCATTGGTTCTTATGTATCTTGAAAGCATTTCCTCCAAAGAGGAAGGTTTTTGAAAATGTTGATTTTTTAGTGGTGGTGGTGGTGGAGTGAAATCGTGCGGTGGACGTGCGGCATTCACGGGATTACTCCAAGAAATATTTGGATGGTTACGCCATCCAGGGTGATATGAGTTTGAAGAAGAATTAAAACCAGGCGGAGCAGAAAAATTAGAAAAAGAAGAAAAGTTCGAAGAATTATTTTGAGCAAGCCTGGGTATGTTCCCCAGATAATCCACCTGCTCAGCAGCAGCAACAATTGTATTTTCAAATACCTGAGGGGCGGAGGTAGCAGTCATCTCCAAAATCTTCTTGTTTAGCATCTCCACTTGTAGCGCCAGTTGCGACACCGAATCCACTTCATCGATACCTGCAGGTTTAGATGGGCGAGTCCTAGACGAATTCCACTGATAAGTGTTCATCGCCATGTCCTCGATTAGCTCAAGAGCTGCTTCCGGAGTTTTGCGGCCCAAAGAACCAGCGGAAGCGACATCTATCATTTGCTTAGTTTCTTGATTTAGCCAATTGTAAAATGTCTGAACCTGTAACCATACAGGCAGAGCATGATGGGGGAAGCGTCTCAAAAGTTCCTTGAACCTCTCCCATGTGTCATAGAGGGTCTCAGAAGCAATTTGAGAGTACGAAGTGATATCATTTCTTAGCTTAGCAGTTTTGGCGGGGGGGAAATATCTTGGAAGAAATTTTTCAGTTAATATGTTCCAAGTAGTGATTGATCCTCTTGGAAGAGAATTCAACCACTGTGTGGCTTTAGTTCTTAAGGAGAATGGGAAGAGTCTAGGCTTATAGCATCGTCTGAGACACCATTTATTTTGAAGGTGTCACAGATTTCAAGAAAATTGGCAATATGTAAGTTCGGATCTTCATCTTGTAATCCATCAAACTATACATATTGCTGCACCATTTGTATGATGCTAGGCTTAAGCAAAAAGTTATTGTTCGCTATTGCAGGTCAAACAATACTTGATTCAGTCCCCTCCAGGTTGGGTCGAGCATAATCGGACATGGTCCTTTGCTGAGCCATTCCTGGGTTGGGTTCTCCCATTTCAGAATTAAAATTGCAATCTCCGTAGGAATCCTCAACCGCTGTTTGAGAAGTGGAAGCCCCGAATCGTAGTTGTCTCTGAAAGGAGCGTTCGATTTCTGGGTCCAAATCAACAAGTAGTGACGGATTCGTGCGGGTCATGCACTAAAAAAAACAAAGGAGGAAAATAGAAGAGAATAGAGAAGAACGAAAATAAAAAAGGAATTGTTCCCGCTAAAATAAAATGGTACTTAATATAAAATTTTTATATTCTTGTAGGAAATGGAATGAAGATTATTAATTAAATTTTTTTTGTTGCCGAAAATAGGAATTAGACCGCTATTGGCGGACCAATTTTTTTTTTTTTACAAAATATATATATTTTTAACGGATTGGCTCCCGAACTTCCCAAGGGCTACCCGGTGAAGGGTTCGCAAGGTACTAGGCAAAATAGTGGCATCATTAAAGCCACCTTACCCTTTTCGAGAGAATTTAGGTTGGGTAGAAATTAGATGATGTGAGTTGATTATAATAATAAAAGAATTTTTTTTTAATTTTTTTGCAGAAGTAATAGAGAAATCATTTTCAAAATATTGATGAAGAAAGTCCCCGGCAACGGCGCCAAAAACTTGGTGTGGATATTACTTTCAACTCGAAAAGGGAAGTGTACCTATCGACTTGTAGTACCAAGGTCGTATTTAAACACGAGGTTGTCAAGTACTTCTACTCACGCTTTGACTATTATCCTCCCGAAAGATAGATTGTTTTTGAGAATTTTTAAAGTAAAACAAAAGATAATTTTTAGACGAAAAACTTATAATAAAAAGCTAGCAGCCGATCAGTGAATCACCGTGAAATGAGATAAGACGAAAAGAGAATAGTTTTATCTTTGCAAATCAAACTCGACTGTGACGGATCCGATATTAGGAAGTAATCTCGCTAGAGCATTAAATCACCTAACTTATAGACGTTTTGACCGAAATCTCTTTACAAGTCAAAATGGCCTAAAGTCGCATTACCGAGGTGACCCGCACTATTGGATTTGACTCCAATCCAGAGGATTTACGTCATCCTATCTCTAGGGTTGCGTTCAACTCCTTCCTTCTTTGAGTAATATTTCAAATCAACGAGTCTCTTGAATTCTATGAAAAGAGATCAAATGCCTACTACCGTATACCAGAAATACGGAGTCGGCACGATAAGAGTCAAAGAAGGATCGAGAATGAAATAACAAAAATAAAACAAAGAAATAAAATAAACCCCATCTCACTTCATGGATCCTCACGATCGAATTCTAAGTGAAATTAGTTACTCATAATTGAAAGAGAAGACAAAATAAGATAAGAGAAAAACATTTTCATTGCTTGATAAAAAAAGAGTACACAATATAAAAAAAGACTATACTATATTAAAGAGAAAAAGGATTACAATAATTAAAACTAGTACAACAATATTGAAAAGAAAACAACTCACTAGAACAAGCACCTCACTTCTCTCCAACTCCAACTTTCTCTAAACTTCTTAACATAAAATTGCTTAACATAATCAAGAGGGATGGGGTTCCTTTTATAGGATAGGGAGAAGGCTCTAGATGAGATGGAAATGAAGGATCATGGGGGGTGGCCGGCCATAGCAAGAGGAAAGGGTTCATGCATGAGTTTTAATGAGGGGAGAGAGAATGGGAGATTTCATTTCATTTTCATTTAAGGTAATAAAAGAGGGAATGAATGAGTAATAAAAGTGAGGAGAATAATAAAAGGGGGAAGAGGAAGAGGGAGGGGTGGACATGATGTGGCTGGCCCTTACATGGTGGAGGATGCATGAATGTGGAGGTGCATGTATGGAATTAATGAGGGGGAAGAGAGAAGGAAATGAAGGTGTCGGTCATGCATGAAGGAGAGGTACATGCATGGGCTCGGGTTTGGGCTTGTTGGGAGGCTTGGGCTTCTTGAGAGGTGGGCTGTCCGAGCTTCATCATGTAGGGGCTGCTAGGTGGACTTCAAGGGCTGCACTTGAGTATGTGGGCTCAGGTAGGACTTGAAGGAGGGCCGGCTGCATCAATATGGAAGGGCCGGGCTGCACCTACAAAAATGAAACATGACATTAGTTAAATTTCATAACAAAACATAAATAAATATAAAACATGAAACACAAAATAACAAGAATAAAATTCATAAAACATGTAATAAAACTAGGAATTATTATATCATAACACAAAAGACATTAAACAAGAAATAAAACATAACAAGCATAAAAATACATAAAACTTTAATAAAACCTAAGAATTATGAATACTAAACTACCCCAAAAGGGATGACTAAAACTAGTCATCAACCTTCACTTTGATTTAACCAATCTTTGTCTTTATTCTTATCCTTGAGGAGCTTTGCTTGACATTAGAGAAGAACTCTATTACTTCACTTTTTAGTATCGAAACTAGCTCAAAGAGTACGTATTCTAAGACATTAGTGTCTATCAGTCTAATAATAGTAAATATTTCCTTATTTACACCCCTAAACTCCCACACACCACTTTATATCCATCATTGAAGGTTCCCTCTTATTTCCTTAAAGCCATTTGACTGGAACGAGAAGGAAGGCAAAGAGTCAAACGTCGCTGGTTCTAGGGCTTGAGCAAATGAGGGTGTGCTCTTATTCTTGACATCTTACCATAGTTATAGTCGACTCAGCTTTGAAATATGTAAAAGTGCATGTCTGGATATCCAAGGCAAGATATTTATTGCAGATCCAACAGTTGAGAAAATTACATCCAGTTTTTAGTCTTGAGCCTTGTTAGAGTCATGCGTCGAGTTAACACGATGCTTCTAACATGCTTTCAAAATTTTCATTTGTAGCACTTTCACAGTCAACCTACATACATGTTAGAGACCTAGCCCCTATTTCTAGTAGTAGGTGATGTTTAAATTAGATGATATACATCCATTAATTTCATTCAGGATTATGTATATCTTGAAATAAAATCATGAATCTGATCACAAGATAGATAACTTGAGTGCAAGATACACAGATCTGGATCTGGGTTGCTTACACTTTGACCATGTACCAGACCCATCTTTCCTTTATTAAGAGTGACATTCATCTCAGATAAGTTTTTTTTTGAAATTAATTTGTCAACTACCTTGTATATCAAGTGAGCCAATCTTTGGTGCAATTGCACACAAGGAGGCTCCTTTATATTTGATACAAGATGGACTATCATAGAGTGTTCTTTAACAAGAAAAATTCATAGAGTGCATGATTCCATTTCCAATGCTTATCATATTTATTCTAAGGTCAATTGACCTTAGGTCTTTTTTTTAGAGAGAAGTGGTTTCTCAAATTTCTCCTAGTCATAGTCTTATGAATGATGATACTCCTATCCACTTAACATAATTTCAATTAATTGGCCTTTGGACATACCTGTAAGAAAAACCTAGTTTACCTAAGGATCCCAACCAACCTTGGGTCCTTGGTTGCTGTCAGCATTTGAAATAATTTTTCTATTGAAAGAAACATTAGATGGAAAAACATTCTTTGCCTGAGCTATTGTTGGATTGTACCAACAGTCCACAACAAAGTAGCCTGCCTTGCCACAGAACCAACACTCATGGATGTTATACCTTCTCTTTTGAACTACCTTGGGAGTAGAATGTGTATGTGTCTATTGTAGTTTGAAGTAGAAGGCCTTGGAATTCCTCTTGTTTGTCCCTGTAAGCATGTGGTTGCGAGCATGGTGGTAGGTGACATTACAAGATGATATCATCTTGTTAGCCACCAATGGCACTTTGTTAGCCATATGTTGCTTCTTAGGAATGGGCTCTCAGTGATTCAAATTTTTGTTACAATTGAGTGTTGGGACTGGGGTACCAAATACAAATGGTTCAAATGACACATTTGAATTTCTTAATGGGGAGCCTTTAGTACACTCAACCACATACCCTTTCTTCCTGCATAGTGAGGTCCATTATTAACGTTACTACAGGAACCTCCATTCTTCCAGTGATGATACATGTTGTCATGGTTATAGCTGTTGGATGGAAGCAGCACCCTTTGAAAGGTGATTTGAGGCACTACATCTTCTGCATTTCCTCTATTCCTGGTTGCTACTGCCTTTCTATTATAACCTACTCCACTTTTGAATGGTTTAGAGAAACCTCAATGATTGGCAGCACAGTCTGTCATTTGAAAAACTTAGCGACTAGTATCCTCTCCTTGAGAAGCTTCTCTTCAAGACCCATAATAGTCTTGGTCTTATGACTGATAATGCCAAGATGAATAATTGACATCCATCCCAGCTTGCTGATCTTTTTGCTCATTTAAGTTAACTGGGTAGCAGTCTCAAGGCATTCAGGCTTTGAAAGTTTGAGAGATTCAATCTCCTCATCTTGCTTCTTAGCAAGTTTCTTGCTTTTTTATTAGGGCTCCTAGAAGAGTACCATACTTGTTAATCAAATGACTGACTTCATCCTCAGAATCTGAGTCATCCTCCTTATTAGATGATGAGGGTGCTTCAAATTCTACACCAGTTTCCAAATCTGAATCTGATGAGGATGAGGGAGCTAGATTAATTACCTCATCAGAATGGGTATCATCCTTATCATTCTCATCTGTCATGGCATGAGAACACAACATTCTTCCTCTTTATTGTCACTATTAAAATGTGAAAAAGGATCCCCGATGTCAATCCTTATAACAAGAATTCGACTTCTTCAGTAAATGCAATAAACACAATGTATGCTTCTTCATCCTTTGACTCAAATGAGGCAAAGTAACTTTCACTCTAGCTCTTTTCCTTCTTTACTAAGAAGGTCTTCTCAGCCTCCTTTCCCTTATAGTGCTTCTTATCACCTACAACCTGTCTTTCTTTCCTATTGACTGCGTAGTCAGCAATAACATGCCCATATATATTGCAACAATTACATTTTATGTCAGAAATGTGTTTGTTCTGTTTTGAAGCATACTTGTATCCTTTGGGGTCCTTCTTGTATATGTCTGGAGTGTTGTATTGCTTCTTGGAGTTGGTGGAGGAAGATGGTTTGTTCTTCCATTTCTTCCTCCTGGATAGCATCCTCTAGAACTACTTAGAGAATACTATAAATTCTCCATCTATCAGCTCATCTTCTGATGTGCTGGGCTCAGAGGTCTCTAAGTCAGTATAACTTCTTGGTGGAGAGGGAATTCTCTCCTTGCTTCTTCTTGTGCTTTCAACCTTGAAAGCCATAGAATTAGCCTTGGAGTGAGACCTGGTAGCAACATCTTTCTCCTTCCTTGTATTGAGCTGCATCTCATAGGAGTGCAACTTTTCAAATAGAGTATGGGAAGGAATGTTAGTCAGACTCCCCATATCCCTGATAGAATAGGTCTTGTTGTCTCATTCTCTAATAAAGTACCTCAAGAATTTATCATTAAATTCATAGTATGTGAAGACTCTGCCATAGGTCTTCAGCTCATTAACAATCTTAAAGAACTCTTCATAACATTTAATAATATAATCCTTCTTACCTTGCTTAAATGCCTTATACTCCTGATTTAGAAGGGATTTCTTCTCATCCCTAAGCTCTTTTGTGCCCTCCATGTATATAATTAATGTTTCCCACATTTCCTTCGCAATTTGGAAATGAATCTGATTTTGGAATATCGAGTCATCTATGACACTAACAATGATGTTCTTATCCCTCTTGTCCATGGTGTGTAGAACAACTTCCTCTCTAGACATTTCAGTAAACATCTTGGGTACTTGTAGATTTGTATTTATAGAGGAGGCCTTCATGGGGATGAATGATTCCTCCTCAACAGTGATATTAATCCTTGAGTATGAAGCTTACATAAAAAGTTAGACCCTATATTTCCAAAAGATAAAGATCCATTTTCTGCATATGGGAAGCTTCATAGAACTCAACTCCTTGTATCCTTCACTCGAAGTCATGGTATATAGACTATTTTACCCCCTTTAGGAGCTTTGTTAGACTATTAAGTCTTTTCGAACACAGCTCCCTCTGATACCACTTACAAAAATAATTAGGGTTGTCTAGAAACCTAAAAGGAGGGTGAATAGGTACTTAGCTGTATATATGGCCTTTTAAAAACATTCCAAACTAATCTACCATAAATAATAAAAGCAAAGCACAACACAGAACAATACATAGGAGTTTATATTAGTTCCCCAAAGTATGGGTACATCCACTGTCCCTCACCACCTATCTAGCAGTGTGCTAAACTCAGTATACTCCTCTAACTTCTCAAATCAAAGATCTTACATCTCAAATTCCTTAGAATCCTACCTCAAGTCTTCAGCAAGACCCTAACTCAGACTTCAGCAAAGTCCTACCTAAAGTTGACCACAACCCTACCTCAAAGTGCAGACACTCTTACAGCTCAAAGACCTAGTTGGTCTCCTACCTGAGATCTACCTCCTAAATCCTACCTCAGATCTATACAAGATTCTACCTCAGATTTGTAAGACCCCTCCTCGTATCGGGGAGTACCCGAGTCTTATGCCCAGAACTGCTGCCTTACGGTGATGCCAACTACCGAGTTGGTTGTTACCGCACGACGTTGATCCTGTCGGCTAAAATGATCATGCACAAGTAGACCAAAGAAAAGCATTAAGCAATAGCATATTCCACAATCACAGCTTAATATATATATAAATATATATATATATTTATATATCTATATATATATGTAATCAAGTGAAAGAGCAATAGTCCACAATGAGTACATAATAAAAGGGGAGTAAAAAGGGCTTATGCCCAGTACATGTCCAAATTAAAAGAGCTCACTCTCTCATATCTTAACAACTACAAGTAGAAGCTAAAAAAATCTAACATCAACTATCGCCGAGTAGTAACGGTAGCTCGTGGTAACTGCTCCTTATGTCCCGCTTCCTCGTGCGACTGGTGCGTCTCCTCGTGTGACTGATGCATCTCCCCGAACTCCTACAGTCACAAATGACCGTTAGTCATAAAGACTAAGCCATTTTGTCCTCGCCTCACCTCCTTGACTCCTAGTCACGTTGCGGGAGGACAATTGTGGAGGACAACAAAGGCAGTATTAAAAGTATAACAGGTGACATAGAAATATTCTAGCAGGAGTATAAATGTTTAAAGAAAAACACTAAAATGTAGAAACAATAAAGTAAGAGCAGTGCAATAATATATATAAAAGTAAAGTAAACGAGCTACACTACCATCACAGAATGTGCCTTAACTTATATGAATGCCCATACAAACATATAAGTTAAGATTTCCAAAGTAACTCATCATATAAAAGAGTTCATACTAATTTATATGATGAGGGTCTGCAGTTATAATCTAACTATACTAATTAATGAATGTCAAGCTATGTGATGCAATGCAATAATTTGTAATGCAACTCATCCACCCGACTCTATGCACAGACCTTTCAAACATTCCCCACGTTTTGTAGGTAGCTAGCCTCTCAGGTACCAACCGTCATGGATTACGGTGGGAGTGGTGCGGGTATCTATACTCCTAGGAGGGCAGACACACTATTAGGCCTAAACCTTACGTATGCCTCAACGCAAAGAACATAAAAGCGGAGCTCCCGCGTAATCTTGCAGGAAATCCACCAGTCTTTATGGTCGGGAGTGCATTTAGTAGATAGTCCTCCAGACCACAGCAAAAATTACCTACTGGCCCCAAAAATCTATACTCCTGACTAGGGTCAATGTACTTTTATCGATGTTCTGACTGGAACAGTAATGAATGACTGATGGGCCGAAACCTAAACAGGCAAGCGTACCTGTCAAATCGTAGTATCAAGGTCGTATTTAAACACGGGGCTGTCAAGTACTGCTACTCACGCTCTAACTATTATCCTACCAGAAAACTATTGGGATTTGAGAATTTTTAAAGTAAAATAAACGATAATTTGCGAGACGAAAAACTTATATTAAAAGATAGCACTTGATCGATGATTCACCATGAAAAGAGATAAAGGGAATAAAAATATAATTTTATAATTGCAAAATAACTCGACCGTGACGGATCCGAAAAAAAGACAAAATCTCGCTAGAGCATTAGGTCTCCTAACTTATAAACTCTTTGATCGAAATCTCTTTACAAACCAAAGAAGCCTAAAGTTTCATTATCGAGGTGATCCGCACTATTGGATTTGACTCCAATCCGGAGGATTTACGTCATCCTATCTCTAGGGTTGCGTGCAACTCCTTCCTTCTCTGAGTGGTCTTTCAAATCACGAGTCTCTCGACTACTATGAAATGAGAACAAGGCCTACTACCGTATACCGGAAATACGGAGTCGACACAAATTAATCAAAGAAGGATCGAGCTAATTTTAGCAAAAATAAAATTACGAAGTAAGAAAAATCATCATCTCAAATCATGGATCCTCATGATCAAATGCTACAAGGAAATTAGCTACGCATATTGGAAAAGAAAACGACAATAATAAGAGAAGAAGATTTCATATTTTTTTCCTAAAAGGAAAGAAAGTGCACAATAGCTTAAAACAAAATGATATTACTAAACAAAATGAGATTACAAAAAAGGGAAACTAGAAATGAAAATTACAATGAAAAACTCTCTTGACTTGTACTCTCCAAAAGCTCTCTCCAAAAGCCAACCTCCAAAACATGAGACCATGGGCTCCTTTTATAGATGGGGAGGGAAGATTCTAGAAAATGTGGAAATAAAGGGGGCAATAGGGAGGGGCCGGCCACATCATGGGGAGAAGATTCATGCATGCATTAATAAAGTGGAGAGAGAAAAGGGGGGGGTCATGCATTTCATTTAATGAAAAATATAAAGTAAGAAGGGGGATTAATGGAAACTTGTAGAAGGGGGAAAAGGAGAGGGGCCGGCCATATGAAGGGGGGAAATTCATGCATGCTAATTAATAAAGAGAGAGGGAGGGAAAAGTGCTTGCATGAAAATAAAAAAGGGCCGACCATGCATGAAAATATTCATGCATGACAATTATGAGGAGAGAGGGGCTGCTTCATTGTGTGAGGGGGCCGGCCACAAGCTTGGAAGTGGGCTGGATGCATGGTGGGATCGGGTAGAGGGAAAAGAGCTGTATGGTGGGCTCCTTGCTTGAAGAGGTGTGCTGGACATGAGCTGCTCCAAGTGCAAAGGCTCGGCTTGCTTCAAGTTGCCCCAATGGGCTGCTCCAAGTGTAGAGGGCCGGCTGCATGGAAAAGGGCTGCTCCAAGTGGTGAGGCTCGGCTTGGACAAGAGCTGCTCCAAGGGCTCGGGCTAGGCTTGATAGGTGGCCGTCCATGCTTTGAATGATGGTTGGGCTTGTTCTTGGGCTGCTCCTACAATAAAACAACCTAGATTAGTTATACAAAACATCAAGAACATAAAAACAACATAATAACATTAAAACATTAAAAAGAAATAACAAAACATAAACTAATATAAATTATAATTACTAAACATAGTATATAGTAACATAATACATAAGAATATATATATTTTTATAGTAAATCATAAAATAACATCATAACAAACATACAAAACATAAAATTATAATAAAACTTAGGGAAATAAGCTACTAAATTACCCCCAAAAAGGATGAGTAAAACTAGTCATCAAACTCCCCCATGCTTAGACATTTGCTTGCCCTCAAGCAAATAGAAATAAAAACTAGGGAAAAACAAAAAAAGAAAGCAAAAGATATATTTTTTTATAGTTAAGAAAAACAAAATATGAAAAATTAAACTATCCTAATTTTCATGTTATCTACTAGTGGGGTGAGAAGTGCACAATAGAAAACTTGAAAGTGGAACCCTAAAAATCTCATTAAAACATAAGAAAAGTCTACACATTTCTAAATCTTAAAACAAGGCATCCAAAATAAATGAAAGTAAGGAAAAGAAAAGTAGAGGTTCTAAATAAACGGTGCATTAAAGAACAACTAGGTTGTTAGATAAACATTAACCCTAAAAGACTCCAAGGTAACCTCCAAAGAAATCCATCAATGATGGTGGCCATAGGCTTGTACGTTCACACTTTCTCCACTACGCGAATTTACATTCTAAGATCAATAGGACTTCTAATAGGCGTTAAGACTTGGCTTAGGTAAATAATTAGGAAAGGCGAATAAGGATAAACATGAAGGCTAAGACACACTAAACCAAGGTGAGCTTCAAAAATAAAAAATAAAACATGATAACAAAATGAGAAATGACAAGCAAGTTATTTCTCCAATTCAAACAAGGCCATAAAATTTTCTTTTATAAATTTGGCCAAACATAAATTTTTCTTTCATTCATTTTTTTTATTTTGATTTTTTCATTTTTTCAATAACATTTTGATAAGAAAAGCTCCAAAAATATGCTTGAGAATTTTCTATTCATTTCAAATATAATACCCCTCCCATAAGATAATTTTTAAGCTCAAGGTTATAGTGTGAAAAATAGGAAAGGCATTTGGCTTTGTTGAACATAATGAAATGAAAGGTGGAGCTAAAAACAAAGAAAACATGAAAAAGGCCCAAAATTGTTTTTGCAATGGTAATGTTTTTGGTGGGCAAGAAAAGCTCAAACTAGACAAATGGTGGCCTACATCATTTCCAAAGTACGTAAAAGCGACGCAAATGATTCCAAAGTAGCTTGGGACAAGTTCTAGACACCAAGAAAGACTACCCCGCAAATGCAAAAGAGCTAATATTACCTAGCAACCATTCGTAAGCAACTTGACCGAATAAAAAGACATAACTACAAATTGCTAACTTATAACGTAAAAACGGATGCCTATATTTAAGAAAAAGAAACTAGTAAACTAGGCTATGTTAAAATGATAAGTTTAGAGATCATTTTCAAAGTAATCTATATAGAACTACAAAAACTGCACGGGCCTACACATCACTAGAAGAAACATAAAAATAAAGATAGAAATAATTTTAGATTTTGTTTTTCAAATAGATTGTAGCTCATTTTTTTTATTTTTGTTTTTTTCTAATTTTTTTTGGGTTTTATATTTTATAATTTTTTTGGATTTTGATGAAATTAAAATAACTATACTAATTTTTTTTTGAAATTTAAAAGAAACTAAACCCTCTCCCATGCTTAAATTCTTCATTGCCCTCAATGAAGAAAACAAAAAGAAAAAGAGAAGGAGAATGAGAAGGAGAGAACAAAAAAAATGCAGAAAGTAAAGTAAATAAATAAATAAAAAACAGGACTTCCCCAGGTTTGTGAGATGAAGGCGGATGTCGCTCCCCCATGCTTGCCTTTTAGCGCACTTGATTGTCAGCAAGTTTGACTTGATCCATCTTGATATCAGCAGCAGCGGAGCGGCGACCACGAACTTGTAATTAATGTGCCGCCGGTAGGAAGAGCAAAAGAAAAGCAAAAAAAATAATAGAGTCCGTGGGCAGATGCCCAATAGTGTTCTTTATTATAATAATCCAAATAAAAGAGTTTCATAATAATAATAAGAAGTAGTCCAAAAATAAAAATGTCCATAATAAAATAACAATCTAAGAGTCCAGAATAAGATTCTCCTTTGCAGGAGACACAAAATCATTAGAAAAATATAATTTAAGTTTGCGTCCATGCACTTTAAATTCACCCCTCTCTGAGTGTGAAAGTAACACAGTTCCATCAGAAAAAACATCCTTGACCGTAAACGGTCCAGACCAATGAGATTTAGATTTTCCAAAGAAAATACGTAAACGTGAATTTAAAAGAAGAACTTGATCGCCTGGTTTAAAATTTTTATGGTGGCTAAAGTTCTTATCGCGATAATTTTGTTCTTCAGGGTCAGGTGGTAGCATTGTCAAAAATAAGATTCTTTTGTCTAAAAGCAGAGTCATGTTCGAATGTTGGTTGTACGGGCATAGCAGAGTTTTCAAAAACATTTGATGAGAGTTCATAAAAGGAAGGGGAAAAATCATTTGAAGAAATATAGGAGTCTTCTTTTAAGTCATCAATGAAAAAGCAAGAATCATCATTTTGTAAAGAGTTTTTCATAGATTTGTTAATATCAAATGCGACTTCCTCATCTCCTACATGCAGAAAAAGTTTTCCATCACTCACATTTATGATTGCGCGAGCGGTGGCTAGGAAGGGACGACCAAGGATAAGAGGGACCTCGATGTCCTCTTCAATATCGAGAGTGACAAAATCCATTGGGAAGATGAATTTGTCGACCTTCACTAGCACATCCTCAACGACACCTAACGGATACTTAATCGATCGATTTGCTAACTGTATACTCATTCTTGTAGGGCTAAGAGTGCCCAATCCTAGCTTCTTGAATAAAGAAAAAGGCATCAAATTGATGCTCGCTCCAAGATCCGCTAACGCAAGTTTAACGAATAGATCACCAAAGACACAAGGAATGGAAAAACTACCAGGATCGTTTATCTTTTTAGGAAGATTAGAGTTTTTAATGACCGCCGAGCATTCTTCATTTAACGTTACGTGAGAAAGATTTTACAATTTCTTTTTGTTCGTTAATAAATCTTTAAGATATTTGGCGTACTTAGGCATTTGGCTAATCGCTTCATGAAACGGCAAATTAATATGAATTTGTTTAAATATTTCAAGAAAGCGTTGATATTGATTGTCTAGTTTTTCCTTCCTAAGTCGAGCCAGATAAGGAGGTGGCGGAAATTCATTTATAATTACCGGAGCATCATTTTGAAAATCAGAAAGAGCAGAAGTATCTTTTTCTTTTTCAAAAGTAGAATTTTCATTTTCAAGATTTGATTTTTCATTTTTCGTGGGGATAATAACAGGAGGGACAATCACCTTTGGTTCTTCCCTTGTGGTGGGCTCGTTAACAACCTTACCGCTCCAAAGGGAAATCGCATTTGCGTGCTCCCTTGGGTTAGGCTCAGTGTTCGAGGGAAGAGTTCCAGGTGGTCTTTCATAAAAAGCCTTGGCGAGTTGGCCGACCTGATTTTTTAAATTTTTCATTGACCCTGTTAAATTTCTAACAATAGCATCGTTCGAGCTTATATATTTGGAAAGGATCTATTCCAAAGGGGAAGGTTTTTGAAAATTTTGTTGTGGTGGTGGTGTATATTCGTGTGGTGGGCGTACGACGTTAGCATTATTACTCCAAGAAAAATTAGGATGGTTACGCCATCCAGGGTGATAAGAATTCGTAGCAGCATTAAATCCAGGAGGAGAAGAAAAATTCGAAAAAGCAGAAAAATTGTTTGCAGAATTATTTTGAGCAGGCCTGGGTATGTTCCCCAAATAATCCACCTGCTCGGCAGCAGTAGCAGCATTCACATTTTCAAATACCTTAGTAGCGGAGGCAGCAGTCATCTCCGAAATCTTCTTGTTCAGCATTGCCACTTGCATCGCCAGTTGCTTCACCGAATCCACTTCATAGATACCTGCAGGTTTAGATGGGCGAGTCCTAGACGAGTTCCACTGATAAGTGTTCTTTTCCATGCCCTCAATAAGCTCAAGAGCAGCTTCCAGAGTTTTGCGGTCTAAAGAACCAGCGGAAGCGGCATCTATCATTTGCTTAGTTTCTTGATTTAGCCCATTATAGAATGTCTGGACCTGCAACCATACAGGCAGAGCATGGTGTGGGCATCTTCTCAAAAGTTCTTTGAACCTCTCCAAGTGTCATAGAGGGTCTCAGAAGCAATTTGAGAGTATGAAGTTATATCGTATCTTAGCTTAGCAGTTTTGGCGGGGGGGGGGGGGGGAAATAACGAGAAAGAAAATTTTCAACTAAAATGTTCCAAGTAGTGATTGATCCTCTTGGAAGAGATCTCAACCACTATTTGGCTTTAGTTCTTAAGGAGAAGGGGAAGAGTCTTAGCCTAATAGCATCATCTGAAACACCATTAATCTTAAAGGTATCACAGATTTCAAGAAAACTAGCAATATGTAAGTTCGGATCTTCATTTTGTAATCCGTCGAACTGTACATATTGCTGCACCATTTGTATGATGCTAGGCTTAAGCTCGAAGTTATTGTTCGCAATTGCAGGTCGAACAATACTTGTTTCAGTCCCCTCCAGATTGGGTCGAGCATAATCGGACATGGTCCTTTGCTGAGCCATTTCTGGGTTAGGGTATCCCATTGCAGAAAAGTTACAATCCCCGTAAGAATCCTCAACCGCTATTTGAGAAGTGGAAGCCCCGAATCGTAGTTGTCTCCGAAAGGAGCATTCGATTTCCGGGTCCAAATCAATAAGTAGCGACGGATTTGCTCGGGTCATGCTCTAGAAAAGAAAACGAAGGAGAATGGAATAAAAAACTTGAAGAGAAGAAGAAAAGAAAAGAGAGAAGAAAGGATATTTTTTGAATATATATATATTTTTAGATGGATTAGCTCTCGAACTTCCCAAGGGCTACCCGGTGAAGGGTTCGCAAGGTACTAGGTAAAATAGTGGCATCATTAAAGCCACCTTACCCTTTTCGAGAGATTTTAGGTTCGGTAGAAATAAGGTGATGTGAGTTGATTATAATAAAAAAAGAAAATATAATTTTTTTTGATTTTTGCAGAAGTAATAGTGAAAGCGTTTTCAAAATATTGACGAAGAAATCCCCGGCAACGGCGCCAAAAACTTGATGGGCCAAAACCCGAACAGGCAAGCGTACCTGTCGAATCGTAGTATCAAGGTCGTATTTAAACACGGGGCTATCAAGTACTGCTACTCACGCTCTAACTATTATCCTACCAGAAAACTATTGGGATTTGAGAATTTTTAAAGTAAAATAAACGATAATTTGCGAGACGAAAAACTTATATTAAAAGATAGCACTTGATCGATGATTCACCATGAAAAGAGATGAAGGAAACAAAAATGTAATTTTATAATTGCAAAATAACTCGACCGTGACGGATCCGAAAATAAGACAAAATCTCGCTAGAGCATTAGGTCTCCTAACTTATAAACTCTTTGATCGAAATCTCTTTACAAACCAAAGAAGCCTAAAGTTGCATTATCGAGGTGATCCCACTATTGGATTTGACTCCAATCCGGAGGATTTACGTCATCCTATCTCTAGGGTTGCGTGCAACTCCTTCCTTCTTTGAGTGGTCTTTCAAATCATGAGTCTCTCGACTACTATGAAATGAGAACAAGGCCTACTACCGTATACCGGAAATACGGAGTCGACACAAATTAATCAAAGAAGGATCGAGCTAATTTTAGCAAAAATAAAATTACGAAGTAAGAAAAATCATCATCTCAAATCATGGATCCTCATGATCAAATGCTACAAGGAAATTAGCTACGCATATTGGAAAAGAAAACGACAATAATAAGAGAAGAAGATTTCATATTTTTTTACTAAAAGGAAAGAAAGTGCACAATAGCTTAAAACAAAATTATATTACTAAACAAAATGAGATTACAAAAAGGGAAACTAGAAATGAAAATTACAATGAAAAACTCTCTTGACTTGTACTCTCCAAAAGCTCTCTCCAAAAGCCAACCTCCAAAACATGAGACCTTATGCTCCTTTTATAGATGGGGAGGGAAGATTCTAGAAAATGTGGAAATAAAGGGGGCAATAGGGAGGGGCCAGCCACATCATGGGGAGAAGATTCATGCATGCATTAATAAAGGGGAGAGAGAAAAGGGGGGGGGGTTCATGCATTTCATTTAATGAAAAATATAAAGTAAGAAGGGGGGATTAATGGAAACTTGTAGAAGGGGGAAAAGGAGAGGGGTCGGCCATATGAAGGGGGGAAATTCATGCATGCTAATTAATAAAGAGAGAGGGAGGGCAAAGTGCATGCATGAAAATAAAAAAGGGCCGGTCATGCATGAAAATATTCATGCATGGCAATTATGAGGGGAGAGGGGCTGCTTCATTGTGTGAGGGGGCCGGCCACAAGCTTGGAAGTGGGCTGGCTGCATGGTGGGCTCGAGTAGAGGCAAAAGAGCTGCATGGTGGGCTCCTTGCTTGAAGAGGTGTGCTGGACATGAGCTGCTCCAAGTGCAAAGGCTCGGCTTGCTTCAAGTTGCCCCAATGGGCTGCTCCAAGTGTAGAAGGCCGGCTGCATGGAAAAGGGCTGCTCCAAGTGGTGAGGCTCGGCTTGGACAAGAGCTGCTCCAAGGGCTCGGGCTGGGCTTGATAGGTGGCCGTCCATGCTTTGAATGATGGTTGGGCTTGTGCTTGGGCTGCTCCTACAATAAAACAACCTAGATTAGTTATACAAAACATCAAGAACATAAAAACAACATAATAACATTAAAACATTAAAAAGAAATAACAAAACATAAACTAATTTAAATTATAATTACTAAACATAGTATATAGTAACATAATACATAAGACTATATATATATTTATATTAAATCATAAAATAACATCATAACAAACATATAAAACACAAAATTAAAATAAAACTTAGGGAAATAAGCTACTAAATTACCCCCAAAAGGATGACTAAAACTAGTCATCAATGACCCATCACAACAAGCACAATCCTGGTATAACAATACCTATCCGAGCCTCCAGCTCGCAAGACCATCCTGTCCTCATGTCTTATACAACACTGAGACTTTAGCATGCAGGACTTACACGTCCTTAATTTATCACTACTCGAGCCTCCAGCTAGCAGGACTAACGTGTCTTGAATAACTCCAACCCATACGCGAGTGAGATTGCAATATTGTTCCTTCAACCTATTAGACTACACTTGTCTAATTTTTAGTTGTACATAGCGACCCATGGTTGATCTTGGACTTCCCGGGGTCTACTCGGTGAAGGGCTCGTAGCGGTACTAGGAGATACGATGGGATGAAGCCCAAATCTCCCTTTCTCATGATATTTAATATTATTGATGCTGCCCTTATTCAAACTCTATCTCAAGGTTACTCTTGAATTTACATGTCTAACCTTTAGTTGCACCTAGCGATTTAGAGATAATCTTGGCTACCCGAGGTCTACTCGGTGAAGTGCTCGCAGCGGTACTAGAAACTATTATATAATAAACCCCATCATTCCTATTGAAACCAAAAACTGGCTTCCTGTGGAGTTCGAACCCCTTGGGAATGGGTGATCACAACTTACTTTGCTCAACAAACTTGGCTGACCGAAAACTTAGAACTTAGAACTACCCCAAGGCTCCAGTACGGAGGTCCCACCACACACCCATAAAATCTTAAAGCGCTTCCCTTCCTTAGCCTGTGCTGAGCTAAGGGCACCTCAGAAAGTGCTATAAGACAAGAGAGGAAGAGAACTGGAAAGCTTGCCTTCTGAGGTACTCCCTTGGGCCTATTTATAGATTTTGGAGCCTGGTCTGCAAATAGCATAATTCCGCTATTCTAAACGGTTATACACAGCCAAAATTGGTCTGCTAACAGTGCAACTCCGCTATTCTGAAGAGCTAGAGGCAGACCTAATCACATTTTAGTAGACCCAAATTAAGCTAACCATACGACACCTACACCCCACTCATAGGGGAAAATCGGGACCAGCTTGCCACTGGCCCGGGAGGACGCGTCCGGGCTATCGCAGCTCGCCGCTTTCTTTAGGCGAGCATAAGATGGGATCTTGCGGCTCGCCTGCCTCTCGCGCGGAGGCGGTCCGACGCTTATAGGCGTGCTAACTTGCGAGAAAGGAGGATTTCCACCTAGGCGAGCGCGGGATGGTTGATGGAGGCGACGACACTCAACATGACGACGATGGTACTGACACGCTTTCCAATGATCGTGCCTCTCCAATCAAAGACGCGCATCGCCGCGACAACCAATTTGATAAATGCCATCGCCGCTACAATCTCCGCCCGTGGCGCCATAATAATTAATTAATACTTATAAATATTCTATTATAAGTATTAATTAAATATTTGCATGTTTTGTTTAATTGCACTAAATAT
The DNA here is from genome assembly GCA_039513925.1 of Platanthera zijinensis. Taxonomy (NCBI): domain Eukaryota; kingdom Viridiplantae; phylum Streptophyta; class Magnoliopsida; order Asparagales; family Orchidaceae; genus Platanthera; species Platanthera zijinensis. The sequence goes on along the minus strand of CM077095.1, from coordinate 99,921,142 downwards.
TTGCATGTTTTGTTTAATTGCACTTTTGTTGGGACAATATTTAATTTTTGTTATTGGGCTGCATGTAGCCGTTTCATATTGTAAGCCTATAAATAGGCCATTATATGGGATAATCATTCATTGAATGAAAATTTGAAATTTGAACTCCTAAAATTGGAATTCCCTCCTTCCTCTCTCTTTCCTTCTCTCTTCCTAGCCAAAAGAGGCATCTCCCCCTCTCAAAATTTCGGCCCCCTCCTTGGAACCGCCGGACCTCCTCCTTCCTCCTCCCCCTTTGGCCGCCCCTCCTTCTCTCTTCATTCTACCTTCTTCTTCCCTCTTATTACCCTGCAACCTCCACGATTTCCCTCTACCCTCTCTCTACTAGTCAGCCATCATTAGAGGAGAAGATCCGATTGAAACAACTAAAGGCTTGGGTGATCTTCTACGGCATAAAGCAGAGAAGACGAGCGAGTTTCTTCATTCTATTGGAGCACCTTCCGTGGAATGCAAAGGAGAGCGATCGATTCTAGTGGATCCAACATCTCGATCTATTTTTACGAGAGGGGTAACGAAACTTCTACTCAAGAGTTTTCTTTTCTTAGATCGTTTTTGTGGTGGACGATTTTAGCGTGATTTCTAAAAACGAATACATTTCGCGGAGTTTTCTTTGATAGATCTGTGGTTTTCGTTTGATTTTCCGAATACTATCGATAGGATTGGCGATTCTCGTTATTTCTTGTTGGGGAAAGATCAACCGTTTGCGAATCGGGATTTTTCTTAGTAGATCTTTATTTGGTACAACATCGCTCGAACGGACGCGAATATTCGTCCTTTTATTTAGCTTGATCGGATCTCGACCTTTAGCCGTGGTTTGATCTCCAGCGGGTTGGCTATCCGTACGTTAGCGCGAAAGATAAATAAATAAAAAATATTGTGCTGCTGCGTTTCGTTGTTGTGCGGAAATGAGAGCGTGTGAGCATGGCGAACGTAATCCTACGTCATCCGTATAGGCTCTTAGGACGGTGCTACATCAAATTTGGTATCAGAGAGAGGTTCACGTCAATTTCCCAATTGGCACCCCTCGCCCAATTTTTAGGACATTGTCACGCACTTTGTAGGCACGCCTTAGAGTCAAAAATTACAAAAAAAATTTTCTGTGGTCTGCCAATAGCCAGCTACATTTTATTTTCAGCAATAAAAAATATCAGGAAAAAATTAATTAATAATCTCCATATTTTTGCCAGCAAGAATATCAAAAAAATTTATATATTATTTTGAAATACTAGCGGGAACAAATCTATCTTTGAAAATAAATAGGACCAGGCTATTTTCTTCTTTGCATGTGCACCGGTTCCGGTTGAGTGTTCTCTCCGGTTCCCTCTGAAATGGCCCATGACGTCAACGTCTCCCAAGGAAAAACTATAGGTCCCAATAGGAACGTAGGGAAATCTGTCCATTCCCCAATAATGGATGAAATTACTGCTTTAGTTGCTCAACTAAAGGCTAGTCAAGTAGCACTGCCATCGCGCACCTCTAGGCGTGTTAGGATTCCTGCTCCGACATATAATGGGATAGGTGGACCGCGATTGTTTCTACGTTGGGTGAAAGATATGGAGCATTATTTTGAGCAATATCATATTGTGGATCCCCACAGGATTCCCGTTGCGAGACTTCAACTATTTGGTCGAGCCTATACCTTCTGGCTCAATGAGGAGAGACATTTGGGGATGCCCTCCATCGATTCACTTGTCGGTTGGAAGATTATAAAGAATATATTAACAGACGAGTATTATCCGCCCTACTATTGTTCCCAATTTTCTGATTATATGAGTGACTATAAGTCTCACGCTAGATCCTTGCTCCGCCAAAATATGACTAATTCGAGCACATGTGCACCTACCGATGAAGGAAAAGAGAAGCTTAGGACCCTTTTCCCTAGTACGATAGACGTGATTGCTAGGAATGCCATGAGCCCGCGGGGTGAGAGTGTTCCTATCAGCTTGATTGAGCCTGAGACTGTGATTAGGAGTGTGCCCATCACTGAGGACGAGGCTGTTATCCCTGACGATTATAGCGACGATGAGGATATTGGTTACCCTAGTGACCTGGATGAAGATTCCACCACTAAGGAATCATCCCCACTCCCCGTCGATGACATTTTTGAGCCTACTGTTACTCCTGCTGAGATTACACCTGAGTCGGTAGGCATTTTACCTAATGAAGAGAGTTTACTTAGTAGTGACTTAGGAGATGATCTGTTCGGACTCGTGCTGGTTCCACTTAGACCAAGATATTTTGAGGACTGTTCTTATGATACTGATATATTGGACGTTTCGACTGATTGGGAATACTTACCGTTGGTGAGCGAGTTATGCTTGGATGATTTTAATGCTATGAGCCCGAACGATATTTCTTTGATGCAAACACCTTTATCTGACGTTCCTGATTTAAAGCTTCCGTCGGGCTCAATTCTACCCTTGTCTGAGACCATAATTGATTCTAAATTAAATAACTTGGATAGTGTGTCAGAAGAAATTGTAAGCAAGGAAGTTGCATTATTGGACGATATTTTGGATTGTACCCCGGGTTTGATTTTACCGACTCGTCCCCCTGACCCGTTGACTCGACGTACTGATCATTTAGGACATGAGTGTGGTACGATTGATTTCAGGAGTTCTACGGTGTCCCCTGAGTTCATTCTGCCAGTACCCCAGATGAGGTCCCGTTAGTGCCTCCAGATCTCATATTATTGTTGCTGACCTATGACCCGACCACTGTTTCTGAATTACATGATATATCTAATGAATTGGTAGACATGTCGGACGAATTTTCTGTAAGGGCGAATCCATTGTTTGAATTTTCATATGACTTTAATGGCTTTCAACCGGGTGATCTTTCTCGGACGTTAAACCCGTGTTTCGACGTTGAGAAGGACTTAGCTCCTCCTTTGGACATGTCCCCTTTGACGGCCTATTACCCTACGAGTACATCGTTGGTCATACCCTCGGATGTTTTAGATTTTATTTCTATGGCGACTATTTCCTTTATCCTAATTTTATCCTCCATGAATTTTAAAGAAAATCATTTATCGAATTATACGTTTAGGATAGGGCCGCTTATAGTGCCTCCTGATGAGATTCCCTCGGCGCCACCAGATTTAGTTCCGTTGTTGCTGCCTTATGTCATTCCGTTACCACCATCTTTTAAATCTAGGCTCCGTTTGGGAGGACTTATTTTCACCGGTCAAGCGGTCATGACCGCATGAACCGGGACTTAAATAAGTCCCGGTTCATGCGGTCATGATCGCTTGACCGGTGAAAATAAGTCCTGCCAAACGGAGTCCTAGTCATTTTCCCTAGAATTTCGCCTCGCACGTCCACAATCTCCATAAGCACATTAGCGAGCAATTAACTAAACAATATGTTATTTATCAATCGAGTGCTAACGTATATCGGCGAGCGGTCTCCTTGAATATTGGTGATTTGGTAATGGTTCGTCTCACCCCTGAACGGATGCCTTCGGGCACTATAAAGAAATTGGCGAATAGGAGAGCCGGTCCTTTTCGAGTGTTAAAGAAGTTGGACGAAAAAGCATATTTATTACAGATACCCGCTGATTGGGGAATTTCCCCTGTTTTTAACGTTTCGGATTTAACGCTTTATGTCGCTCCACCACCTGAACTTTCTGTCTCGCCATTTAATATTTCCACTAAATCTTCTAATGGGGTGGGTGGTGAGATTGTTCCTGGATCGCTCTCTCTTGCAGACTCTATGGGAGGTAAGCCGCCTAATGATGATGAAACTTGTTTTTCTTCTTTGCCTAATGCATTTCCAAGTTTCCCCGGACTACTTTCTTGCATGATAGGATATTGCAGGATGTTGTGTTTCCAACTCCCGATGGTGACGTTCACAGGTTCTTGATTCGGTGGCATGGTCGTCCTGCTTCGGACGACTCTTGGCTCTTTGCTTCGCAAGTGGATCTACTTGATGCGGATCTCCTACGCCGTTATGTTACTGCCCACTCATCAGTGATGAGTACTTTCGAGCGGGGGAGGATTGATGGAGGCGACGACCCTCAACATGACGATGATAGTACTGGCACGCTTACCGATGATGGTGCCTCTCCGATCAAAGACGCGCGTCGCCGCGACAACCAATTTGATAAACGCCATCGCCGCTACAATCTCCGCCCGCGGCGCCATAATAATTAATTAATACTTATAAATATTCTCTTATAAGTATTAATTAAATATTTGCATGTTTTGTTTAATTGCACTAAATATTTGCATGTTTTGTTTAATTGCACTTTTGTTGGGACAATATTTAATTTTTGTTATTGGGTTGCATGTAGCCATTTCATTTTGCAAGCCTATAAATAGGCCATTATATGGGATAATCATTCATTGAATGAAAATTTGAAATTTGAACTCCTAAAATTGGAATTCCTTCCTTCCTCTCTCTTTCCTTCTCTCTTCCTAGCCAAAAGAGGCATCTTCCCCTCTCAAAATTTCGGCCCCCTCCTTGGAACCGCTGGACCTCCTCCTTCCTCCTCCCCCTTTGGCCACCCCCTCCTTCTCTCTTCATTCTACCTTCTTCCCTCTTATTACCCTGCAACCTCCACGATTTCCCTCTACCCTCTCTCTACTAGTCGGCCATCATTGGAGGAGAAGATCCGATTGAAACAACTAAAGGCTTGGGTGATCTTCTATGGTGCAAAGCAGAGAAGACGAGCGAGTTTCTTCATTCTATTGGAGCACCTTCCATGGAGTGCAAAGGAGAGCGATCGATTCTAGTGGATCCAACATCTCGGATCTATTTTCTCGAGAGGGGTAACGAAACTTCTAATCAAGAGTTTTCTTTTCTTAGATCATTTTTGTGGTGGACGATTTTAGCGTGATTTCTCAAAACGAATAAAATTTCGCGGAGTTTTCTTTGATAGATCTGTGGTTTTCGTTTGATTTTCCGAATACTATCGATAGGATTGGCGATTCTCGTTATTTCTTGTTGGGGAAAGATCAATCGTTTGCGAATAGGGATTTTTCTTGGTAGATCTTTCGTTGGTACAACATCGCTCGAACGGATGCGAATATTCGTCCTTTTATTTAGCTTGATCGGATCTCGACCTTTAGCCGTGGTTTGATCTCCAGCGGGTTGGCTATCCGTACGTTAGCGCGAAAGATAAATAAAAAAAAAATATTGTGTTACTGCGTTTCGTTGTTGTGCGGAAACGAGAGCGTGTGAGCGTGGCGAACGTAATCCTACGTCATCCGTGTAGGCTCTTAAGATGGTGCTACATCAATGGTCGTATTGGCTTGCGTGGCTTGCTCGTCCCGCTTGGCATATGTGGGCCAACTTCCCTGGCAGACCCAGAAAAACTGTCAAAGCTAGAGATACTAAGAGGAATCTGACCGAGTCCAGGAGTGTTGAGTGGGCGAGCTTCACTCAACGCCTTAGAAAATGGCGTGGACAGGGCGAGCTCCACACAATGCCTTAGAAGATGGTGTCGAAAGGGCGAGCTCCACTCAATGCCTTAGAAGATGGCGTTGATAGGCCGAGCTCCACTCGACGCCTTAGAAGATATAGGCAGAAAATCTGTCCTGGATCGCTCGCCTGCCTGGCGGACCCACTCGGTGAACACTGGGTTGTACACAATCCCCTCTCTTTCTGAGCTTTGCAAAGCTCGAAAAGAATCATCCAACCCGATGTGTTTGGTGAGTGCCTGCTGAGCTAGAAGGAATCATTTGGTGGGTCCCACTAGCATGATATAAGTACACCACCAGGCCCACGGGAAAAAACCCCCCATCCTTATGCTTTCACCTTTCTTGCGAACTACTGTAGCTAAGTGATGCCTATATCAGAAGAAATGCGAGCGCGCCTAGTGGCTACGAGGGAGGTGAAGCGGGAGCAGGTCCTCGATGCCGCTCCTTGGCTGGAGCGCGGATCACCTGGTTGCGTCTTCAAGCCAAAGAAGGCGAAGATGATCCGGCGATCTCCCCAGATTGATGCCTCTGAGTCTAGCTTGGTGGCCGGTGCCGAGGCCACCCATGAGGTATACGGGACAGCTACCTGATCTCTGTGCTATTCCGACTCTAATCTTTCCATTCCCATAGGAAGCACCCCGCGAAGATGGAAGCGGGAGAGTGGAACCGAGTCATTCTTCCCCACACGAGTCCGAGTGGGTCGTCAGTCCCTCGGCTACGGAACCTGTCCTTCCCACAATCCCGACCATTCCTCTCGTGACTACTGGTGAGTCTCTGACTCCTTTCCTTTTTCCCTTCTTATTCTCTCTTTACCTTGTCCCTTACTGCTGCTTTTACCCTCACGGGCCGCCGACCTGCCTCCGCAGACTCTCTCATCATCAACCCCTCACTTATGGGTATCGGAGGCGGACTCTTCAAGGGCTCGCCAAGTACCTCCCGCCCGCACGTCGGTGTGGGGAATGTGTCGACCCCAGGTGAGTCTGCGCGCTCACTTGTCTATGATCGTCCCCCCACTTTTTTGACCATCCCTATTTCTGTAGGCTTTAATGCGATCTCATCTTCTGACGCTGACATCATCGGGAGTACTCACCTCCCACTCTGTGGACTGTATCTTAGAATACCTGGGATACCCATAAGATACTGAGGAGATGAAGAGGCGATTGACCCAATTATTCCAAAAGCACTCCCTGATGCTGTAGGAGGTTTGCGATAGGGTGGACGAGGACAAAGCTGAGGTAGAGGAGCAGTTTGTGGTTCTGGAGGGCATGAGGCGCCCAGTCGATGGTGACAGAACGACTTCTCTGGGGGTGCACATTACGTGAGCAGAGTAGCGACTTAGGCACGCCACGGAGCAGGTCGACCTAGGCCAACGGGAACTGTTGGTGGTTCGCGAGTAATTTTATCCTGGCGTGTTGCCCTGTTATAGGGTACGAGGGAGGGGTAGGTGGAAGTGGATTCAGTATTGAGCCACTCCCCCTTTCCTTGCTTTCGACCTGCAGGCCCGGGTCACACCTACTTCCTGGAACAGCCCGCATACTAGAAGCTTGAACTTGATTTATTTTCCTTAGGAACATCAAAATTTTTATTATTTGTAACTATTTTTGACTTCTGGACCACTGATGGGCATATGCTTGCTGTACATTATTTACATAGCTCGTAGCTACTTAGGTTTCCCTGGTGGGATGCGATCGAGCTACCCTTGCTCACCTAACTCCTCCCTAGGCGAGCGCGATTCTGTTGGGCCCGCTCGCCATTTTTTCGGACGCTAGCTAGTGTGGCTCACCCACCACCTTAGCGGACGTGAGCCAACGCGGCTTGCCCTCCACTCAGGTGGATGCAGGTTGGCGAGGCTTGCCAGCCACTCGGGCACACACGGGTTGGCGCGGCTCGCCTGCCACTAGGGAGGATGCGAGTCAGCGCGGTTCGCCGACCACTTGGGCGGTTGCGAGTCAGCGTGGCTCTCCGCCGCTTCACTCTCATAGGGTCGTGGCGAGTAGGCGGGAGTTAGAGGCGGGCCCGGAAGTCAAAGCATTAGGGTCTATTTTTTCTATACGCACATTTACCTTTGATGGGATGTTTTCCTGCCCTTTCTTTTCCAATAAATAGGCCCTAACGCTTCTTCTTACCTACCACATTTAAAACCTTTTGCTCCTCCACTTCCTGCGACTACCGACCCTCCTCTTTACAAGAACTTCAGCGTATTGCTCGGTGATCTATCTGCGAGATGGGAGAAAACAGTGGTGATGCTGAGGGGCGAAGCAAGTGTGCCTGGACCTTCTCCGACCACTCCTTCTCCTTTGCCAGCACTACCGAAGCAGAATTCGTTGAAGTAGTTGGCGTCTTGATCCGCCCGTCTTTAAAGCGAGGCGGCCTGGAGAGGTGGAGAAGATAAATGATCTTTACAACGGGGAGCTTGCCATCCCCATTGCTCATTTTGACGCGGGCCTCCGACTTCCCCTATGGCCAGAGGTCTGACAGGTACTGAAGTACTTTGGGGTCATCTGCGACTAAATGAATCCCAACTTGGTGGCCACCGTGGTCTGGTTCGCCTGCTTCTTGTTGGAGGAGCGGATTGAGTTCAGCCTTGCGGTATTCTACAAGCTATTCTTCTTCTGGGCAAACAAGGATGACACCACCTACTTCTCCAGCACCCACGTCAAGGTGCGGGAGACGGTGAACAAGAGCCATAATTGGCTCAGGAAGTTGTTCCTTCCGGTACCGGATGCGTGCGGGTCTTTCCAAACCCTTTAGGAGATCTCGTTGCCCAAGAGCTCGCCTCGCTGATCCCCCACATCAAACCTTTCTTTTTTTGATCTATGTACTTTTTATTATTGATGTAATATAAATGCGGGCTAAGTCCCATACTTGTAACTTTTTGCAATTAATAATACATGTTTTTTTCGGAAATGATATTGCCTTTGTTCCTCTGTCCTTTTTGCACTCGTGACCTGGCTCGGCCTTCCCGCACGCCTCCTTTGAACCCGCGTACTGCTAGTGAGATCGCGCATCCCTTATGTATTTAGCTTAGTGAATGTCAGGGGTCTTAGATAGCAAACCCGCGAGTGGCAATCCGCCCCCTTATCCAGAGACTGCCCTACACAGCCGCAAGATTTAGGTGCTGTCCCGACTTGACTCGCGCCCGGGGGCGCTCGACTTTGCGTAAGCAAGGCCTCATGAGGTCGCAACACGGCCTGAGTGCTCGTGACCTTGGTCGATTTGCGGGTGCCGGGCTGGATGCGTGTCGCGCGGGTGCCCGAGGTGTGGGATCCAACTCACCCGCGATTTATTCTCTTTGGCAAAACTTCTTTTAATTTTTTTCTAGCGATTTGTTAGGAATCTCTATTTCCCTTCTTTTTGTCAGCTAGTAGGAACCCGATGGTGTGAGATGAGTGTCAACCTATCCTTCACTTTTGCGAAACATCGGGTGCCCCCACCGACCTATTCAGCTAGATGAGAGCCTAACGACAGATGTTGGGCTTTTACTGGACATATCGAAGCTTCCTCCAAGAGGTCCACCTACCCTGCCAGCTAATGAGAGCCCAGTCAGCGAAACCATCTCGGGGATAACATTTCAAACTCCACCGAGTGACTCCAATCCCTGCAAACTAGTGAGAGCCTGGCAGTGGGATCTACTCGGGGTCTGGAAGGCGCTCTCGAGTGAAATCCAGCACTGCCAGCTAGTGGGAGCCTGGCAGCTGGATGTGCTCGTGGTCTAGGAGATGCTCTCGAGTGACATCCATCCCTGCCAGCTAGTGGGAGACTGGCAATGAGATCTGCTCATGGTTTGGGAGATGCTCTCGAGTGATATTCAGCCCGACTAGCTAGTGAGAGCCTAGTACTGGGATCTGCTAGGGGTCTGAGAGACGCTCTCGAGTGACATCCAACCATATCAGCTAGTGAGAGCCTGATAGTGGGATCTGCTCGGGGTCTGGGAGACGCTCTTGAGTGACATCCAGCCCTGCCAGCTAGTGGGTGCCTGACAGCGGGATCTGCTCGGGGTTTTGGAGATGCTCTCGAGTGACATACAACCCTGCCAGCTAGTGGGAGCCTGGCAGTGGGATCTGCTCGGGGTCTAGGAGACGCTCTCGAGTGACATCCAGCCCTGCAAGCTAATGGGAGCCTGACAATGGGATCTGCTCGGGGTCTGGAAGATGCTCTCGAGTGGCATCCAGCCCTACCAGCTAGTGAAAGCCTGACAACGTGATCTTCTCGGGGTATGGGAGATGCACTCGAGTGACATCCAGCCCTACCAGCTAGTGAGAGCCTGGCAGCAGGATCTGCTAGGGGTATAGGAGACGCTCTCGAGTGATATCTAGCCTTATCAGCTAGTGGGAGCCTGGCAACGGGATCTGTTCGGGGTCTGGGAGATGCTCTGGAGTGATATCCAGTCATTCCAGCTAGTAGGAGCCTAACAGTAGGATCAGCTCGGGGTCTGGGAGATTCTCTCGAGTGACATCCATCCCTGCCACCTAGTGAGAGCCTGGTAGCGGGATCTGCTTGGGGTCTAAGAGATACTCCCGAGTGACATCCAGCTGATGGGCGCCGCAGAAGAGAGACCGACTGTGGGTGGTTCGATGATGGTCTGATCCCGCGGGCCGAGTTAGAAGATCGAGTTTTCTAACGAGAGGAGGCAAGTGCACCTATCGCGTAGTACTCGGTACTCGGGAGAATACCGAGGTCGTATTGTTCTCGGGGGCGCGTTGATTATATCTACTCTTCCAGAAACACTATTATTTTACTATCAGTAAGGTGGGGTTTTTTTTACTAAAATAAAAAGGGAACGAAAGCAGAAAATTTTCTAAGTTAGTTCGATGACGGGTTAACATTCGGCATCTAAACGAATTAAGACTAAAATAATTCTTAATAATTATTGAACTTAGTTTTTAAATTAATAAAAGGCACTCGGCCGTGAAGGTTCCTTAGATATGAGCACACCTATCTCTAGGTAATATCGCTCACCTAAACATTAAGACTATTCGACCGATCGTTAGACTGACGAAGGATTCCTCTTAATGCCCGCTTTACGCTAAGAACCCCGCTATTGGGTGGGGAACCCAATCCGATAGAACTACGCTCGTCCTCTTTCGAGGGTATGTACGCAATTCAATTTACCCAAGGGGGATTGGTCCATACGTGCGGCCTCTCGGCGTTGCGTATGGATAACGAAAATAGAGCCCACACATCGATTATGTGGTCCTATGCGTCGTTAACCCGGGGCAAACCTTAAGTCCTCAAATTAAAATAAAAATAAAGTTCTCTAATTATTTCAAATCATTTTATATGTCCCAATGCTCTTCAATGCTGAAGGCTAAAAGAGATTAGCCACTCATCGGTATGGGGACGGCTTTATGGTTTTTAGTGAAGCGTGAGTTTGAAATTAAAAACTAAACAGTTTATAAGAGAAGACATAGAAAAACAAGACGTTTAGATAAACTGAAAATAAAGCTAATTGATGCAGGCACTCACGCACACTTCAAAACCATAAAGAAAGTAAATAAAGCAAGTCCTACTCAAAACTGAGTAGGCGGGAAATAAATGCAAGTACAAGTCCTACTCAAAACTGAGTAGGCGGTAAATGACAAGTCCTACTCAAAACTGAGCAGGCGGTAAATTAAAGCACGCCATTAACTCTTAACGAGTAGGCGGAAATAAATGCACACACGCTCGCACTCTACATAATTGAAGAAAGCGATAAAGAAAGCATGTAAGAAAGCTGAAAATTGCAAGTCCTACCCAAACGAGTAGGACTGAAGAAAGCAGTAAATGCGAATCCCGGCTCGAGCGAGTGGGCGGGGGTAAATTAACCTCATACACGCACACACTCTACATAATTGAAGACACAAAATGAAAGTTACTTAAAAATTAAAATTACAACTTTTCTACCATTATAATTTGCTAAAAACAAATAAAAAGATGAAATAAAAATTAAAGAAGCAAAAAGTTTTGAAAACTAAAGTTAAAACAAAGTTGCTAGAAAATCAAAATAATTATATTTTCATTCTTAGAATTTTACAAAAGTGATGAAAAAGTTGAAATAAAAATAAAAGAACAAGAGGGTTTTACAATCCTAAAACAAAGCTAAGTAAAAAAAAATCAAAAACACTTTAAAACCTCTTTCATAAAACTCATAAGAATGAAATTATAATGATTTTTGAAAGACTAAAAAAAGGGAGAAAATTTTAACATTACAACCTTTCATAATTTGAAATAAAAGCTAACGGAAAAATTAAAACTAGTAACACAGCACTTTTGCATAATTAATTGAGGAACAAGGATGAACGTAAGAAAAAAGGGAGAAAAAGAGTGAGCCAACCCGTAACATTTTCATTCCATGTAAGAGAGAGAAAGGAAAAAAACACATTTTATTTATATAAAAAAAACTATTACAAACTATTACAGAGCTAAGAGAAAGCTAAAACAAACATAGAAATGGAGGAGAGAGAAAGTTCTCCTTACAGGAAATGAAGAATGCCAAGGGCAACCCACAAAAAGACAGCAAAATGGCTCAAAAAGGTGAACCCTTGGGCATTACAAAAAAGTTTTATTTATAGGCAAAATTGACACAGACGTGTTTGACTTTGCAAGCTATGGTTGTCTGCCAGCGGGCGTCGTTCTGGAAGGACGGGAAGGGCCACGTATTTGTCAGCTGGCGGGTTTTGATTTTATCCCATAGAGGTCGACGATCGTCGAACGGCTGTATTGCTGTGATCGACGATCGTCGATCTCTGGATTCTGGCGTGGATCGGCTGTGCTGATCGTTGATCTCTACACGCTGAATGCTGAGATGCTGTACGTTGAGCTCTGATGGTCGACGATTTGACTGCGTTGATAGTGGTCGACTATCTGGTTGGTCGACTATCTGGCGGCATGGTGGTCGACGATAGTCGAACGACGATTTGTCAGAAAACTATATTTTTTTTTCTGCAAAAATTAGAAAAACAAAAAAAAGTTAAGTTAGAAATAATTTTCAAAAAAGAAACATATTAATTAATAAAACAAATTAGAAAAGTCAAAAAATAAACAAAAATGACTTTAATAAAATATGAAAATATAGGTATAGTTACAACTCATCAAATACCCCCATACTTAAGCTTTTGCAATTCCAGAGAAAAAGTTTGAGGTGAACTTATAAGGAAAAATAAAAAACTCTAAATTCTACTACCGCTAAATTAATTATAAGAGAGATCTAAATAAATATACGAGTTATAAGATTTTAGTCCTAAAATTATGTAGATGATTTAAATAGGGCAAAAGTTTTGGCCAAAAGACTTCTTGATGTAATCAAATAGAAAGCAATAATTGTATTGGTTAGATAAACAAAAATAGCTTGGAGTTATACGAACCTTAGCTTATAGGAGTTTTACCGGAAATAATGCAATTTACGAATTATGCTCTCAAAAAGATTTTTGAATTAATTCTAGAGTCATGAAATTGGCTAAGGGAGGTTGATGTTGGTTTATGAAGATGCTTGGATAATGAGGCGAGGAAATTTTTTTCTCAAACCTCCATTTTTTTTGAATTGGAAGTTAAAGGAAAATGAAATCTTATTTTCCTTAACATGATTTTTTTTCTTCATAATAAAAATTAACCCAATGTATATGTTGGAGTAATGAATTTTATCCTCTTACTCCGTAGCATATAATCTTTTAATTTATTGGGTGCCTATGTTTACGGAACAAAATCTTATCCCCATTGACATAAGATCTTTTAAGGGGGAAATTTTTTTTATCATACCAAGGAGGTTATGATAAGTAAGGGGAGAAAAGAGAACTAGATTTTTAATTAAAAAATTTTTGAGAGCAACCTTTATAAAATGTACGTTCCAATTTTTCAGAAACCTAAAAGTAAGCATAATTGAATTCTATAGTCGTTATTTTCTAACATAGTACACGTGCTCCTATCTATGAAAAATTAGAAGTAGTGCCTAAAGCGAGTCCCCTATCTTTAACAAAGCATAATAAATTCTTTAAAACTTAACTCAGGCTATTTAAATTTTTCAATCTATAATTAACAAACGAATACTGAACAAAGAATTGATAAAATTTGCATATAAATAAACTCAAAACTAAATTTTTGAATAGCAAGAAACTTAAGAATGAAAAGTTTGATTTATTTGTTTTATAACTTATATATTGTTTTTGAATTTTTTGAAGTAATTATCCTTTTTTGTAGTTTTGTATTTATTTTTTTAATATATACATACTAAAGAAAGGAAAATGCGAGAATAAATTTTTTTTGGATTTTCAAGTTTTTGAATTTTTTTTGTATTTTTAAGTTTTGTGAAATTTTTTGAATTTTTAAGAAAATTTTCATTCTATTTACAAAAATTTGAGAGAGAAAAAAAAAGTTATTTACAAGAGAAAAAGGATATTTACAAAAATACTTACAAAAAATATTTACAAAAATTATTTACAAAAAATATTTACAATTTTTTTTTGATTTTAGTGTTTTTATAATTTTTTGTTTGTTTTATATATATAATCTTTTTTTTTGTTTTTGTTTTTTTTTGTAAGTGAAAAGGAAAGCGAAAAACCCCCCATACTTAGTTCCAACATTGTCCCCAATGTTGTATGCTAAGCATGAGGAACAATATAGTAGCTATATGTACAAAAAGGAGAAAGAGGGGGCAGAAAACGTCCCTGGTCCGCGCTCGGGGAAGCCCTTTAGAAGCCCTGCAATTATTAGAAAAATAGAAAACATGATACATAAAGACGTAAAAAAGATAAGCGTGGGGTGCCTCCCAGGAGCGCTTTGTTTATAGTCGTGTAGCTTGACTATATTGGCGGGTTTATAAGTTGAGGAGGTAAATGGTTTCGATCCTATTGATCACTGGGTCGCCCACAATATAAGAGTTTAACCGATGACCGTTCACCTGAAACGAGCCTTTTTCCGGGTGGGAGACGAGTACGGTCCCAAATGGAAAAACTTCTTCAACTTTGAAGGGATCGGACCAACGAGATCTAAGTTTACCCGGAAAAAGTCTAAGACGAGAATTGTAAAGAAGGACAAGATCGCCCGGAGAAAAAATTTTGGGGGTTTTAATTTTTCGATCGTGATATAACTTAGAACGCTCCTTATAGAACTTATTGCTCTCGTAAGCGTTCGTACGCCATTCATCGAGCTCGTTTAGTTGCAGTTTTCTATTCTGAGCAGCTAAGTTAGAGTCGAGGTTTAAGAGTTTTAATGCCCAAAGTGCGCGGTGCTCCAGTTCTACGGGTAAATGGCACGCCTTGCCATAGACTAATCGAAACGGAGTACAACCGGCAGCGGTTTTGTACGCCGTACGGTACGCCCATAATGCGTCGTCTAGCTTAACGGACCAATCCTTACTATTAAGTGAAACGGTTTTGTCTAATATTCGCTTTATTTCTCGATTTACTACCTCAACTTGGCCACTTGTTTGCGGGTGGTAGGGGGTGGCAAGTTTGTGTGTGACTCCGTACTTAGCTAACGTCTTAGCCATGAGAGCGTTACAGAAATGCGTACCCCTATCACTAACAATAACGCGAGGTGTGCCGAAGCGAGAAAATAATTTTTTTAGAAATGTAACGACGACTCGCGCATCGTTGGTGGGGAGAGCTTGCGCTTCCGCCCACCTTGATACGTAGTCGACCGCCACTAAAATATATGAATTTTTATAAGAAGGAGGTAGGGGGCCTACAAAATCTATGCCCCATAAATCGAAGACTTCGCATTCTAAAAACATATAATGGGGCATCTCGTCTCGACGAGAGATGTTACCCGACCGCTGACAGCTATCGCATGCGCGCACAAAATTGTGCGCGTCTTTGCAGAGAGTGGGCCAAAAGTATCCCGCCTCTAGCGCCTTCCTAGCCCGCCTCTAGTGCCCCCCGGCTTGACCCTCGTGGCAGTGCTGCAATATTTGTGTGCACTCCACTCCCGCGACATATCTTCGAACCGCTTGGTCCGCACAGATACGGAAAAGAAACGGGTCATCCCAAAAGAAATTTTTCAAGTCGGAAAAGAATTTCTTCTTTTGATGACTTGAAAATTCTTTTGGAAGAACCCGCGCGACTAAATAGTTCGCAAAATCTGCGAACCAAGGAGAAGATGACGAAGATGAACGAAGGGCGAGAAGGCGTTCCTCGGGGAATCTGTCATTTATTTCAGATTCGACGAGCGCTTCCGCACCAGAATTATCTAAACGGGAGAGGTGGTCTGCCGCTAGATTCTCCACGCCCTTCTTATCCCGGATCTCCAAGTCAAACTCTTGAAGGAGGAGAACCCATCGAAGAAGGCGGGGTTTCGCATCGGTTTTGGCTAGTAGAAACTTAAGGGCGGAGTGATCGGTAAAAACGATAACTTTAGATAGCGTAAGATACGAGCGAAACTTTTCGAAAGCGAAAACGACGGCTAAGAGTTCCTTTTCCGTCATCGTGTAATTCACATGTGCGGAAGTGAGCGTCTTGCTAGCGTAATAAATAGGATGAAAATGTTTTTCTACGCATTGGCCAAGAACGACGCCTAAGGCAATATCACTAGCGTCGCACATGATTTCGAACGGAAGGGACCAATTAGGGGCCACTAGAATTGGAGAATTGATAAGCTTTTCTTTTATTAAATTAAATGCAGACTCGCAGTCGCTACTAAAGACAAAAGGTGATTCCTTTTCCAAGAGGTGAGTAAGCGGCTTTGTTATTTTTGAAAAATCTTGAATAAAACGCCTATAAAACCCCGCGTGGCCTAAGAAACTCCTAATAGATTTTATGTTAGTCGGCTGAGGAAGTTTTTCAATGATTTCTACCTTGGCCTTATCGACCTCTATCCCCTTAATCGAAATCTTATGGCCGAGGACCAAACCTCCCCGAACCATAAAGTTACACTTTTCCCAATTTAAAACAAGATGCGTGTCCTCGCATCGCTGGAGAACACGATCAAGATTACGAAGACAATCCGGGAATGAGCATCCGAATACAGAAAAGTCATCCATAAATATTTCCATAATATCTTCTACTAGCTCGCCAAAAATTGCTAGCATACATCTTTGGAATGTAGCCGGCGCATTGCAGAGGCCATACGGCATTCTTCGATAGGCGAAGGTGCCAAAGGGGCAAGTAAAAGTTGTCTTCTCTTGGTCTTCGGGGGAAATGGGGATTTGGAAAAACCCCGATAAACCGTCGAGAAAACAATAAAATGGATGACCGGAAAGACGCTCAAGAATTTGGTCAAGGAACGGTAGTGGGAAATGGTCTTTGCGGGTGGCATCATTAAGTTTGCGATAATCGATGACCACACGCCAACCCGTAACAGTATGAGTTGGGACAAGCTCGTTGCGCTCATTTTCCACTACGGTTAGACCGCCCTTCTTGGGCACGACATGAATGGGACTAACCCATGCACTATAAGAAATGGGATAAATAATCCCCGCATCTAATAATTTAATTATCTCAGCTTTCACGACGTCTTTCATGTTTGGGTTAAGACGCCGCTGCGGCTGAATGGTTGTGCGATAATTATCGTTCAAGAAAATTTTGTGAGTGCAGAAGGAAGGGTTAATCCCCTTTAGGTCAGAAATTTGACACGCAATTGTGTGGCGATGTTTAATCAAAACCTCCAATAAATCGGAGGTCTCCGAATCGCTTAAATATGAAGAAATGATAACGGGGAGTGTATCGTTTTCCCCCAAAAAGGCGTATTTAAGGGATTCAGGTAATGGTTTGTGATCTAGGGTGGGCGGTTCTTCTAGCGAGGTTTTAGAGCTAATGTCTTTTGAACCAATTGGTTCAAAAGACATATCGAAAGACGCATCCTCATCGCAATAAAAATTTTCGAGAGAAAAAATATTGCTTAAAAACTCGGACTCGAAAATTGGAGAAGAACAATCTCCAAAAAAGGAATCTAAAGAATAGCAGAAATCATCGCTCGGCGACGATTCTTCCATAGAGGGGTTAATAGAAAAAGTAACTTGGTCATCTCCTACCCGAAGGAGAAGATGACTGTTACTTACATCGATTAGCACAGGCGAGGTTGCGAGGAAGGTGCGACCGAGTATTATTGGTACCTCGGCGTCTTCCTCGATGTCTAAGATGATGAAGTCCACCGGGAAGGTGAACTTGTCTACTCGGACAAGGACATCCTCGACGACCCCGATGGGTAACCTAACAGAGCGATCCGCTAGTTGGATGCACATATTGATAGGAGCAGGAGTACCCAAACCTAGACGAAGGAAGAGCGAGAATGACATCAAATTAATGCTCGCGCCTAAGTCTGCTAAGGCGTATTTTACTAACACATTGCCAAAAAGGCACGGGATGGAGAACCGTCCCGGGTCATTTTGTTTCGAGGGAAACTTATTAGTAAGAGCCGCCGAGCAGACAGCGTTAAGAGAAATATGCGAAATTTCTTCAAGTTTACGTTTGTTAGAAAGAAGCTCTTTTAAAAATTTTACATACTTAGGCATTTGCGAGATAGCCTCGCAAAAAGGAACATTAATATGAATTTGTTTAAGTAATAAAATTTTTTTTTCGTATTGCGCGTTAACTCTCTCTTTATCTAATTTATGCAGGTAGGGCAACGCCTTGTTTAAAATAGTTTTTTCAATTAAAATCGGTAAAGGCTGCGTAGACGAAGAAGAGGGAAGAGGGTAGGAGGTGAAATTTGTACCTGAGGATCGATCCGTTTTGGATCGACCACCTCCTTACCACTACGGAGGGTTATAGCGTTGGCGTTTTCCCTTGGGTTGGACTCCGTGTTTCCCGGCAGTGCCCCCAGGGCGCTTTTCGACAAAAGTTGCGCCAACTGTCCAACCTGAATTTCTAAATTCTTTAGCGATCCAGTGATGTTCCGGATATTGGACTCGTTAGACGAAACATAACGATTAAAATTTTCCTCCACTGGAAGAAGCTTCGTAGGAGGGGAAGGAAGAGAGAGCGCAAAAGGAGGGGGAGGAGGGCGATGCGCGTTATTCGGGTTGCTCCAAGAGAAGTTCAGATGGCTCCTCCAACCCGGATTATAGTGGGTACTATAGGGGTTGTTTTGAAAGGAGGGACGCACCGGATTTCCCGTGTAGTCCACAAATTCGTCGACCACACAGGGAGAAGGGGGAAGAAAACAAGGCGGATTGGGGGAGGCAACAGACATCTCCGCCACCTGCTTAGTTAGCCTTTCAACTTGAAGGGCTAGCTGAGCGGTGGCATCCACTTCAAAAATGCCCGCCTGCTTAGGGCGCGCCCACGGGACATTCCACTGGTAGGCGTTCATCGCCATTTCCTCAAAAAGAGCCTGGGCGGCCTCGGGGGACTTATTGTTCAGAGTGCCCCCGGCAGCCGCGTCAATCATTTGACGCGTCTGACTATTCAGTCCATTGTAAAAAATCTGTACCTGCAACCACGTTGGCAGAGCGTGGTGCGGGCACCAGCGGAGAAACTCCTTAAAGCGTTCCCAAGTCTCGTAAAGAGACTCGGAGTCGTTTTGGACGAACGAAGATATGTCCGCCCGCAATCTTGCAGTTTTTGCGGGCGGAAAATACTTCGTAAGGAATTTCTTTGCCAACTCCGCCCAGGTCGTGATGGATCCCCGCGGGAGGGAGAGTAACCACGCCTTAGCCTTGGACTTAAGAGAGAAGGGAAAAAGGCGCAAACGAATGGCGTCATCAGTGACGCCATTAATCTTAAAAGTATCGCAAATCTCAAGAAAATTAGACAAGTGGGTATTTGGGTCCTCATCCGGCAGTCTGTCAAACTGCACGGCGTTTTGGATCATCTGAATAACACTTGATTTAATTTCAAAATTATTGTTGGCCACAGCAAGCCGAACAATACTCGACCCCGTATCATCCAAGTTAGGCCGAGCGTAGTAAGACATAGTACGCTCGGCCGGTTGGGCATTATTTGGGTCGGCCATAGAAGAAGAAGAAGAGGGTTCTCCGGTGGATTCTGCGGGGTCTAAAAATGGAATTCTACATAGAGATCAGATACGCGCAAGAGAGCGTTCGATCTCGGGGTCGAAATCAAGATTTTCAGAACTCGAAGGTTGCCCGCGGGTCATACACCCTAAAAAAACGAAAGGGGGGGGAGGATTTTTTGTTATATAAAAAAATTTATTTGAAAATAAAGTAAAATTAATAGAGTCCTGGATTCAATATAACAACTGTGCTCCCCGGCAACGGCGCCAAAAACTTGATGGGCGCCGTAGAAGAAGAGAGACCGACTGTGGGTGGTTCGATGATAGTCTGATTCCGCGGGACGAGTTAGAAGATCAAGTTTTCTAACGAGAGGAGGCAAGTGCACCTATCGCGTAGTACTCGGTACTCGGGAGAATACCGAGGTCGTATTGTTTTCGGGGGCGCGTTGATTATATCTACTCTTCCAGGAACACTATTATTTTACTATCAGTAAGGTGGGTTTTTTTTACTAAAATAAAAAGGGAACGAAAGCAGAAAATTTTCTAAGTTAGTTCGATGACGGGTTAACGTTCGGCATCGAAACGAATTAAGACTAAAATAATTCTTAATAATTATTGAACTTAGTTTTTAAATTAATAAAAGGCACTCGGCCGTGGAGGTTCCTTAGATATGAGCACACCTATCTCTAGGTAATATCGCTCACCTGAACATTAAGACTATTCGACCGATCGTTAGACCGACGAAGGATTCCTCTTAAGGCCCGCTTTACGCTAAGAACCCCGCTATTATGTGGGGAACCCAATCCGGTATAACTACGCTCGTTCTCTTTTGAGGGTATGTACGCAATTCTATTTACCCAAGGGGGATCGGTCCATACGTCCCACACATCGATTATGTGGTCCTATGCGTCGTTAACCCGGGGCAAACCTTAAGTCCTCAAATTAAAATAAAAATAAAGTTCTCTAATTATTTCAAATCATTTTATATGTCCCAATGCTCTTCGATGCCGAAGGCTAAAAGAGATTAGCCACTCATCGGTATGGGGACGACTTTATGGTTTTTAGTGAAGCGTGAGTTTGAAATTAAAAACTAAACAGTTTATAAGAGAAGACATAGAAAAACAAGACGTTTAGATAAACTGAAAATAAAGCTAATTGATGCAGGCACTCACGCACACTTCAAAACCATAAAGAAAGTAAATAAAGCAAGTCCTACTCAAAACTGAGTAGGCGGGAAATAAATGCAAGTACAAGTCCTACTCAAAACTGAGTAGGCGGTAAATGACAAGTCCTACTCAAAACTGAGTAGGCGGTAAATTAAAGCACGCCATTAACTCTTAACGAGTAGGCGAAAATAAATGCACACACGCACACACTCTACAAAATTGAAGAAAGCGATAAAGAAAGCATGTAAGAAAGCTGAAAATTGCAAGTCCTACCCAAACGAGTAGGACTGAAGAAAGCAGTAAATGTGAATCCCGGCTCGAGCGAGTGGGCGGGGGTAAATTAACCTCATACACGCACGCACTCTACATAATTGAAGTCACAAAATGAAAGTTACCTAAAAATTAAAATTACAACTTTTCTACCATTATAATTTGCTAAAAACAAATAAAAAGATGAAATAAAAATTAAAGAAGCAAAAAGTTTTGAAAACTAAAGTTAAAACAAAGTTGTTAGAAAATCAAAATAATTATATTTTCATTCTTAGAATTTTACAAAAGTGATGAAAAAGTTGAAATAAAAATAAAAGAACAAGAGGGTTTTACAATCCTAAAACAAAGCTAAGTAAAAAAAAATCAGAAACACTTTAAAACCTCTTTCATAAAACTCATAAGAATGAAATTATAATGATTTTTAAAAGACTAAAAAAAGGGAGAAAATTTTAACATTACAACCTTTCATAATTTGAAATAAAAGCTAACGGAAAAATTAAAACTAGTAACACAACACTTTTGCATAATTAATTGAGGAACAAGGATGAACGTAAGAAAAAAGGGAGAAAAAGAGTGAGCCAATCCGTAACATTTTCATTCCATGTAAGAGAGAGAAAGGAAAAAAACACATTTTATTTATGAAAAAAAACTATTACAAACTATTACAGAGCTACGAGAAAGCTAAAACAAACATAGAAATGGAGGAGAGAGAAAGTTCTCCTTACAGGAAATGAAGAACGCCAAGGGCAGCCCACAAAAAGACAGCAAAATGGCTCAAAAAGGTGAACCTTTGGGCATTACAAAAAAGTTTTATTTATAGGCAAAATTGACACAGACGTGTTTGACTTTGCAAGCTATGGTTGTCTGCCAGCGGGCGCCGTTCTGGAAGGACGGGAAGGGCCACGTATTTGTCAGCTGGCGGGTTTTGATTTTATCCCATAGAGGTCGATGATCGTCGAACGGCTGTATTGCTGTGATCGACGATCGTCGATCTCTGGATTCTGTCGTGGATCGGCTGTGCTGATCGTCGATCTCTGCACGCTGAACGCTGAGATGCTGTACGCTGAGCGCTGATGGTCGACGATCTGGTTGACGATTTGACTACGTTGACAGTGGTCGACTATCTGGTTGGTCGACTATCTGGCGGCATGGTGGTCGACGATAGTCGAACGACGATTTGTCAGAAAACTATATTTTTTTTTCTGCAAAAATTAGAAAAACAAAAAAAAAGTTAAGTTAGAAATAATTTTCAAAAAAGAAACATATTAATTAATAAAACAAATTAGAAAAGTCAAAAAATAAACAAAAATGACTTTAATAAAATATGAAAATATAGGTATAGTTACAACTCATCACCAGCCCTGCCAGCTAGTAAGATCCTGGCAGCAGGATTTGCTAGGGGTCAAGGAGACGCTCTCAAGTGACATCCATACCTGCCAACTAGTGGGAACCTGACAGCGGGATCTGCTTGGGGTATGGTAGACACTCTCGAGTGACATCCAACCCTGCCAGCTAGTGAGAGCTTGGGAGCAGGATCTGCTCAGGGTCTGGGAGACGCTCTCGAGTGATATCCAGCCCTGCTAGCTAGTGGGAGCCTGACAGTGGGATCTGCTTGGGGTCTGGGAGACACTCTTGAGAGACATCTAGCCCTGCTAGCTAGTGGGAGCCTGGCAATAGGATCTGATCGGGGTCTGGAGACACTCTCGAGTGACATCCAGCCCTGCCAGCTAGTGGGAGCTTGGCATCGATATCTGCTCGGGGTCTGCTAAGTGGACTATTCACCCATTCATGTAGGTCATTGTAGAAGGAAATCAGAGATATCAACAACTTTATATTAGTAAGAAGATGTAACGTACAGGGTTAAGGATAGAAATGCTTCAGGTCATCACTGCTCCAGGTGTGACTAAGGGCCTCGCCCTCCACATTCTGGAGGCGATACCCCCTGACATCAATACCTCTTTGACAATATAAGGACCCTCCTTGTTTGGGTTGAGCTTTCCCACGACGGCTGATCTACCCGCAACATTTACTTTCTTCAGGACGAAGTCCCCTTCCCCGAATTATTTTATTCTAACATGTTTGTCAAAGTACTTAGCCATCCGCTGCTTGATTTCTTCTTGCCTGACGGCGGCCACATCCCGGAGTTCCTCCATCAGGTCCAAGGAGAGTCGCATCTCATTCTCGTTCTCAATCCTCCATTCTTCCCTGCCTTCCACTGCTTCTACCACCTGTGCCATTTGGACCATAAATTCGATGGGAGCACAACTTCGTAGCCGTGGGAGAGTTTGAAGGGGGTCTCCCTGGTGGCTATATTGGGAGTAGTCCTCAAGCCCTAGATGGCTGAGGGGAGTTGCTCCACCAACCTTCCCTTAAGGTTCTCAACCTTCTTCTTTAGCAAGTTTATAATGATCTTGTTGGCCGCCTCAACCTGCCCATTGGTCCTGGGGTGGTGAACCGATGCAAACTGAAGATCAATCCCTAGTTGGCCGCAGAAGCTGTTGAACTCTGCGCTAGAAAACTGCGGCCCATTGTCCGTTGCAATGGCTAGAGGCAACCCGTGCTTGCAAATGATCTAGCCCCACACGAAGTTCCGGATTACCTGGGAGGTCACCCTAGCTAGCGCCTTAACCTCCAGCCACTTAGAAAAGTAATCGATCATGATTAACAGGAACCTTCTCTGCCCACTGGCCCGGGGGAAGGGTCCCACGAGATCCAATCCCTAAATAGTAATGTGCTAGGGCGCAATGATGCTCCTAAGTCTCTGTGATGGTAGTAGCTGGAGAGGGGCGAACAACTGGCACTTGTGGCACTTCTTTGCAAACTCGGCGACATCCCGGCCTAGGGTCGGCCAGAAGTACCCTTACCGTACAATCCTCCCCACCTGGGTTCTGCTCCCTGAGTGACTCCCACACTCCCCGGAGGGAACCTCCTCCAAGATCCTCGGAACTTCCTCTTCGTCCACGCAACGTGCCAGAATCCCTGAGAGAGTTTTTCAATATAGCCTCCCATCGCGCATCAGATAGTAAGCCAAATTATAATTGAAGCGCTTCTTATCCAGGCCCTCTAGGAATTCTCCTGAGGACAAGAAGGTTTTGAAGGGGTCCATCTAGGAAGGACGCTGATCGAACTCCATTATTTCCCCCTCATCGATGGAAGGGCTAAAGAGGTCGGTAAGGGTTCCCCACACGCGGGGTCCGAACTTGACCAGCTGATCCACCTGCTCATTCTCTTCTTGTGGTACGTGCCTGATGGAGAAGGTTTGGAAGTGCCGATAATCCCCTTCACCTTTTCCAAGTAAAGCTGGAGGGTAGGCTCCGTAGCTTCGAACTTACCGTTGATCTGGGAAACAACACCATGGAGTCCGTTAGCACCTCCACGTCCTACACTCCAAGCTCCCTAGCTAGCTGAACCCTTATGATCACGACCTCATACTCCACTTGATTGTTAGTGATGGGGAAATGGATGACCGCCGTTTGCTCGATCCTCATTCCCTACAGACTCTCCAAGATCACTCCTACCCCCAAGGAGTGCCTCCCTGACGCGCCATCAACCTTTACCCTCCAAGGAACTAGGTGGGGGAGCTCGGCCTCCTCCACTTCAACCACATAGTCAGCGAGGAATTCTGCCATTGCCTGGGCCTTGATCTAGAGTTGAAGGACAAAGGAGATGTCAAACTCGCTCAACTACACCGACCACTTGGCCAACCTCCCAGAGTGCGCCACCCCCTCGAAGATGTTGCGGAGGGGATGGTCGGTAACCACCCGGATAAAGTATGCTTGGAAATACGAACGGAGCCTCTGGGCCAAGATGACCACGGAGAAGGCCAGTTTTTCCAAAATAGGGTACCTACGTTCTGCCTTCCTCAGGACCCTGATCACGTAGTAGATGGGCAGCTGCTTCTTGCCCTCTTCCCGGACCAAGAATAAGCTCAGGGCCTCGGAACCTACCACAAGGTATAGGGATAGATCTTACCCCTCCTTTGGTCCCTGGAGTAGAGGAGCCTGGGCCAGTTGCCTCTTCAAGGCTTGGAAGGCTCCCTCGCACTCCTCGGACCACTCTAATTTTAGGCCCCCTCTCAATGCTTTGAAGAAGGGTGAACACTTTTGTCCTGCCCAGGAGAGGAACCTGCTTAGCCCCACCAACTTCCCTGTCAAGCGCTGGACCTCCTTGGCATTCCGAGGAAATCCCAACTCCACGATGGCCCTTACCTTGTCACGGTTGGGCTCTACACCTACAGGGGTAAGGAGATGGCCTAGGAGCTTACCCTTGCCTGCCCCGAAGACACACTTTAAGGGGTTCATCCTCATTTTGTATTTTTGCAGCGTGCTGAAGGTCTCTTCCATGTACTGGCGGTGAGAGTCAACATCCGAACACTTGATCATGAGATCATTCATGTACACCTCCAAGTTCCTCCCCTTCTACTCCCGAAAGACCCGGTCCATCATCCTTTGATACATTGCCCCGCATTTTTCAGCCCAAAGAGCATCATCTTGTAGCAGTAGCACCTATCCCCGGTGATGAAGGAGACACCTTTAATGTCGGGTGGGTGCATCCTGATCTGATGGTAATCTGAAAAAGCTTCTAGAATACTCATTACAGAAAAACCGACGGCTGAGTCAACGAGCGCGTCAATCTAAGGCAGGGGATAACAATCTTCAGGACATGATTTATTCAAAAGAGAGAAATCTACAAACATCCTCCATCGGCCGTCTCCTTTTTAACCATTATAACATTGGAGATCAGCCTGGATACTGGATATCTGAAATAAATCTGGCCTTGAGGAGCTTACCCATCTCCTCTCGGATGGGCTCGACCAGCTTGTCCGCGGTAGACCTCTTCTTTTGACGGATGGGGCATGTAATGCCCCGATTTTTCGGGTAATTATTTAATTCAGTAATGATGTATTTATAACGTCAGGGCATTACTTTTAACGTCAAGTTGACGGCGTGATACCGTTAGTGGGATTTCGCGCCCGTTAGGTCCGATTGACCAGATTTTGGGATTTTCATCGAAAACTGAAGTTTTTTACGTTGGAAAAATTAAGTAGATTAATTTTTGACTTGCTCATCAAGTTTCGTCGCGATCCGAGCATTTTTGGAGTCTCGGCGCGCGTATGTAGTTTCGTATTATTTATGTTTGTCGTAAACTTTAGAAATTAATATCTCGAGAACAGTACGTCGGATTTTTGTTTTGTCTTCGCCGTTAGATTTGTAGAGCCGACATTCGCCTACGATACGAATTTTGTTCGAATCAGGGTCCTTTTATCCCCTTGTATCATCATTTTATCCCGTAATAAAAGACAAAACTGTTTTATCGAGAAATCCAATGTATTTCTCGAGAAAATCATTGATTTCTCGAGAAATCCATTGTATTTCTCGAGAAATACATTGATTTCTCGAGAAATCCAATGTATTTCTCGAGAATTTGTTTTCAGCCTCCACGTTTCACGAACATTCGGGCGCGGTTTTAAGGGTCAAAACAGTGCCAAATAAAAAAATGGTTAACATAAAATGTGCTCATCTCGACGAGATCTACAACTTTTATGTTGATCTCTTTTCGATTCGAAGCTATTTTATGCCTCTAATCACGTTTCCCGCGCACCTGCGCTTAAGGTAAGAATATATGACTTTTAACAATTAATAATTTCCTAATATTATGCTTATATATATATATATATATATATATATATATATATATATATATATATATATATATATATATATATATATATGTAAAAGAAAAGGAGACAACTTCTTCTTCTTCATTTGAGTCGAACCAGAGAGGAGAGACCGAGAGCGATAGCGAGGTTTTCACGGATCTTTCGTTGGCCGCCGACGGAGCTCCGGTGTTCGAAATTTTCAATAGAGCATAGATCCGGAAAGCTCTCGCCGCGTGCTACGCGTGCGCGACAAGTTTTTTTTCGTTTCCTGAACTTCTAGCGTTAAGGTTTTTCGGTTCTAACCTCCTCTTTGGCAAATCTCCGTAGGTTTTGCTTTCTCGCGCCTTAGTTTGGACTGATCTGCGACGTGGAGTAATTCGGAGGACAGATTCGAGTAAAAATCGAGGCAAGTGATGTTCCTTCCCTTGCTCACCTTGTTATCTCCCTTGTTTACTTTTAATTTTGGTCTAAATGTTAAATGCGGCCTTTTGTCGTGGTCTTGGGTAACGGGTGGTCGTCTAGGGACAATCTTGAGTGGAATTTTTATTTTCGTCAATTCGTCGGATGTTGAGTCTTGTGATTCGATCATCCCTTTCCTCGTGTGACCCTTGCAATTACATCAGGTAGTCCAAACCGTTCTGTGACCTTTGAAATTTTGTCGGATGCGTTAAGGTTTTAGTTAGAGTCTGTTATTGACCGTATAACCTGGAACTTATGATGAAACTCCTATAATATAATGAATATAAAATGTTTGTTGGGTTGTGTGCGTTGGGGTAAATCCCTCGACACAGTGCCTTGATTGTTGTGCTATGCGCATTGGGATAAATCCCTCAGTATAGTACCTTATTTGCTGGGTCTGTGCGCGTTGTGGACCTCTTTCCCCAGCACAGTACACCTTTTTGGTTGTGGATTATACACCCAGGCTTGCCCAGTGTTACGATCCTTTTTCTCGAGCTAATTAGTCTCCTTTGAAAATTTGAATTTGAATATAATTTGAATATGAAATTTGTTATGATATCTGTATATGTATATACAGCTCCCTTAGCTATTGCTTTGAGTTAGTTTGACTCATACTGCATAGCTAGTTCTTTGTTCTGCTTTCTATTGATTCATACTGACTTTTGTTGCTAGCTTGTCTATTGATTCTAGCCTACTTGGAGGTTTGTCAGGTTCTTTTACTTCTTTCTACACCACTTGTATCTTGCTTCTGAGGTGTTCTTCTTTTGAATGCCTTAAGTTCAGAGTAGTAGTAGTTTGGCTGGTTGAGTTTGTGGTTTCAGGGCTACGGCTAGTTGTTGTTGTTTGTTTCACCTCCAGTTTATGAGGTAGCTACCTTTTGTATTAGATTAGAATTATTTCCTATGGGTTCGTGTCAGTTTGTTTATGCCCATAGTGTTAGCTACTAGCTAGTTGTACTGTTGTTACTTACTGTTAGTTTTATACTTGCCCTTTGAGAAGGTTTTATGTTAGGCTGCATGTTAGTTTTTTAAGTATAAAAGCTGCATTCTGACATGGATACATACCATTTCTTTCTTTACTGATAAAATCATTACTTTAAGCGCTATGAAATTGCTTTCCTACTTATACTATATTTAGAAGTCTCAACACTGTTTCACACCTTGAATCGCCTTCATTCTCACTTAGGATAACAAATGAATCGAACTTAATTATTTTCCGCTGTGTAAACCTATACTTTCTCACTCGTGGACTAATCCACCAGTCCGAGGGACACGGTCAGTAAACTTAATAATATAACTATGTTTTAAAACATAATTCCTAAGTCCTTTTTTTTATCAAAATAACTGAAAGGACAGGGTTGCCTGAACGTCTGCAGTTGTCCCCTACATGACGTGGACATCACATTGCGTATTTTCTCTCACTCTGATAGTATTTTAATACTGAGAAAATGCAGGTTATGACAGTTGGTATCAGAGGGAGGTTGGTTGGTTTGGAAAGTAAGTCAGACAACCAATTCCCTTAAGCAAAACTTTAATTGTGTCAATTCATTGCATACACACACTGATATGTCATCAGTAGATCTTGATGGAAGCATGAACACTACACTCATAGCATGATAAAAAATATACGGGGCATATTATGTAGTATGTGATGCATAATAATTGCATGCGTACATTGCTTATAACATGCACTAAGGCCTGTTTAGAATGCATATCACATCATAAACATCATAACATAGCTTGAGCACACGTGCCAAGTTAAAGATCTACACGATGACATATGTACGCACATGATTTGAAATAGAACTTTGAACATTCATGCTTTCATATCAGGAGCACTATTGTCAAGGTGATGACGATTCATCGTCCTAAGTTAGAAGCATAACATCATGTCTGAATTCTCAGAGCAAGGTGACAACAAAAGAAAGTATGTGTTTTTGACCTGGTTTGAACTAGGAAGTTTGAGTTTGCTAGCTTAGGTGTCTTAAGCTAGGTCTTGATAGTTGTACATTTGTCCTGTAAAGATGCCACCAAAGCGTATTGTGACAAGGTCGACTCCCCAGTCAGAAGGTGAGTAATCAGGTGCGCAGAGCGAGGCCGTACAGGCATTGAGGCCCTGTCACGACAAATGATTGAGATGCAATCGCAAATACAGGCATTGTTTACTACCGTCTCAGGGCAATTTCCTAGAGTGCAGGACCCTACTATGGGGCAAGCCATTCCTGTTCCTCCTGCTCCTCTGGTGCCCCCAGTGTTTCTTCCACCAGAGATGAACTTCATTTCACATTTCCAGCGCTTAGGACCTCCTACCAACGATAGTGGACCGCAGCTCCTTATTCAAGCCCCAGCTCCTGTTCTAACAGTGGACCTCAGGTCACTGTTATCAGCTTTTGACATTCTTTACTTCAGCTGTTTACCAGCTCAGCAAGTTGAAGATCTGACTAAGGCCATTGTGCCTATTGCTAGATGTGAGCCCAGCCAAATTACTGTATATATCAAGGTTGTGGAACAAATTCTTTCTGATGATATTATGGATGTTGCTGCTGCTGTTGATGTTGTTTGTTCTGATAGTGCTACTGCTGATTTATTGATGACAGAGACTGATGATCCTGACTGTATATATTGAAGAACCTGCTGCTGAAATTTCTGTATTTACTGCTCCTTCAGCCCCAACAATTTCTGCTGCTTCTGTCACTTCTACTGCTGCTGTTGATATCTCTACTGGATTATCCAAACAACAAAAGAAATATATTAAAAGGATTGATGATCTATATGAACAATCCCAAGAGTTCAGAAAGTGACAAATTCCAAACTGATTCTGATGACTCCTCTGCAACAATTGCAAGGAATAGGAAAGCTAGAAGCAAGGCACTGAAAAGAGTTCCTCCAGAAAAAGTAAAAGATGACAATGATATACCTTATTACATTCTTCATGACTGTCCAATTTATGAGCCTTGGATGTAATATTACAGAAATCAACTTAAGGCAACGAAAAAAAAGAGGAAACTTGATAAGTATGAAAAGGGATCCTACCAATTCCATCCTCCTCCTCCTCCTCCAGATTTAGGTTCTGGTGGAGGTTCAGCTTTTTCAGTCTTCTTTTGTTGATAAGCCAAGCTCTTACCAGTCTCAAGATAGATATCAACCAAGAGGCCAACAGCAAAGAGGATATCAGTCAAGGAGAGATCAGTCAAGAAGGCAGACAAAGAGATTATAGGACTTTCTCCAGAAATCAAGCTAGACAACACCCATATCAAAGGGAAGGACAAGGCCCTACTAATTCTACATCTGGTCCTTTCCCTTACAAGCTGAAAGATACAGTTGTAACTAGAGCTCCTCCCACTGACTCAGTGGAATTAAACAGATATGAACCTCCAGTTCCATTTGAAGACCCTGAGAACAATCCATTATCATGGACAGCCAGAATGAAAGAACTTGCAGCATTAGATTAGATCAAGAAAGCAAAAGAGCAAGGCAAAGACACTTATAGCATCACAACTCTATCAGAGCAGAGAAAGAAAGAATTAGAAAGATATGCTTCCAGAAAGTTCTTTGATCCAGAGAGTTACATGAAGCTGCATCCTGAGGCTGTTGTTCCAAGGCCAAAATATCAAACCTCCTTAGGTGCAGGTGATGATAGAAGATCCAAAAAGGAAACCCTCAATCCCAACAGAGAAATTCTTTTCAAAAAGGGCAATTGAGTAATTTGCGTAAGCTAGTACTTACATCTATTTCTGACTGAATCTGTGATTCTGCAATGCTCAACATGTGTTATCTGCATTGTTATTTCTGTTTTTTTTAATTCGGATGTAAGCTTGTTATTTCATATTCTGTCATGTAAATAGTAATCCTAACCCAAATAGGGGGAGATTGTTGGAACACCCTATTACTAATTTGGGTAAGGATCACTATGTGCTTAGCCTTTTTGTTTTGACCTTACTGTATAGTCTGATAGGATCAATTAGAATGAGTCTTAGGGTTAGTACTTAGGTTTGAAAGCTGCCCTCAAGACCTTCTAAAGATCAGAATTCAGTGCTGAGGACCAAGACAATTTTCGTCGAGCTCAGGTCGACGAATCCTCGAACTCCATTCGATGATCATCGAGCTCAGATCGACGTTCTGTCTCTAGTTGTTTTCCAAGTCTCTGAGCTCAATTCGACGTTCGTTGAGTTCAGATCGACGATTTCTCTGAGAGATCGACAATTTCAGGATTCAAATTCAGGACAGTTATGGAAATTCATTCAGACATATTTTCAGCATTTATGATAAAGGATTTTGTAGTCGTTTCTATCAATCTGGAGCAATTCTCAAGGAAGACTAATTGGAATATTTCTTAAAGTACTTTCCTCCAGAGGCAGATGTCAGTTAAGGTAGTAATTTATGACTGACTAACGGCTATCAAGTAGTCAGAATCTGATATACTCCCTAAAGAGTTATTTTTAAAATACAACATACATAATAGAACAGACAAGATTTGAAAAAGAATACAGAAGAGAGAACAAAAAAAATCATTCATCAAGAATTCATCTTCTGGGAATAGACTCAGTAGACAAAAGTTTGCAGAATTACTGAGTCAGAATTCTTCAAGAACACAAAGAACATTACTGTGAAGGAGATCATCTGCTATTCTAATCCTTCAAGCTTCAAGTCTTCAAAAGCTTATTCATCAAGGACTCCAGACATCACACATTTCAGCATCTGCTGAAATCATCTATTGCTGGAGATCTGAAGCAACTGAAGGCCTATCACCCTAAGCAAAGCTCATATTCCTGAACCCTTATAGATCTCAGGGGGAGCTTTGACAACATCATCCACTAGTCTTCTCTCAGATTGTTGACATAGAAGAACATCATAAACTCATTTTATTTTTTCCTTTCTCTCCTGTAAAAGGGTTTATCAAAACTCCCTTCAAAAGTTTTGAGGCTGGTTTCTGAGACCTTATCAAAACTCAGTGGTGGCAAGAAACCTTATCAAAAAATCTAGGTTTGGTTTTTGAGCACCTTATCAAAAGCTCATTGGTGCCCAGGACACCTGATCAACTCATCCTGCAGTGGATTCCTACCAAGGGTGGTAGAAGAGTGGATGTACCCAGGTTGTTGGGGAACCACTATAGCTCCTTGTGTCATCTGGTTTGCTGTGCTTTTTGCTTTGCTGTGTGCTGTGTGTTTTTATTTTTCTTACTGCTTTAGTGTTTACTTTTTAGCTGGCACATTACACATATAAGTAAATCAAGTCTTCCACTGCAAATAATTTTTAAACTGGAAAATTATTTTAAAGCACTCTATTCACCCCCCTCTAGAGTAAAGATAGATCATACCTTCACTTTCAATTGGTATCAGAATTAGTTAAGAGGATTCTTAGTTAAGAATTTGTTCCACAACCTTGATATATGCAGTAATTTGGCTGGGCTCACATCTAGCAACAAGCACAATGGCCTTAGTCAGATCTTCAACTTGCTGAGCTGGTAAACAGCTGAAGTAAAGAATGTCAAAAGCTAATAAAAGTGACATGAGGTCCACTGTTAGAACAGGAGCTGGGGCTTGAATCAGCAGAATAGGCACAATGGCCAAAGAAATATCTTCTGAGGCAGGCACCAACTCTTCTTCATATGGCATCTCCCCCTGCCTTGATTCAGTTGGGATTGGATAAGGGCACCCCATAGAAGGGATTGCCTTAGGAGGAGAAATAGAGGATAGCCTGGCAGACAGCTCCTGGATGGATTTCAGAAGTGGAGCCAGGGAGGTCTCCAGCAGGAGTGTTAGATTGGGGGCTAACATCCCATAAAGCCTTTCTGCTAGGGCAGGAATATCTACTTGCTCAAGTGAGACTTGAGTAAAGGTAGAGGTTAAAGAGATAGAGATAGATGGTGAAGGAGCTGCAGAAGTAGTGAAAGAAGAGGTGGATGGTAGGATGGATGGTTGAGAGATTGGAATTGTGGAGATGGAAGATATTGGAATGGAAGAGGATGTGGTGAAATATGATTGGGAAAGAATATCATGAAGGAGTTGTTGATAGTATGTTGAGGATGATGGAAGCTCAGTAGGTGAGGAGGGGGAATCATCCATAAAGGAATCTTCCATGATATTGAAGGATGGTATGGAGGTGTCTAGGTCAAGAGGTGGAAAGAAGTGTATGGGTTGGAATTGGTCATCTGTGGTTGCTGGTGGTGGTGAAGGAGGTGAGAGTGGAGATGAAATGGTTATGGGGGAAGAGATAGAGATGGTGATGGTGGATGAGGTGGTGATTGGAGATGAAGTTGAGGTAGTGATGGGGGATGAGATTGAAGTTGTGATGGGGAATGTAGGAATTGTTGTAGAAACAATGGGTGAGGAAAATGGAGATGAGGAGGAGGCATGCAGTTCTTCTAATGGTGCAGTTGCCTGAGGGGAAGAGACTACAATAGTCCTTGTGCCTGAAGAAGCAGTTGTCCTGGTGGGCTTAACAATCTGCCTGTACCATTTGCCAAAAAGGGAACAACTAAGCCACTTGGAGGCATTAATATGCATGCCACTGGAAACCAACAGCCGAGGGCACCTGCTATGAAAAACAGCCCTAGAATCCTCCCAAAATTGACAAGGGTCTTATTTACCTTTTTCTTTATTAAATCAAAGGAGATTTCTCACCAATTTAAGTGCTTCTTATCAACCAATGCACCCATCAAGCAGAACTGATACCTGGAAATGGTATCATGGGCAGAGTGTTTGGCTAGCAGGACCTTGCCCACAACATCTGCAAGGAATCTGTACTCAACAGACAGATTCTTTTTCAGTAGCTTGTTAGGGTTTGCTGCAGAATGCCCCATTCTATCTAACATTATTTCAAATTCCTCTCCAAACAAATTAACAGAATCTTGTCCTGAACTTAGCTTAAAAACCTCTGTTAGCAGGGCAGGTGTTAGAGGTACCTATGTTCCTGCTATTGTACCGACCACTGTGGTTGAATCCAAGTTCTGTGCAGTATATACCCACTCTTTTATCTCATCGGCTGCCAGCTTTATCCTGGTAGACATAATCAGGACCAACTGTTGTTCCTTGAAAAGTTCCAATATATCCTTGAAAATTTGATCACTGCCTTCGAAGGAATCCATGTCTATATCAAAGCCTGTGTCGAATTTCATTTTGGCGAGGGCAGCAACAGATACTGCCATTGTATACCTGAAAAAGATGAAACAAACACGACCAAGTGCAGAGAGGTTTGGAGGGAAAAAAAATTCTGCAGAAGGTATGAATGCGCAAAAGAGAACGATGGCCGAAAAACTAATTTTATATTAGGGTTCGACGCTGGAAAGGAAAGATCGATGAACTCCGTTCGACGATCGGGGCTACTAAAGGAATCTTAAGGGTCTTCAACATCGTCGATCTCCATTCGATGATATTGGAGAGCGTCGATCTCCGATCGACAATCTCTGACCAGAAGAAGATAGCCTAGCGCTATCTAAAAGCGCTGAACTCCGGTCGACGATTTCGGAAAGCGTCGATCTCCGTTCGACGTTCTTTGGGAAAAACGTCGAGCACAGTTCAGAACATCTGAAACACCCTATAGACACTAGAAAAATTAAGTTTTTAGCCTAGTCTTGGTGAATTTTAGGGTTTTAAAAACTTAGATCTCATTTTAAGCTTCCTCCATCTAACATTCCTAACTGATTCAGGAAGAAAATGTGTTTCTTTTCATCCAGAGGTTTGGTGAAAATATCTCCCCTTTGCAAATCAGTTGGGATATATTGAAGTTCAATTTTATTTTTGTCAACATTGTCCCTTAAAAAGTGATGCCTAATTTCTATATGTTTTATCCTACTATGGAGGACTGGATTTTGTGCTATAGAAATAGCACTGGTGTTATCATAAAAGATTTTTGACCTTTCTAAGTTGTAACCATAGTCTAGGAGCTGGTTTTGAATCCACAGGATCTGTGAGCAACAACTGCCTGCTGCTATGTATTCAGCTTCAGCAGTTGAAGTTGGACACAGATGTCTGTTTCTTACAGAACTAGGAGACAAGTCTGTCACCAAGAAACTGGCAAGTTCCACTGGTGCTTTTCCTGTCTACTATACATCCAGCATAATCAGCATCTGAAAATCCAGTTAATTCAAATCCTGAGTCTTTTGGATACCAGAGACCTAGATTTGAACAACTTTTTACATACCTAAGAATCCTCTTAACTAATGTAAGGTGTGACTCTCTAGGGCTTACTTGGAATCTAGCACATATGCATGTAGCAAGCATTATGTCAGGTCTACTAGCTGTAAGGTACAATAGAGAGCCAATCATTGCTTATATGTTTGTCTGATCAACATGTTTCCCATGTTCATCAACATCTAATACAACATTAGTAGGCATTGGTGTTTTCATACATGATGCCTCAGACATACCAAATTTCTTAACCAATTCTTTTGCATACTTGGTTTGAGAAATAAATATGCCATCAACATGCTGTTTGACTTGCAATCCTAGAAAGAAGGAAAGCTCACCCATGCTACTCATTTCAAATTTAGAATGCATTAGGTTAGAGAACCTTCTGCACAAATTTGAATCAGTAGATCCAAATATAATATACTCTACATATATTTGTACTAGTAGGGTATGAGACTTATGGGTTCTAATGAAAAGAGTTTGGTCTACTCTACCCCTTAGAAAATAATTTTCCAGAAGGAAGCAAGCTAAGGTCTCATACCATGCTCTAGGAGCTTGCTTGAGACCATATAATGCTTTATGCAATTTAAAAACATAATCAGGATGAGTTGAAGAGATAAAACCTGGGGGTTGTCTAACATAGACTTCTTCTTTGATGTCTCCATTGAGAAATGCACTCTTCACATCCATTTGGTAGACCTTGAATCCTTTGTGAGCTGCATAAGCTAGAAATATTCTTATGGCCTCTAACCTTGTAATTGGTGCAAAGGTCTGGTCATAGTCTATTCCTTCCTCTTGAGAATATCCTTGTGCAACTAGCCTTGCCTTGTTTCTTACAATGATCCCTTGATCATCCAACTTGTTTCTTAACACCTACTTTGTTCCAACAATGGAGTGATCCTTAGGCCTTGGCACTAGTTCCCAAACTTTGTTTCTCTCAAATTGATGTAATTCCTCTTGCATTGCAATGATCCAGTGTGGATCTTGTTATGTATCTTGTATGGATTGAGGTTCAATTTGAGATAGAAAGCAGGTGTGCATCAGGTTTTGGTTGACCTAATTTCTAGTTTGCACACCAGTTGAGATGTCTCCAATCACTTGGGAGATTGGATGATCTCTTATTGTTACTAAATCAACAGGGGGTGTTGATTGTTCACCAACCTGTGTTCTTGTTTCCTCTAGTGGAATAACAACTGGCTCTTCAAGATGGTTCTCTCCTAGATGTTGAACATCTTCTTCATCTTCATTGTTCTCATCCTTATGTTGGATAGGTGAATGTACTGAATCCTTCTCTGCAATATGCAACCTGTCCAAATTTTCTGAAAGAGAGTTTACCTGCAAGGGTTCTATGGTAGAAGTATTCTTCTCCTTGTAAAACATGTTAGTCTCATCAAAAGATACATGAATAGATTCTTCAATTTTAAGAGAAGTTTTGTTATACACCCTATAAGCTTTACTGATCATGGAGTATCCCAGAAACACTCCTTCATCAGCTTTAGCTTGAAATTTTGCTATATACTTCTTGTCATTATTGTGTATGTAACAAATGCAACCAAAGATTTTGAAATAGTCTACTTTAGGTTTCTTCCCTTTGAGTAATTCATAGGGAGTCTTGCCCTTCAGTTTATGTATCAAACTTCTATTCAACACATAGTTTGAGGTGTTCCACTGCCTCTGCCCAAAAGGATAGAGGTAGGTGAGCATCTGTCAACAATATAGTAGCAGATTCAATAAGGGTTCTATTTTTCCTTTCAGCCACCCCATTTTGTTGAGGAGTTCTAGGAGCTGAGAAAGTATGCCTGATCCCTTCACTTTGACAGAACTCTTGCATAAGAAGAGAATCAAACTCTGTCCCATGATCACTTCTGATCAGGGCAATGTGAGTATTGAACTCAATCTGTATACATTTGAGAAACTCTGTCAAACACTTAAAGTTATCAGACTTCTTCCTTAGAAAGAACACCCATGTGAATCTGGAGAAGTCATCTACAATCACTAAAGCATAAGATTTCCCTCCTAGGCTTTGCACTGTAATGGTGTCCAAATAATATCCATGTGTAACAGATGCAAAATCCTAGGTGAATCACTCTTATTAAGTGACTTAAAACTATTTTTAGTTTACTTGCCTAATTGACAAGCCCTGTAGAGTCCTTCCTTCTTGTAGGGGCCAGAAGGTAGTCCTCTAACAAGGTTGTCCTTGGATAGCCTAGAAATGGTTCTAAGGTTTAGATGTCCTAGTCTCTTATGCCAAAGATCATTTGGTTTGCAAACTGAATTAAATAAACAGATATTTATATTGGTTGAAAGAAAATCTACAAGATAAATGTTACCTTTCCTTTTACCTGTTAACACTATTGTGTTATCCTATGAATTGATCTTGCATAAGGATTTGTTGAATATCACTTGATAGCCTTCATCACAGAGTTGACTGATGCTGATTAGGTTGTGCTTCAGTCCTTCCACATAAGCCACCTTTTTGAATGTGACTGAGCCAATCTGAACAGCACCATATCCTTTTGTTTGACCAAAGTTTGAATCACCAAATATCAATTTGGGTCCAAGTTTGGTTTTGAAGGATGTCAGATTCTCCTTGTTCCCTGTCATGTGCTTTGAGCACTCACTATCCAGATACCATTGTTGGTTCATTGCTGGATAGGTCTTCACCTGCTCATAAACAATTTATATGTTTTTGACCCAGTTTACCTTGGGCCTAGGTTGATAACCTTTAAACTATGAAATAAAAGATATCCCCGACTGACTCTTATAACCTTCATGATGGTATCTCCTAGGAGGTACTATCCATTCAGTATAAGGGTTGAAGCTTTGGGATATAGGACTTCTAGGATTGATTTTAGATTTACCTCTGAAAGATTGTTCAAAGCTCTGAGCTCCATTCGACGATCGTCGAGCTGAGTTCGATGATCTTGGGTCAGATCGTCGACCTCCGTTCGAGGATCGACTGTGCCAGAGTTCAGAGTTCAGAAGTCGTCGAGCTGAGTTCGACGATTCAGCCTTGGACTGCTGAGCTCCGTTCGGCGATCGTCGAGCTCCGTTCGACGTTTTCTGTTGAACTTTAATTTTCTTTGGCAAGTCTGCATTCTTCCTAGCCACCTCTACAACTCCCTTTCCTTTATCAAAAATAAATTTAATTGGGGTTGTCAATACTATGGGTTGGCTGGATGAAGCACCCAAGCCCAGTGTACTATTGAATCTTGAATTCACTGTGCTTGTGATGTCCATCAGTTTGATGCTTCTCCCATTGAGGGATTCTTCAAACTTCTTGGAATTAGATAGTTCACTTTTCAGTGAAGCTATCTCCTCCCTATAGCATTCTAACTCCTCAGAGAGTTTGAGGTTATTTGATTTTAAGGTACTGTAGTCAGACAATTGATTTCTGAGAGAGATAATCTCTTTCTCAGTCTTTAGCAGGTCTAAACACAGTGTCTTAAATTCAACTTTAAAGTCCTCTGAATTAAAATCGAAGGAATTAATTACCTGGTCCTCTGCAGTTTGAGTTTCAGATTCTGAGTCTGATTCTTGTTCTGCATCAGAGTTTTGTTGGGAGGCATTGATAGCCATCATGCAGAATTCCTTTTCTTCATCATCATCTTCATCATCACTTGAGCTTGATAAAGCTTCTGATTCCTCTTCAGTGTCACTGCAGGTTTCTGCTACAAATCCCTTCCTTGTATGTTTATTTTTGTTGGAGGAGGATTTGTTGTAATTGTTTCCCCTAGAGTCCTTATCTCTTCTTCTTTCTTTTCTGTCCTTTTTGTCCTTGTTCTAGTTTTATGGACAATCAGACACAATATGGCCTGGTTTCCTGCATCCAAAACAGATTATTTCTTTATTATTTGATTTGTCATTCCTTGGCTTTTCATGCCCTCTAGATGACCTTTTCCTGAAATTTTTTCTAGCCATCTTGTAAAATCTTTTGGCTAGAAGACTCATTAGCTCTTCATTGTCTGGGACCTTGTCCTCAGGCTGTTCTTCTGTAGCTTTGAAGGCAATTGTCTTCTCCTTCCTTGTTGCTGGAGAAGCTGTCTTTTGCTCTTCCTCTTTATTCTTAATGAGCAGCTCATAGGATTTGAGCTTACCCAAAATAGCTTCAGTGGTGATCTCATTCAGGCTTCTGGCATCCTTGATTGGCCAGATCCTTGAGTCCCAAGTGCTGGGGAAGAACATTAGGATCTTGTCATTGAGTTCAGTCAATGAGATCTCTTTGTCCAGTGTCTTTAGCTCACTAACTATTAGGATGAGCCTGTTGTACATGTCAGCCATTGATTTAGTTTCTCCCTTTTTGAAGTTCTCATATTGACTTATGAGGTGGGATCTCCTGTCCTTCCTTTCATCAGCAGATCCTGAGACAATTTCAGATAACTTGTCCCATATCTCTTTTGCTGAGTTACATTCAGCCACTTTCTGAAAGATTTCATCAGACATAGTCTGAGCAAGAATGTTAATTGCTTTGGCATCTGCAACTTTCCATTTCTTAACTTCTGCATCTGTTCCTGAAGGAGGTGGAACAACACTTGTACTTGTATTCTCTGGGGGTCTTGGACACACTGTCAACACAGAATTGAAAATTTCCTCATCAATAGAATTCATATATAATTTGATCCTTGCCTTCCAAAGTGCAAACTTGGTGAGATTGCACACTGGAGGTCTGGTGCCAGCATAATCTTTGTTTTGTGCCATGGTTTTTGTAAGAAATAAATATAATACAAATAATAACAACCCTCTATCAAAGATTAATCTTGTCAGAGATCTTTTGGTTCAGGTGTTAGCCTGTTCAACCAATCTGATGAAGATTCAATTGTTGAGTAACCAACCTGCCTCTGATACCAATTAAAAGTGAAGGTAAGATCTATCTTTACTCTAGAGGGGGGGGGGGTGAATAAAGTGCTTTAAAATAATTTTCCAGTTTAAAAATTATTTGCAGTGGAAGACTTGATTTACTTATATGTGTAATGTGCCAGCTGAAAAGTAAACACTAAAGCAGTAAGAAAAATAAAAACACACAGCACACAGCAAAGCAAAAAGCACAACAAACCAGATGACACAAGGAGCTATAGTGGTTCCCCAACAACCTGGGTACATCCACTCTTCTACCACCCTTGGTAGGAATCCACTGCAGGATGAGTTGATCAGGTGTCCTGGGCACCAATGAGCTTTTGATAAGGTGCTCAAAAACCAAACCTAGATTTTTTGATAAGGTGTCTTGCCACCACTGAGTTTGACAAGGTCTTAGAAACCAGCCTCAAAACTTTTGAAGGGAGTTTTGATAAACCCTTTTACAGGAGAGAAAGGAAAAAGAAAATGAGTTTATGATGTTCTTCTCTGTCAACAATCTGATAGAAGACTAGTGGATGATGTTGTCAAAGCTCCCCCTGAGATCTGTAAGGGTTCAGGAAGATGAACTTTGCTTAGGGTGATAGGCCTTCAGTTGCTTTAGATCTCCAGCAATAGATGATTTCAGCAGATGCTGAAATGTGTGATGTCTGGAGTCCTTGATGAAGAAGCTTTTGAAGACTTGAAGCTTGAAGGAGTAAAATAGCAGATGTTCTCCTTCACAGTAATGTTCCTTGTGTTCTTGAAGAATTCTGACTCAGTAATTCTGCAAACTTTTGTCTACTGAGTCTATTCCCAGAAGATGAATTCTTGATGAATGAATTTTTTTGTTCTCTCTTCTGTATTCTTTTTCAAATCTTGTCTGTTCTATTCTGTATGTTGTATTTTAAAAATAACTCTCTTGGGAGTATATCAGATTCTGACTCCTTGATAGCCGTTAGTCAGTCATAAATGACTACCTTAACTGACATCTGCCTCTGGAGGAAAGTCCTTTAAGAAATATTCCAATTAGTCTTCCTTGAGACTTGCTCCAGATTGATTGAAACGGCTACAAAATCCTTTGTCATAAATGCTGAAAATAAGTCTGAATGAATTCCATAACTATCCTGAATTTGAATCCTGAAATCGTCGATCTCTCAGAGAAATCGTCGATCTGAGCTCAACGAACGTCGAACTGAGCTTAGAGACTTGGAAAATAACTAGAGACAGAACGTCGATCTGAGCTCGATGATCATCGAATGGACTTCGAGGATTCGTCGACCTGAGCTCGACAAAAATTGTCTTGGTCCTCAGCACTGAATTCTGATCTTTAGAAGGTCTTGAGGGCAGCTTTCAAACCTAAGTACTAACCCTAAGACTCATTCTAATTGACCTATCAGACTATACAGTAAGGTCAAAACAAAAAGGCTAAGCACATAGTGATCTAAGGAGTGATGTCCAGCAGTTGGCTTGCGCTTATAAGTCTGAGACATATGCTGAAGCGGCCCTGAAGGTAGAGGCGACTGACAATGTGAAGAATCGTGGACTACAAGCACAGAAGAACAAGAGAAAATCTGATGAAAGTGCAAGTTCTAGGGCATCTGGCCCTGCATCAAAGAAAGGACGAAATGAAGTGTGCAGTTTCTATGGCATGTCAGGCCATCCTTTCGAAAGATGTTTTAAGAGACAGGACGCGCTGAAGCAGCCGCAGGTGCATGCTATCCAGGATGCACCTAAAGGAGACCTTGTTTGTACCTACTGCTAGAAGAAGGGGCACTATGTGGCTCGTTGCTCCAAGAAGGCTGGAGCTTGCTTCTAGTGCGGTCAGAAAGGGCACAAGAAGGCTGATTGTTCGCAGTCCCAGCCCACGCTTCAGGCGGTTCCTTTGCAGACTCTACCGCTGCCCCTGCAGCACATGGAAAAGGGGAAGGGAAAGCTTAATGTGCTGACCAAGGAGGAGGCTCAGTCCTCTGCCCAAGTGATTTCAGGTTAGTCTTTGTCACAATTAACACTCTTTTATAGTGTATATAAGAATTATGTTTTTTTAGTAGTGCGCACAATGTTTTTAGGTGAGTATAAGGTAAAGAATAAGTCGGCGCGTGCTCTCTTCGATTCGGGCGCTACTCACGCCTTCGTGGCTAGGAGTTTTTTAGACCGACATCGTTGGGCCATTGATCAGTTAGATGATGCCTTGAACGTCAAATTCCCCTCAGGAGATCTGGTGATGTCAACTATGGGTATTCATTAGTGCCCTATTTCTCTAGATGGTTTCCTAGCTTTCGCAGATCTGAAGGTGTTAGATCTAGTGGATTTCGATGTGATCTTGGGCATGGATTGGCTGTCCCGATATGATGTTGTCATCCAGTGCAAAGTTAAGAGCTTGGATTTCAGGGGAGATATTGGACTACCCTCGAGCGTGTATGGCTTGCCGCGTCAAGACTCCCCAATCATTTCTGCGATACGTGCTCATCAATTCTTAGAGTCTGGCTGTGAATCTTTTCTTGTTTATGTTTATGTTCTGGAAACTGCACTTGATGTGCCTTGTGTTGAGGACATTTCTGTGGTGCGAGAGTTTTAGATGTTTTTCCTGCTAGTCTTTCCGGACTTCCTTCCAAGAGAGAGGTGGAGTTCGTTATAGATCTTGAGCCCCTATTGAAAAAGCTTCTTACCACATGGCGCTGCGTGAGTTAGAGGAGCTACATACTCAACTAGATGAGTTATTGCAGTGTGGTTTCATTAGACCTAGTTCTTCCCCCTAGGGGTGCACCAGTCCTCTTCGTGAAGAAAAAAGATGGAACGATGAGGCTGTGCATAGATTATAGAGAGTTGAACAAGGTGACTATCAAGAACAGATATCCATTGCCTAGGATTGATGATTTGTTTGACCAGTTGTAGGGTAGTTCCGTGTTCTTAAAGATCAACCTTCGTTCAGGCTACCATTAGTTAAGAATTCGTGAGTCAGATGTTCTGTGGACTGTTTTTTGTTCCCGATACAACCATTTTGAATTTCTTGTAATGTCGTTTGGGTTAACGAATGCACCTTCTTCTTTCATGGACATGATGAACAGAGTGTTCAAGGACTTTCTGGATCAATTTATGGTCGTATTCATCGACGATGTTCTGGTGTATTCCAAAAATGCAGAAGAGCATGCCTTGCACTTTCGTTCGGTTTTGGCTACTCTGATGGAGCACAAGATATATGTGAAGCCAAGCAAGTACGGTTTTTGGATGTCTCAGGTATCTTTCTTAGGTCATGTCGTGAGCAAAAGTGGTATCTCTGTGGACCCGACTAACAGAGTTGGATTGGAAGAGTCCTTCAACGCCTAAGGAGATAAGGAGCTTCTTAGGGTTGGCAGGGTACTATAGAAGATTCGTGAAAGGATTTTCATCGCTGTCTGCACCGTTGACCAAGCTTACTCAGAAGAGCAAAACTTTCATTTGGAGTGATGCCTGTAAAAAAGCTTTTCAGGAGCTCAAGAGGAGATTGTGTTCTACTCTAGTTCTGGCATTGCCTACGGAAGGAGTAGAATATGTTGTTTATGTAGATTCTTCCCGAGTTGGACTCGGTTGTGTTTTGATGCAAGACGGCAAGGTGATTGTGTATGGATCGAGACAACTAAAGGTCCATGAAAGGAATTATCCTATGCATAACTTGGAGTTTGCTGCCGTCATTTATGCTTTGAAGTTGTGGAGACACCTTATGTACAGAGTATCGTGTAAAATCTACATGGATCACCAAAGCCTGAAATATGTCTTCACTCAGAAAGAGTTAAATTTGCGCCAGCGTAGATGGTTAGAGTATGTTGCGGACGACAAGGTTGATATCCTTTATCATCCAGGTAAGGCTAATGTGGTAGCGGATGCCTTGAGACGAAAGCCCG
Source organism: Platanthera zijinensis (assembly GCA_039513925.1). NCBI lineage: Eukaryota > Viridiplantae > Streptophyta > Magnoliopsida > Asparagales > Orchidaceae > Platanthera > Platanthera zijinensis. The sequence continues at coordinate 99,877,425 of CM077095.1, read as the reverse complement.
TGCATGTCTTTAACCTCTCTGTGCAATCCTTAATAGAGGAGTTTATGCTTATGGATATAACCGTAGGGAATAGAGTTTTGCCGAGTAGCTTGGAAGTGGAAGAGCCTTCGTGGATTTCACTCACTAGGCTATATCAGAAGGACGATCCTGATTTGCAGGATATCAGAAGTAGAACCGAGAAAGTGGAATTACCGGACTTTTCGAATGATGACGTTGGTACCTTGAAGTACTGCGGTAGATTTTGTATTCCCGTTGTTGAAGATATTCGAGCAAAGATATGTAGTGAAGCGCATAGTTCTTGTGTTTTCTACTATCCTGGTTCCACGAAGATGTATCGAGATCTGATGCAAATTGCCTGGTGGTCAAGCATGAAAATGATATAGCAAAATTTGTGTCTGAGTGTTACACGTGCCAGCGTGTTAAGGCTGACCATAGAAGGCCTGGTGGTAAATTAACGCTGCTAGATATTCTAAGCTGGAAGTGGGAGAGCATTTCGATTGATTTCATCACCGTTTTGCCGAGATCTCCCCATGGGCGCGATTCTGTATGGGTGATCGTTGATAGATTGACAAAGTGTGCTCGTTTTGTGCCCTACAAGATTAGTTTTTCAATGGAGAAGATAGTCGAGCTATATTTGGATGAGGACATCAGATTGCATGGAGTGCCCGTAAGTATCATGTCAGATCGATACTCTAGGTTCATGTCGCGATTCTGGCAGAGCTTGTAGGGAGCGTTGGGCACTGACCTCAGGTTTTCAACTGCTTATCACCCGCAGACCAATGGTCAAATGGAGAGAGTTAATTAGATTGTGGAGGATATGATAAGATGTTACATCCTAGATCACGGTGGAGCATGGGATCAACATCTCAGATTGATGGAGTTCACTTATAATAATAGTTATCAGGAGAGTTTGTAGATGGCCCCATTCGAGCCCTTGTATGGGAGGCGTTGTAGGACTCCCCTATTTTGTGATGAAGTTTGAGTGAGACCACTGTTAGGTCCGGAAGCCCTAGAAGAAATGAGTATCACAGTAATGCACATTCGTGAGAAGCTCCGGATAGCTCAAGAGTGTTATGAGAAGTATGCTAATCAACGAAGGTATGATCTTGAGTTCACTGTTGGGGACAGAGTTTTTCTGAAAGTCTCTCTGATGCCAGGTGTTAAAAGGTTTGGAAGGAACCACAAGTTGGAACACAGGTAGGTGGGACCTTTTCAGATTCTTGAGCTCATCGGAGTGTCCGCTTTTAGGCTGGATTTGCCTGCTAACTTCCCTTGTATCCATGATGTGTTTCATGTAAGCCAATTGTGGAAGTATGTTCGTAGTGATCTTCAGGTCCTTGACTTGGTGCCCCAGATTCAGCCCAACCTTTCGTAGGTGGAAGAGCCTGTCCGTGTCTTGGAGACCCAGGATTGAGTGTTGCAGAAGAAGACAATCCCTATGGTCAAGGTTCTTTGGTAGAATCAAGACGTCGAGAGCGTGACGTGGGAATTGGAGTCAGCAATGAGGGAATGTCATCCGCATCTCTTCCCCTAGTTTTCCGGTACGTCCCCAATTTGTTAGTATTTGGCTATTTATTTTGGTTTAGTTTTGGAGTTGTGTTATGTTTCAGGACAAAACTTCTTTTTAGAGGGGGTGACTGTAATGCCCCCGATTTTTCCAGTAATTATTTAATTCAATAATGACGTATTTATGACGTCAGGGCGTTACTTTTAACGTCAAGTTGACGGCGCAACGCCGTTAGTTCGATTTTGCGTCTGTTAGGTCCGACTGACCAGATTTTGGGATTTTCGTCGAAAACTGAAGTTTTTCACGTTGGAAAAATTAAGTTGATTAATTTTTGACTAGCTCGTCAAGTTTCATCGCAATCCAAGCATTTTTGGAGTCTCGACGCGCGTTTGTAGTTTTGTATTATTTATTTGTCGTAAACTTTAGAAATTAATATCTCGAGAACGGTACGTCGGATTTTAGTTTTGTCTTCGCTGTTAGATTTGTAGCGCCGACATTCACTTACGGTGCGAATTTCGTTCAAATCAGGGTGCGTTTAGCCCCCCGTATCGTCATTTTATCCCATAATAAAATACAAAACTGATTTCTCGAGAAATCAAATGTATTTCTCGAGAAATACATTGATTTCTCGAGAAATCCAATGTATTTCTCGTGAATTTGTTTTCAGCCTACACGTTTCACGAACTTTCGGTCGTAGATTGGAGGGTCAAATCGGCGCCAAATAAAAAAATGGTTAACATGAAATTTGCTCGGTCGACGAGATCTACAACTTTCATGCTGATCACTTTTCGATTCGAATCCATCTTAAGCCTCTAATCTCGTTTCCCGCGCGCCTGCGCTTAAGGTAAGAATATATGACGTTTAACAATTAATGATTTCTTAATATTATACCTATATATGTATATATATATATATATGTAAAATAAAAGGAGACAACTTCTTTTTCTTCATTTGAGTCGGAACCAGAGAGGAGAGACCGAGAGCAAGAGCGAGGTTTTCATGGATCTTCCATTGGCCGCCGACGGAGTTTCGGTGTTTGAAATTTTCAACGGAGCATAGATCCGAAATGCTCTCGCCGTGAGCTACGCGTGCGCGGTAAGTTTTTTTCGTTTCGTGAACTTCTAGCTTTAGGGTTTTTCGGCCCTAACCTCCGCTTTGGCCAAATCTCCGTAGGTTTCGCTTTCTCGCGCCATTATTTGGACTGATCTGTGACGTGGAGTAATTCGGAGGACGGATTCGAGTAAAAATCGAGGCAAGTGATGTTCCTTCCCTTGCTCACCTTGTTATCTCCCATGTTTTCCTGTAATTTTGGTCTAAATGTTAAATGCGGCCTTTTGGCATGGTCTTGGGTAGCGGGTGGTCGTCATGGGAAAATATTGAGTGGAATTTTTCTTTTCGTCAATTCGTCGGATGTCAAGTTTTGTGATTCAATCGTCCCTTTCCTCGTGTGACCCTTGCAATTACGTCAGGTTGTCCAAACCGTTGTGTGACCTTTGAAATTTCTTCGCATGCATTAAGGTTTTAGTCAAAGTCTGTTATTGACCATATAACCTGGATGTTATGATGAAACTCCTGTAATATAATGAATATAAAATGTTTGTTGGGGTAAATCCCTCGACACAGTGCCTTGATTGTTGGGCTATGCGTGTTGGGGGTAAATCCCTCGGTATAGTACCTTGTTTGATAGGTTTGTGCGTGTTGTGGACCTTTTTCCCCGGCATAACACCTTTTTGGTTGTGGATTATACACCCAGGCTTGCCCGGTGATACGATCCTTTTTCTCGAGCTAATCAGTCTCATTTGAAAATTTGAATTTGAATATGAAATTTGTTAAGATATCTATATATGTATATACATCTCCCTTAGCTCTTGCTTTGAGTTAGCTTGACTCATACTGCATGGCTAATTCTTTGTTCTGCTTTCTGTTGATTCGTACTGACTTTTGTTGCTAGCTTGTCTGTTGATTCTGGCCTACTTGGAGGTTTGTCAGGTTCTTTTACTTCTTTCTACACCACTTGTATCTTGATTCTAAGGTGTTTTTCTTTTGAATGCCTCAACTTCAAAACAGTAGCAGTTTGACTGGTTGAGTTCCTGGATTCAGGGTTGCGGATAGTTTCTATTGTTTGTTTCCTCTCCTGTTTGTGAGGTAGCTACCTTTTGTATCAGATTAGAATTGTTTCCTATGGGTTTGTGTCAGTTTGTTGATGCTCATAGTGTTAGCTACTTGCTAGTTGTACCGCTATTACTTACTGTTATTTTTATACTTGCTCTCTGAGAAGGTTTTATGTTAGGGTGCATGTTAATTACTTTTAAGTATAAAAGCTGCATTCTGACATAGATACATAACATTTCTTTCTTTACTGATAAACTCATTATTTTAAGCGCTATGAAATTGCTTTCCTACTTATACTAAATTTAGAAGTCTCAACACTGTTGCACGCCTTGAATCACATTCATTCTCACTTAGGATAACAAATGAATCAAACTTAATAATTTTTCGCTGTGTAAACCTATACTTTCTCACTCGTGGACTAGTTAATCCACCAGACCGAGGGACACGGTCAGTAAACCTAAATAGTATAACTATTTTAAAACATAATTCATAAGTCCATTTTTTATAAAAATAACTGAAAGGATAGGGTTGCCTGAACATCTGCAGTTGTCCCCTGCACGGCGTGGCATCACGATCGCGTAATTTCCCTCACTCTAATAGTATTTTAATACTAAGAAAATATGGGTTGTGACAAGGCGGGCCTCCTGATCCAAGTTGAGGTGGTGGCATGCAAGATTGGCATCGATCCTTGGCATGTCCGATGCGCTCTATGTGAAGATGTCGATGTTCTTTTGGATGCACTCCAACATCCTTCCCTGGTCCTCCGGGCTCAGCCCTCCGCTGATGCGCACCTTCTCTACCCTGCCTTCCTGGGTGATAACCTCCATCTCCACTACTCCTCTATTGCCTCTAGCCGGGACTGATCTCCCCACTTGCCCACGGCCCCCTCGCCTAGGGAAAGAACTTCATCCTCAACCTCCTCCATGGCCATCACCTCGGTCGACTCCTCCTACACTTCCTCCGCCATCTCCACATGAGTGTGTACCTTATCCACCTCCATCTCCTCAGCTACACCTACGGCCTCTTGTCCTGACAACTCCTCCATCCTCCTTTCCATCTCCTCGACTCCTCCTTTCTAGGAGATGGAGTTGACCACGGTCACATAACATTCCCTCGCTACCTTGGGATCTCCCAAGACCCAGACCTTGAAGCCCTCGACATTAAACTTGAGGCACTAGTGGAACAAGGTGGGCACACGATGGAAGGAGCTGATGAGGGGCCATCTGAATATGACATTGTAGCTACAGGGAGCATCCACGATGGCGAACCGGAAGTTTCTGGACTTACCCCTTAGAGTAACATGGAGTCCCACTCCTCTTTCCACTTCCTTCCTATCCCTAGAGAATCCGAAGAGAGGTCCATCTGAGGCCAACATCCTCCTGGCCTCCACCTTTATGGCGTCGAACGCCTTCTTGAAGACGACGATGACAGAGATCCCATTGTTAATGAGGATTCGAGAGATGGTGAAGTTTTCGACCGCGTTAAGGATCACCAGCGTGTCGTAAAATGGATCCTTATGATCCGACATGTCCCTCCTGGAGAAGGTAATCTTCTCATCTGGGGTGGGGTTAGGGATGTGGAGGCAACGCTTTGCCAGTACATGGTGTGGAGGCTCGCCTTGCGGGAGACCATGACTCCCCCCCACTCCGATCCCTCCCCAGCCTCCAATATCGGCCCGATCCTCACATCTATCCTCCTCTGCCCCTGACAGGAACTCTTCTATCCACACCTCCTAGAGGTGTTGCTGCTACTGCTGGGCTTGCCCTCCAGCCCCCCTCATCTCTAGGAACTCCGGGCAGGTAGCCTTAGCATGCCCTTCTTCCTAGTGGATGTCATAGTAGGGCAGCTCCGCTCACCCCTCCACCCTCTTCCTATGCACTCTCCTCCTCCCTAAAGCTATCTCCATAGCTTGGTGTTGATTAGGGAGAGGGGGCCGTTGGCCCTGCCTCCTACTTGGAGGGTTGAATTGGCCTTGCCCCCCTTGGCGGTGGTCTTCTCAATGGAAACCTCTCCTTGACTTTTTGTCCTGCCGCTCTGGCTGCCTCTAGCCCAACCAATTATTTGGCTCTTGGTGGCCCCATCTAAACTGCTGTTGTTGCTCCATCTGCCTGAGCTCTGCCCTCCTGGCCTCCTGCCGCCTACCAAATCCTGGCTCCTTCTCCTCCTCTGCGAGCCACCTAGCTAACTTCCTGGCAAATGCTGGGTTAGAGTCCTCCCCCTCAACTTCCTAGGTACCTCTCTCCATCATCTCCTCAAAGGTCACTAGAGGCACCCTCTTCATCTACATCCTAAAGAACCTCTACTGAAGCCCCAGGGTGAAGGACATCATGAGGGTGTGCCCCGACATCTCCTGCACCTGGAGGACTTCCTCTTTGAACTGGCCCACATAGCTCCCCAGAGTCTCATTCACTCCCTACTTGATGAGAAACAAGGACTATCACTCCATCTTCCTCTTCTTGGAAGTGGTGAACCTCAGTAAGAACCACCGGTGCAGGTCCTCGAAGAATTAGATGGAGCATGATGGCAGCTGATGGAACCAATCCCTCGCCTTATTCTTGAGGGTGATGGAGAAGAGTCGGCACTTAAAGACATTTGAAATCTTTCTGATAGAAACCACATACTCAAACCATTGGATGTGCTGGACCGGGTCATCCCTCCTGGTGTAGTAGGACATCTCTGGCTCGCAGAACCCCTTTGGAACTGGGGAGGATGAGGCCAGTTTGCTGAAAGGGCTCCCACCACTCTCCGGGTGAACCAGGTGATTTCGTACATCCATCTTGTCAGGCCTTCACGCATTCACCAAGCCGGGGAATAGGACTCGCCCTGTGAGATCTGGCCCAGGGAGATCTCTCCCATTTTCTTCTGCTACCGCTTCCTTCCCAGGCCGCCGGATAGGGGAATTTTCGCCTAGGGATGGGGCTGTGACCACTAGGTCTAGGGGTGTCGAGCACTCGTTGCAAGCGGTGAGTGCGAAGGTTATGAGGTTCTGCATCTCTTGTCAAAAGTCCTCAAACATGCCAAGAGTGACAAGAGGGGGAGGGGGGTGGAGAGTCATCCTGGTCAAAACCTTGCCCTTCGCCTCCAGTCAATAAGCTCGCTGAGGTTTTTGGTGCTGGTCACTCTCCACGCTCACCGCACCAAAATGTTGAAACATGAAACCGGCTTCCCGTGGAGTTCGAACTCTTGGGGAAGGGGTGATCATGCACTTACTTTGCTGAGCAAACTTGGCTGACACAAAACTTAGAACTTAGAACTACCCCAAGGCTCCATCACGGAGGTCCCACCATACACCAAGAAGATCTTAGAGCGCTTCCCCTCCTTAGCCTGTGCTGAGCTAAGGGCACCTCAGAAATCCCTATAAGACAAGAGAGGAAGAGAACTAGAAAGCTTGCCTTCTGAGGTACTCCCTTGGGTCTATTTATAGATTTTGGAGCCTGGCCTGCAAATAACATAACTTCGCTATTCTAAACAGTTACACACAGCCAAAAGTGGTCTGCCAATAACGCAACTCCACTATTCTGAAGAGCTAGAGGCAGACCTAATCACATTTTAGTAGACCAAATTAAGCTAACCATTTGACACCTACACCCCACTCATGGAGGGGAAAATCGGGACCAGCTCACCACTGGCCCAGGAGGACGCAACCTAGCTCTCTCAGCTCGTCGCTTTCTTTAGGTGAGAGTGAGTCGGGCTCCTACGGCTCACCTGCCCCTTGCGCATAGGCGGTTTGGCGCGTATAGGCAAGCTGGCTTGCGCAAGAGGCAAATCGCCACCTATGCGAGCGCGAGCTGGTCACGCTGGCTCGTGTGGATCGCTCGCCCTGCCTAGCAGAAGTAGGCCAACTTCCCTGGAGGACCCAGAGGAACTGTCAAAGCCAGAGAAACTGAGAGGAATCTGATCGAGTCTAGGAGCATTGAGTGGGCAAGCTTCACTCAACGCCTTAAAAGATGGCGTTGACAGGGCAAGCTCCACTCAATGCTCCAGGATGCGGTCAAATTCCTCTCAGTTTCTTTGGCTTTTACAGTTCCTCTAGGTCCGCTAGGGCAGTTGGCCCACTTCAGCCAGGCAAGGCAAGCAAGCCATACGAGCCAGTGTGACCAACCCGCACTCGCCTAGGTGGCAATCCGCCTCTCGCGCAAGCTAGATCTCCTATAAGCTTCGGACCACCTCTACATGAGGAGCAGGCAAGCCGCAGGAGCTCGGCTCGCGCTCACCTAAATAAAGCGGCGAGTTGCGAGAGCCAAGCCACGTTCGCCCGGGCCAGTGGCGAGCTGGTCCCGATTCCCCCCATGAGTGGGTGCGGGTGTCATATGGTTAGCTTAATTTGGTCTACTAAAATGTGATTAGGTCTGCCTGTAGCTCTTCAGAATAGCGGAGTTGTGCTATTGGCATACCACTTTTGGTTGCGTATAACTGTTTAGAATAGAGGAGTTATGTTATTTACAGGCCAGGCTCCAAAATCTATACATAGGCCCAAAGGAGTACCTCAGAAGGAAAGCATTCTAGTTCTCTTCTTATGTTCTCTTATAACGCTTTCTAAGGTACCCTTAGGCACATGATAAGGAGGGGAAGTGCTCTAAGAACTTCCGGGTGAGTGGTGGCACCTCCGTGCTGGATCCTTGGGGTAGTTCTAAGTTCGAAGTTTTCAGTCAGCCAAGTTTGCTGAGCAACGTGAGTGTGCAATCACCCCCTTCCCCAAGGGTTCGAACTCCACAACACCAAAAAGTTGAAACCGAAAACTAGATTCCTATGGAGTTTGAACCCTTGGGGAAGGGGTGATCATGCACAAACTTTGCTCAACAAACTTGGCTGACCGAAATTTAGAACTTAGAACCTCCCCAAGGCTCCAGAATGGAGTCTCACCACACACCCGAAAGATCTTAGAGCGCTTACCCTCCTTAGCCTGTACTGATATAAGGGCACCTCATAAAGTGCTATAAGACAAGAGAGGAAGAGAATTGGAAAGCTTGCCTTCTGAGGTACTCTCTTGGGCCTACTTATAGATTTTAGAGCCTGGCCTGCAAATATCGTAACTCAACTATTCTAAATGGTTATACACAGCCAATAGTGGTCTGCCAATAGCGCAACTCCTCTATTCTGAAGAGTTAGAGGCAGACCTAATAAAATTTTAGTAGACCAAATTAAGCTAACCATATGACACCTGCACCCCACTCATGGGGGGAAAATCGGGACCATCACACCACTGGCCTATGAGGACGTCGCCTGGCTCTCGCAGCTCGCCACTTTCTTTAGGAGAGCGCAAGCCGGGGTCCTGTGGCTCTCCTGCCCCTAATGCGGAGGCAATCCGACACTTATAGGTGAGATGGCTTGCGCGAGAGGCGGATTGCCACCTAGGCGAGTGCGGGCTGGTCGCGCTGGCTCGGATGGCTCGCTCGCCCCGCTTGATGGAAGAGGGCCAACTGCCCTAACAGACTCAGAGGAACTGTCAAAGCTAGAGAAACTGAGAGGAATCTGACTGAGTCTAGGAGCATTGAGTGGGCGAGCTTCACTCAATGCCTTAAAAGATGGCGTTGGCAGGGCGAGCTCCACTCAACACCTTAGAAGATGGCGTCGACAGGGCGAGCTCCACTCAATGTCTTAGAAGATGGAATTGATAGGGTGAGCTCCACTTAATGCCTTAGAAGATGGCGTTGACAGGGTGAGCTCCACTCAACGCCTTAGAAGATGTAGACAGAAAATCTGTCCTGGCTCGCTCGCCTGCCTGGCGGACCCACACGGCGAACACTGGGTTGTACAGTTCCCTTTCTCAAGATTTTTAGTAAAGTTTTGCTACCCTTATTAAACCCATTCCCCTAAGCAAGATAGACTGCTGAATCTTTATTTCATCAAAATTGCTAAATGCAGACCATGTGAACACGTTTCAGTTTATGAATTGGAAATCCTCATAATACTTTGCCAAAGGCCCTAAGATTATTTCCATTGGTCTATCGTGACATGCTTGACTTAAATCCAGAGATTCCTGATTTTCCTAATTAATCAACCATAAATATAATTTTCCTAAATTAATGCCACTAGAGATTTTGAACATGAAGTGTCACTTTCTGGTATCTCAAACCAACATGATTAAATTATACTAATATCATATTGATGAAAGATGAGTCTGGACAAAATTTTATAACTTTTAAGTGATATTTAATGACTGAGTTGAATTTTCCAAAAATAGGACCTTTAGGTCAGTTTCCAAAGGAAGTAATTGACATACTTAATAAAAAATTCCATAAAATTTCTAAAGGAGGTAAATGCTAAATACAACATAATTCCATAGATTCATAATATTCTTCAATGATATGATCATATACATATCAGAAACATTAAAGGGGCATAAATGGAATAATTGGAGTAACACTACTCTTTTGACGTCCAATACAACTAAGTAATTTTTCAGGGTGATATATTGACTTAAAAGAAAGTTCAACAGAGTTTGGTTCACATCCAAAGTCATTAAGGCCTAATTTACCTTTATCTTTAAATTAATGACTTTTCTACCTGTGTTCATTAACTACTTGGAATAAAATTCTAAAAATACTTATTAAATTCTCACTGACATAAAGTAGTATAAAATGAGAGTAGACAAAATTCCAGATTTTTCCAAGCAACATACACCATGATAATCTCAAAAACTCCAAAAGGTGTAACATGCAAATTTGGACATTACTAACAACAATTGTTCTAGTATCTCTGCAAAGTTTTTCTAGAGGTGTATAATATCAATAAAATACTAGTGGCAGAAAACTAGTATTTTCCAAGTTAATTTGCTCACTTATATATCCTTAATTTAAAAAGTTGACATAATTAAAATAAACTACAAACCCTTTGATTTTTGTCCCAAAAATCCTAATATTACTATGGATGGTGTATTTCATCATCATAAGCCCCTAGACAAAGTTTCATGGGCATGCAACATGCCAAATGGGCTAAAATCCCCCCTTTCCACTTTTTTCTAAATGCACCCCAAATCACACAAACCATTTCCACTTGCATGTTGGATTCACCAACATGCAGAGGTATAATGGACCTGAAATTTTTACCCAGACTTTGAATTGACCTAATAAGAATCCCACCAAAATTTGGGGTCATTATAATTATTTTCACACAAAATATTTCACATTTTTGGAAAATAACAATTTACCTAAACTATAGGAAAATGTTGTCCACAAATTCCCATTTTTTGACAGGTGGTGTATCTAGGGTACATTCATACATGTCCAAAATTTCAACCCAATAACTCTAACCATTTAGAAGTTTTCAAGAAATATGGGATGTCCCCTCCTTAGGACAAGTCCCGCCAAAAGTGACCTATAGTGCTCTAAATGGGCTGATTCAAGTTCCTAATTATATTAGACACTCAAATCTACAAAAGCTGTCTCAGGAAAGTTTTCATAAAAAGTCCTCTAAGGGCCTCAAATTTTAGTTCAAAATTTGTGTAAAAGTGTGACATAATTAATTAATATCAATAGTTTAATTTGGGCTGCATATAGCTGATCTATCATGAAATGGACAACATTCACATATCTTTTACGTCCAGCCGACTGTTCAGATGAGCCAAACTTGGTTCTCCTTCCAGCCCGATTTCCCGGCCACCTAACCACCTCCTTGACCGACCGACCACCACCTCCACCACCGTTAAGGTGGTGGCTATCGATTTGCGGTAGTTTGGCCGCCAGAGGTTGTCACAACCCGCATTTTCCCAACAATTAAATTAAATCAGAGTAAGGGAAAATACGCGCCGTGATGCCACGTCGTGCAGGGGATAACTGCAGACGCTCAGGCAGGGCTCCAAACTCTACGGTTTTAAAAGAAAACATATGTTATCATTAACAAAATCCCGTTTAAGTTGAGAAGATAGCCGTATCCCTCGGCTTAGTGGATCATCTAGTCCACGATCTACCATATAATTATACGCTTGCGGAAGATATTTGATTAGATTGACTCTAACATCCTACATGAGTATAAATGTCCCCGAGGAATAACTCATGCTATGTAGACTCTAGATTTATAATAAGTATATGAAAAGTCTTTACGCTAACTAGAAAGTAGTGACTTAGTTTGGAAAGAAGTTGCATGGATGCTTTACTATTAATAGGTTTTTTTTATAAGTCAAAATACCTAACATGCAGTCCTAGCAAGGAATCATCCCAGAGAGCAAGTTATCTAAATCAAAACATAAGAAACTACTACAGCCAGCAAGTGTCAAAAATCAACAATCATGTGGGCGTCAATAACCTGACACGAACCCACAGTATTAGGTATGTCTGAACTAAGGAAAACAACTAAAAAGACAAACTACCTCGCTATGGCGAGGTGCAAAACCACAGCCAACACTGCTGCTCAGAAAACCAAAACTAGCTCCACTATCTGCTACTGCTCTGAACCTGAGGCATTCCAAAAAAAAGAACACCTCAGCAAGAAGGTACAAGTAGTGGCAAGAAAATAAATAAAGTAGACAAATGAACAAGGTCGAAAGGGGTACCAACCCAGGACCCAAAGTACTGAAATAAGGTACAAAACAAAATTAGAGAAATAGAACTTACGTGAATCGTCACGTACAACCAATCATGCCAGATACCCAAGGCAGGGGGAAAACAAAGGCATGAGTAAATCATAAGAAAGAAACTCAAAAAAAAACAACTTTATTAGCCGCGTGTGGTCAACTCTATCTAAACAGGCAGGGTGCTCACTAATAAGGACACACCCCTCATAGATGTTAAAATCCGTCTAATTGCGGGGGAGACTTATACACTCCACTAGTCGCCGCAGGATGCCCAACCACCAATAGAGTTGCACGACCACTAATAAAGGAAAACAAACCTTGCGGTCGGTGGATTTGCCCACAAACACCCGCAAGAACGAGTCACTAGGAAATAAATCACAGGATTTGGCACATCGGATTCTACTCGATATATTCTAGGTTAAAAACACGGTTGATCAACCTCTAGAAATGATTTACGACCCTAGGTAATTTCTAACGCGATAAATAGGGCGATAAAAGCCCACAATAAAATCCTACATCGTATTTCTACAACTCCACAAGACGAGATTTTTCGTGCCAAAAACTAAATAAAAACCAAGAAAACTCATACGGAAGACTCAACAAGCATACTAAACCGAATATCAAAAGTGCACAAGGATTGAGAACTAAAGTTTAACCGTTACCATCGAAATCGGACGAGAGGGAAGGAGGGAAAACCACTACTTGCTTTGGTTGCACCGGAAACGTTCTCTGAATCGTTCCACGCCGTAGATCGGGGCAAAAGAACTCAGGAGAAGTAGAAATCTAAACAACAATGGCGGAAAAGGGGTTAAGGCCGAAAAACCCTAACAAGAAAACTCACGGAAAGAGGAAGAAATTACCACGATAGCGTAGCTCTCGGTGAGAGCTTTCCGGATCTACGATCGGTTGAAGATTCCGAGCACCGGAGCTCCGTCGGCGGCCACCGGAAGATTCACGAAAAGGAGAAACTTATCTCTCGCCGCTGGTCTGGTTCGGAATAGAAGTATCGGAGAAGATGAAGTTATATCCTAATAACCTAAGAGAAAAGTATATATATATAGTTTTTTTTTCTTTTATAAAAATTTCAACTTAAAAGGGACAGCCTCGGAAATATCAAAAAAAGGCATTCAAGATGACATGAAATCGAAAGGTGGTCAACATGAAAGTTGTAGATCTCGTCGAGACGAACAAAATTCATGTTGACCATTTTTTGATACGATGCCGTTTTGACCATCAAAACGGCGCTCTAACGCTGACAAGAAAGGAATACTCGAGTGGCAGCATACATACTCGAGTAGAAGCATACATACTCGAGTAGAAGCATACATACTCGAGTAGAATCATATATACTCGAGTAGGAGTTCAAATATACTCGAGTAGGAGTTCATATACTCGAGTAGGAGTCCATATACTCGAGTAGGAGTCCATATACTCGAGTAGGAGTCTATATACTCGAGTAGGAGCAGAATACACGAGTTCCAGCAGAATAAACGAGAATAAGGGTTCAAGATGACCTCAAATCGAAAAGTGGTCAACATGAAAGTTGTAGATCTCGTCGAGACAAACAAAATTTATGTTGACCAGTTTTCCATACCACTCCTATTTGACCCTCTAATTAGCGCCCGAACACCGACACAAAAATAATAATAATAAAAAACGGTCGAGATAAAGGCTTGAACTCTCGAGATTTACATAGAAACTTGCCAAAATACGTATAGGACTCGAGAAAACAACTAGGATCGATTAGAGTCAAAGAGAGAACGCTCGAGGAGAAAATTGACGGGATGAACCCAACAACGAATTCGAAACCTAAATCCGACGAGCCATTCCTGAGATAAAAATTTCCAAATACAATGACATAAATACTCAAAACTTCAATCGCGCGCCGAGACTCCAAAAATGCTCGTATTGCGACCAAACTGGACGAGCAAGTTTAAAATTACTCAACTTAAACCTCATAGAAATATTTTCTGATTTCGACAAAAATCCAAGAAATTGGCCGACTCGACCGAACGGACGCGAAAATGCCTTATCGGCGATGCGCCGTCAACCCGACGTTAAAAGTAACGCCATGACGTCATAAATATGACGATACCAAAACCAAACATAATCATCGAAAAAAAAATCAGGGGCGTTACAGAGGTGGCGGTTTCCGACGAACCCGAGAATGCAATTTTTTTGATTTTTTTGAAATTTTCTCTCACAATCAGGCTCAATTGAGTCCGATATTTCTCCTAAAGGATCTAAGAGACTTGTACAAGGGTAGAGGAGGAGAAACGTACCCATATACGAGCTTGATGGTGGGTTTGGTGGTGGTGTGCCATTGCCGACGAGCTAGATTGAAATCCACCTCCCAATTTTTATACTCCAACAAAAACTCTACTCCAATGCTCTGGCTCGACTCCTTCTGAGGTGGTGAAGGTGATGAATGACTTGAAAGGGGCTGAGGAGGAATATATGTAGGGCCAAGAGAGGGGGTGTTCGGCCATAGAAATTGAAAGATCTTCTCTCCCTCTCTCCTTGCTGCCAATTGATTGGATTAATGGGAATGGAGTCCCCATACATGGGAACTCCCTTGGCAGCCATTGGGAAAAGGAGGTGAGTGCCAAGTGGCAACTACCCCATGAAATCCTCTTCTTTCTCCTCCAAATGGGTGATTTTCCTATCTTTCTCTCCATGGAAATCCTCCATTCAAATTTAGAGGGGCTTTGTATATAAATTGGCTCATGGGCCTGCTATATGTGTCTTAGGCAAGGCTTTAGTCAAATTAGTTTTGACTTAGGCTCCTAATTTTCATCTTTAAGCCTTATGTTGACCATAGTTGACTTGGGGGTTTGACTTGGTCAAATAATGTGTGGTCTGGTCCAATGTGTGTGTCTTGAGTCTCTTTACACAACCCAATGTTGATTGGGTCATGGTAATGCCCTAATTGGGCCAATTTAGCAAATAAGTGCGGATTTGACCAATTTAGGGCTAATTTTGACTTTGGCCAAATTGGTGACCCCATGATGGGGCTTTTGGTTCCATTGGGTCCCTTATGATGTATTAAGACTAGTAGTGAGGTATATTTCATGTTTGGGGGCCAATTGGACCTAATGGTGAAGGATTGGCCTAAGTTGATCTAAAGGGTACTTTGGTCAATTTGGCCTATTTGGTTACCCTATGATAGGGATTTTGGTTCAATTGGGTCCCTTATGTTGTCTTCAGACTAGTAGTGAGGACAATTAAAATCTTGGGGGCCAATTGGACTAATGGTGAAGGATTGTCCTAAGTTGACCTAAATGATACTTTGGTCAATTAATCCAATTTGGTTACCCTATGATAGGACTTTTTGGTCACTTGGGTTTCCTTTAGGGCTAAGGTCATAGTGGTGAGGTCACTTTGCACTTGTGAGTTTAATTTGGGCTTGTTTGAACTAGGTTGACTTGTACACTATAGTGGGCCCATGCGAGTTTACCCTAACTCATTGGGTCATAAGGTCACCATATAGCCTAACTCATCATACTCACCACATGTCCTTTCCTAATTTGTGTTTTTGGGGGTATAGAAGGAAATAAGATGCTATAAATCCCAATAATAAAAAAAAGAATTTCGTCCTCGAAATATAAGTTCAGGTCTACATGGTTTAACACATAAAGAAGTTGATCAAAATATCTAGGAGGTTTAGGTTGTACCTAAGGTGAAGGGCTCCAGATGTTGCTGTTGCATGAGGTTCATGGGCTCTTAGGTGTGATCCTCCTACCCATGATTTGACCACAACACCTTGACCAAAGGGATGCACTTCTTCCGCAAGACTCAGACTGCTGTATTGTCAATCCGGATCGACTTCAAACAAACTGACCAATCAGATGCTACCAGGCCCGATATAGATGTAACACGTTGCTCTGACCAAACTAAGGCCCTACGAAGTGAGGAGACGTAGAAGTTGTTGTGCAGGTTCTCTAACTCTTGCGGTATCTCCAGCCGGTATGCCAAGGGACCAATCCGCTCCAAGATCATGTAAGGTCCCATAAACCGAGGGATGAGCTTCTTGTGCCTGCGCACCTTCGAAATCCCATGCACCGAACACATCTTCAAGAAAATCCTATCGCCCACCTTGAACTCCACCTTATGATGCCTCACATCATAGTACTTCACCTGCCAACTCTGAGCCTATAGCACCCTATCTCTGATCAACCGAATATGTATGTACGTGTCCTCAATATAGTCCAATCCAAGTGCCTTTGGATCTGAAAGTATCTAGTGTGTACCTAAATCACCTAGAGGGAGTGAATATGTGAGGTATGTGTCTTTTCGTGGAATAAAAACAACTTAAAAAATAACGCACATAGAACACAAAGATTTATAGTGGTTCCCCGAGTTGGGTACGTCCACTATCCCGCCTTGCCTATCTACCACGAAGGGTTAGATTCGGCAACTTCACCTTTCTCAGATTTAAACAAATCTTATACCTCGGAGCCTCAACTCCTACAACTCGGAGACAACGCTCCTACTACTCGGAGAACAACATCTCCTACAACTCGATCCAAACACGGATCTACAACTCGGAGCGAGAACCTCCTACAAATATAAAAGAAGATTTACAATAATGATTATAAGTAACCCTATTTATATCTAAGTCTTTAATCCGTTGTTCTGCAAAAGGTTGATCTTGAGAGACTTGGAGAACACAGAAAATGTGAATGCTTTGAAGACTTTGATCACATATCAACTAGATCTGAGAGAATCAAAAACTTTGGAGAACAACGATCCAGTCGATTGCTTCAAAATGATCGAATTGTGCAACACTGTCGTCGGCCGAACGGAAGTCACAAGAAACGTACTGGTGCCGACAGGAATTTCTTGATCGGGTATTTTCTTTATTTGAGCATGATTAGGGTTAGTGAAAAATCCACCTGAAATATATATAGGATTCTTACATTGTAACGACTAGAAAATTTATTATATGACGAAAAATTCGCGGGTTATTGTACATGGCGACAGGGAAGAACGAACAAGAAATTTGAAATCAGGAAGAAAATAACCCTAAGTATAATTCGCCGAGTATCGTCGAAGATAGCCGAGTATACTCGCCGAACAGTAATGAAACTTGACGAAAAATACTTGGAGAAATTTAGTCTCATCGAAAATATAACCCAAAGCTTAACAAAGACATACTTGACGAATTTGACGAGTATCGTCTGACATACTTGACGAATTCGACGAGTATCGGCTAATACACTCGACGCATGAGCTAAGCTATATTCGTCGAATCTTACTTAAAAAATTCTAGAGAAGTAAATTCGGATACTAAAGGTATACCTAATGAGTCGCGATGAATTCAGCGAGTATAGACATGTATATTTGATGAGTATCGTAAGATACACTCGACGAATTCGATGAGTATACTTGATGATACTCGACGAGTTTTACTTAACTTATTTTTGAAGTATCAGAGATTTGAACCTAAGTAAATACGACAAATTTGATGAGTGCCCATAGGTATACACAACGAATTCGATGAGTATACTTGAGTATACTCGAAGAATTCGACGAATATCCCTTACGATACTCGACGAATTTTACTTGGGGAAAATCTTGTTCTTCTGATTCCAAGGCCTTATCCTTCCTTGATCCTTCTAATGCACTTGAGATAAAAGTACACCCCAATATAGAGATTACATGTGAGTCAACACATTGGCCTACATAATGAGGGATTATATTGTATAGTCCTGTGTTCCATGACCCATTGTAACCTGATATTGAGTTGTACTCAGCAATTCAGTCCTGCAAGCACATAACTCAAATAGACCATCAAATACACTCTCAATTCATATTAGCATACGGGGAACCTTCTTCAAATCAAGGTTATTGTGTATATAATACCCAATAATCTCCCTCTATTTGAAGAAGTCAGAACTTTACAAGCTAAGGTAAATTATACACGTAATAATAATAAATCAAAGAAGGAACATGACATTAAAAGTTTAAGAAATAAAATGCATTCCCATACAAAACATTAAATTATATATATATATATATATATATATATATATATATATATATATATATATATATATATATATATATATATAAATGAGTTCTATATTGGGGCAACCAATATCCACACCAAAAAAATAATTAGGCCTTTTTCCCTAGCTTTTCTAGTATTGCCTGTCAAAGTATGCCTTTGGCTTAGGATAATATCTTGGCAGAGCTGGAGGTCTATCTAGATCATCAAAGTTGTGCTTCCAAAAATGTAGTCTTCATTTGGTGCATGCGACCTCATACTTGTGCCATTACTCCGTACTATAGTAGTTCCATCTATTCTCATTGGGGAGATCCACAAATTTGAATGTGTCCAGAATTATGCTCTTTGAAATCAGACTCCATAACTCAACCATTTCTTTATTAGGATCCGACCTGATGGCAGATGTGCCTTCACCATATTTTCTTCTTTTCTGAGAAGGTTGAGGTATGTCTTTAACCACTTGAACTTCTGGATGTGTAGTAGTAGAAGATTTAGGGTCAAACTAAAGGAAATACTTAGTGTCTGTCCAGTACTGTGAATAATCTTGAGCTAGATTAACAAAAACATCTACTGGAGCAGGCACTGCAGGTTCAGGAAATATAGCTTGAGTCTGACCTTGCCCACCAAATATCTCATTGTGAAGCCAACTGAAATTATCAAAACTGTATATATTGACTTTCTTGAAGTTTTCTACCATAGCTGCTTCAAGGTTTGTCACCTTAGCTTTCAAAGCATCCTCCCCCTTTCTGACTTCTTCCAGTATGTTATTTGTAATGATATTGGAGTAGTAGTCCATTTGTTCATCCAAATAATTCATCCCTTCATTCTTGGTAGTAATTATTGTTTTGGCGTTGGCATCAACGTTCTGAAGAACATTCAAATTACTCTTTAGCCCATCCATCGCGTGAACAATGTCCTGACTAGCTTGCATAAACCATGAATCCAACCTATCATTTACTTTGTCAAAATGTACCTTGATATCTGCAAGGACGTTATTCATGTCTTTCTCAGTCTCCTTGACTTTATTCATCACTTTCTTTAAGAAACGATCAAAATGTGTTTTCTTCTTAGCCATCAGTGTTTCTATGGATTTCAGAATAGATACATCTCCACTAGTAGAAGGAATGTCAGAAGCTGGTACACTGGGAGGATAAGGGATATCTTCACTTCCCTCGGGTCACTGGAAGGCTCATCCATGGGAGTAACACGAGCTTTAAAAAGCATCTCAGGAGACGGAGCCTCAAGGACAGGAGGATGCACCTCTACATCTCCTTCCTCATCTAACAGATCAACAATCTCCACCTCCTCCACTGGAGGTACACCTAGAATCTCAGCCATTTTCCCTGAAGGTTTCTGACAAACCTATCCAGTTGTGTCTGCATCGAGACCAAAGGATAAGTCTTCTCTCCTTCAATCCTTGCAGGTAGAACATCGGGGAGAGTCGCAAGTAGATTCTCTAGGACAACAATCACAGAAGAATCATTTACAACATCAGCAGCTGCAAGCTCATCCTCACCAGTAATGTCATAATAAACAACATCCAACTCAGTATTAGTAACTGGCTCATCCAAGTCATCAGCCACAATAAACAAAGCATCAGCATTAGTAGGAATATCCTCTAGATCAGTAACAAGCAGAACATTATCAACTACTATCTTATTCTCAGCCTCATCAATCACTAAATCATCAACAACAACATGAGCAATCTCAGCAACCTCTATAAGAAGATTAACTGTCTCTATAACTATGACTGCAGCATCTAGAAGTGGAACTGACACCTCTATAGTTGTAGCTGATATCTCTGGTTCAGAACTGATTGGATCATCTGTCTCTGAAGCTGTAGGAACACTCAAGGGAACTAACTTTATGGCACTTGTGTCTCTAACTCCCCCTCAACTCTTGCATTCAATCTCTCAGGAATTTCACAGGGGTGGAAGTAGGATTCCTTTCCTCAGGTACTTCCTCTTCCTCTACCTCAGGAAAGTCTTTGTCTCCCCCTAGACTTTGGATTCTCCTATCTCACCTCTAGAAGATGGAGGAGTCGATTTTCTTCAGAAGGTGGATAAGTAATCCTTTTGACAAGTCAAATGTATCTCTGTCCATCTGATTCAAGTACAGACTTAGAATCCTTCCAAAGTTTGGATCCCGAAGACTGTCTTTGATCTTGGTAAACAGCATATAACTCCAATCAATTCTCTTCCGGTAGATGATCACCACTAGAATCTTGAACATCCCTGAAGAAAGGTGGAAGTCTTTAGTTTCAAGAGTAGCTAATCACCTAGAGGGGGGGGGGGTGAATAGGTTTTCCAGTCTTTTAATAATTTTTGCTTTATTTTAGTGTGTTGTGAGTTTGTTAAGTTAGCTTTCAAGATAATCATACATAGCACACATGAATTTTATAGTGGTTCCCTAGTTTATGAGTACATCAATAGTCCCTCCCACCTTTCTAACAGTTTGTTAGACAAGACCACTTCTCCAAACTCAGCTCCTAAGATCATACAACTCAAATCCCTCAGCATCTCTCAGTCTCTTACAAGACCTACCTCAGACATAATGTCCTACCACTCAGAGCCAATAAAGCTCCTACAACTCAGTGATCCACATATCACCTACCTAAGACTTATTTCTAAGTCCTACAACTCAGGCTAGGAGGATAGACCTACAACTCAGATCCATTCCTGGATCCTACCTCAGATTCTTCACTTGAATCCTACCTAAGATTTACAGAAGATCCTACACTCATCCTTTATATATTAGGCTTACACTCGGATCAAATGATCCTATATAGAGAGTAATGGTTTGTTTATGATGTATAGATACTAGAGAAATATTCTCTATGTATTCCTCCTTATATGCTGATATTACTCACTCCAGTCTTCTTCACAGCTCCAGAAAGTGTTGTTCAAGAATATTCAGCTTGTGCCTGTGAAGTAGCTACATCTAGGTCTTGCCTTTGCTGCTCCTTCTTTCTCAGAGATGTCTCTCTGAACTTGATGTTGAGGATGAGAATGACAATAAATATCTTACTAGAACTTTCAGATCAGTAGTTTGAACAACTTCTCTTGGCTCTTCAACAATGTAGAGAGGAAGAAGATGAAGTTCCACACTTCCCAAAAAGTTCATTTTCTCTTTACTGATCTGTAGCTTTTTATCCCGATGTCCAACGGCTCTTTGAGCAGTGGGACTAGCTGTAGTTATTGAGTGCAACTTTGCTTTTGCATTAAATGCAGCACAGGAGGCATGCAACGCCATTTGTTGTGTACTGTAGACTTCCTGTAACAATTTGAATTTCTGTTGACGTCAGCACCTGTGGACTTAGTTGATTTCAGACAATTCATCATAGGAGTTGAGTGAATAACCTTCACTCAGTGCCAAAACACTTTGCCAATTATCTTGCAGCACTAGGCGTCGAGTGATCAGTCTTTACTCGATGAATATAGACATTAACTGTCTTAACTGATTAGGCATTGAGTGAATCTTCATCACTCAATGCATTTGGACTTAGCCGCTTTTCTCTTAAAAAAGGCGTTGAGTGAGTTAACTTCAGTCAATGCTTTCTGCCTTTGCCAGTTTAGTTGAAGAAGCATTGAGTTAACGACCTTCACTCAACGCTTTTGTCCTTAAACAAACTTTCTGTTGATAGGCGTTGAGTGAGTGTACATCACTCAATGCCTCTGTCCTTTGCTCCCCATCTTGATGAGGCATTGAGTGAACTGCCTTCACTCAACGCTTCTGGACTTGTTGGAATTTTTGTTGAGTTGGCGTTGGGTGAACTGCACTCAATGCTTTTAAACTTAGACATATTTTCTATCTATTTCTTCCGTGGCTTTGACAATATTAGCTCAAATCAATGCTACAGATCTTCTGCCATCAAGTGAGTTGTCCTCACTCGACGCTTCTGGACTAAACCATAATTCTGCCTTGCCATTAGTTAGTCTTTGACTATCCATGCTTTACTCAATGTTTCTTATCATCTGGCATTGAGTGAACTGCCGTCACTCAATGCTTGTGGACTTAGATAGATTTCTGTCTTTCCTTCATCCTTTCTTATGTCCACCTAACCTGTCTTATCATTGTAATAAGTAATCACCTACATACATAGAACTTATTGCAACTGTTAGTTACACACATGTGTATGCCATTTTCTAGTAGGCCTTCTTCAAATCAGGGACATTGGGATCAATGAACCCAACAATCTCCCCCTATTTGAAGAAGTCAAAACCTTAGACAATAATATACACCACCACAGATGCAGTAGATATAATAAATAAAGCATTGCAGAATACAGAAATAATGAACACACATACAATAGTATGATATTAATTTATCAGAATGAGTAATGTTTTTCAAGTGTGCATAATACAAAATTTAAGACATTCCTTCAGCCCTACAAGTGGAACAAGAAACTTTTCAAGTTTCAGCATCCCTTATCACTATGCCCCTGCTTCTTGGCTTCTTGGCTGCATCCTCAGCTTTAGCTTCTATTTTCTTTTCCTTTTATCGCTGGAAGTAACTATAAGGCTTTGGAATGTACTTTGTTGGCTCCACTGCATCAGGAAGCAATGTGCCTGCCTTCTTTTCCCTTTTGTATTGCCTTTTATCCTCTTCACTTTTCTAAATCTTTGCCCATTCAAGGGAGCTGTAGAGATTTCACCTTTCAGAATTTTTTGACTTGATCTACTCCCATGCTGAAAAAATTATGGTCTTGGATTGAGGACTCCACTGTTCAAAATCAGGTCTGGCTTCCATCTATTCCTTATACCTCTTTTTACTCAATCTGACTTCTTCATCTTCGGTAGCAGATTTTCCCTTGGACCTCATAATTTGGTCAGCAGTGGGGCTGAATGTAGGAACATCAGCTTGTGATGTTTCAGCCTCATGTGCACCCTCTTTAGTATACTGAGCACTATGTTGAATAATAGTATACTATACACTCTAATCATAGTGATACTGGCCATCATACTTATACTGATTACCATAATGAGCCACCTGCCCCTGATACTGTGCCTGTTGAACTTGGTTAGGGACCATGGGGATGTTGTCATACTAAACTTGATCCATGCCAAAGGATCCTCTTATAACATTTGAAACCTATACAACATTCTCTGTGTTTGTTTTGATTACTTCCTTCTCCCCCTTTTTAGCTTCTTCAGTAATAGCCTTAGTCTGGGAGGTGCATGTTTTGGTCAACTGAACATCAAGGTAATTTACACCTGCAGTAACCCGGTTCTTGACTTGCAGCATGTGATCATCCAAGAGTTTGGTACAGGCATCCATTTTAGTGGTAGGAGTGGTCTTTTGTGCTTCCTATAATACTTTGACCGCATTATGAACTGCCATCATGTTTCCAGCAGTGATGTTTTGATTTTCTAGTACTGAGGTTTGAATATTGCTTATCTCATTCAACTTGGTCACAGTATAGTCAATTGCAAGGGCTGCTCTCGTGAAAAATTTAAAAGTTTTGCCCTTTAGCAGATTAACCTCAAATCGTATAGATTTGATCTCAGCTGATAAGTCATTTCTGAGGCTCTTGATTGAGTGATCAAAAAAAATTCTCAAGCTGCCTCCTTTAGTCACCCAACAATCCTCTCAGCTGAGCTAGGAATATTGAAGATATATCATCAGCCCTTGTAGAAGTTCCTTCATCACAGGCTTGATGTTTCTGCACAGGCCTGAGTTGTTCTCGTTCTTTAGAATCATCCATCCTATACTCTGATGTGTGTTCTTCCTCATGAATATGAACAACATTCTTGTATTTCTCAGATATAGAAGAATTTAATTCATATACAATTCCTTGAGCAGGGAGTTCAGTGTGAAGCTCCTTCTCACCCTCTATAATGTCCTCAGTGACATGCAGGTCTGTAGAAACATCCTTTTCTACATTTTTAGCAGGTAGATTTGTCTCTAAAGGAATCTGGAATTGCTCCCCCTCAGCAAATACCTCTTCCATAACTTGATCTAGAAGTTTCGCCCCCTCACTTTGAGGACTAAAGGCACCTTGTTGATCTTATATTAAAGGAGCAGGTGCATCTCTAGTTGGAGCTTGTGACTTGGAGGCCTCCCGCTCCATCACAACAGATATCATAGTGACTATATCCTCAGCCACTTGTTCAACAATTTTAACATAAGGTATCTCCACAACATCTGCTAGAGCTTCTTCAGATTGAGTCATACTGACCACAGTCCTTACTGCAGGGTCAAAAGATATTGATACTTGGGCACTCATGTCCTTCCTGGTCTCTTTAGTAGACCCAGATAGATTAGGTTGCTTTTATTGAAGAACTGTTGTCTGTGCATTCTTCTGAAATAGTAACTATCTTTTTCTTCTTCTTTGCAGCTGATTGTTGTTGAGGTTGCAGGACTCTTTCCAACCTTTCCAGCAATTTGGAATCCATTCTTTTCATATGATGGATTTTAGTTCCTAACCTTGTGTTAAGGATCCCTGGATCACTTCTTAGCAGAAACATGGATAGAATTCTACCCATGTTAGGTTCAACAGTACACTCCACCATCCTATCAAACAATACTCTTCCCCAATTAGTCCTCTTAGAAAGAATAATCCTTGCCAATAACTCAAACTTCTTCTTGGAAATTTTGTCGTGTGAGCCGGACTTGCACAACAACGCCTTTCCAATCACATCAGCAAGGAACATACCCTTCAGGTTTAATTTCTTCCATAGAATAGATCCAGTCGTGTGTCTAGATACTCCACACCACTTCAGTGCTGATCTGATATCAGACTGATCCAATTCTTCTTATTCATCAAATACTGAGAACTTTAGTAGTTGTAGTGCTTTGCTTAGTCTTTTAGGGGTTATCTTTATCTTGTTGCCACTGATCACTGTCCTGACCTTACTGGTAGATCAATCGACCTTTGCATTGGAGAATAATTCAAGTACTTCTCGCTTCCATAGCAAGCAGGGCTCTAACAGAACATTCTCTAGGTCAGTGACCTGGAGCAAATGGAGAACGAACTGAACCTCTTCAAGCGCATCTTTGAAGCCATTGCTAACCAGCTCTGACCCTTCGAATAGGAAATCTAAACCTTTCAGCGCCATTACTCTTGCGAATTGTGGAAATCTTCCAAGCCTTTTGTCGATTCATCTCAATTGGGCAGTGAAGGGCAATGAATAGTTTATCTTGTCTTATATACACATCCTTCTATTTATAGTTATTTCTATTTTAGAAGGGAATAGGCGCGTACATGTTCCTGATCAATAATTGATCAATGACTAAGATTGAATCCCGATACTTAGTCACAAAATAGACTCACTGGGAGCATGCGTTGAGTGAACTCAACACACTCAATGGTACCAATGAAAAGGTCCATTCGACGCACTCGACGCCTGTTAATATAGATTCAACGTAGTCGAAGCCTGAGGTTGTCTCGACGTACTCGATGCTAAAGATCATATACTCAGCGGATTTGTAGCTTTTATACTTAGTCGAATTCATCTCTACAACCCTACAGGGAGTAGATCTACCTGCAACAACATAAGCAAAATAACATGTAGAGAGCTATTGAAGCTGGACTAAATTCAACATGCCCAATTAAAATTTGAAGGTGTTGAATTTATCTTCATCTAGTGGTTTAGTGAAGATGTCTGCAACTTGTTTGTCTGTGGGGACAAATTCAAGATAGATTCTTCCTTCTCCACATGCTCTCTGATAAAATGATACCTAAACTCAATATGCTTAGTCCTGCTATGTGAGACAGGATTCCTAGCAATGGAGATACAACTAGTAGAATCACAATATATAGATGTTTTACTGATCTTTATGTTGTAGTCCTAGAGCTGATGCTGGATCCACAACAACTGAGCACAACAATTACCAGCTGATATATACTCGGACTCCGCTGTTGAAATTGCAACACTGGTCTTCTTTTTTTTTGCTCCAAGACACAAGTCTTCCTCCCAATAACTAACAGGTACCTGATTTGCTTTTCCTATCCTCTTTACAACCTGTAAAATCTGCATCTGAATACCCTGTTAGTTCAAAATCACTATTCTTAGGGTATCATAGGCCAAGATTTGGTTTGCCCTTAAGATATCTCAGAATTCTCTTAGCAGTATAATAGTGATGCTCCTTTGGGCTAGCCTGATATCTACCACAAACACATGTAGCATACATGATGTCTGGTCTACTAGCAGTAAGATATAGGAGGGAGCTAATTATGCCTCTATACAAGGTTTCATCAATAGATTTCCTTGCCTCATCCTTGTCTATTGTCATACTTGACCCCATGAGAGTTTTCATTATGGAGGCACTCTCTATTCTAAACTTTTTAAATAACTCTCTAGTGAACTTGGACTATAAGATAGACAATCCATATTCAGTCTTCCTTACTTGGAGGCCCAAGAAGTACTTAAGCTCACCCATATTGCTTATCTCAAACTTCCCTTGCATAAGTTTGGCAAACTTATTACAAAGGTTATCATCAGTAGACCCAAAAATTATGTCATTGACATAAATTTGGACTAGTATGATCTTGCTCTTAGATTCCCTTAAGAATAGATTCTTGTCTATATTTCCCATTGAGAATTTATTATCAATGAGAAAGCAAGATAGAGTCTCATACTATGCCTTAGGGGCTTGTTTCAACCCATACAAATCATTCTTAAGTCTATAAACATAATCAGGAGAGTTAGGATTTATAAAACCCGATGGATGTTGAACATAGACTTCTTCCCTTAAGTCAACATTCAGGAAGGCTACTTTATGTCCATCTGGTAGACTTTAAATCCCTTGTGGGAAGCATATGCAAGGAACAGTATTATGGCTTATAGCCTAGCTACTGGGGCAAAGGTTTGATCAAAATCAATACCTTCTTCTTGTCTATATCCCTTAGCCACCAGCCTAACTTTGTTCTTGATTATAATGCCATTTTCATCAAGCTTATTCCTATAGATCCACTTAGTTCCAATGATATTATGTCCTTGTGGTCTGGGAACCAACTTCCAGACCTTACATCTTTTGAATTGGTTTAGTTCTTCTTACATTGCCATAATCCAAAACTAGTCTATGTTGGCATCTTCAAATCTTTTGGGTTCAATCTGTGACAGGAAGCTTGAATACATGGTTGTGTTGAGACTTCTGCTACTAGTTAAAATTACTTGGTTAGCATCACCAATAATCTGGTGTCTAAGATGATCCCTTAGATACTTGACAGATATAGGCATTCTCCCATCAACATCTTAAGCTTCAGTGGATGGAGCTTGTTGATCTTCATTCTCATCATATGAGCTTTGCCCTTCTTCTGGAATGCACACTCCTTCATCTTCATCTTGGGAAGCATAAGGAGCTTCCTTGATGGATAATTTGTCCATCACCAATTCTATACCTGCAGGACTAGATGAGGAGCATGGTAGTTCACTATTAATCATAGTAGATTCATCAAACACTATATTTATGGACTCTTCTATAACTTGATTTTTCAAGTTGTTGATCCTATAAGCCTTGCTATGATTATTGTACCCAACAAATATCCCATCATAATATTTGGCAGCAAACTTAGTCAAATAAGACTTGCCATTATTGAGCACATAACATTTGCTACCAAAGATCCTGAAATAGGCCAGTTTTGGTTTTCTTCCCTTCATGATCTTATAGGGAGTCTTCTTATGACTCTTGGTGATATAAGCTCTATTTAGGACATGACATATAGTATTTATTACCTCAGGTAAAAATATTCTGGGAGAGATGTGTCACTTAGCAATGTTCTGTCATCTTCTATGAGAGTTCTATTTTCCCACTCAGTTATCCCATTTTGCTGGGATGTTCTTGGAGAAGAAAATTCTTGATGAATCCCTCACTCTTCACAGAATCTTGTCATCCCTTTAGACTGGAATTCAATCACATGGTCACTTCTGATTTTGACCACAGTACTGTCCTATTCATTCTAAATTTGCTTGACAAAGGTCCTGAAGATATCAAGGGTTTCAGTCTTTTTCTTAAGAATGAAAACCCATGCAAACCTAGAGAAGTTATCAACAACCACAAGGGTGTAGACTTTCCTACCTAGACTAAGAACTTGTATAGGACCGAACAAGCCCATATGCAGGAGGTAAAAATACCTCACAGAGTCTTTGGCCCCAATGCTCTTAAAAGAGGATTTGGTCTGCTTGCCCTTTTGGCATGCTGAGAAAATGCCCTCCTTGGTGCATTTTACTTTGGGATCATTTCTCACTAACCCTTCACTGAAGAGTTTACCAATAGTCTTATAGTTCAAATGAGCTAGCCTCTTATGCCATTGAACATAATACGAGACTTTCTCATTTGCAACTAGATATATGGGAGAGTAATTACTTAAACAAAGAAAGTTTAAACAGTAAACATTTCCACTCCTAGTGCCTGTCAAGATGACCTCTTGGTTACTTGACCTCTTAATTTGACTCTCATCCTTGTGGAATACAATGACATAGCCAAGATCATAGAGTTGTCTTATTCTTTTTAGGTTATGTTGCAACCCTTCAACATAAGCCACTTTTGAGATGGATACTATGCCATTGGTGATCTTACCATAACCTTTGGTGACTCATCTGTCTGAACCACCAAAGATTACTTTGGGTCCATCCTTCACTGGAGTGTAGTCCTTTAGGTTGCTCCTTGTTCAAGTCATGTGCCTGGAATATCCACTGTCCAAGTGCCATATAGGGGTATGGGCACTTGGACTATCCTACAAAACATAATTTAATTTACCTTAGGACCATAATTTTTATTGGCTCTTTTTTTCTCATTAGCCTGAAAAAGAATTGTCTTCCTGCAGATTTTTTGACAGGAAGACTAGCACTAGCTCTGAGCACAGTTGGATTGTGACAGCGATCTAAGGCAAAATGACCCACTTTGCAATAACACCAACACTCATGTATATTGTATCTTCTTTTCTTAGCAGGTCTGGCATATTGGTTAGTTGCAGACTATTCAGAAGGAAGAACATGTAACGTCCAATTTTGTGCTAGACCCCTCACGCGTGTTTTGAGTCAAGAAAGCTGACTCAAGCTCGGTTTGCACCAATAACAGGCGTCGAGTGATACTCGACTAAAAAGGACAAATTTCACTTAGAAGAATTTTTGACTCAACCAGGTATTGAGTGTGTTGAGTGGTCTCAACGCCATTCCAGTTTAACTTAGAAAAATTATTCTAGGTCCACCAGTCGTTGAGTGTATTGAGTGATCTCAACGCCATTCCAATATAACTTAGAAAAACTATTCTAGATCCACCAGGTGTTGAGTGGTCTCAACGCTATTCCAGTTTAACTTAGAAATTATCCTGGATTCAGAAAGCATCGAGTGTGTTGAGTGGTCTCAATGCCACTCGACAAAATTTACCTTAGAATATTTTTGGACTCAGAAAGTGTCGAGAGCGTTGAGTGGTCTCAACGCCATTCGACGAGGCATTGAGTGATTTGACTTGGAATATTATTGGACTCAGAAAACATCAAGAGCGTTGAGTGGTTTCAATGCCATTCGATGAGACGTTGAGTGATTTGACTTAGAATATTGCTGACTCAGGAAGCGTCGAGAGCGTTGAGTGGTCTCAATGCCATTCGACGAGTCATTGAGTGATTTGACTTAGAATACTTCTGGACTCAGAAAGCATCGAGAGCGTTGAGTGGTATCAATGCCATTTGACGAGGCGTTGAGTGTTTTAACTTAAGAATTATTTGGGAGTCTATAGGCGTATAGTGATCAAGACCAATCTCAACGATTTGTCCTATGAGTATAGGTATACTAGATGATTTTGACTTGAAAGTATTATGGACTTTGCAGGCATTGAGTGGACTCGACGCCACTCGACAAAGCATCAAGTTCATTGAGTAAACTCGACGCCATTCGAAAAAAAATGTATGTATACTCGACGATTTTGACTTAAGAGGATTTTTCCATCCCAGACTGTTTGCTGGTTCATATAAATATGCTGAACTGGGTTTTCAGGAAATGCGCCAAATGACTTATCTAGACCCAGTCTTTCCAACAGGACTTTTTTAAAGTAATAATAGGCGGTCCAATGTTAGAGTGACATGTGGAAAAACAATCTAACCATAATTATTCTTATAAAAAGAGACTTGCAAAAAACCCTAGCCGTCACTTCTTCCTCTTGTCGAGCAGTTACTTGCCGAACTCGACGAGACAAAGAAGGCCTTTGGTGTGTGATTTTTTGGAGGAAAGACTTCTCCTTTCCGTGAGGAACATCACCAACGAGGAAGAAGATGCCGCCAAGAAGGATAACGAGATACATGGCCAGAAATGAGGTGAGGTTCCTACCCTCTCCCTCGGTGCTAGATCTTTAGTTATTATTCCTAGGAGAGATGTTGACTCAAAGGAGTTTGACTTGTGAGAGATGAAGATCTTCTAGTAAAAGACCATTCTAGGACCCTGTCCTAGAGATTGATAGTCTTCAACCTCTCCTCTCTTCGATGTGAAGTTAATGGACTTGGTTTTGTGAAGAAAGATGGTCTGTTGAGGGTGAATAAGGGAGGAGAAAAGTCTGAGTATAGTCTTGAACAAATAACTAGAGGAAGAAGATGAACCTATGTTGTTCATCTTGCTTTAAGATGCATGAAGAAATCTATTTTCTGTGCGCTACAAATTTTGGGGCCATTTTTTGAGTATGATACGGCCAGACCTGGGATTTTAACTAAACATGAAAGTTGTAGCCCTTGGAAAGACCTTTCTAACAAATGGTTATAGGTTTTCATACGAGTCCTATAGCCTCAGGAAAGTCCAGTCGAAGTTGCTGCACAGTACCGCTTAAGTGCACTTTGTTTTCAGGTTAGTGTATAATTTGATCTGGACTCGGTAGAAGGTTGAAACAGGAAAATGTTGAGGTTTTGGTAAACTTAGTGTAATTGTGATCTTGATAAACAAATGCTTGACAGGATTTAGTTGTTAGATCTTTAAGTAAATAAATGGTTTGGTGAAACACGTTTGTACAAACAGTCTGAAGGAGTTTAATAAACAACTGGTTTGGGAAAATTTGGTGAACAAAAGACTTGAAATGATTTGGATGTACAAATGATATTCTTGTAAAGTCTGGTAAGGGCGTGCATGATTATAATCAGGAGAACGAAATAGGTTTTGGATGAGGTAATGCATGGCCATGTGATGAGATAATTGATAGAATATGTAAAGTAGTCCATTGCTTAGAGTTGTGTCTCCCTACGAGCAGCAGTGAGGGATTGGTATGATGTATAAGGTGGCTTGCCACCCGTGTAAATGATGAACCCTTGCGTGGTATGGAAATTTGGAAGTGGTGGAAGTGCAGGTGTGTTTGTCGCACTGGAAGGATGTGTTGATAAGGGACTCAGTGTGGAGCCCTTGCATGCTATAGAGCACGAGATGTGAATAAAAAAAAGGGACTCAGTGTGGAGCCCTTGAGTGTTGTTGAGTACTGGATTGTTGATTGTAAGGCCATGTAAAATTGCATGCGGTGTGAGTTGACACGCAGTGTCATAATCCAGGGTTAAGGATAGTGTGGCAGGTCTACGGGCTTGCTAGTCATCACACTGACGGGAGTTGACAGATAGACTTGGATGGTTGGGACTTGGTCCTCGGTACTTAATTCCCGAGGCACCCTCCGTAACAGTGGACGGTTGGCCTTGGTCCTTTAGTGATACACACCCATAGAAACCTTCCATACCATGATGATAGGCTACCCGAGACCCCTTTGAGCCGTAGTATGCATGTGAGCTCCGCTATTGTGTTCTTAGCATTGAGGAGTGCGGAGGCCTAGGCTTGGTAGTGTGGATGCCCGCCTAGTAGTGGAGAAGACCGCTCTACTATCACCATCTAGCCAGACGGATGGCGCCTGAGAGGTTAGCTACCTACTCAAAAAGTGGGAACTACAAGTCTGTGTCGACATGGCAGTGTGCGCGTGTGTGCATGGGTGAGTCATCGCATTGCATTCATAACATTACATTGCATTACATACACAAGATCCTCATCATATAAGTTTATATTGGCACTCTTATATGATGAGTTACTTTACTGTTAAGTTAACCCTTAACTTATATGTCTGTATGGACATTCATATAAGTTAAGTTACTTTCCTATTATAGATCTATATACATGGTAGATGGATATTGCTTTGTAGAACTGCTAGAGTAGAATGTTTATAATGTTTCTATACATTGCTCCTAATACTACACATGATATATAGATTCTCCACCTGCTTGATATTACTTCTTATATATATTGTACCCTCTTCTTTTCTCCTCCCGTTGCCTAGGAGTCGACGGGGGAGTGGATGTGATAGCCATTTAGTATTTATGACTAACGGTTGTTACGTCTTCCTTTTTAGGAGGAAACCCCGTGGATAGAGCAGCAACAAGTTATGCAGGAGGGCAGCCAAGCAAGGGTGACAGAGCCTGTAGTGACGATACCATCGCTGCCGTCAGTTATTTATGTGAGTTCTTAAGTGAATCTTGATGTATCCCATTGGGCAGAGTTTCATTTTGTACTATGATATTATGGAAGCCTTGTTGTTGCTTTTTTTTATTGATGTACTAGTTGGACTTATACGCTTGTATGGATTTTGACTTCTGTTTATATTCTTTATGTTGGGTTAGCAATGATTATATTGATCTTAGCCGACATGATAGGCGTCTTATGGTACAGGTTGACCCGTATGTTGGCGCTACCACAAGGCAGCTGTTCTGGGCTTAAGACTCCCCTTGGTCATGTCTTGTGTTGCGGGAGGGGGGGGGGGGTCTTACAAATTGTATCAACTTGCAACGATCCTCAACTAAATATGTCATTGAATAGTGGTACCACCCCTGCTCGATTAGTCAGTTTGCAGACAAATTGACATAACAGAAGCAATGGTGTGCCAATGTGTAATTCACACTAAGCATGTACAGTCGTTGCCCTATGATTAGCCAACCTGACCTTAGGTTTTTACCTTTATGTATATATTTCGGCGCGTATTGAGCTAGAAGGGGGCACTCCCACCCCTTCCATTCCTACCCAGTTTCATGAATCAGAACTAGGACAAACTCTCACGATGATCCTAGACGCGTTTAGATCCTAGCAGGCCTCGGTACAGTAGCAAGCCCCGGGTTCCAACTAGCTGAGTACCTTTCGAGCCCTATCCCAACCTACTTATCTTGGGATGGAGTTGGCTGTTCGTACTGAAGAATGGCTCGACACGATGGAAGAGTTAATAGATGGAATCATATGCCCAACCAATATGGCAGTAACCTTTCCTGTGTCAGTCTTGGAATTTCATGCGAAGAGGTGGTGGAAATGCCTCATGGGTTCCACCTTCCAAGGCTGAGTATATACATAGATTAGTTGGAATGTGTTTTTTGAAGCCTTCTTGGAACAATTCTGTTGGGTCCATTGATCCACATGGCCAAAATTTGTAAGAAGTCAAACAAGTCAATGACGCACACTAGTTATATTTGATGTGTGTTTGATTTTATGCATGCAAGTAGATACCAATCAAGCTGGTGGACATGCAGGAATTTGCCTAAGTCCATAGGAGTTGAGTGAAGCAAGCTCACTCAATGTCAGGTGTAGGGTGAACACTTGAAGAATTGTCTAAGGACAAAAGTGTCAAGACAAAAGTGTCAAGATAATTCAGACAGATGTGTCGAGACAAAGATGTCGACACCTCTATTGGAGAAGTGTCGAGACAGCTCAGGACAGTAGTGTTGAGACAACTCAACTGTCTTGACACAGAGAAGATCAAAAAAGCAGCTAAGATCACAGGCATTGAGTGAAGTCTATTCACTCAATGCCATGTAAGTAAAATCGTTGAATATAGCTAGGTCAGTCTAAGCTTAACATTTGGCTTGTTGAAAATGTGGCTAAGGTCACAGGCATTGAATGTAGTTTACTCACTCAATGCCTTACAAAAAAAAGCTGTGAGACAGGCTGAGATAGTCAAAGCCTTAAGAGAAACTGGCTGAGAAGTGGCTAAGTCCATAGACGTTGAGTGAAGTCCACTCACTTGATGCCATAACATAAAATTCATTGAGTATTGCTAAGATAGTCAAAGCCGCAGAAAATCTGTGTATAATTTTGACTAAGTTCACAGGCGTTGAGTGTAGCTCACTCACTCAACACCATGGGGCAATAGCGTTGACTTACTCTCATCCAGTCAGAACCAGTGTTTACTAACACAAAAAATGTCTAAGTCCAATTGCATTCTGTGTAGCTTACTCACTCAATGCCAGATAACTAAAAAATATCTGTTAAGTAGTTTGGCGTTGAGTGAAGCTTACTCACTCAATGCCAAGGGACAAATTCTATCTAAAGTATTATGGCGTTGAGTGATGAAGGCTCACTCAACGCTTAGTGACAGAAAGTTTGTCTAAGGCAAAAAGCGTTGAGTGATGAAGACACGTTCAACGCTCTCAAAGCCAGGTGACTAGAAATATTTCTAAGTGGCATGGTGTTGAGTGAAGCTTACTTACTCAACGCCAAGAGGCATAAGATTTCTCTAAGTGCTTTGGCGTTGAGTGATGCTTACTCACTCAACGCCTAATGACTGAAATATTTTTCTAAGTGTTTTGGCACTGAGTGATGGTTGCTCACTCAACGACTATTGACAAAAATTTTGTCTAAGTGTTTTAGCGCTGAGTGATGCTTACTTACTCAACGCCTATACTACTGATGCTTGATTTTGGCTAAGGCCACAGATTGTGATGTCAGCATGAGTCAACAAAAGTCAACGCAATTCAAATTTATTGCGGGAAAGATGGAGCAAGCCATTGATGGCGTCGGCAGCCAACTCTTGTCATCTTCTGCAAATGGAAGGTGGTAAATCGGCAATTAAGGCTTTGGGCCCCACAGTGCAAAGAGCTGTTGTTCGACAAGCAATAAAAGGGAAAGATTGGCTGGGTCGACATCTAGCAATTTGGGTTTTCTGAATATGCCATTGCGGCTGAGCATCGTCTTCTTCCTCGCCATTGCTGTCGAGCCAGAAGGACCTGTTCAATTCAGTCAACCTGAAAGCAGAAAGAGATAGCTAAAGTAATCATCATCTATGACATCAGGTTTAGAAGAGAATTCTGTGATGGCAGATCATACAAGCTCTGCAAGAGAAGGTTGCTGACTAAAGAAGATTCTAACTTTCAAATCCAGTATCTTCATTAACAAAAGCTTGGACTGAAATCTGCTCATTCCAGGAAGAAGTGGACACAGAGTACTTATCTGGTGTCAAATCCAAACCAAACAACCTTTTAATCTTTCTGTTGGATCCTGTCTAGGATCTGAGTTGTAAGCCTTTCTGTATAAGGCCGAGTGTTAGGATTTAGTGTTGAGTATGAGGTTGTAGGCCTAATTTATTAAGGCTGAGTATAGGATCCATTTTGGATCTGAGTGTAGGGCTACCCTCCTAGCCTGAGAGGTAGGGTTGTTGGTCTGAGGTAGGTGGTTGTTTAGCCACTGAGTTGTAGGGCCTTGTGCCTGAGGAGTATGACTTGGAGGAGACTGAGTGGTCCTGGAAGATCAAGTTGTAAGCTCATAAGGAGCCGAGTTTTGGGGGAAAAACCTATTCACCTCGCCCCCCTCTAGGTATTTAGCTAACCTTGAAAACAAAACTTTCAAGTGGTAACAGAGGGAGGTTACTCAAAGTAGACTTAATAGTTTGAGTAGATCTCCATGGTCAGCAGGGAAATCATTCCTTATGGGTTCAGGAGTGATCTATAAGGAGCTAGGTGCCTTGAAGCTTCCCATCTGTAGGAAGGATGGTTTTGGCATCTGGAAGGAGAGGATTAGGCTGTTTATGGAGGCAGCTGACCCTAAAATCTTCATTATAGTCAAAGATGGGCCTTTCATCCCTATGAAAGTTTCTACTCTGGATGCAAATGTTCAGACCCCCAAGACCTACTATGAAATTACAAAGGATGAAGTCATCTTGGCCACTATAGACAAGAGGGCACAAAATATAATAGTTAGTGCCACAGATGACTCCACCTTTCAAAATCTGGTACACTGCATGACTGCTAAGGAGATGTGGGACACACTAGTGGTCTATATACAGAGTACTGAGGAAGTAAGAGACAATAGAAATTCCATGCTTAATCAAGAGTATGAGTCATTCAGGCAGAACAAGACTGATAGCATAACTGAGTACTATGAAAGATTCTTCAGGATTGTCAATGAGCTAAGGATATATGGAAGAGTCTTCAACACTTATGTGCTGAATAGAAAGTTTCTCAAGTCCCTAACTAGAGACTGGGATACTAAAATCTGCGCCATCAGAGAGGTGGCAAAGCTAGCTGACACTCCACCAACAACACTGTTTTGGAAGCTACTATCCTATGAAATGCAGCTAATAGCCAGGAAAAGAGGAGGAGAAAGTCAGCAAGTCCCAGGCTAAAGAAAAATATGTGGCCTTCAAAGCTAAAGCCACAAGGAGGAGTAGAATGAAGACACCTTCCCCACCAAGGAGGGATACTAAATCTGACTCAGAAAAATATGAGACCAGCACATCAGACCTCCAGATGTTTGATGAAGACTTTGTTGCCTTCTCCAGCCAGTTCCACAAATTTATGAAGAAAAAGCACTGGAGAAGCAGGCCCTCCTCCTCCTCTCATCCCAAAGAAGACTACTACATGGGCAGAAGAAATCCTCTAAGGAGGACAAGTATGGTTCTAAACCTAATATACATGATTCTTCTAAAGTGGTTTGCTATTAGTGCAGCAAGCCAGGGCATGTAATAGCCGACTGCCCTGTCAAAAGAAAGGAGTCTGGTGAGAAGAAGTACATCAAGAAAAAGGGCAAGAAGGAGAAATCCTTCATATCTAAGAAGAAAAAGAGCTGGACTAACTCTTCCTCTTCAGAGTCAGAAAGAGAAGAGGATGATGAAGCCTATATTGGGCTGTACTCTGCTGAAGTAGAAGTTGAAGAAGCAGATTTCATTGAGATGCTGGCTATTATTACTAAAGAAGCTCATCTTGCTACCAGGAATGAAGTCAGGGCCCCTTTATCACATTCAGATGGTGATACAGAGGTGGATGAAGAAGAAGAAGAAGAAGAAAGCTGCTGCTATGTCCTAATGGCTATGTCAGATGAATAATCCAGCTTGGGACATCCTGGTCAATCAAAGGTACATTCTCAGTCTAGTCACTCCACTAAAATTGGCTATGAAACTAGTCCTGATTCAGATGCATCTAAATCCTGTGATGAAGATGGGTTTAAATCAGAGGAAGATGTCAATTCTGTAATTGACAAATATGGTGTCTTGCTGAATGCTTTAAGAAAAGCAAGATGCTGGCGAAGGAGCAGGATAAGGAAATATCCTCCATTCAGCTTGATGCTTCCCAACATGCAGAATTGCTTGATCAGAAAATGAAAGAGATCAGTGAGCTGGAAACTATCTCCTTTATTTATATAGGTACCATAGTGTACCAGGAAAATAGAATAAGAGACCTGGAAGTGCTGTTGGAGAGGGAGAAGAGAATAGTGGCTAACTATTCAAAGCCTAGTTCAGTGCTTCCCTTGATAGACACCTTCACTTCCCAAAAGGGTAAGAAGGGGTTGGGATTCAAGGGATCCAAAAGAGTTGCCAATCCTAAAGGAAAGGGCAAGGCTCCTGCACAGCCATTGGCCTCAAAGCCTCCTGTTTCATTCAAGAGAATGGTGCTACGTTCGAACAGGTATGACCTAAAGAGCACCTATGGTCACTGGAAGAATGGTAGTTCCACTAGTTTGAGCAAAGATTCTCCATACTGTAGTGGTAGATATAGCAAGGGTGCAAGTGCCTTCAAGGCAGACCATGAGGAAATACAAATGGACCAAACTGGACCATTTATGTTTGGTGCATCAGTCCCTTCACACAAGGGTAAAGTTGCATACTGTTCTCAGGACATTCCAACCCAATCTAAGACTAAGGGCAAATCTACCAGTAGACCAGACTTAGGCATCTCCGAGGCAATCAGGAGTATACTCTCTGAAAAGAAAGCAGCTGCTGGTAGGGATCAAGATATCCCAAGCACTTCTACTGCCAGAACTACCACTGGCCAAACTGGGGCTGGGAAAAAAAGAACAGGACTACTGGTGCACCTTCTTAGACTGAGAGCTGCTATCAATATAGCCACTAGACCAGCTCTTAAAAGAAGGTACAATATCTATGAGTGCTGGTGCTGTGGCAAAGTGGGCCACTATGCTATAAATTGCTGGCATAATACAAGTGCGCCAGGAGCAAGAGAGAGCTTACCAGTCAGAAGTGTTGTAGGTAGGCAAGTTTATTATCAGACTAACATGCACCTAGGACCCAATAAGAATTGGGGTCATAAGGTTAACTGATTTATGCTTTGCAGGTTAGTCCAAGTTGTCATTCCCCTAAATGGAACTTGGAAAGTGGGTGTTCCAGGTACATGACTGAAACAAGGAGCATGCTGAAGGAGTACACTCTAGTAAAGAATGGACCCAAAGTCATCTTTGGTGGTTCAGAAAAGGGAGTGACCAAAGGGTTTGGCAAGATATCAAATGCCATAATCACTACCACACAAGTAGCTTATGTGAAAGGGTTGCAACACAACCTAATAAGCATAAGCCAAATATGTGATCTTGGCTATGACATTTCTTTCCTCAAGGATGAGTGACAAATTAGGAGGTAAAGTTACCAAGGGGTCATCTTGACAAGCACTAGGAGAGGAAATATCTATTGTATAAATTTTGATTGTGAAAGTAAGGACTCTCCCATATGCCTAGTTACAGATGAGAAAGCCTCATATTGTGTCCAATGGCACAAGAGGCTGGATCATCTGAACTACAAGGCCATAGACAAACTCTTTAGTGAAGAGTTAGTCAGAAATGGCCCCAAGTTGAAATGTACTAAGGAGGGTATCTTCTCTGCATTCCAAAAGGGAAAACAGACCAAGACCTCCTTGAAGAGCATTGGGGACAAAGTTTCAGTGAGGTGCTTATACCTCTTGCATATGGACTTATTTGGTCCTATGCCAGTTCAAAGTCTAGATAGGAAAGTCTATATCCTTGTGGTTGTTGATGACTTTTCTAGGTTTGCTCGGGTGTTCTTTCTAAAGAGAAAGGATGAAACCCTTGAAGTATTCAAGAATTTTGTCAAGCAGATACAGAATAAACTAGACAGCACTGTGGTCAAAATCAAAAGTGACCATGAGACTGAATTTCAGTCTGCATGCATGATAAGGTTCTGTGAAGAGCAAGGGATTCACTAGGAATTATCCTCTCTCAGAACACCCCAACAAAATGGAATTGCTGAGAGGAAAAACAGAACCCTCATAAAGGCTGGTAGGACCTTGTTAAGTGACACATATCTACTAGAATATTTCTGGGCTGAGGCAGCTAACACTGCATGCCATGTCCTTAACAGGGATTCTATCACCAAAAGCCATAAGAAGGCTCCCTATGAGATCTTGGAAGGAAGAAAACCAAACTTGTCCTACTTCAGGATCTTTGGTATCAAGTGCTATGTATTGAACAATAAAAAGTCCTATGTAACTAAGTTTGCTTCCAAGTCCAATGAAGGTATCTTTGTTGGGTACAATAACAACAGTAGGGCATATAGGATCTAGAACTTGACATGTCAAGTTGTAAAAGAGACAGTTCATATTGTTTTTGATGAATCAAATATGATTAACACTGAGCTGCCTAGCTCCTCTTCCAGTTCTGCAGGCCTAGAGCAAGTGATGGACAAGCTTACCATCAATGAAGATGCTCCAGCAGTCCAAGAAAAGAGAAAGGATTTGTGTTATCCAGAGGGAGATCAAGACTCACAAGTTGAGGATGAAGAATAGCCAGCTGAAGACAATGAAGAACAACCAGCTGAATTTAGATTGCCTCCACCTGTAAGGAATCTGAGGGACCATCTAGCCAACCAAATCATTGGTGATGCAAGATATGGATTCCAGAATAGAATCAAGTGTATCAACACAGCTCTCTACTCAAGCTATCTGTCTCAAGAAGAGCCCAAAAATTTTGAAGAAGCAATCAAAGATCAATTCTGGATTAGAACAATGCAGGAAGAACTGAACCAGTTCAAGAGGTGTAGAGTCTGGAAGCTGGTTCCCAGACCTAAGAGACATAATGTTATAGGAACTAAGTAGATATACAGGAATAAGTTAGATGAGAATGACATTATTGTCAGGAACAAGGATAGACAGGTGGCTAAAGGATACAAGCAAGAAGAAGGAATAGATTTTGACCAGATATTTTCCCTAGTGGCCAGATTAGAAGCAATAAGTCTCTTCCTTGCATTTGCTGCCTATCAAGGATTCAAAGTTTACCAGTGGATGTAAAGTATGCCTTCCTGAATGGGGACTTAAAGGAGGAAGTATATGTAGAACAACCATCAGGTTTTGTTGACTCTAACTCCCCTGACTTTGTTTATAGGCTTAGGAAAGCTCTATATGACTTGAAGCAAGCCCCTAGAGCATTGTATGAGACTTTGTCTAGTTTCCTCATTGAAAATAAATTTTCAAGGGGGAAAATAGACAAGACCATATTCCTAAGGGAATCAAAGGGCAAGATCATCCTAGTCCAGATATATGTTGATGACATTATCTTTGGATCTACTGATGACAACCTTTGCAGGAAGTTTTCTAAACTTATGCAAGGGAAGTTTGAGATAAGTAGTATGGGTGAGCTCTAGTTCTTCTTGGGTCTCCAAGTTAGACAAACTGATGATGGACTTGTCCATATCCCAGTCTAAGTTCACCAGGCAGTTGATTAAGAAATATGAAATGGAGAATGTCTCCATCATGAAAACTCCCATGGGTACAAGTATGCCTTTAAACAAAGATGAAGTAGGGAAACCTGTTGATGAAACTTTGTATAAAGGGATAATTGGCTCCCTCCTATACCTCACTTGCAAGTAGGCCTGACATCATGTATGTTACATATGTCTGTGCTAGGTATTAGGCCTGCCCTAAAGAATCTCACTACTCTGCTGTAAAGAGGATCTTGATATATCTTAAGGGCACACTAGATCTTGGCCTATGGTACCCTAAAAATAGGGATTTTGAACTAACAGGTTATTCAGATGCTGATTTTGTAGGATGCAAAGAGGACAGGAAGAGCACTACATGCACCTGTCAGTTCTTAGGCAGAAAAACTAGTGTCTTGGAGCAGCAAGAAGCAAACAAGTGTTACTATATCAACTATAGAGTTAGAGTACATTTCAACAGGTCGCTGATATGCTCAGTTGTTGTGGATTCAACATCAACTCCAGGACTATGACATCAAGGTAAGTAGAACACCTCTTTATTGTGATTCTACTAGTGCTATTGCTATTGCTAGGAATCCTGTCTCACACAGCAGGACTAAGCATATAGAAATTAGATATCATGTTATTAGGGAGCATGTGAAAAAGGAAGATATCAGTCTTGAGTTTGTCCCCACAGACAAGCAAGTGGCTGTCATCTTCACTAAGCCACTAGATGAAGCAAAGTTCAACACCTTCAAGTTTGAGTTGGGTATGTTGAACCTAGTCTAGCTTCAATCACTCCTTATAAATTTAGTTTTGATGTAGGATATGTTCTTCTTGCAGGATATGAAGATCTTAAGTGGAAAAAAGATCAAAGTGACCATCAGTAAACTGATTGCATAAGTGGCTCCTATTGAGGGGGAGCAAGTCTAGCAGCTGTAGGAGCAGAATCAGTTTATATAAAGAGTTAGCTAGCAGCTGTACCAAAGGGGATCAACTGCAAATAGATAGAGGGAGAAGTACAAGCCACCTCTTCCTTGACTATTCTTCAGAAGTCAAAAAGGGGGGAGAGAAGAAAACTCATATAGTATCAAAGGGCTTCAAAGATTGATCAGGTGTAGTGTGATCAAGTGGGATCAAATCCAGGGGGAGAAAGAAATGCTGCTCTGATCAAGTGATATCCGATTTTGGGAGAACATCATTCAAGTGATATCACACAACATGCAACAAAATAGGGGGAGCAAGTGATGCTCACCAAACAGGCAGGAAATGTGGTAACCTTTCTAGATCTGTTATGTTATAGTAGTTCATTTTATTACTGCATGGGTGATGTGCGCCTTTGACTAAGAAATGTAAACAATTTGAATAAGGGTTTTGACTTCTTCAAATAGGGGGAGATTATTGGGTTTATTGATTTACAAGGACCAGATTTGTAAGAAGTCAAACAAGCCTATGGCACACACACTAGTTGTATTTGATGTGTGTTTGAGTTTATGCATGCATGTAGATTCCAAGCAAGCTGGTGGACAGGAAAGAATTTTCCTAAGTCTACAGGCGTTGAGTGAAGAAAGCTCACTCAACGCCAGGTGCAGGGTGAACACTTGAAGAAATTTCTAAGGACAAAAGTGTTGAGAAAAAAGTGTCGAGACAATTTAGACAGATGTGTTGAGACAAAGATCTCGACACCTTTATAGTAGAAGTGTCGAGACAGCTCAGGATAGTAGTGTCGAGACAACTCAACTGTATTGACATAGTGAAGATCATAAAAACTAGCTAAGTACACCAGCGTTGAGTGAAGTCTATTCACTCAATGCCAGCTAAGTAAAATCGTTAAATATAGCTAGGTTAGTCTAAGCTTAACATTTGCTAGCTGAAAATGTGGCTAAGGCTACAGGCATTGAGTATAGTTTACTCACTCAATGCCTTACATAAAAAAGCTGTGAGACAGGCTGAGACAGTCAAATCCTTAATAGAAACTGGCTGAGAAGTGGCGAAGTCCACAGGCATTGAGTGAAGTCCACTCACTCAATGCCATAGCATCAAAATTGTTGAGTATTGTTAAGATAGTCGAAGCCACAAAAAATCTATGTTGAACTTTGACTAAGTACACAGGCATTGAGTATAGCTCACTCACTCAACGCTATGTGGCAATAACATTGACTGACTCTCATCCAGTCAGAACCAGTGTTTTTTGATACAGAAAATTTGCTAAGTCCAAATGTGTTGAGTGTAGCTTACTCACTCAACGCTAGATAACTGAAAAATATCTGTTAAGTAGTTTGGCGTCGAGTGAAGCTTACTCACTCAATGCCAAGGGACAAATTCTGTCTAAAGTATTATGGTGTTGAGTGATGAAGGCTCACTCAACGCTTAGTGATAGAAAGTTTGGCTAAGGCAAAAATCATTGACTGATGAAGGCACACTCAACGCTCTCAAAGCCAAGTGACTAGAATTATTTCTAAGTGGCTTGGCGCTGAGTGAAGCTTACTCACTCAACTCCAAGAGGAAGAAAGATTTCTCAAAGTGTTTTGGCATTGAGTGACGCTTACTCACTTAACGCCTAATGATTGAATTTTTTTTCCTAAGTGTTTTGGCACTGAGTGATGGTTGCTCACTCAACGCCTAGTGACAGAATTTTGTCTAAGTATTTTAGCGCTGAATGATGCTTACTCACTCAACGTCTATACTATTGATGCTTGATTTTGGCTAAGTCCACAGATGGTGACATCAGCTTGAGTCAGCAAAAGTCAACAAAGTCAACACAATTCAAATTCGTTGCGGGAAAGATGGAGCAAGCCATTGATGGCGCCGGCGGGCAGCGCGCTCTTGTCATCTTCTATAAATGGAAGGTGGTAAATCGGTAATTAAGGCTGGGCCCCACAGCGCAAAGAGCCGTTGTTCGACAAGCTATAAAAGGGAAAGATTGGCTGGGTTAACAACAAGAAATTAGTGTTTTCTGAATACACGATTACAGCTGAGCATCATCTTCTTCCTCGCCATTGCTGCCGAGCTAAGAGGACCTGTTCAGTTCAGTCAACCTGAAAGTAGAAATAGATAGCTAATGCAATCATCATCTGCGATAGCTGGTTCAGAAGCGAATTTTGAGAAGGCCGATCATACAAGCTCTGCAAGAGAAGTTTGCTGACTGAAGAGATTCTAACTATCAAATCCAGTGTCTTCATCAGTAAAAGCTTGGACTAAAATCTGCTCACTCCAGGAAGAAGTGGACACAAATTACTTCTCTGGTGTCAAATCCAAAACAAACACCTTTTAATCTTTCTGTAGGATCCTGTCTAGGATCTGAGTTGTAATGCCTTTCTGTATAAGGCCGAGTGTTAGGATTCAGTATTGAGTCTGAGGTTGTAGGCCTAATTTATAAAGGCCGAGTGTAGGATCCATTTTTTGATCTGAGTGTAGGGTTGTCCACCCAGCCTGAGAGGTATGGTCGTTGGCCCGAGGTAGGTTGTTGTTTAGCCACTAAGTTGTAAGGCCTTATGCCTGAGGAGTATGTCTTGGAGGAGACTGAGTGGACCTGCGGTATCAATTTATAAGCTCATAAGGTGTCGAGTTTTGGGGGAAGATCATGAAATAACACACTATTAGAGAGGCGCAGAGGGACAGTGGATGTACACAAGATCGAGGAACCACTATAAACAGCTGTGTCATTTGTGATTTATCTTAAAAGCTAAACATAACCTAATCACAAAGTACAACTATCTGGTAAAAACAAAAAAGACTTAAAAGTAAGACCAAAAACCTATTCCAGACTGTTTGCTGGTTCGTATAAATGTGTATGTACACTCGACGATTTTGACTTAAGAGGATTTTTCCATCCCAGACTGTTTGCTGGTTCATATAACTAGGCTGGACCAGGTTTTTGGTAAATGCTCCAAATGACTTATCTGGACCCGGTCTTTTCAAGAGGACTTATTTAAAGTAATAATAAGCGGTCCAATGTTAGAGTGACATGTGGAAAAGCAATCTAACCCTAATT
The DNA here is from genome assembly GCA_039513925.1 of Platanthera zijinensis. Classification (NCBI taxonomy): domain Eukaryota; kingdom Viridiplantae; phylum Streptophyta; class Magnoliopsida; order Asparagales; family Orchidaceae; genus Platanthera; species Platanthera zijinensis. The sequence continues at coordinate 99,832,652 of CM077095.1, read as the reverse complement.
CTTCTTATAAAAGAAGACTTGCGGAAAACCCTAGCCATCACTTCATGCTCTTGCCGAGCAGTTACTTGCCGAACCCGACGAGAGAAAGAAGGCCGTCGGTGTGTGATTTTCTGGAGGAAAGACTTCTCCTTTCCATGAAGAACATCACCAATGAGGAAGAAGATGCCGCCAAGAAGGATAACGAGTTCCATGGCCGGAAACGAGGTGAGGTTCCTACCCTCTCCCTTGGTGCTAGATCTTTAGTTATTATTCCTAGAAGAGATGTCGACTCAAAAGAGTTTGACTTGTGAGAGATGAAGATCTCCTAGGAAAAGACCATACTAGGACCCTGTCCTAGAGATTGATAGTCCTCAACCTCTCCTCTCTTCGATGTGAAGTTGATGGACTTGGTTTCATGAAGAAATATGGTCTGTTGAGGGTGAATAAGGGAGGAGTAAAGTCAAAGTATAGTCTTGAACAAATAACTAGAGGAAGAAGATGAACCGATGTCGTTCATCTTGCTTTAAGATGCATGAAGAAATCTATTTTCTGTGCGCAACAAACTTCAGGGCCGTTTTAAGTATGATATGGCCAAACCTGGGCTTTTGACTAAACACAAAAGTCGTAGCCCTTGGAAAGACTTTTCTAACGGATGGTTACACGTTTTCATACGAGTCCTGTAGCATTTGGAAAGTTCAGTCAAAGTTGCTGCACAATACCACTTAAGTGCACTTTATTTTCAAGTTAGTGTATAATCAGATCTGGGCTTGGTAGAAGATTGAAACAGGAAAATGTTGAGGTTTTGGTGAACTTAGTGTAATTGTGATCGTGATAAACAAATGCTTGATAAGATTCAGTTGTTAGATCTTTAAGTAAACAAATTGTTTGGTGAAACACGTTTGTACAAACGGTCTGAAGGAATTTAATAAACAACTGGTTTGGGAAAATTTGGTGAACAAAAGACTTGAAACGATTTGGATGTACAAATGATATTCTTGTGAACTCTGATAAGGACGTGCATGATTATAATCAGGAGATTGAATTATGTTTTGGATAAGGTAATGCATGGCGATGTGATGAGAAAATTGATGGAATGTGTAAAGTAGTCCACTACTTAGAGTTGTGTGTCCCTACGGGAAGTAGTGAGGGATTTATATGTTGTATAAGGTGGCTTGCCACCTGTGTAAATGATGAACCCTTATGTGGTATGGAAATGTGGAAGGGTTAAAAGTGTGGGTGTGTTTGCCAGACTAGAAGGATGTGTTGATAAGGGACTCGATGTGGAGCACTTGCGTGCTATTGAGCAAGGGATGTGAATAAAAAGGGGACTCAGTGGGGAGCCCTTGAGTGCTATTGAGCACTGGATTGTTGATGGAAAGGCCATATGGAATTGCATGTTGTGTGAGTTGACACGCAGTGTCATAATCCTGGGTTAAGGATAGTGTGGCAGCTCAATGGGCTCGCCAGTTGTCACACCGACGGGAGTTGACAGATAGACTTGGACGGTTAGGCCTTGGTACTCGGTGCTTACTTCCCGAGGCACCCTCCGTGCCAGTGGATGGTTAGCATTGGTCCTTTGGTGATACGCTCCCAGAGGAACCTTCTGTGCCATGATGTTAGGCCAGCATATGGATATGTTCTTGGTGCACATCTATCCAAGACCCCTCTGAGACGTAGTACGCATGTGAGCTCTGTTGTTGTGTTCTTAGCATTGAAACGTTTGTAGGCCAAGACTTAGTAGTGTGGAGACCCGCCTAGTAGTGGAGAAGCCCACTCTACTATCACTATTTGGCCACGATGGATGGAGCCTGAGAGGTTAGCTATCTGCTCGAAAAGTGGGAACTACAAGTCTGTGTCGACATAGCAGTGCACATATGTGTGCATGGGTGAGTTATCACATTGCATTCATAACATTATATTATATTACATACACAAGACCCTCATCATATAAGTTTTTATGAGCACTCTTATATGATGAGTTACTTTACTGTTAAGCCGACCCTTAACTTATATGTCTGTATGGGCATTCATATAAGTTAAGTTACTTTCCTGTTATAGATCTATATACTTGGTAGATGTAAATTGCTTTATAGAACTGCTAGAGTAGAATGTTTATTATGTTGCTATACATTGCTGCTAATACTACTCATGATATATAGATTCTCCACCTGCTTGATATTACTGTTTATATATATTGTACAAACTTCTTTTCTCCGCCCAGTGCCTAGGAGTCACTGGGGGGAGCGGATGTGATAGCCACTTAGTCTTTATGACTAAGAGTTGCTACGTCTTCCTTTTTAGGAGGAAACCCCACAGATAGAGCAACAATAGGTAATGCAGGAGGGAAGACAGACCAGGGTGATAGGGCCTGAAGTGATAATACCATCGCTGCCGTCAGTTACTGATGTGAGTTTTTGAGTGACTCTTGATGTAACCCTTTTGGCAGAGTTTCATTTTGTACTATGATATTATAAAAGACTTATTGTTGCTTCTTTTTATTGATGTACTAGTTGGACTTATGTGCTTGTGTGGATTTTGACTTCTGTTTATATTCTTTATGTTGGGTTGACATTGATGATATTGATATTAGTCGGCGGGATATACATCTTGTGGTACAGGTCGACACGTGTGTTGGCGGTACCGCAAGGCGGCTGTTCTGGTCATAAGACCCCCCTTGGCCGTATCTTATGTTCCAGGCGGGTGGGGGGGGAGGGGGTCTTAAAGAGCAGCTTCCTTGTTCTTATTTCTTCCAACCACTATCTGACTTAAGGTGAGTTTACTAGTAGAAGAGCTTGGTTTATCTTTTGTTCTACCAACAATGGTCATCTTTACAGAAGACATACTATTGATGGCCACAGAGATACCCAAGTTAGGCTTGCTGATGGACTTGCCCTTGGTCTGAGTGTGTGGTGAGAGATCCTGAGAAAAGTCCATTGCTTTATTCTTGAGTGTGGGGACTGGTGCACAAAACACAAATGGTCCATGATGGGCCCTTTGAATTTCCTTATGTGGGGCCTTGAAGCCACTCAACCCCTTGCTATATATTCCACCATAGTTGTGAACATTTTTGTTCACAATAGTAGATCTACCATTCAACCAGTGACCATAGATGCTTTCTTGGTCATACCTATTTGAAGGTAACATCACTTTCCTAAAAGAGATGGGAGGCATTGATGCCAGGGACTGAACATGGAGCTTTGCCTTTCCCTTTGGAATGAGCAAATCTAGTGTTCTCCTTAAACCCAATACCTCTCTTATTCCTTTGATAGGTAAAAGAGTCTATTAGGGGCAATACAATATTGGGCTTTAAATAACTAGCCACAATCCTTTTTTCCCTTTAGAGATTTTCCTCAAGATCCATAATGATAATGTTCTTGTTGTTGATGGTCCCAATCTAGATGATTGAGATGACCTTTAGTTAGCTGACTTCCCTTATTTTTTGATCCAGCAAGGATGCTGGCTCAAACTACTGGGAAGAAGCTAGTTGTGCGGAGATAATCTTCTCAGCCTACTTCTTGGCCAACTTATTGGTTCTTTTCAAAGCATCCAAAAAGGCACCATACTTGTCAATCAATTGATTGACGTCTTCATAAGATTCTGGCTCGTCTTCATTATAGGATGAGGATACATCATAATTGGGACTAGTCTCATAGTCTGAATCAGAAGAGGAGCTAGATAGAGATTATACGTTGTTTGGACCAGGCTGATCCTTGCTAGATTCCTCATCTGACAATGCCATTAGCCCATAGCTACTGTATACATATTCATCCTCCTCAGTGTCACTGTATGAATGTGATAGACGGGCCCTAATACATATCCTTACATTAGGATAGTCTTTTTTCTTCATCAGCAACAACACCAAGAAGCCCAATATAGGCTTCTTCTTCTGGGTCTGAAGAAGATGAATCACTCTAACTCCAGCTCTTTTCATTCTTAGCAAGGAAGTTCTTTTCCTTCTTGCCCTTGAGATGGTGGTGCTTCTTCTCACTAGTCTCCTTTCTCTTTACAGAACAATCAACTATGACATGTCCTGACTTTCTGCAGTAATATCATACAATTTTAGAGGAAACATGTTTACTAGGTTTAGATTCATAGGTGTCTCCCTTGGAGTTTTTCTTCTCAGCCTTGTAGTGGTCCTTCTTGTGATGAGAGGAGGAGGAAGGTCTGCTTCTCCATTGCTTCCTCTTCATCATCTTCTGAAATGGCCTTGAGAAGGCAGCAAATTCTCCATCAGACATGTTGCTATCTAATGAGCTTGGCTCTGTGTTGTCTGATTTAGCAGGCCTCCTTGGGGGAGAGGTAATCCTCTCTTTGCTCTTCTTAGACTCTCTGCTTCGAAGGACACAATATTTTCCTTGTCCTGAGATTTGCTGATGATCTCCTCCTCCTTCCTGGCAGATTGCTGCATCTCATAGGAGAGAAGCTTCCCAAATAGTGTGTGAGGGGGAGTATCAACTAGCTTTGCCACCTCACTAATGGCACAGATCTTGGTGTCCCAGTCTCTAGTTAGTGATCTAAGGAACTTATCATTTAGCTCATAATGGCTGAATACCCTCCCATATGTCATCAGCAAATTCACTATTCCGAAGAATTTTTCATAGCAATCAGCTATGCTATCCTTCTTATTCTGCCTGAAGGCCTCATACTCTTGGTTGAGTAGGGATTTCTTATCATCCCTGACTTCTTTAGTACTTTCCATGCAGACCACCAATGTTTCCCACATTTCCTTGAAAGTTCTGCAATGGATATGGTTCTGTAAAGTTGAGTCATCAATGACCCTAATAATTATTTTTTGTGCCCTCTTATCCATTGTAGTCAATATGACCTCATCCTTGGTCATCTCAAAGTATTTCTTAAGTGTCTGGACAGTTGCATCTACAACTGAGACCTTCATGGGGATGAAAGGTCCCTCTTGAACTGTTATAATGATTCTTGGGTCAAATTCCATGAATAGCCTGACCCTCTCCTTTTTGATCCCAAAGCTCTCCATCCTTGAGATTAGAAGCTTCATGAAACCCATCTCCTTATGGTTCTCTCCTGAACCCATGAGTATATGTTTATGTTACTCTTAGAGATCAACTCAGACTATTAATTACTTTTTGAGCAACCTGCCTCTGATATGACTTGAAATTCTTTAGTTTTATGAGTAGCTAAACACCTAGAGGGGGGGGGGTGAATAGGTTTTTCAGTCTTTTAATACTTTTTGCTTTGTTTCAATGTGTTGTAAGTTTGTTAAGTTAGCTTTCAAGACAATCACACACATCACACATGAATTTTATAGTGGTTCCCCAGATTATGGGTACATCCACTATTCCTCCCACCTTTCTAACATTTTGTTAGACAAGACAACTTCTCCAAACTCAGCTCCTAAGAGCTTACAACTTAGATCCCTCAGGATCTCTCAGTCTCCTCCAAGACCTACCTCAGGCACAAAGAACTACCAGTTAGAGCCAGTAAAGCTCTTATAATTCAATGATCCATAAATCACCTACCTTAGACTTATTTCTAAGTCCAATAACTCAAGTTAGTAGGATAACCCTACAACTCAGATCCACTCCTGGATCCCACCTCAGATTCTCCACTTGAATCCTACCTCAAATCTACAGAAGATCCTACACTCAACTTTTATATATTAGGCTTACACTCGGATCAAATGATCCTATAGAGAGAGTAATGGTTTGTTGATGATGTTTAAATAGCAGAGAAATATTCTCTATGTCTTCATCCTTCTGTGCTGAGATAACTCAGTCCAGTCATCTTCACTGCTCCAGAAAGTGTTCTTCAGGAATATTCAGCTTGAGCTTGTGAAGTAGCTACAACTAGGTCTTGCCTTTGCTACTCCTTCTTTCTCAAAGATGTCTCTCTGAACTTGCTGTCAAGGATGAGAATGACAACAACTATCTTACTAGAATTTTTCAGATCAGTAGTTTGAACAACTTCTCTTGCCTCTTCAATAATATCGAGAGGAAGAAGATGAATTCCACAATATTGGATCCCTAGTTGGATTTGGGCTAGGTTCACTAAATTAGGTTGAGTCTGACCCACATTGTATAGCTAGGGTCAAGTCTAGTAGTCCTAGTGTTTAGGCTAGTAATTAGGTTCAACCTTCATTGACCAGGCAGCAGAGGACATCAACAGTCTCAAGACTTAGAAGATTCAGAAAATAAAATTATCAGTTCGAAGTTCTTCGAACTCAGCTTGATGATCATAGATCTCAGATTAATGAACTCAGAGTTATTTCTCTGAGTTGAGCTCAACGATATTCGAGCTCAGGTCGACGATCTATTCTTTCAGACAGATTCTCAGCTTGACGAACTCAGAACACAGAATTGGCAAGCGATTCTCAGTATGCAGTTCTCTGAGCTCAGGTCGACGAACAGGAATTCTTAGGTCGACGAACTTGGATCTCCAGTCGACGAATTCTGTTCAGAGGTCGACGAATTCTGTCCCTATCCAGAATGAGAAGTTTTCCTTCTGTCCCTTATTTTTTATATTATTTTGTACTAATATTCTTGAGTAATTAATGCTTATATTCTTCCGAATATAGCCATTATTGACAGCATTAATTATGGTCTTCATCAGGTTAATTACTTGCTTATTTTAATGAGATAGTTGGGGAAACTCATTAAAGCAAATATTCCAGCCATTTCATTCTCCAGAGCAATCAGCATTTAATGCAGAAATTCAAATTTCAAAGGATAAATTATCGACTACAAAATATAAAAGAGATTTTCTCTTTTCAGTCAAAACACACTCTGAGCCAGACATTTTTTGGAAGAGAAGATACAACACATAAAGAACATAGAGAGACAGACACTGAACATTCAGAACTCTCTCCAAGTGCAGAAAATATTCTGTTTTCTTCCTTGTCCATTCTGAAGACTGAAGAAGAACAATCATCACTATCAAGAGTCTTCTTCAACCTTCTTCTCCAGGAAGTTTCAAGGACAACTCATCTTGATTCAGTCAAAAAGTTCCATGATTGTTTTCAGGCAAGGATGAAGGCCTACACCCTGAGTGTAACATCCCATTTTCAAATTGGACCCCCCTAGGAGTGACTTGAGCATGACTAGGTCCTATGAGTTAACCTAGATGAGCCCAGGAGACCAAGTGACCTAAAAACCTAGATGAGACTCACTTGGTCTGCAAATAGCAATTTTCAAAACTCTGATTTTGGGTGGCCTAGTAGGTTCATTTTGACTCTAAAAATCCCCTTAGACCTAATGTGGGCTCAATAAGTCACCAAGGACCCCTTGGGGTCAACCCAAATGGTCATGTTGACCAAAGTCAACTCTAGCACTAAAATGGTCAAAGTGCCCTTACTAAAGGGCAAGTGACCTCCAAGATGCCCTAACAACCCTACCCACCCCTACCTAGACTTTAGGGGAGGCTAATAGGTCACCAAGGACCCATTGGTGGTGACCCAAAAGGCCAAATTGACCAAAGTCAACCCAAGCCCTAATTTGGTCAAACTAGCCCAAATAGGCTAACTCAAGTCCAAGCTCAATCCACTTGGGCTAACCCTGTTTGATGAGTTTAAAAATGGGTGTATTTAGGCTGGACCCACCAGCAATATCATCCATGATGATTAGGAGAGAGAAAAAAATGGGATTTTCCCCATTATTTAAGAGAGAAGAAAAATAGGAGAGAGAAAATAATAGGTTCATGGAGAAGATGAGCCTCCCTCACTCTTGTGAGTTCATGTAAAAAAATAAATGGCCTTAGTGGGCTGCCATTAGAGGGGTGAGATGAGGAGTTTTCAGTTTGGGGGTGGGAGGAGAGAGAAATATTGAAAGAGAAGTTGAAGAGGGTGGGGCTCGGCCAAGAGAGGCTGAAAGCATGCCTTTATGGCTGCATTCAACTCCTCTAGAGAAGAGGAGTTGATGCAGCCGTTTCCCAGCCTTCAAGAGGGCTGTTTCAACCCCCCTCTCCTCAAACCGAGCCACCCCTTTAATGGGCTTGATGGCATTGAAGGATCCAGCCCTCCCCCTCCCCTCTCTTCCTTCTTAACCTCCATCTGTGAGCAAGAGAGAGTTTCTCGAAACCCTAACAGAGGAGCAAGTGGTGGTCGGAGCAAGAGAAGGAGAAAACGCCGCCGCCGCCGTCGCCATGGCCCCTCGCCGATCTACACGTCGCATGGCCGCCGGGAAGGTCCTCCCTCACTCTTTCCCTTGTGCTATAGATCTTAGACGCGTTTAGGGTTCGAGTTCAAGCCCAAAGGAGCCGGTCGGGTGGGCTAAAACCAGAGAAAACTGCCATTTTCATGGCACTTTGGTGGGCTCGGGTAGGGTGGTGCCGCCACCTCCGGCCGCCCTAGCTCCGGCTAGGGATAGCCCCCACCACCGGGAACAAATAGAGGGTGTTTCCCGGTGGTGGCGCCGCCCAGGGTGGCCGGGAAACAGCCCGTAAAAGGCACCTGCGGCGGGCTCGGTTTTGACGTTTTCTGGAAGAAGATGAATAGTACCCAGGAATTATTATATTATTTTATTTCCTGTTTACTGGCCGATTTTAAATTAATTATTAAAAATACATAGGCCCTCCTACAGAAAATATGGCCAATATAAAAGTTATAGCCCTTGATGTCTAGATTAATTCAAAATTGGTTTCAACCAATTTGGATGAGTGGGCTGACCCCAACAACCATTTTGGTGAGGGCTGTCCAAAATGTTGATCAGCCACTAAAATAAATCCCCACTCTTCATCCCTTGATCAAATGACCTGAAATTTGAACCAGGGGTCACTCTTAACTATACCTAAGAGCTGTGCAAAAATGGTAATTTTTGGATAACATTTTTCTATAGTTTTTGTTAAAATTTAATAATCATATCTTAGAGTGATTAAGGGGTCTAATGACCTCCAAATTCCCCAAAATTTTGGTGGGAAGTCCTTAGGGACCTAGGGAAGCTCTGTGTAAAGTTTCATTTAATTTGGAGATGTTTTGGGTGGGTAATTACCCAATCCTAGGTTAGCCCATTAAGGGGCAAATAGGTCAAAAGTGCACTTAGTGATTTTAGTTGACCAAACTCCCTCACCAGAGGCTGAAACTTGGTCCACTGGTTTGTAATGGGCTTTAACACTCCCTTATGGTGTATGGAGTGGTTTGGGGTGAGTATGCCCTAGGACCCAAGTCCAAACCCCTAGGTTGGACTTTGGGGGCTTGTGAAGGGCATGGGGTCAAATGACCTTGAATGGAAGTGATTTTTGGTGGAGAGGAGACTAGTGAGGTTAGAACCCCCTGACCAAAGTCTTGGAAGATTTGGAGAGGGTTACCCTCCCTTAAACCCTAACCCTAGTTTAGGACACCTCCTTTGTTAAGGTAAAATAGGTCACCAAAACTTGCCTAAAGGCCATGGAACTTGGGTAGTGTACTTCTTGGGTTTAGGGAAGTCTCTGGGAAATAATAGTGAGAGCCTTGGAATTCAATACATGATAGTTCCTTCATAACTCACAAAAATAGGCTTTTGGGTATTTTAATTAATTTGATTTCTCTGGTTGATTAATGGAAATGAAATTTTGGCAGAGAGCTTTTTAGACCCTTATACATATGCTTGAATTTTGCTGGAATTATTAACTGATTATTTTAAGTACTTCATTCACAAGCCATTGATTTTCTAAAAATAGTCAAATAATTATTATGGGTTGTTCCCTCACTGAAATCTGGTGTAACTTAGACAAATGAGTTTTTATGACCTCTTACATCTCTGGTAATTATTGTAGAATTTTTGGATCTATAATCATAGGGGTTGATTCACAAGGCTTGCAATTTGTAGAACTTATAAATGATTTTTAAATAATATTTTTAGGCCTTGTAAAATTATAATTTTTGGTCAGTGAACATTTATGGACATGGTAGAGCCCTGGTAATTTTCTTATAATTTTATGATGAATGAATGTAGTACCTCATGCTCAAAATCACTCATGGCTTTAATTTCTGGATAATTAAATAAATGTTAAGTTATTTAGGAAAAATTTGGAAGTGCTGGATTTAAATTATAAAAGTCATGATAGGCCCTTAGTAATTATCTTAGGGTGTTTGGATGAGAAATTGATGCACTTCCTATCATACTTGTTGTTAGCTCAAGTTGGTCTGCATATAGTGAAACCATAGAAATTGTAATACCATGGTCATAGGGCGACAAATCATGTGTAAAGGCCGTGGCAAGATGATTCGGAGGTTATCAATGAAATTGGGTATGGGATAGTGGTTAGGTTAACTAAGGATGGGTGGAGCTCGGGTTCGACGGAACATCGTCCTTTCCTGGGATCGGGTGAAGGAGTTAAAACACATTAGGGTTAGAACCAGAGTAACATTAAGGGTTTGGGAACGGGGTATTAACCAACAATAATAAGTGCCTTGCGAAAGGGAACTTCGGGCCGTAATGCACCGTCTTGGTTCCTAGTGCCCCTTGAGAGCCCTTCACGGGGTATGCCGGGGGCAGTCCTGGGCTAACGTAAATCTTAAAACAAACGAAAGAGTAATTAGCCTAATAGGGATTCACATTGCACACACTCATTAGTTAGGGTTGGTAATGGTTAAGTCGTCCCGTGGTGTTCTAAGGGATGAAGTCTGGAGATGAGCCGGACGGTTTAGTCCGGGGAAGTTGGTCTCGGATGTGGTTTATACGGACGGTTTAGTCCGGGAGTTGACACTTTAAAATTGTTATATATTAAACTGCTGCATGTGCATAAAAATAGGAAAGACTAAGGTGGTGGGTTCTCGATATCGGGGAGTTCGATTGCACCGACACCGATATCGTTGACTCGGCAAGGTGACTAGCACTTAGCCAAGGTTAAGTCCGGCGGACCAGTCGGCAAGAGTACGCAGGAGTCCGCCTCGTGCACCAGGCGTTGAGGGCGTACGATAGGTCAGACCAGTAGTGCTTTTACTGGTTTTGAGGTGGGCGAGGCCCAACCCACCGCTTCCGTCTGCCACTACGGGAGTATCCTGGGAGTTATCTCCAGAAAGGGGGAACTAAAGGTTTGTGTACACAAAGTTGGGTGAGTGAGTTGCACTGCATGACATAACATACCCACCATATAGCTGCATATCATAATCATTCATAACAATCTTGACACCTAAAGTATAAGTGGAATGGGACGCTTATACTTTAGGACTTGCAAAACGACCCCTTGGTCTATAAGCTTGTGTGGGCAAGTTTATAAATCAAAGGTTAATTTCAATATATATATATGCTGCTGTTTGATAACCGACACCCCAACGTATAGGTGGTATGGGACACTTTATACGATGGGAGCCTTGCAAAAGATCCCTTGGCTTATGTGTACTCACATAAGTGAAGGTTTAATTTCTTACTTACTTCCTTTCTGTTATACCTATTACAACACTTAAGATTTATATTGCTCCCCTGTTATAACTTGCTAGTTAGGTCCACCGTCATCTGCTTTTGACTACTCTCCACTTTCATGTCCTCCCCTTTCTTCCTCTCCGCCCGGTGCCTTAGAGCGTGGGGAAAGAGGTGGGGGATGATAGGACTTAGTCTTTTAGACTAACGGTTTTCGAACCATATCATTTTAGGGGATCGCGGAGCCCAGCATGGAGGAGCAGCCCAGGAGGCCGGTACGCCTGGAGATGGGACAGTCTAGCACGGGAGTCCAGACTACGGGGACTGTGAGTCCCGGCCCTTTAGTAGAGTTTTAGTTTTGCTTCCGCATTGAGTGGTTTTGTAGTGAGGAATTGATGTACCGGGCATGAGCCCTTTTATTTCTAGACTATTTATACTCTGATGATATTCTGTGGACACTCCCATCGTGGAGTTTTATTTTATGTGATATTCTCTTTTGGTGGACTTGCTTCTCTCTTACTTGCTACTCATGGTGATCGAAAAGGCCGGCAGAATCGGCGCGTTGTAGTGGCGACCTTCCCGGGTGCGAAGGTGTCACCGCAAAGCGGCGGTTCTGGGCATAAGACCCCGGGTTTCAAAAAAAAAAAAAGGGGTCTTACAAAGTGGTATCAGAGGAAACATCGATCGGTTAGTAGCAGTCCACAAATCCCTGGGTCACCCCCGCGCGAGTTTAGTTTGCGGACAAACTAAGCAGCGGAAGCAGTGGTGTGCCCATAAGGGGAATCGCATATAATTGTCCACATTTAGTTCTTTCGAATCGTTTTCTCATAATAAAAATTTTTATCAGTATGAGATGCACTACCACCCAGGGAGGGCAAACGTGGTGGCCGACGCGTTGAGTCGGAGAGCGGCCACTTCCGAAGCCAGGCCCCAAGTTATGTCCATGGAGCTAGTTCGGACCTTCAGAGATATGCAGATATCCCTAGTGTCCGAGGATGACCCAGAGCTATATAGGGAGTATCTGGCATCGATGGTGGCTATTGATGATATTCGGGACCGCATCCGGGACGAACAAAGGACAGATGCATGGGCAGTGCCGATATTCCGAGCCTTGGAGGAGGGTTCGACAGGAGATTATTCCTTGAGAGACGGATTGCTACATTTCAGAGGCAGGGTTTATATACCCGCAGGAGGCCGGGTTCGGGAGGACATCATGGCGGAGGCGCATTGTAGTAGATATTCTATACACCCGGGGATCACAAAGATGACGGCAGACTTGAAGAAGATGATGTTTTGGCCAGGGATGAAGAAAGACATTATGTACTTCGTGACCCACTGCGAGACATGCCAGTTAGTGAAGGCAGAGTGTAGGCATCCCGCTGGTTTATTGCAGCCACTCCCGGTGCCGGAGTGGAAATTTGAGGACATCGCGATGGACTTCATCCACGGCCTACCTCGATCACGGACGGGAAACGATTCGATCTGGGTGATCGTGGACCGTCTAACGAAGGTGGCTAGGTTCATCCCGATCAGGAAGGACGACTCTGTTGGAGTGTTGGTTCGGAAGTTCGTGGAGCAATATATTCGTTATCACGGCGTGCCAAGGACGATCGTATCAGATCGAGATGGGCGGTTTACGTCCAGAGAGTGGAGATCGGTGCAGGCGTACCTTGGATCCCGACTGACTTTCAGTACGGCCTTCCACCCCCAGACTGACGGGCAGACGGAGCGTACCAATCGGACGCTAGAAGACCTTCTGAGACTATGTATTGTAGACCGCGGAGAGCCCTGGGAGAAGATGCTGCCATTGGTGGAGTTCTCGTATAACAACAGTTATCAGTCCAGCATACGGATGGCTCCTTACGAGGCCCTGTATGGGAGAAGGTGTAGGACACCGTTATCTTGGCTGCAGGACGTGGATCCGAAGATTCTGGATTCAGAGTTTGTGGAAGACACCGAGGCTCAGGTGAGACTGATCCGGGACCGGATGTTAGAGGCGCAGAGCAGGCAAGCGAAGTATTATGACGCTCGGCATCGTCAAGTAGAGTTTCAGGTAGGAGACCGGGTATTCTTGAAGATACGACCGATGCATGGAGTCTCGCGGGTGCGTGGTCGGAAAAAGCTCAGTCCGAGATACATGGGGCCTTACAGGATCCTGGAGCGGATCGGTCCCTTGGCATATAGATTGGAGCTGCCACCGGAGCTAGCGGGTTTGCACGACGTCTTCCACGTTTCCTCCCTCAGGAGAGCTCTACTTCGGCCGGAGCAGCAGATTACGACTACGGATGGGCCTATAGCTTCCGATCGATCGGTGCACCTAGAGCCGATCCGGATAGACGATACTGGGATGCGAGTCTTACGACGCAAGAAGGTTCCGCTGGTCAAGGTCTTGTGGAGAAATCATGGACAAGAGGAGCACACCTAGGAACCACAGGACTTGATGCAGCAAAAGTACCCGGAGCTCTTCAGTCAGGTATACCTCGCAACTCCTCAAGTGGTTTAAAGTTTTCTCCATAATTGCAATTACTAGTAGAATATTCCAGGAGATATGGGCTAAACTTTTGTTTATTGGGGCTAGCCCTTAATCATTGATCTAGTAGGTACTTCAACCCTTATGGGATGTTACAAGCTTGACTTAACCCAGTAGAAAACATCCCCGTAGACTTAACCTTAATTTCGGGGACGAAATTTTTGTTTTGTTTATTGGGATTTGTAACATCCCATTTTCAAATTGGACCCCCCTAGGAGTGACTTGAGCATGACTAGGTCCTATGAGTTAACCTAGATGAGCCCAGGAGACCAAGTGACCTAAAAACCTAGATGAGACTCACTTGGTCTGCAAATAGCAATTTTCAAAACTCTGATTTTGGGTGGCCTAGTAGGTTCATTTTGACTCTAAAAATCCCCAACCTAATGTGGGCTCAATAAGTCACCAAGGACCCCTTGGGGTCAACCCAAATGGTCATGTTGACCAAAGTCAACTCTAGCACTAAAATGGTCAAAGTGCCCTTACTAAAGGGCAAGTGACCTCCAAGATGCCCTAACAACCCTACCCACTCCTACCTAGACTTTAGGGGAGGCTAATAGGTCACCAAGGACCCATTGGTGGTGACCCAAAAGGCCAAATTGACCAAAGTCAACCCAAGCCCTAATTTGGTCAAACTAGCCCAAATAGGCTAACTCAAGTCCAAGCTCAATCCACTTGGGCTAACCCTGTTTGATGAGTTTAAAAATGGGTGTATTTAGGCTGGACCCACCAGCAATATCATCCATGATGATTAGGAGAGAGAAAAAAATGGGATTTTCCCCATTATTTAAGAGAGAAGAAAAATAGGAGAGAGAAAATAATAGGTTCATGGAGAAGATGAGCCTCCCTCACTCTTGTGAGTTCATGTAAAAAATAAATGGCCTTAGTGGGCTGCCATTAGAGGGGTGAGATGAGGAGTTTTCAGTTTGGGGGTGGGAGGAGAGAGAAATATTGAAAGAGAAGTTGAAGAGGGTGGGGCTCGGCCAAGAGAGGCTGAAAGCATGCCTTTATGGCTGCATTCAACTCCTCTAGAGAAGAGGAGTTGATGCAGCCGTTTCCCAGCCTTCAAGAGGGCTGTTTCAACCCCCCTCTCCTCAAACCGAGCCACCCCTTTAATGGGCTTGATGGCATTGAAGGATCCAGCCCTCCCCCTCCCCTCTCTTCCTTCTTAACCTCCATCTGTGAGCAAGAGAGAGTTTCTCGAAACCCTAACAGAGGAGCAAGTGGTGGTCGGAGCAAGAGAAGGAGAAAACGCCGCCGCCGCCGTCGCCATGGCCCCTCGCCGATCTACACGTCGCATGGCCGCCGGGAAGGTCCTCCCTCACTCTTTCCCTTGTGCTATAGATCTTAGACGCGTTTAGGGTTCGAGTTCAAGCCCAAAGGAGCCGGTCGGGTGGGCTAAAACCAGAGAAAACTGCCATTTTCATGGCACTTTGGTGGGCTCGGGTAGGGTGGTGCCGCCACCTCCGGCCGCCCTAGCTCCGGCTAGGGATAGCCCCCACCACCGGGAACAAATAGAGGGTGTTTCCCGGTGGTGGCGCCGCCCAGGGTGGCCGGGAAACAGCCCGTAAAAGGCACCTGTGGCGGGCTCGGTTTTGACGTTTTCTGGAAGAAGATGAATAGTACCCAGGAATTATTATATTGTTTTATTTCCTGTTTACTGGCCGATTTTAAATTAATTATTAAAAATACATAGGCCCTCCTACAGAAAATATGGCCAATATAAAAGTTATAGCCCTTGATGTCTAGATTAATTCAAAATTGGTTTCAACCAATTTGGATGAGTGGGCTGACCCCAACAACCATTTTGGTGAGGGCTGTCCAAAATGTTGATCAGCCACTAAAATAAATCCCCACTCTTCATCCCTTGATCAAATGACCTGAAATTTTAACCAGGGGTCACTCTTAACTATACCTAAGAGCTGTGCAAAAATGGTAATTTTTGGATAACATTTTTCTATAGTTTTTGTTAAAATTTAATAATCATATCTTAGAGTGATTAAGGGGTCTAATGACCTCCAAATTCCCCAAAATTTTGGTGGGAAGTCCTTAGGGACCTAGGGAAGCTCTGTGTAAAGTTTCATTTAATTTGAAGATGTTTTGGGTGGGTAATTACCCAATCCTAGGTTAGCCCATTAAGGGGCAAATAGGTCAAAAGTGCACTTAGTGATTTTAGTTGACCAAACTCCCTCACCAGAGGCTGAAACTTGGTCCACTGGTTTGTAATGGGCTTTAACACTCCCTTATGGTGTATGGAGTGGTTTGGGGTGAGTATGCCCTAGGACCCAAGTCCAAACCCCTAGGTTGGACTTTGGGGGCTTGTGAAGGGCATGGGGTCAAATGGCCTTGAATGGAAGTGATTTTTGGTGGAGAGGAGACTAGTGAGGTTAGAACCCCCTGACCAAAGTCTTGGAAGATTTGGAGAGGGTTACCCTCCCTTAAACCCTAACCCTAGTTTAGGACACCTCCTTTGTTAAGGTAAAATAGGTCACCAAAACTTGCCTAAAGGCCATGGAACTTGGGTAGTGTACTTCTTGGGTTTAGGGAAGTCTCTGGGAAATAATAGTGAGAGCCTTGGAATTCAATACATGATAGTTCCTTCATAACTCACAAAAATAGGCTTTTGGGTATTTTAATTAATTTGATTTCTCTGGTTGATTAATGGAAATGAAATTTTGGCAGAGAGCTTTTTAGACCCTTATACATATGCTTGAATTTTGCTGGAATTATTAACTGATTATTTTAAGTACTTCATTCACAAGCCATTGATTTTCTAAAAATAGTCAAATAATTATTATGGGTTGTTCCCTCACTGAAATCTGGTGTAACTTAGACAAATGAGTTTTTATGACCTCTTACATCTCTGGTAATTATTGTAGAATTTTTGGATCTATAATCATAGGGGTTGATTCACAAGGCTTGCAATTTGTAGAACTTATAAATGATTTTTAAATAATATTTTTAGGCCTTGTAAAATTATAATTTTTGGTCAGTGAACATTTATGGACATGGTAGAGCCCTGGTAATTTTCTTATAATTTTATGATGAATGAATGTAGTACCTCATGCTCAAAATCACTCATGGCTTTAATTTCTGGATAATTAAATAAATGTTAAGTTATTTAGGAAAAATTTGGAAGTGCTGGATTTAAATTATAAAAGTCATGATAGGCCCTTAGTAATTATCTTAGGGTGTTTGGATGAGAAATTGATGCACTTCCTATCATACTTGTTGTTAGCTCAAGTTGGTCTGCATATAGTGAAACCATAGAAATTGTAATACCATGGTCATAGGGCGACAAATCATGTGTAAAGGCCGTGGCAAGATGATTCGGAGGTTATCAATGAAATTGGGTATGGGATAGTGGTTAGGTTAACTAAGGATGGGTGGAGCTCGGGTTCGACGGAACATCGTCCTTTCCTGGGATCGGGTGAAGGAGTTAAAACACATTAGGGTTAGAACCAGAGTAACATTAAGGGTTTGGGAACGGGGTATTAACCAACAATAATAAGTGCCTTGCGAAAGGGAACTTCGGGCCGTAATGCACCGTCTTGGTTCCTAGTGCCCCTTGAGAGCCCTTCACGGGGTATGCCGGGGGCAGTCCTGGGCTAACGTAAATCTTAAAACAAACGAAAGAGTAATTAGCCTAATAGGGATTCACATTGCACACACTCATTAGTTAGGGTTGGTAATGGTTAAGTCGTCCCGTGGTGTTCTAAGGGATGAAGTCTGGAGATGAGCCGGACGGTTTAGTCCGGGGAAGTTGGTCTCGGATGTGGTTTATACGGACGGTTTAGTCCGGGAGTTGACACTTTAAAATTGTTATATATTAAACTGCTGCATGTGCATAAAAATAGGAAAGACTAAGGTGGTGGGTTCTCGATATCGGGGAGTTCGATTGCACCGACACCGATATCGTTGACTCGGCAAGGTGACTAGCACTTAGCCAAGGTTAAGTCCGGCGGACCAGTCGGCAAGAGTACGCAGGAGTCCGCCTCGTGCACCAGGCGTTGAGGGCGTACGATAGGTCAGACCAGTAGTGCTTTTACTGGTTTTGAGGTGGGCGAGGCCCAACCCACCGCTTCCGTCTGCCACTACGGGAGTATCCTGGGAGTTATCTCCAGAAAGGGGGAACTAAAGGTTTGTGTACACAAAGTTGGGTGAGTGAGTTGCACTGCATGACATAACATACCCACCATATAGCTGCATATCATAATCATTCATAACAATCTTGACACCTAAAGTATAAGTGGAATGGGACGCTTATACTTTAGGACTTGCAAAACGACCCCTTGGTCTATAAGCTTGTGTGGGCAAGTTTATAAATCAAAGGTTAATTTCAATATATATATATGCTGCTGTTTGATAACCGACACCCCAACGTATAAGTGGTATGGGACACTTTATACGATGGGAGCCTTGCAAAAGATCCCTTGGCTTATGTGTACTCACATAAGTGAAGGTTTAATTTCTTACTTACTTCCTTTCTGTTATACCTATTACAACACTTAAGATTTATATTGCTCCCCTGTTATAACTTGCTAGTTAGGTCCACCGTCATCTGCTTTTGACTACTCTCCACTTTCATGTCCTCCCCTTTCTTCCTCTCCGCCCCGTGCCTTAGAGCGTGGGGAAAGAGGTGGGGGATGATAGGACTTAGTCTTTTAGACTAACGGTTTTCGAACCATATCATTTTAGGGGATCGCGGAGCCCAGCATGGAGGAGCAGCCCAGGAGGCCGGTACGCCTGGAGATGGGACAGTCTAGCACGGGAGTCCAGACTACGGGGACTGTGAGTCCCGGCCCTTTAGTAGAGTTTTAGTTTTGCTTCCGCATTGAGTGGTTTTGTAGTGAGGAA
Source organism: Platanthera zijinensis (assembly GCA_039513925.1). Lineage (NCBI taxonomy): Eukaryota > Viridiplantae > Streptophyta > Magnoliopsida > Asparagales > Orchidaceae > Platanthera > Platanthera zijinensis. The sequence continues at coordinate 99,813,986 of CM077095.1, read as the reverse complement.
TTGATGTACCGGGCATGAGCCCTTTTATTTCTAGACTATTTATACTCTGATGATATTCTGTGGACACTCCCATCGTGGAGTTTTATTTTATGTGATATTCTCTTTTGGTGGACTTGCTTCTCTCTTACTTGCTACTCATGGTGATCGAAAAGGCCGGCAGAATCGGCGCGTTGTAGTGGCGACCTTCCCGGGTGCGAAGGTGTCACCGCAAAGCGGCGGTTCTGGGCATAAGACCCTGGGTTTCAAAAAAAAAAAAAGGGGTCTTACACTGAGCATGGCTCCAACTTTCTTAGTCAACATCATTTCAGAAGGAGTCTTGACAACAACAAATCCACTTGTCTTCTTTGTTATTTAGAGAAAAGAGAAGAACTCATCACCCCTCTCTCACCTCCTGTACAAAGGGTTTATTAACTCCCTTCAAAAGTTTATTCTTGGTTTTTGGACACCTGATCAAAAGCTTAAAGGGTTGTGAGATCTCCCTGGAAATAGATCTTATGGTGGCAGTCACCTGATCAAAAACCTGATAGTGGATTCCTATCAGGGTGCTAGATGAGTGGATGTACCCAGGTTGGGGAACCACTATAAAATTTCTTGTGTTGTCTGGTTGTGTTCATTTTCTTTCTGTTCTTACTGTACTGTGATAGATAGATTAGCTTAACCTGTTATTTATTTTCTTCTATATTATTGGTATCACCTATTTTCAACTCTGATATAAATACTAAAAACAGCCAAGAGTTTTAATACTCTATTCACCCCCTCTAGAGTAAATCAGGTCTATCCCCTATCTTTCAATTGGTATCAGAGGAGTGTTCCTTTGGTTATACAAGCTAACACTTGAACCAAAAGATCCTTGCTAGATCTGATTTTCCTTTCCTAGTTTTTCTATTATCACATAATGGCACAGAACAAAGACTATGCAAGCACCAGACCTCCAGTTTGCAACTTAAATAAGTTTATTATCTGGAAGGAAATAATCAAATTGTATATGAACTCTATTGATGAGGACATCTTTAATTCTATTTTGACAGGAACACCAGTTCCAGTGACATCAACTACTGGTAGTTCCAGCACACATGTTGTTCTACCACCTGAGTGGACAGATGCACAGAGAAAGGCCAAAATAGCTGATGCAAAGGCCATGAATATTCTGGCTCAGACAATGTCTGATGATATTATCTAGAAGGTGGCTGAATGCACATCAGCAAAGACAATATGGGACTCACTTAACCAGATGGTTGCTGGTTCAGCTGATGAGAGAAAGGATAGGAGATCCAACCTCATCTCACAATATGAGAACTTTAAGAAGGATGAATCAGAGTCTGTTGGTGACATATACAACAGACTGAGCTAAATAATCAATGAGCTGAAAACTCTAGACAAAGACATCACCCTTACTGAAGTAAATGATAAAATCCTTATGTGCTTCCCCAGCTCATGGGATTCAAGAATCTGGCCTACCAAGGAAGCCAGAAGTCTAAATTAGATTTCCACAGAATCTCTACATGGAAAGCTCAAGTCTTATGAATAATAGATAAAGTCCAGAGAGGCTGTAGAGCAAAAGACTCCTTCATCAGGCAGAAAGGAGCAAAGTATTGCATTCAAAGCAAATGAAGAATCAGAAGCCATCAACAGTCAATGAAGAATTTTTGAGTCTCTTAGACAAGAGATTCTACAAGATGGGCAAGAAAGACTTCAGGAGGAAGTCATCAAGGCAAGATGATAAGCCCAGGTATGACAAGACTCCCACTAAAGAAGTTATTTGTTTTGAGTACAGGAAGCCTGGACATTTCAGCTCAGAGTGTCTAGAGAATCAACAGAAGGAGAGAAGAAGAGAAAAAGAAATAAGGAAGCAGTACTACAATAAGCCCTCCTCCAGCAAGCATAAAAGGAAGGAGAAAGGATTTGTGGCTGAGACCTGAAGTGATACTGAAGAAGAAACTTCATATTCCAGCTCCAGTGAAGATGAAGAGGAAGCAAGGGCAAAAGAAGTGTGTCTGATGGCCATCAATGCATCAGGCAGCTATTCAGAAGCAGAAGCTGAACAATCAGACAATGAAGACTCTAAATCTAAAGAATATCAGGTATTATCTTCTTTTGATTTTGATTCAGATGAATTTAAAACTGAATTTAAATCTTTGTGTCTTGATTTAATTAACTCTGAAAATGTAATTAAGCAACTTAGAGAGAAATTAAATGAATAAGAAAACCAACTTTCTGAAAATAATAAGTTAAAGGATGAAATCACTCTAGCTAATGAACAAATCATTAAATTAAAGACTGAAATATCTAAGGCTAGGAAACTTGAAGAATTCCTGAATGGGAGAAGTATCAAGCTAATGAACATCACAAGAACTGTGAATGCCAGACTCAATGGCAAGCTGGGCTTAGGTGCTTCGTCAAGCCAACCCCCACTGATTCAGAATAACATATTAACAACCCCTATAAAATTTGTTTCTGAAAAGGGTAAAGAGAAAATAGAAGATAACAGTGTTAGTCAAATAGAACTTAAACACAAGAATAAGAAAAGGAGAAAGAGTAAGAAAAACCTTAACCAGAATTATGTTAAGCAGATTTCGTCGAATTCAGATTGACGAAATGTGTACAGTTCGTCAAGCTCAGGTCGATGAACTTTGAACGCAAACTTTTACTATAACTATTATCTGAACTGTGATCGACGAAACCTAGTATGGTTCGTCGACCAGAGATCAATGAAATTGGGGCCCAGAAAATGAATACTTTCATTCTCTGAGTGGAGTTCGATGAACTCATCCCCGTTCATTGACCTTAGATCGACAAACGTACCAGAATTTCGTCGACCCCAGGTTATAACAATAGAAACTTTAATTTCAACATACCATTTAATCAACCAAGACAAAACATTAATCCATTTAACCAATGGATAATTCCACCAAGAAGATACCATCCCTTAGTTTACAAGAATCAACTAGAATAGTCATATATTTGCAGCTTTAGTTATGTAAATCAACAAGGACCCAAGGTAACCTGGGTCAAGAATAGCTAATCTATTTTACTGCAAGTGAAAGGCTATCCTACCACAGAGCAACAGTGGTATCTGGATAGTGGATGTTCAAAGCATATGACTGGAAACAAGGACAACCGAATAAACTATAAGTCAAAGCTAGGACCCAAAGTAATATTTGGTGATTCTAAGTTGTGGCCAGGCTGAAGGATATGGAAAGGTCAAGATTGGAGCAGTCATCTTCAGGAAGGTTGCATATGTAAGTAGACTGAAGCACAAACTTATATCTATAATTCAGTTATGTGATGAAAGGTTTCAGGTATCATTTAACAAAACTTCCTGTATTATTACTTCAGTTGATAACCAAGTAGTCTTAATTGGTACTAGAATAGGAAACATCTATATAGTTAATTTTAAGTCTGCTAAAACAGAAATATGCCTGTTTAACCAAACCAGTAATAACAATGATCTTTGGCACATGAGATTAGCTCATGTAAACTTGAAAAACATTGCTAAACTTTATAAGGACAACCTTGTAAGAGGATTGCCTTCTTGCCCCTACAAGAAGGAAAGCCTTTGCAGGGCTTGTCAATTAGGCAAGCAAACTAAAAATAGTTTTAAGTCACTTAATAAGAGTGATTCACCTAGGATATTGTACTTTCTCCATATGGATCTTTTTGGACCCATTGCTATACAGAGCCTAGGAGGGAAGTCTTATACTTTAGTGATAGTTGATGACTTCTCAAGGTTCACTTGGGTGTTCTTCTTGAGAAACAAGTCAGATAACTTCAAGGTTCTTACAGACTTTCTTAAAAGCAAAAGGATTGAGTACTCTACTCCAGTTGCATTGATCAGAAGTGATCATGGTACTGAGTTTGAGTCTCTTCCCATGCAAGAATTCTGTGAGAAGGAAGGTATCATACATTACTTCTCTGCTCCTAGAACTCCTCAACAAAATAGGGTAGCTGAAAGGAAAAACATAACACTCATTGAAGATACAGGCACATCACTTGTAGATGCTCGCTTGCCCCTATCCTTTTGGGAAGAGGCTATGAGCACAACAAACTATGTCTTGAACAGAAGTTTGATTCATAAGCTTAAGGGCAAGACACCCTATGAACTACTCAAAGGGAAGAAACATAAAGTAGATTGTTTTAGAATCTTTGGTTATTTTTGTTATATTCATAACAACAACAAGAAATACATTAGAAAGTTTGAAGCCAAGACTGAAGTTGGAATTTTTCTTGGATATTCCAAAGTAAGCAAGGCTTATAGGGTATATAATAAATCAACCATGAAAATTGAAGATTCTATTCATATTTCATTTGATGAGACTAATATGTTTTACAAGGAGAATATAGCTTCTACCAGTGAAACTTTGCCAGGTACCTAACTTGTGTGAGAAGTTGGATGAGTTGACCCTCACCAATGAGGCTGTTACACATCTTTATCCACATGTTGATAAAGAAAGTGAAGATGAAGACACTGAGTTCAATGTTGAGCCAACAACAGCTAACTTAGTTCCACAAGAGGAATTAATTCCCTAAGCTGTTGATCAACCAACTCTCCTACTGAATTTGTCACACTTAGAGATCACCCTGTATCTCAAGTGATTGTAGACTTATCAGTGGGTGTGCAGACAAGGACATCAACTCTACCAGGACATGATGCATGCCTGCTTCATATCTCAAACATAGCCCCAATCCATTAAAGATGCTGAGCAAGATCCACACTGGATCATTGCAATGCAAGAGGAGCTCAACCAGTTTGAGAGATGTAGAGTTTGGGATTTAGTTCCAAGACCCAAAGACTACCCAGTCATTGGAACAAAATGGGTATTTAGAAACAAGCTAGATGCTCAAGGTACTATCGTAAGGAACAAAGCCAAACTAGTTGCTCAAGGATACAAACAAGAGGAAGGCATAGACTATGACCAAACATTTGCACCTATTGCAAGGCTTGAAGCAATCAAGATATTCTTAGCCTATGATGCCTACAAGAAGTTCACAGTATACCAAATGGATGTCAAAAGTGCATTCCTAAATGGTGAACTCAAGGAAGAGGTTTATGTAGAACAACCACCAGGTTTTATTTCTCCTACTCATCCCTCTTATGTTTTCAAATTGCATAAAGCTCTCTATGGTCTAAAGCAAGCTCTAAGAGCTTGGTATGAAACCTTAGCTAGCTTTCTCTTAGAGTATAATTTTACTAGAGGCATTGTAGATAGGACTTTATTTACTAGGCATCATCATGATAAAATCTTGTTAGTACAAATATATGTAGATGACATTATATTTGGTTCTACTGATTCCAAACTATGCAAAAGGTTTTCTGACCTTATGCATTCCAAGTTTGAAATGAGCAGCATGGGTGAGCTCTCCTACTTCCTTGGTCTTTAAGTGAAACAGTACCCTAATGGCATCTTCATATCCCAATCCATGTATGTTAAGAAGCTGATAAAAAGGTTTGGGATTGCTGATGCTTCAGCTAAGAAAACACATATGGCTTCTAATGTTGTGGTTGATTCTGATGAACATGGGAAATATGTTGATCAGAAATTGTATATGGCCATTGTTGGGTCCCTGTTATATCTCATAGCAAGTAGGCCAGATATTATGTTTGCTACCTGTCTTTGTGCTAGGTTCCAGGTGAACCCTAAAGAATCTCACCTTATTTTCTTAAAAAGGATTTTAAGATATATAAAGAGTTGCCCTAATTTAGGACTCTAGTATCCAACAGAGTTAGAATTTGAGTTAACTGGATACTCTGATCCTGACTTTGCTGGATGTAGAGTGGATAAGAAAAGCACATCAGGAACATGCCAGTTCCTTGGTGCTAGAATTGTCTCCTGGTTTTGCAAAAAGCAAACAACTGTGTCTACATCAACATCAGAAGCTGAGTACATAGTAGTTGGCAGTTGCTATTCACAGATGCTGTGAATTCAAAACCGACTTCTCTATTATGGTTTCAACTTAAATAATTCAACTCTACTTTGTGACAATACTAGTGCAATTTCTATTGCTCAGAATCCAGTGCATCATAGTAGAACTAAGCATATAGAGATAAGACATCATTTCATTAGAGAGTGTGTTGACAAAAAGAAAATTAATCTTGTCTACATCTACACTGATTTGCAAAGATCAGACATCTTCACCAAACCCTTGGATGAAAGAAACCATCTATTCTTTTTGAATCGGCTTGGTATGATAAATAAAGAAGCATTAATTTAATTTCTGTCTGTGGTCGAAGAATTTTTCACAGTTCGTCGAACGGAGATCGACGATCTGAGGACAGTTCTTGAGAAAATTCGTCGACCTGAGATCGACGAACTCTCTGTGTGAGTCATTTTCGTCGACCAGAGATCGACGATCTGGCTTCAAAAAAGTTTCGTTTACCTGAGAACGACGAAAAGTTTTCCCTTCTTTAGACTGAGATAGACGAACTCTTTTGTCAATAAAATATTTCGTCGAACTCAGATCGAAGAATTGTCTTTATTTCGCAGGACGGAGTTTGTCGCTTCATATTCTGAAAATCCTTATATCTAGGTTTTCTTCAAGCTCCATCCCACGCTTTCTATTCCTTTGCACTTGGTCTCTCTATTTTCCTTTTGCAGGTGATAATGACAATTCCAGCGAGCACTCTTGCAGCGATGAAATTCAACATGGGATTTGATATAGACTTTGAGTCATTCCAGCACTCAGATCAAATCTTCTTAGATATTTTGAAATTGTTTGAAGATCAGCACTTGAAGAATCTTATGACAACACGGATAAAGATTGCTGCAATAGAAATTCGAGAAAGGGTTTTCACCTCCTCCACACTAGATGTTAATACTATGATAGGAACAATATCGGGTAACATCGTCTCTCTCACCCCCGCCATTCTAACTAAAATATTTGGATTAGAGAATGGAGAAGAAGATTTGGAAATAGACAGTACTGAATATGATGAAATGCTGATTAAGATGGGTCATACTGGAGACAACCCTAATAGACTGGTGAAAAAACACCTGTCTGCCGATTATAAATTCTTAGCTGATGTGGTAGGCAAGGTACTGCTGGGCAAGCATACTGCCCATGACTATATCACCAGGCAGCAGTTCCTTGTGATGTGTGCAGTGGTCAACAAAAAGCTAGTGAACTTGGATAGAATAATGTTTGAGATGATTAAGAAAAGGAATACAAAGAAAGAGGTGTGCTTTGGAAGGATTCTTGGAATCTTCCTTCAAGCAAAGGCTGCTGAATCGCTGGTCTCCCAGACCATATTCATTAATGCCTCCAAAAGGCTCACCTTGTGCCTTATTTGGAAGGTAGGAGAGGAATATCCAAAAGCCATCAAAGGCTTCTTCCTCTTCCAGGGCATCAAAGGATACCAGAGCTGTATCAGCTGCTCCTCTACCCCCTAAAGAAATTCCTTCCTCAACACTCCAACAACCATCCACATCTCAAGCTGATATCCTAACTCCACCCACATCTCCAGTACATCAACCTTCCCATATTCAATCTCCATTCCATCAACCAACATCAATTCAATCACCTGAACACCAACCATCTCAACCCCAATATCCAGTGCATGCAAATCCACCTCATACTACAGAGCATGTCACTCCTCCTCAGTCCCATCTTCCTCAACATCTTGCTGATATCCCCCTACACAGCATATCATCCATACCATCATTTAATCTTCTATCATCCCCCATTCATTCCCCATCATCTACTGATGAGCCTATGCCAGATTCCACTCCCTTCCCTTCTACCTCATCCATCAATCCTTCTGTATCAACTCAGACACCCTCTGAGTTCATGCAAATCGATCCCCCTTCCACTTACTCTCTTCTGCAAATCATCACTCCTCTCCTCCAACAACTCATAGCATAGGCTATTAAACCTCTTGCTGAATCCATTTCCACTCTCTCTACTCTTCTGCCTACTGCCCTTTTTGTCCCTTCTTCTGGGGGCCTGGCTACAGGACCCTCTGTAGCTAGGCAGGGGGAGATATCCATGGAAGAAGCTTAGGTTTCTCATCCTCCAGCAGAATCAGCAGAAGAAGCTCCAGTTTTGCAGATAGTTGAGTTCACAGCAACAGATGTACAGATGATTACAGAGGCTGAATCAATTAATTCAGATATGTTGAGTGCAGATGAGCAAGTTGCTCCCCTAGAGATTGTTACTGTTGGTGATTGTTTTACCAATCCCACAGTAGATTTGTTTACTTTATTGAAACATTTTGTTTATGGATATATAAATTATCATCCAGTAGTTTGCTCAAAGCCATCCTTGGCTATAGTGTGTTACTCTCCTCCAATAAGTCTTGAAGTTATTAATCAACTGAAGGCAAGTTTTGCTATTAAAATAATTGAGGAACCATTAGGCCTAACTTATACTATAGATGATAGCCCAATCCCAAATTTAGATGATTTGATTGCCCAAGATATGGACACAAGAACTTGCGCTTATTCAGAATGATCCTGCTTTGAATGAATTTCTGTTGAATGACAAAGATGTAGAAGACTATCAGATGGTTACTAAGAATATTGATCCACCTGAAGTTGCTGAACCTCAAGCACTTCCTCAAGCTAAGAAACAAATCTCAAAGGAAACTTTAAAAGAGATAGATGCTTTGTATGACAATCCTCAAGGATTTTCTGATGATGACATAGATGATGATGATTCTGATGAATCTGGTGATCCTAAATCTAAAAGAAGGCTGCAATGAAGAGAAAAGTTGTTCATAAGGTTGCTCCAAAGACAAATCCTACTCATGATACACCTTACTATATCCTGAACAACATTACTCCACATCAAGGGATGCCACAGTGGATGTGGCTATCCAAAAATGAGCAGAAAGAAAGGAAGAAGAGAAGGAGGTACAGGTCTCCTCCTAAGCAACTTAGGAAAGACCCTCCTCCTCCTACACCTACTCCATCTTCAGAGGTCTCTGGAAATGTATCTTCAAGATCTGCACCTGTTACCAAAACCTATCAAAGATATTTCAGGCCAGGCAGTCAGTAGTAGTCATCTCAGAGCAAACCTCCTCCAGCTACACATAAGAGAAGTAATACAGACTCCTTTGATGATTCACAGAAGAACTCAAGTCCTAAAAGGCCAGCATCTTCTCCAATACCATTTGTAGATCAAGAGCAAGAGACAACAGCTAAAATGGCCAGATTTCAGGAATTGATAGCACTTTCTCAAATTAACAAAGCAAAAGTTGAAGGAAAGGATCCTTCTCAATTTTCAACCATGTCTTCATATAGGAATGAAGAACTTAAAAGGTATGCCAAGGCAAAAAAATTCTTTAATGTTGACGATTACATGAAATTGCACCCAGAAGCTGTAGTTCCAAGAGAAACATCTCTCAATATAATTGGTGCATCAGACATGACCATGTCAAAGAGACAAGCTGCCAATCCTAATAGAGAGATCATTTTCAGACAGCCTTCTGAGAAGCCTGAGAAAGAAAAGTCTAAGCTGAACAAGTGATTTTGTTTATGTTTTATTCTTGTTTCCTGTTAAAACTCTATGTGTCTAATCATGAAGCACTTATTTGTAAATATCTGCTGAATGTTTTATTTCTGTCAGATATATGTGTTTATGCTTTATGGTTTCTATGTTATTTGTTTTTCAGTGACCTCATCCAAAAAGGGGGAAATTGTTGGATCCCTAGTTGGATTTGGGCTAGGTTCACTAAATTAGGTTGAGTCTGACCCACATTGTATAGCCAGGGTCAATTCTAGTAGTCCTAGAGTTTAGGATAGTCATTAGGTTCAACCTTCATGGACCAGCCAGTAGAGGACATCAGTAGTCTCAAGACATAGAAGATTTAGAAAATAGAATTATCAAGTTCGAAGTTCTTCGAACTCAGCTCGACGATCGTCGATCTCAGATCGATGAACTCAGAGTTATTTCTCTGAGTTGAGCTCGACGATATCGAGCTCAGGTCGACGATCTATTCTTTCAGACAGATTCTCAGCTCGACGAACTCAGAGAATAGAATTGGCAAGCGATTCTCAGTATGCGGTTCTCTGTGCTCAGGTCAACGAACATGAATTCTTAGGTCGATGAACTTGGATCTCCAGTCGACGAATTCTGTTTAGAGGTTGACGAATTCTGTCCCTAGCTAGAATGAGAAGTTTTCCTTCTGTCCCTTACTTTCTATATTATTTTGCAGTAATATTCCTGAGTAATTAATGCTTATATTCTTCCGAATATATCCGTTATTGGCAGCGTTAATTATGGTCTTCATCAGGTTAATTACTTGCTTATTTTATGAAACAGTTGGGGAAAATCATTAAAGAAAATATTCCAGCCGTTTCATTCTCCAGGGCAATCAACATTTAATGCAGGAATTCAAATTTAAAAGAAGAAATTATCGACTACATAATATAAAAGAGATTTTCTCTTTTCAGTCGAAACACACACTGAGCCAGACATTTTTTGGAAGAGAAGATATATCACACAAAGAACACAGAGAGACAGACACTGAACAGTCAGAACTCTCTCCCAGTGCAGAAAATATTCTGTTTTCTTCCTTGTCCATTCTGAAGACTGAAGAAGAATTAGTCATCACTATCAAGAGTCTTCTTCAACCTTCTTCTCCAGGAACATTCAAGGACAACTTATCTTAATTCAGTCAAAAAGTTCCAGGATTGTTTTCAGACAAGGATGAAGACCTACACCCTGAGCAAGGCTCCATCTTTCTGAGTCAACATCATTTCAGAAGGAGTCTTGACAATAACAAATCCACTTGTCGTCTCTGTTGTTTAGAGAAAAGATAAGACCTCATAACCCCTCTCTCACCTCATGTACAAAGGGTTTATTAACTCCCTTCAAAAGTTTATTCTTGGTTTTTGGGCACCTGATCAAAAGCCTAAAGGGTTGTGAGATCTCCCTGGAAATAGATCTTGTTGTGGCAGTCACCTGATCAAAAACCTGATAGTGGATTCCTACCAGGGTAGTAGAAGAGTGGATGGACCCAGGTTGGGGAACCACTATAAAATATCTTGTGTTGTCTGGTTGTGTTCATTTTCTTTCTATTCTTGTTGTATTGTGATAGATAGATTAGCTTAACCTGCTATTTATTTTCTTCTATATTATTGGTATCACCTATTTTTGACTCTGATATAAATACTAAAAACAGCCAAAAGTTTTAATACTCTATTCACCCCCTCTAGAGTAAATCAGGTCTATCCCCTATCTTTCACATAATTCCCAAAAAGTTTGTTTTCTCTTTACTAATCTCTAGCTTTTTATCCCGATGTCCAACGGCTCTATGAGTAGTGGGACCGGCTGTAGTTGTTGGCTACAACATTACTTTTGCATTAAACGCAGTACAAGAGGCATGCAGGGCCATTTGTCGTGTACTGTAGACTTCCCGCAACATTTTGAATTTCTGCTGACAATCGCACCTATGGACTTAGTCTATTTCAGACAATTCATCATAGGCGTTGAGTGAACAACCTCCACTCAGCGCTAAAATACTTAGCCAATTATCCTGCAACAGAAGGCGTCGAGTGATCAGTCTTTACTCGCCGAATATATATATTAGCTGTCTTAACTGATTAGGCGTTGAGTGAATCTTCATCACTCAACGCATTTGGACTTAGTCAATTTTCTCTTAAAGAAGGCGCAGAGTGAGTTAACTCCACTCAACGCTTTTTGCCTTTGCATGTTTAGTTGAAGAAGCATTGAATGAGCGGCCTTCACTCAACGCTTTTGTCCTTAAACAAACTTTCTGTTGATGGGCGTTGAGTGAGTTGACATCACTAAATGCCTCTATCCTTTGCTCCCCATCTTGATGAGGCGTTGAGTGACCTGCCTTCACTCAACGCTTCTAGAGTTGTTGAAATTTCTGTTGAGTTTGCGTTGAGTGAACTGCCTTCACTCAACACTTCTGGCTTAGACAGATTTTCTCTCTATTTCTTCTGTGGCTTTTATAACATTAACTCAACTCAACGCTACAGCTATTCTTAACATCGAGTGAGTTGTCCTCCCTCGACGCTTCTATACTTAACCAGAATTCTGCCTTGCCATTAGTTAGGCTTTGACTGTCCATGCTTTACTCAACATTTCTTGTCATCTAGCATTGAGTGAACTTCCTTCACTCAATGGTTGTAGACTTAGACATATTTATGTCTTTCATACATCCTTTCTTGTGTCCACCTAACCTGTCTTATCATTATAACAAGTAATCACCTACATACATAGAACTTATTGTAACCATTAGTTACACACATGTGTATGCCATTTTCTAGTAGTTCTTCTTCAAATCAGGGACATTGAGATCAATGGACACAACAAAAGGTAGTCATGGGATCCTGTCTTGCATAACAGTACATTACCAATGATATCTCGTAAAATCTTGCCTTCCTTGTTCAAGCCTTTTCTCTTAACTTATTTGGTGTCTCTGGGTAGTCCACAGAACAACAAAGCTCTTGTAATGTGCTCCTCTTTGAGGTGATTGGCTTCATCACAAGCTGGAATCCGCAAGATTCGGGTGAGGAGAGAAGCCTTCACCTCAAATTTCATCTGACGAACTCTGCTCTTGACCATAGTATCTTCACGTCAAAGTTTTGCATTCTGAAAGAATTCAAGGACATCCTTATCCAATACCTTGCATGGGTGTTGTAGAACAAAAGAGAGGATGACTATTTCCAACATGAGAATCATGTTCTTGAACTCATCTGAGGCTGACACAAACCTTGCGCGAACCAATTCTCCGCCACCTAGCAAGCCGCCAGTGCTTCGAGGAGCTTTGGAGAATAGATAATAAATTGAACTGTGGAAGGACTGTTTATGCCAAAACTCTGGACGAACTATGGAAGCCGACAGCTCTAGAATCGAACTACGGGTGACTGGAAGAGCTCTAGCTGACTGGAAACGTAGTAGTAGCTATCGAACTTACTGGGAAGGCTTACAGAATCAAATTGATGGAGAAAGATGATGATGAACTGTGTACGGCAAACGAATCATCGGGAGAAATTTTGGCAGAGACAGACAGTTTATTTCAACGAAATAGTATGGTTTGCCCCTTAGAACTATTTATATATATATGTTTAAAGTCTTAAGAGGGAAACATGCGTAGCTGAAAATCAGCATCTCTTCGGATCCAATAATGAAAATAATTAACCGAAGTCCAATTCAGCGAGTTTTGCCGGAAGCAGAGCAAGATTCGTCGAGTGTCGTCGTGAGTACTGGACGTATTTCGACGAATTGTCGAGATTCGATGAGAGATATCTGACGAATTTTCTTTGGACAAATTCACTTCTTAGTGAAGTACTTCCCGAGTGAATTCTTGTCTCCTCAGCCATCTTCACGAGTCCTTATTTACCATACCCAGATCTGTTTAAAAAAGCGAGAACTTAGCCTAGTCCTAGTGGCTTCGTGAATATATCTGCAACTTGCTTGTCCGTCGAGACATAGCTGAGAGTTATGTCCTTGTTCTCCACATGCTCCCGGATAAAGTGATGTCTTACTTCGATGTGCTTGGCTTAGCCATGAGAGACTGGATTGTTTGTAATTGCTATTGCGTTGGAGGAGTCACAAAACATTGGAATCTCCTTGAACATCAGGTTATAATCCTCAAGTTGATTCCGGATCAAGAGAAGCTATGTGCAACAACTACTAGCAGATATGTACTCTGACTCAGCAGTGGAGGTTGCCATATAATTCTGCTTCTTGCCACTCCATGAGATAAGACTTCTTTCGAGGAATTGGCACGTCCCGAAAGTGCTTTTCCTATCATCCCTGCTACCTGCAAAATATGCATCTAAAAACCCAATTAGCTCGATATCATTATTTCTTGGGTACCATAAGCCAAGATTTGGTGTACCCTTAAGGTATCTTAAAATGCACTTTGCAGCGACGTAATGAGATTCCTTTGAGTTGACCTGAAATCTAGTGCACACGCATGTTTAAAACATTATCTCGGGTCTACTGGAAGTAAGATAGAGCAAGGATCCAATTATGCTTTTATACTTGGTTTCATTAAAAGGTTTCCCTTTCTCATTCTTGTCTAGAGACACATTTGAATACATTGGAGTCCTCATTGAGGTTGGGTTCTCCATTCCAAATTTCTTAAGTAACGCTTTGGTGAACTTCGTATGAGAGATGAAAACTCCATCATCAGATTGTTTCACCTGAAGTCATAAGAAATACTTCAGCTCTCCCATACTGCTCATTTCAAACTTCCCTTGCATAAGTTTAGAGAACTTTTTTCAAAGGTTGTCTTCCGTAGAGCAAAATATAATGTCATTGACATAGATTTGCACCAGCAAAATCTTGCCTTTTACTTCCCTGAGAAATAATGTCTTATCTATCTTTACTCTTGTGAACTTGTTCTCAAGAATAAAGCTAGACAACATCTCATACTAAGCTCGGGGAGCATGCTTTAAGCTATAAAGAGCCTTATTAAGAAAATAAACATAGTTAGGGAAAGTAGAGTAGACAAAACCTGGGCGTTTTGCTACGTATACTTCCTCTTTCAGATCTCCATTGAGAAATACCGACTTCACATCCATTTGATAGACTTTGAAACCTTTGTGAGCAGCATATGCCAAAAACAACCTGATCGCTTCGAGTCGAGCCACTGGAGAAAATGTCTGATTGAAGTTGATCCCTTCTTCTTGTCTATACCCTTGTGCTACAAGTCTGGCTTTATTCTTTATAATGAATCCATTCTCGTCCAACTTATTTCTGAATATCCACTTGGTGCCGATCACGTTCTGTCCTTTGGGCCTAGGCACCAACACCCAGACTTTGCATCGTTCAAACGGATTGAGCTCCTCTTGCATCGCCATAATCTAAGAGGCATCCTTGTTTACTTCTTCAAACTTCTTTTGCTCAACCTGAGACAGAAAGCTAAGATGTAATATCTCATTAGTAGTACCTCTTCTGGTTCTAACACCATCACCTGACTCTCCAATGATAAGATCAGTCGGGAGATCTCTTAGATGTCTGAACGTAGGATTTCTTCCTCTCCCACCAGAAGGATCTTCCACGCCCAATGCTTCTCCTGCAAGTTAAGGTAGTTATTCATCTAGTCGCTCTTCATCCACCATACTTGGATCAATGTCCTTGACTGAGCTTGGCACATCTTCCTTGATTGCTTCTTCCATGCTTAGTTATTTGAACCCGGTACATGCATCTGCACCAACAATACTAGATGAGCTACTATGGAGCATGCTTGTCTCATCAAATACAATGTTTATAGTCTCTTCTACCTGAAAGTCTTTAGTTTCAAGGATAGCTAAACACCTAGAGGGGGGGGGGGTGAATAGGTTTTTAATTCTTTTAAATCATTTTCCTTTCTTTAGTGTGTTGTGAGTTATATTAAGTTAGCTTTCAAGAAATCACACAACACACATAAGATTTATAGTGGTTCCCCAAATTATGGGTGCATCCAATGTTCCTCCCACCTTTCTAATAGTGTGTTAGACAAGGAACTTCTCCAAATCCAGCTCTAAAGAGCTTATAACACCAATCCCTCGGGATCTTTAAGTCTCCTCCAAGACATACCTCAGGCACAAGGCCCTACAACTCAGAGCATGGTTTTGCTCCTACAGCTCAGTGATTCAAAGATCACCTACCTCAGACTTGAGCACAAGTCCTGCACTCAGTCTAGGAGGATAGCCATACCACTCAGAGAGATTAACACTCCTACCTCAGATCTACACAAGATCCTACACTCAGCCTTTATAATTAGGCCTACACTCAGATCAAAAGGATCCTACAGAAAGTAAAGAGGTTGTTGATGATGAATAAACACAAGAGAAGGTTTCTCTGTGTCTTCCTCCTTCTGTGTTGAGAAACTCAGCCCAGATATCTTCTTCTTCACCATTCCAGAAAATGGTCTTCAGGAATGATCTGCTAGGGCTGTGAAGTTGCCGCAGTTAGGGCTTGCCTTACTGCTTCTTATTTCTCAGAGATGTTTCTCTGAACTTGTTGTTGCAGGTGAGAATGACAACAACTAACTTGCTTGAACTTTTAGATCAGCAGATTGAACTTATTCTTCAGGCTCTGCAACAATGACGCGAGGAATAATATGAAGTTTCGCCTCTTTCCAAAAAATTAATTCTCTAAAAGTTATCTTCTCCGTGCGGAATAGAATACTTTTATCTTCTGCCATCCAAAGGCTCTTTGACCCGTGGGGCCAGCTGTAGTTGTTGGAAGCAACTTTAATTTTACAGAAAATGTCATACAATAGGCATGCTACGCCATTTATCATGTACTGTAGACTTCCCATAATAATTTGAAATTCTGCAGACTTTTGCTGACGTCAGCATCTGTGGACTTAGCCAAATTCAGATAGTTCATCCCAGGCATTGAGCGTTTAGTGCACAACCTTCACTCAGTGCAAAAACATTTGGCCAAATAATCTGCACTGCCATGCATTGAGTGAACCTTCATCTCTCAACGAATTTAGACTTAGCCAATATCTCTGCACTGGTAGGCATTGAGTGCATTAAGTGAGACTTCATTACTCAATGCATTTGGACTTAGCTGCTTCTCTAAAGCCTGCCATCTTGCTAAGGCATTGAGTGAAATGCCTTCACTCAACGCTTCTGTACTTAGCCGTTTTCCATCTTTATGAATGCATTGAGTGAGCCTTCATCACCCAACGCTTCTGCCTTTTCCTATCTTCTCGATGAGGCATTGAGTGAACTACCTTCACTCAACGCTTCTGTACTTAGTAGAATTTCTTGATGAGCTGGCGTTGAGTGAACTTCCTTCACTCAACGCATTTGTACTTAGATAGATTTTTCTGTCCACATCTTCTTAAGATTTGACATCACACTATTCTGTCGACACTTTCTTCTTTAGGCGTTGAGTGAACTGCCTTCACTCAACGCTTCTGGACTTAGCTAGATTTCTTGATAGATCTTCTGATGCTTTGACGGCTTGAACTTTACTCAATGCTTTTTTCTTCAGGCATTGAGTGAGCTGTCCTCACTCAACACTTCTAGATAGCCAGATTTCCACCTTGCTAATGCTGAAGCTTTGACAGACTGAGCTTTACTTGACGCATCTTGTTATATAGCATTGAGTGAACTGCCTTCACTCAATGCCTATGCACTTAGCCAAAATCCTACTTTTTCAATAGTCAGGCTTTGACTGCCCATGCTTTACTCAACATTTCTTGGCATCTGGCATTGAGTGAACTAGCTTCACTCAACGCCTATGGACTTAGACAAATATCTGTCTCTCCAGCATTCTTCCGGGTTTCCACCTGTCACTTTCACTTAGACAACCTCTCTAATCTTGTTCTAAAGAACATCTTGCATACATTGAACAAGAACGTACAACAAATACAATTATGCTCTTAGTATTATTGGTGAAGCCTCTTCAAATTCAGGGAACATTGAGGCAATATTCCCAACAATCTCCCCCTATTTGAAGAAGGCAGAACACACATCAATACTAAGATGCATTAACACATAAATCATTTCAATTTAATGCAGCTATAAGCTAATCGATGTAGCTGGTTCAAAGTTCTAACATTTAATGCAGTGACTTAACATGTCAAGTCAATGCTTTCCTCATACCACTTGAATGTTTCCAAGTAATATGCACCGAGTCACCATGTAGTCATTGCTCTCCTCATAACACTTGAAACACTTTCCCCATACCACTTGTATGTTTCCAAGTAATATGCACTGACTCAATATGTAGTCAATGCTCTCCCACTTCTCTAAGTATATGCACTTACTTAACATGTCCTCATGTCAAGTATTGCTTTCCCACTCCTCCCCCTTCCTGGCTTCTTCAAAAAGGCATTTATCTAATGAGGGAGGTGAAAGGATCATGAGAGAACTTTTCCCTTGAACCTAGCCTAATTTCACTACACTAGTGATCATACTACTTGACTAGAGACCATACCTCTTGAGTTGATACCATAGACACAACACTCCAATGACACTTGAAACTTGAGTGGTCCATCCTTGATCCACTTGAGATAATGCAACTCCTCCCCCTTTATGACTTCTGTAGAAGAAACTATAGTCAGGGAGGTACTTTCCTTCTCTATTTTCCTCTTCCCCTGCAACAACTTTGCCTTCTCAGCAACAACATTCCATTCCAGACTCAGAGAAGTTTATGACTATGCCATAAATAATATGTGGAGTGGGGAGATCAGTTAATCTCCCCCTCAGTCTGTGCATTATCCTAAGGACATACAAGTCAGCAGTGTTGATCTTGGGATTACACTATTGCAGCTGCTTGCTTCCTCTCAACAAGAAGCTGAACCTGTTCCTGTAAGTGCTGGACTTGCTCCCTTCTCAACAGGAGCATCTTGTATCATCCTCTCTAATGGACACTTGATTCCATTGAAGTCTTGATATCACTTGAGCAACTTAATAACCTACAAGAAGAGTAATTCCTGTAATAAAAATAAAATTAGGAGCAACTGAAGCTATGCCAAGTTCAATATACCCAACTCAAACTTGATGGTGTTGAACTTGAGTTCATCTAGTGGATTAGTAAAGATACAAGCCACTTGCTTGACTGTGGGGACAAACTCAAGACTAATGCATTCCTTCTCCACATTCTCCCTAATAAAATGATATCTAATCTCAATATGCTTAGTCCTGCTATGAGAGACAGGATTCCTATCAATGGAGATTTCACTAGTTGAATCACAAAATATAGGAGTTTTACTTATCTTGATGTTGTAGTCCTGGAGCTGATGCTTGATCCATAGCAAATCTGCACATCAACTTCCTACTGAGATATACTCTGACTCAGCTGTTGAAATTGCAATACTGGTCTACTTCCTGCTTCTCCAAGACACAATTCTTCCTCCCAAGAACTAATAGGTGCCTGATGTGTTTTTCATATCCTTTTTGCAGCCTACGAAGTCTGCATCTGAATAGCCTGTTAGTTCAAAATCCCTATTCCTAGGGTACCATTGGCCAAGATGTGGTGTGCCCTAAAGATATCTCAAAATTCTCTTACTAGCAGAGTAGTAAGACTCTTTAGAGCTAGCCTGATATCTAGTACAAACACATTATCACTCATGATGTCTGACCTACTTGTAGTAATATATAGAAGGGAGCCAATTATCCCTCTATATAAAGTTTCATCAACAAGTTTCCCTGCCTCATCTTTGTCTATAAATATACTTGAACCTATGGGTCTTATTATGGTGGAGGCATTCTCCATTCCAAACTTTTTAATTAACTCCCTAGTGAACTTAGACTAAGAGATAAACAATCCATCTTCAGTCTTCCTTACATGGAGGCCCAAGAAGTACTTAAGCTTACCCATATTGCTCATCTCAAATTTTCCTTGCATAAGTTTGGAAAACTTCTTGCAAAGTTTGTCATCAGTAGACCCAAATATTATGTCATCTACATAAATTTGGACTATGATGATCTTGCCCTTAGATTCCCTTAGGAATAGGGTCTTGTCTATCTTCCCCCTTAAGAATTTGTTCTCAATGCGGAAGCTAGATAGGGTCTCATACCATGCCCTAGGGGCTTTCTTCAACCCATATAGAGCTTTCCTAAGTTTATAAACAAAATCAGGAGAGTTAGAATCAACAATACTTGAAGGCTGTTCAACATAGACTTCTTCCCTTAAGTCACCATTCATGAAGGCTGACTTAAAATCCATCTGGTAGACTTTAAATCCTTTGTGTGTAGCATATGCAAGGAATAGTCAAATGTCTTCCAATCTAGCAATAGGGGAAATGATTTGATCAAATTCAATATCTTCTTCTTGTCTATACCCCTTAGATACCAGCCTAGCTTTATTCTTGATTATAATGCCATTTTCATCAAGCTTGTTCCTGTAGATTCACTTAGTTCCAATGACATAATGTCCTTGTGGTCTAGGAACCAGCTTCCAGACCATACACCTCTTGAACTAGTTCAGGTCCTCTTGCATTGCTATAATCCATAACTGGTCTATGTTGGCCTCTTCAATTCTTTTGGGCTCAACTTCTGACAGGAAGCTTGAGTACAAAGTTTAGTTGAGACTTCTGCTCCTTGTTATTACTCCTTGGTTAGCATAACCAATTATTTGGTGTCTGGGATGATCTATTAGATGCCTAACCGTTGGAGTCAATCTTCCTTCAGCATCTTGAGCTTCAGTGTTTTCATCTTGCTGATCTTCATCTTCATCATGTGAGACTTTTACTTCTTCTGGAATACATACTCTATCACCTTCATCTTGGACTATTGGAGTAGCTTCATTTATGGTTTGTTTATCCATCATCAAATCTATACTTATAGGTCTATAAGAGGAGCTTGGCAGCTCATTGTTAATCATAATAGACAAATCAAATACTACATTAACAGACTCTTCTACAACATGACTTTTCAAGTTGTAGATCCTATAGGCCTTACTATGATTGTTGTACCCAACAAATATCCCATCATAGGACTTGACAGCAAACTTAGTCATATAGGACTTCCCATTATTTAGCACATAACATTTGCTACCAAAGATCTTGAGATAGGACAAGTTTGGTTTTCTACCCTTCATAATTTCATAGGAAGTTTTCTTGTGGCTCTTGGTGATAGAAGCTCTATTTAGAACATGACAAGCAATATTTACTGCCTCAGCCCAAAAATATTCTAGGAGAGATGTGTCACTTAGAAAAGTCCTACCAGCTTCTATGAGAGTTCTATTATTCCTTTCAGCAATTCCATTTTGCTGGGGTGTTCTTGGAGAAGAAAATTCTTGATGAATCCCTTGCTCTTCATAGAACCTTGCCATGCTTTGATACTGAAATTCAATCCCATTGTAACTTCTGATTTTTAAAACAGTACTATCTAATTCATTCTGAATTTGCTTGACAAAAGTCTGGAAGATATTAAGGGTTTAAGACTTTTTCTTATGAAAGAAAACCCAAGAAAACCTAGAGAAGTAATCAATAACTATAAGAGTGTACAAATTCCTACCTAGACTATAAACTAGCATAGGGCCAAACAAGTCAATATGTAGGAGGTATAAGCACCTCACAGAGTCTTTGGTCCCAATGCTCTTGAAGGAAGCTCCGATCTTCTTGCCCTTTTGGCATGCTGAGCAAATGCATTCCTTGGTCTATTTCATCTTGGGACCAATCCTAACTAGCTCTGAAAGATAGGGGATAGACCTGATTTACTCTAGAGGGGGGGGGGGGTGAATAGAGTATTAAAACTTTTGGCTATTTTTAATATTTATATCAGAGTTGAAAATAGGTGATACCAATAATATAGAAAGAAATAAATAACAGGTTAAACTAATCTATCTATCACAGCACAGCAAGAAAAAAAAGAGAATGAACACAACAAGACAACACAAGAAATTTTATAGTGGTTCCCCAACCTAGGTACATCCACTCTTCTACCACCCTGATAGGAATCCACTATCAGGTTTTTGATCAGGTGACTGCCACCATAATATCTATTTGTAGGGAGATATAACAACCCTTTAGGCTTTCGATCAGGTGCCCAAAAACCAACCCAAGTATTTTGATTAGGAGACTTGACAACCAATTGGTTAACTTTTGAAGGGAGTTAAAACCCTTTTACAGGAGGTGAGAGGAGGTGATGGTGTCTTCTCTTTCTCTAATCAACAGAGAAGACTAGTGGATCTTGATGTTGTCAAAGCTGCCCCTGAGATGTTGAATGGTTCAGGAAGACTGGAAGCTTTGCTTCTGGGTGTAGGTCTTCAGCCTTATTTGAAAACTATCCTGGAACTTTCTGACTAAATCGAAATGAGTTGTCCTTGAATGTTCCTGGAGGAGAAGGTTGAAGAAGACTCTTGATTGTGATGGATGTTCTTCTTCAGTCTTCAGAATAGACAAGGAGAAAGCAGAATGTTTTTCTATATGCAGAGAAGAAGTTTTGTATGATGTTATTCAGTGCAACTGTATGTTCTTCTTTGTGCTAACTGTTATCTATATGTGTTCTGTTCTAGGGTATCTGTCCGACTGAAAAGAGAAAATCTCTTTTTATATTCTGCAGTCAGTAATTTCTCCTTTGAAATTTGAATTCCTGCAATAAATGTTGATTGTCCTGGAGAATGAAACGGCTGGAATATTTGCTTTTATTGAGTTTCCCCAACTGTCCCATTAAAATAAGTAAGTAATTAACCCGATGAAGACCATAATTAATGCTGCCAATAACGACTATATTCAGAAGAGTATAAGCATTAATTACTCAGGATTATTATTGCAAGATAATATAGAAAGAAAGGGACAGAAGGAAAACTTCTCATTCTGGCTAGGGACATAATTCGTCGACCTCTGAACAGAATTCGTCGACTGGAGATCCAAGTTCGTCGACCTGAGAATTCCCGTTCATCGACCTGAGCTCAGAGAACTACATACTGAGAATCACTTGCCAATTATGTGTTCTGAGTTCGTCGAGCTGAGAATCTATCTGAAGGAATAGATCGTCGACCTGAGCTCGAATATCATTGAGCTCAACTCAGAGAAATAACTCTCAGTTCGTCGATCTGAGATCGACGATCGTCGAGCTGAGTTCGAAGAACTTTGAACTGATAATTCTATTTTCTGAATCTTCTAAGTCTTGAGACTACTGATGTCCTCTGCTGGCTGGTCCATGAAGGTTGAACCTAATGACTAGTCTAAACTCTAGGACTACTAGACTTGACCCTCGCTATACAATGTGGGTCAGACTAAACCTAATTTAGTGAAACTAGCCTAAATCCAACTAGGGATCCAACAATCTCCCCCTATTTGGGTGAGGTCACTAAAACAAGATAAAAGAAACAATCATAAAGCCTAAAAACATATATCTGATAGAAATAAAACATTCAATAGATATTTATAGAAGGAGCTTCATGATTGAACATACAGAGTTCAAAATGAAAGCAAAATAAAAACAAAATCACTTGTTCTGCTTGGGCTGTTCTTTCTCAGGCTTCTTAGAAGGCTGTCTGAAAATGATTTCTCTATTTGGATTGGCATCTTCTCTCTTTGACTTAGTCATGTCTGATACACCAATTATATTGAGAGATGTTGCTATTGGAACTACAGCTCCTGGGTGCAAATTCATGTAATCATCAAAATTTAAGAATTTGTTTGCCTTGATATACCTTTTAAGTTCTTCCTTCCTTTATGAAGACATGGTTGAAAATTGAGAAGGATCCTTTCCTTCAGCCTTTGCTTTGTTAATTTGAGACAGTGCTTTCAGTTCCTGAAATCTGGCAATTTTATTTGTTGTCTCCTACTATGGGTATACAAAAGGTATTGGAGGAGATGCAGGCCTTTTAGGACTTGAGTCCCTCTGTGAATCATCAAAGGAATCTGTAGAACTTCTCTTATGTGTAGCTGGAGGAGGTTTGCTCTGAGATGTTTGTTGCTGACTGCCTGGCCTGAAATGTCTCTGATAGTTCTGGTAACAGGTGCAGATCTTGAAGATACATTTCCATAGGCCCCTGAAGATGGAGGAGGAGGAGGAGGGTATTTCCTAAATTGCTTAGGAGGATACCTGTACCTCCTTCTCTTCTTCCTTTCTTTCTGCTCATTTTTGGATAGCCACATCCACAGTGGCATCCCTTGATATGGAGTAATGTTGTTCAGGATATAATAAGGTGTATCATGAGTACGATTTGGCTTTGGAGAAGCCTTAGGAGCAACCTTTCTCTTCTTTCCAGCCTTCTTTTTAGATTTAGGATCACTAGATTCATCAGAATCATCATCATCTATGTCATCATCAGAAGAACCTTGAGGATTATCATACAGTGCATCTATCTCCTTCCAAGTTTCCTTTGAAATTTGTGTTACACCCTGAGGAAGTGCTTGAGGTTCAACAACTTCAGGTGGAGCAATATTTTCAGTGATCATCTGATAATCTTCTATATCTTTGTCAGTCAATAGAAATTCATTCAAAGCAGGATAATTTTGAATAAGTGCAAGTTCTTGTGCCATATCTTGAGCAATCAGATCATCTAGACTAGGCATTGGGCTATCATCCATCACATAGGTTGGGCCTGAAGGTTCCATAACCATGTTTATAGCAAAACTTTCCTTCAGTTGTTTAACAACTTCAAGACTTATTGGAGGAGTGTAACACACTATAGCCAAAGATGGCTTTACTACTGAAAGAAAAGAACTCAAAAAACTGTATTGAAAGAATAAAACAAATCAAAGATATCTACTGTGGGATTGATGCAACAATCACTAACAGTCAAAATTGCTAGAAGAGCTTGTTCATCTGTGCTCAGCATAACAAAATCAATTGTCTCAGCCTTATAACCATATGTACATCTGAAAACTCATCTATCTGCAAAATTGTTGTTGCTTCTTCTGCTATTGCTGTTAGAGAAGGCATTGGAGCTTCTTTATAGAATATCTCCCCCTGCCTGGCTGCAGAGGGTCTTGTAGCAAGGCCCCCAAAAGAAGGGACAGAAAGGGCAGTAGGCAGAAGAGCAGAGAGAGTGGAAATGGATTCAGTAAGAGGTTTAATAGCCTCTACTATTAGTTGTTTGAGGAGTGGGCTGAGGATTTGCAGAAGAGAGGGAATGGAAGGAGGATCCATTTGCATGAAATCAAAGGGTTTCTGAGTTGATACAGAAGGATTGATGGATGAGGTTGATGGGAAGGGAGTGGAATCTGACATGTGTTCATCTTGAGGTGATGGAGTATGGATTGGGGATGACAGTAGATAAAATGATGGTATATTATGTAGGGGGATATCAGCAAGATGGTGAGGAAGAGGTGATTGAGGAGGAGTGACGTGCTCTAGAGTATGAGGTGGAGTTGCATGTACTGGAGATTGTGGTGGAGTTGGTTGATGTTCAGGAGTATGAACTGGTGAAGAATGTTGGAGTGGGGAAGCAGGAGGTGTTGGTGTATTTTGGAGGGTTGTTGAGGGTGGCTAGAACTTGAGGAGGTGTTTGTTTTTGAGATGAAGATGGAGGGGATGGAATCCTGATGGAAGGGGCATCTTATGGGGGTGGAGGAGCAGCTGTGACAGCTCTGGTATCCTCAGAAGTCCTGGAAGAGGAAGAAGCCTAGGATGGCTTTTGGATATTCCTCTCCCACCTACCAAATAAGGCACAAGTTAGCCTTTTGGAGGCATTATTGAATATGGTCTGGGAGACCATGGATTCAGTAGCCTTTGCTTGAAGGAAGATTCCAAGAATCCTTCCAAAGCATACCTCTTTCTTTGTATTCTTCTTCTTTATCATCTCAAACATAATTCGAGCCCAGTTCACGGGTTTTTTGTTCACAACTGCACACATCAAAAGAAATTGTTGTCTAGTGATGTAATCATGGGCTGTGTGCTTTCCCAGCAGTACCTTGCCCACAATATCTGATAGAAACTTGTAATCAGCAGACAAATGTTTCTTCAACAGTTTATTGGGGTTTTCTCCAGTATAACCCATCTTAATCAACATCTCATCAAATTCACCACTGTCTATTTCTAACTCTTCTTCTCCATTAAGTAATCCAAAAATTTTAGATAGAATGACGGGGGTGAGAGAAACTGTATTTCCCGATATTGTTCCCGTCATTGTTTCAGCATCTGGTGAGGAGGAGGTGAATAACCATTCTCTAATTTTAGTTGCGGCAATCCTTATCCGTGTTGTCATAAGATTCATCAGCTGTTGATCTTAAAATAATTTCAGAATATCTAGGAAGATCTGATCGAAGTGTTGGAATGACTCGAAGTCTATATCAAAACCCATATCAAATTTCATCGCCGCAAGAGTGCTCACTAGAATCTCCATTATCACCTGCAAAAGGAAAACAGAGAGACCAAGTGAAAGGGAAACAGAAAGCGCGGGATGAAGCTCGAAGAAAAACCTAGATATAAGATTTTTCAGAATATGAAACGACAAACTCCGTCCTACGAAATAACGACAATTCTTCGATCTGAGGTTGACAAAATATTTTATTGACAAAAGAGTTCGTCGATCTAAGTCTGAAGAAGGGAAAACTCTTCGTCGTTCTAAGGTCGAGAAAAATTTTCTGAAGTCAGATCGTCGATCTCCGGTCTATGAAAATGACTCACACAGAGAGTTTGTCGATCTCAGGTCGATGAATTTTCTCAAGAATTGTCCTCAGATCGTCGATCTCCATTCCACAAACTGTGAAAAATTCTTCGACCATAGACAAAAATTAAATTAATGCTTCTCCATTGATCATACCAAGCTGATTTAGAAAGAACAGATGATTCCTCTCATCCAAGTGTTTGGTGAAGATGTCTGCTCTTTGCAAATTAGTGTTGATGTAGAGAAGATTAACTTCCTTTTTGTCCACACACTCTCTAATGAAATGATTCCTTATCTCTATATGCTTAGTTCTACTATGATGCACTGGATTCTGAGCCATATAAATTACACTAGTATTGTCACAAAGTAGAGTTGAATTATTAAAGTTGAAACTATAATTTAGGAGTTGGTTTTGAATCCACAGCATCTGTGAACAGCCACTGCCAGCTGCTATGTACTCAGCTTCTGCTATTGATGTAGACACAAATGTTTGCTTTTTGCAAAACCAGGAGACAAGTCTAGCACCAAGGAACTAGCATGTTCCTGATGTGCTCTTCCTGTCCACTCTACATCCAGTAAAGTCAGCATCAGAGTATCCAGTTAACTCAAATTCTGACTCTGTTGGATACCAGAGTTCTAAATTAGGGCAACTCTTTATATATCTTAAAATCCTTTTTAAGAAAAAAAAGGGGAGATTCTTTAGGATTCACCTAGAACCTAACACAAAGATAGGTAGCAAACATAATATCTGGCCTACTTGTTGTGAGATATAACAGGGACCCAATAATGGCCCTATATAATTTCTGATCAACAGGTTTCCCATGTTCATTAGAGTCAACCACATCATTTGTAGCCAGTGTTTTCTTAGCTGAGGCATCAGCCATCCCAAACCTTTTTATCAGCTCTTTAGCATACATAGATTGGGATATGAAGATGACATCAGGGTACTACTTCACTTGGAGACCAAGGAAGTAGGAGAGCTCACCCATGCTACTCATTTTAAACTTGGAATACATAAGGTCAGAAAACCTTTTGCATAGTTTGGAATCAGTAGAACCAAATATAATGTCATCTACATATATTTGTACTAACAAGATTTTATCATGATGATACTTAGTAAATAAAGTCCTATCTACAATGCCTCTAGTAAAGTTATGCTCTAATAGAAATCTAGCTAAAGTTTCATACCAAGCTCTTGGAGCTTGCTTTAGACCATAGAGAGCTTTATGCAATTTGAAAACATAATAGGGATGAGTAGGAGAAATAAAACCCGGTGGTTGTTCTACATAAACCTCTTCCTTGAGTTCACCATTTAGGAATGCACTTTTGACATCCATTTGGTATACTGTGAACTTATTGTAGGCAACATAGGCTAAGAATATCCTGATTGCTTCAATCCTTGCAACAGGTGCAAAAGTTTTGTCATAGTCTATGTCTTCCTCTTATTTGTATCCTTGAGCAAATAGTCTGGCTTTGTTCCTTATGATAGTACCTTGAGAATCTAGCTTATTTCTAAATACCCATTTAGTTCCAATGACTGGGCAGTCTTTGGGTCTTGGAACTAAATCCCAAACTCTACATCTCTCAAACTGGTTGAGCTCCTCTTGCATTGCAATGATCCATTGTGGATCTTGCTCAACATGTTTAATGTATTGGGGCTTTGTTTGAGATATGAAGCAGGCATGCATCATGTCTTGGTGGAGTTGATGCCTTATCTGCACACCCACTGATAAGTCTCCAATCACTTGAGATACAGGGTGATCTCTAAGTGTGACTATCTCAGTAGGAGGAGCTAGTTGATCAACAGCTTGAGGGATTAATTCCTCTTGTGGAATTGGGTTAGCTGTTTGGAGAGTGTCAGAACCATCCAAGTTATCTTCTTCACTATCATCTTCAATAGCTTGTGGAGAGGATTAGATGGAGCCTCTTGGGTGAGGTTTATATCATCCAATCTCTCACACAAGTAAGGTACCTATAATGAGCTACTGGTAGAAATTTCTTTCTCCTTGTAATACATGTTAGCTTCATCAAAAGTCACATGGACTGATTCCTCAATTTTTAAGGTAGATTTATTAAAACCCTATAAGCCTTGCTGACTTGGGAATATCTTAGAAAAATTCCCAGTGTAGCTTTGGCTTCAAAATTTCTATTATGTTTCTTGTTGTTATTGTGAATATAGCATATACAACCAAATACTTTAAAATATGTGATTTTAGGTTTCTTACTTTTAAGCAATTCATAGGGAGTCTTATTCTTAAGTTTATGTATTAAACTTTTGTTCAATACATAGTTTGTTGTTCTCACAGCCTCTGCCCAAAAGGAGAGGGCATGTAAACATCTGCAAGTAATGTGTCTGCAACTTCAATTAGGGTTCTATTCTTCCTTTCAGCTACCCCATTTTGTTGAGAAGTTATAGGAGCTGAGAAGCAGTGCCTGATACCTTCCTTCTCACAAAACTCTTGCATAAGAAGAGACTCAAACTCAGTACCATGATCACTTCTGATCAATGCAACTGGAGTAGAGTACTCAATCTGTATAGTCTTGAGAAAATCTGTAAGAAACTTGAAGTTATCTGACTTAGTTCTCAGAAAGAACACCCAAGTGAATCTTGAGTAGTCATCTACAATAACTAAAGTATAGGATTTCCCTCCTAGGCTTTGTACATCAATAGGGCCAAAGATGTCCATATGTAGCAAGTACAAGATCCTAGGTGAATCACTTTTATTTATAGATTTAAACTTAGATTTAGTTTTCTTGCCTAATTGAAAAGCCCTACAGAGGCCTTCCTTCTTGTAAGGACCAGAAGGCAGTCCTCTAACAAGGTTGTCCTTAAATAACTTAACAATGTTTTTCAGATTTACATGTCCTAGTCTTTTATGCCACAAATCATTTTGATTGCTAACCTGATTAAAAAGACAAATATCTGAAACAGCTGATTGAAAATCTACTATGTATATGTTGCCTTGTCTATTTCCAATTAAAACAGTTTTGTTTCCTTTAGAAGAAATAATACAAGAGCTTGAGTTAAAAGATACCTGATAACCTTCATCACATAATTGACTTATGGAGATGAGGTTATGCTTTTGTCCACTTACATATGCAACCTTTTTGAAGGTTACTACCCCAACCAAGACTTCTCCAAAGCCTTCAGTCTGGCCACAATTGGAGTCACCAAAGATCACCTTTGGTCCCAGCTTGGACTTGTAATTTATTAAGTTGTCCTTGCTACAATTCATATGCTTGGAGCATCCACTGTACATATACCATTGTTGATTAAAAGCTGGACAGCTCTTCACATGCAAAATAGAAATTAGTTGTTCTTGACCCAGGTTACCTTGGGTTCTTGTTGATTTATATAACTGAAGCTGGAAATATATGAATATTCAGGTTGATTTTTGTACCGAAGGGATGATATCTTCTAGGTGGAATTATCCATTTGTTAAAAGGATTAATGTTTTGTCTTTGTTGATTAAAAGTCCTGTCGGAATTAAAGTTTTTGTTATTACAAACTGGGGTCGATGAATTCTGGTATGTTCGTCGATCTGAGGTCGACGAACGGGGATGAGTTCGTCGAACTCCACTCAGAGAATGAAAGTATTCATTTTCTAGGCCCCAATTTCGTCGATCTCTAGTCGACGAACCATACTGATTTCATCAGTCGCAGGTCAGGGAATAGTTATAGTAAAAGTT
Organism: Platanthera zijinensis; assembly: GCA_039513925.1. Taxonomy (NCBI): domain Eukaryota; kingdom Viridiplantae; phylum Streptophyta; class Magnoliopsida; order Asparagales; family Orchidaceae; genus Platanthera; species Platanthera zijinensis. Next base: position 99,784,367 of record CM077095.1, on the reverse strand, counting down.
TGCGTTCGAAGTTCGTCGATCTGAGCTCGATGAACTGTACACATTTCGTCGATCTGAGTTCGACGAAATCTGCTGAACATAGTTATAGTTAGATTTCTTTTTTTTTTCTTTCTCTTAGATTTATTCTTCTGTTTTACTTCTGTTTGGTTAACATTATTCTCATCTATTATCTCTTTACCCTTTTCAGAAACAAATTTTATAGGGGTTGTTAATATGTTCTTCTGAATCAGTGGGGGTTGGCTTGATGAAGCACCTAAGCCCAGCTTGCCATTGAGCCTGACATTCACTGTGCTTGTGATGTTCATCAGCTTGATACTTCTCCCATTCAAAGATTCTTCAAGTTGCCTAGCCTCTGATAATTCAGTCTTTAATTTAATGATTTGTTCATTAGCTAGAGTGATTTCATCCTTTAACTTATTATTTTCAGAAAACAGGTTTTTTTGTTCATTAATCTTTCTCTAAGTTGCTTAATCTCTTTTTTAGACTTAATTAAATCAAAACATAAAGACTTAAATTCAGTTCTAAATTCTTCTGAATCAAAATCAAAAGAAGATAGTACCTGATCTTATTCAGATTCAGAGTCTTCATTGTCTAATTGTTCAGCTTCTGCTTCTGAACAGCTGCCTGATGCATTGATGGCCATCAAACACACTTCTTTTGCCCTTGCTTCCTCTTCATCTTCACTGGAGCTGGAAATGAAGTTTCTTCTTCAGTATCACTCCAGGTCTCATCCACAAAGTCTTTCTCCTTCTTTTTATGCTTGCTGGAGGAGGGCTTGCTGTAGTGCTGCTTCCTTGTTTCTTTTTATCTTCTTCTTTCCTTCTGTTGATTCTCTGGACACTCTAAGATGAAATGTCCAAGCTTCCTGCACCCAAAACAGACAAGTTCTTTAGTCTTGTAATACCTGGGCTTATCATCTTGCCTTGATGACTTCCTCCTGAAGTCTTTCTTGCCCATCTCGTAGAATCTCTTGACTAAGAGACTCAGAAATTCTTCATTGACTATTGGGGCTTCTGATTCTTCATTTGCTTTTAATGCAATACTTTGCTCCTTTCTTCTCGATGAAGGAGTCTTCTGCTCTACAGCCTCTCTGGACTTTATCAATTGCTCATAAGACTTGAGCTTTCCAAGTAGAGATTTTATGGAAATCTCATTTAGACTTCTGGCTTCCTTAATAGGCCAGATTCTTGAATCCCATGAGCTAGGAAAGTACATGAATATTTTATCATTTACTTCAGTAAGGGTGATGTCTTTGTCTAGAGTTTTTAGCTCATTGATTATTGAGCTCAGTCTGTTGTACATGTCACCAACAGACTCTGATTCATCCTCCTTAAAGTTCTCATATTATGAGATGAGGTTGCATCTCCTATCCTTTCTCTCATCAGTTGAACCAGCAATGTAACGCCCCAAAATGTTGTAGGAGCGACGGGGATCGCTTTTGGCCAAAATGTGTTTTTTCGAGCAGGTGACACGGATCCCGACACGGCCGTGTCAGAGGCTGTGTCGGCCGTGTCGAGCTGGTCGTGTGGTCGACCATGTTAAGGTCGACGATCGTCGAGTATGGAACATGGCCAGGCACACGGCCGTGTCCCAGGCCGTGTAGCATCGGATCGTTTCGAACTGTTTGAGGTTTTGCACACGGGGCATGACACGGGTCTGTACACGGCCGTATCCTAGGTGACACGGGCGTGTCAGGTGCCGTGTCATAGGCCGTGTCCTTCTCTATATGAAAATGTTGCAAGCGGGTGCCGTGACACGGGTCACGACACAGCCGTGTGGAGTGAGACACGGCCGTGTCGAAGGCCATGTCGAAGGCCGTGTCGGGAGCCGTGTGCTGGTTTTCGAATCGATCGAGACGGCGAATGGCTAACACGGCCATGCACACGGCCGTGTTGCAACCCGTGTTCGGCCCAGATTTTTTTTTAATTTGGGTTCCGATCGTGGCCGTTTGTTCTTTTCCTTGGAAGATCGGACGGCTGGGGGCTGAATCTGAGGGTTTATGCTCGGGAATAGGGTTTGAAACCCTCATTTCTCTTTGGGCTTTATCTCTCTTGATTCTAGAGAGAAGGGAGAGCAAGGAGGAGGAAGAAGGCCAAGATCCGGCCGCCGGCGAAGCTTCGGAGGTCCATTTCGCGAGCGGAGTTCAGATCCGCGAAGGTGGGAGCGGTGCGGTGGTGTTCAACCGAGCAAATCTTCTCCATGGCTAGGAAGAGGGGACGGAAGGTAACGACGCTTCTCCTCTCGGTTTTTAGGATTTAGGATGCATGAATAGCATCCCCTTCCTTTCGCATTTTGAGCGCCGAATCTCTCAAATGAGAGGGATTCGTGTAGCGGTTCAAGAGGAACCTCCGGGTTGAGTATGTTCATCCCGGCATGCTTGCATTAGAGATCCGCTCCGTTAGCGGATTAGGCATTGAGGGTGAAGCCGTGGTCGCGACCGATAGTCCGACCCGGTGATGTTGTATAGCGAACTTCGGTAGAAAATCCGTTGCGGCAATACGCCGTTGTGTGTATGCGTTTTCCCCCTTATATTTGAGTGAGTACTCGTAGTCGGAACCGGACGAGGTTAGCTCCGCTTTGTGCGGTAGATGGTTTCCTTGGAGCACGGGAAAGACACGGTGCGAGTGGCAATTGGGGTGGGGAAACCTTTGTTTGTGCTGTGCTAAGGTGCGGCAAGGTCTCCGTGGTCGGCTGGCTATCCCGTGACGCGCAAGTCATGTGGGGAAAGTGTCCCGGCGAGACTAGCCCTTGTGTGAGACTGACGAGAATGCCGAGCGGAGGGCAAGCCCGGGCATTGTGGCCATGAGCGGGTGGGGTCCAGCAAGGCTTCTTAGAATCGGTTTGTGTGAGACGGAACCCTGACGTGCGACGTTAGTTTTTGCGGGCAAGCCCGGGGTTTAAGACCGATGTGCGGGTGGGGCCGTTACAAGGTTTCGTGGGACGGCCTGTGTGTCGTTGGGGACACGGTGTTTCCCTTTTGTTTGCGGCTTGAAGCCAATGGGGAAACGGAAGTACCCAATGTTTGATGCTGTGCTAGATGCATACGAGCTAGGGTGCCTTGGGTGAAACCCGGGTTGCATTCATGTTGCATAGTAGGCCCCTTTCACCTTGTACAAAACATAGAGAACATGTATGCTGTATGAGACATCCAAGCCTGCTTTACCGCTTTAATATATTTGCTCTTTTGGAATACGAAGTGCTAACTTGCAGGTGGAGTGGTGCCCCGGGGTCCGTTAGGGACGGCCGGGAGGAGATGCGTTTGTTACACAGTAGAGGTCAGCCTTTGCTGACCCACGTTACTTCAAATCCTTACAGGGCAAGGATCGCATGCAGGAGCTAGCGCGCCGGGCGAAAAGCCCTAAGCCTCATGAAGTGTTGCTGTGCTTGGTTTCTCCTTTTATGTTTCCTACTTTTGTTATGTTTATGTCTGGCTTGCATGCCGAGGTAGCCTAGGAGTGCTTGGCATATTGATATGTTTTGGACTATTATTGTGTAAGGCCTTAAGGCCATTTGATACTCTGTCATTAGTGGATAACTTCTGTCGTTTTGTTATGTTTCCGCTGTGTAGGACTGAAGTTTTGAGTTTGGGTAGGCTTCATATCATCTTTTAATACTAAAGCTGTGGTGTCCGTATGTTGTGGGGCCCCGGCCGGACCCATATTATATGGTCTTTACAGGGGAGGTGTTACAATTTGGTATCAGAGGGAGGTTAGTGTTCCAACGAGAAGTTTCGTGGTCGAAAGTATAAGTCGAGTCGCGTTTAAGAAGTTATCCACATAGGAGTATCGCAGGATCATGAGTGTCCTGGTGTTCGAGTCTTGCGATTAGAGGTTGATTTGTGTTTTCTTGCTTCTGTTTAGAGTGCAAGCAACGAAGCTGGGACCTCGAGGCCAAGAGAAGAGCTCTCGGCAAGTAGTGCGACTGCGCACGGTCCGCTAGGAATGGGGGTCACCCCAGCCGACTTCTGTCGTATGCTTGCAGAAGCGATGGTGGCGGCCCAAGCTGCAGCGACAGCACAGGTAGCAACTCTTGCTACCCCAGACACGGCAGCGACCGTGCAGGTTGAGGAAGCCAGGCGGGCAGAGCCGCAGGCCGAGAGAGTGGTTGTCGGGCATGGGGACTGGCAAATGAAGTACTTTCTGATTTTCCACCCTCCAACCTTCAAGGGAACCGGCACACCCACCGATGCAGAGGATTGGTGGGCTAGAAGTCAGGAGCTTCTGAGGGCGGCGGAGGTGCCAGATGAGAAAAAGGCAGAGTTCGCAGCCTTTATGTTGGAGGGAGATGCCAAGTTATGGTGGGTGAGCCACAGTGGTCGGCAGTTTCCAGGACGCACTCCATCCATCGAGGAGTTTGGGAATGCCTTTCTGAAGAAGTACATTCCCGCATCAACAAGGCTAGCCCTCCAGAGGCAGTTTCTACATCTTGTGCAGCGAGACAAGACGGTGGATGAGTATGTGCAGGAATTTACTCGTTTGGGTCGTTATGCGGGGACGACCATGGCGGACGATGAAGAGAGGGACAATCTCTTCTACCATGGATTGAGGGAAAATCTAAGACAACCCCTCATATCGATGAAGCGTGCGGGCTTCAACGAATTGGTGGAGGCGGCCCGAATTTTGGAGAGCGATATGGAGCTATCCCAGCGCCGAAAGGGTTTCACACCCAAGCAGGGGGAAGAGAAGAAGTTGACTCAGTCCCATGGAAAGGCGGAAGGGAGCCGATGGAAGAAGAAGCCTTCCCCGTTTAAGTCGGGCGAGAAAATTAATTGGACGTCCGGAGGGTCACGCTCTAAGGGACCGCAGACGTGTTACAGTTGTGGCAAGCCAGGCCACATAGCAAGATTTTGTACCCAAGGGGGCGCAGAGCAAGAGCCAAGGCAGGAGCAGACTGTACGCTCCGGCCCCAGTGCCGCAGAGAAAGGGAAGATGGCGGAGTCGAGTGCTTCCCGATTTCAACCAGTGCAGCCAAGGGCCTATAACCTTGAGCAGCAGGAAGCAATCCGTCAACCCGATGTGGTGACAGGTACGAGAATTCAACCTGCACCTTAGATTTCTTCCTTTCAAGCCTTTTTATGTTTGTTGCATGTGTGTAGGCTTTGTAGTAGTATCAGGGTACCCCGCTAGGGTACTTTTCGATACGGGAGCGTCGCACTCCTTCCTTGCGAAAAGTTTCATCCGGAGGATTGGAGTTGAGTCCTTCTCAACGGACTCAGAGTTGAAGGTGCGCATGCCCAATGGATCGTCCATGACTACCAGAGCTAGAGGCCGGATTTGTTGGAGTCTTGAGGGGGTCGACTTCGTGTTGGTAGCGACGATCTTGCCATTGTCCGAGTTCGATGTGATCTTGGGGATGGACTGGCTAGCGGAGCAGCGTGCCAGCATCGACTGCTTGTCCAAGGTGGTAACCCTGAGGGGCGTGGGGCAGGCGGAAGTCAAGTTTGAAGGCCTGAATGGAGTGGCCTGTTCCCTAGTTTCGGCACTTCAGTTAGTGCGAGCTGTTAACCAGGGAGGTGTAGCTCTAGTAGCGTTGTTGGAGGTTAGCCTTTCCAGGCTGTCTCTTGGGGAAGTGCCCGTGGTGGCAGAGTTTGGAGATGTTTTTCCCGAGGAGCTACCGGGAGCACCTCCTCGGCGGGAGATTGATTTCTCCATCGAGTTAGTGCCCGAGGCTAGACCGGTGTCACGTCCACCATTTAGGATGGCACCAAAGGAGTTGGCCTAGCTCAAGGTTCAGTTGCAGGAGCTTTTGGATCAAGGGTATATCAGACCCAGCTCTTCACCGTGGAGTGCGCCGGTGTTTTTCGTAAAGAAAAAGGATGGTAGTATGCGTTTGTGCATAGACTACCGAGAGTTGAACAAATTGACAATCAAGAACAAGTATCCGATTCCTCGGATAGATGACCTTTTTGAACAGTTGGTGGGGTCGGTGGTGTACTCCAAGTTGGACCTGAAGTCCGGATATTATCAGTTGCGGATTCGTGATGAAGACATACCCAAGACAGCGTTTGGTACGAGGTATGGTCATTTTGAGTTCTCGGTGATGCCGTTCGGGTTGACGAACGCGCCGTCCGTGTTCATGGACTTGATGAACCGAGTGTTTCGCGAATATTTGGACAGGTTCGTCGTCGTTTTTATTGATGACATTTTGGTGTATTCCAAGTCGGAAGCGGAGCACGAGGTGCACTTGAGGACAGTGTTGCAAGTATTGAGAGAGAACCAGCTCTATGCGAAGTTCTCCAAGTGCGAGTTTTGGTTGGAGAAGGTGGAGTTTTTAGGCCATGTGATTAGTGGGGATGGTGTGGCGGTAGATCCAACGAAAGTGGAAGCCATCAGAGATTGGCCAGTTTTGAGGACTGTGGCGGAAGTCCGGAGCTTTCTTGGACTAGCCGGGTACTACCGAAGGTTTGTGGAAAACTTTTCGCGGATAGCTCTACCCCTCACTTCGCTAACTCGCAAGGATCAGAAGTTCGGGTGGACTCAAGAGTGCAGTCAGGCGTTTGAAACCCTGAAGGAGAGGCTGATGATGGCACCGATCCTAAGTCTACCAAAGGGGACCGAAGGATTTCAGATTTTCAGCGACGCATCCGAGTGCGGTTTAGGGTGCGTGTTGGTGCAGCATGGCAGTGTGATAGCTTTTGGGTCGAGGCAGCTGAAACCTCATGAGAGAAATTACCCCGTCCATGATCTGGAATTGGCGGCGGTAATTTTTGCTTTGAAGTTGTGGAGGCACTACGTTTACGGTGCGAAGGTGGAGATCTTCACGGACCACAAGAGCCTGAAGTATCTCCTGGATCAGAAGGACCTAAATATGCGGCAGCGCAGGTGGGTCGAGTTCCTTGGGGACTACGAGGTGGCGATTCAGTACACGCCAGGAAAAGCCAATGTGGTGGCGGATGCTTTGAGTAGGAAATGCTCGGGGCAAAGAAGTTGGATTGAATCCCACGATGAGCGGTTAAGGCAGGACTGGGAGTCCCTTGGTTTGGAATGTGTGGCAAGAGGCGAGTCTAGCGTGGCTCGGCTAAACTGGATTGAGATGTAGAATGACTTATGCGATCGTATTCGGGAAGCGACCCGTGTGGATGAGGAGTTCCAACCCTTTGTGGAGGAAGCCCTTAAGGGCGAGGGTAGCGCCTGGGAGATGGTTGATGGGGTTCTGAGGAAGGGCGGAAGGATTTGTGTACCGCAGTTCGGCAAGCTCCGCGAGGAGTTGATGTATAAGGCCCACTTCACTAAGTACTCCGTTCACCCGGGTGGTATCCAAAGATGTACTTGGATTTGAAGAAGTCCTATTGGTGGCCTAGGATGAAGCGGGATGTAGCTTTGTGTGTTTGTTGGTGCCAAACTTGTGCCTTAGTGAAGGCCGAGTGTCAGAAGCCGGGCGGGTTCTTGAAGCCTCTTCCAATCCCCGAATGGAAATTTGATGACATCTCCATGGATTTTGTGCATGGGTTGCCTAGATCGCAGCAGGGCAATGATGCCATTTGGGTGATTGTGGACCGCTTGACCAAAGTGGCACACTTCATCCCAAACCGGAAGGAGGACGGTGTGGAAAAGTTGGTGGAGTTGTACGTCCGCAATATTGTACGACTCCATGGGATTCCAAAGAGTATAGTCAGCGACCGGGATGGACGTTTCACGTCTAAGGATTGGCGGTTGGTGCAGAAGAGCTTGGGCACAAAACTCAAGTTCAGTACGGCTTTTCATCCTCAAACCGATGGGCAAACTGAGAGGACGAACCGTACTTTGGAAGATATGCTAAGGATGTGCACTCTCGACTTCGGCAAGAAGTGGGAGGATCACCTCTTCATGGTGGAGTTTGCGTATAACAATAGCTACCAAGCTAGTATCAAGATGGCGCCTTATGAAGCTCTTTATGGGAGGCGGTGTCGAACACCGATGTCTTGGACAGAGGTGGGAGACACAAAGCTTTTGGGAAAAGAAGTGGTAGCCGACGCTAGTGAGCTAGTGCGGACCATCCAAGAGCGCATGAAGGTAGCTCAAGACCGGCAGTCAAAGTATTACAATGCTTGCCACAGGCATGTGGAATTCGCGGTGGGCGACTGGGTGTATCTTAAGATCAAGCCGTTCAAAGGCGTTTCACGAGTTCGCCGACTCAAGAAGCTGAGTCCGAGATTTTTGGGACCATTCAAGGTCATCGAGCGAGTGGGAGAGGCAGCGTACCGGTTGGCGTTGTCCGCGGAGTTAAGTGGATTGCATGACATTTTCCACGTCTCCGTCCTGAGGAAAGCCTTGTTAGAGGCCAGCGTGGTGATTGAACAGGCGGCGGTGCCGGTAAAGGAAGATTTGAGGACGCGAGTACGTCCTGTGGGATAGAAGATTCGGAGGTTCGGCAACTGCGGAACAAGGAGGTCCGACTCGTAAAGGTCCGTTGGGACAATTGTGGCTGTGAGGAGCTCTCATGGGAGCGAGAGCAGGCCATGCTGGAGGAGTACCCCGAGCTTTTCTCCTCAGGTATCGTTTAGAATTTGTGTTCTTTCCATGTTTTAAATTTCGGGACGAAATTCTTTTAAGGGGGGGAGAATTGTAACGCCCCAAAATGTTGTAGGAGCGACGGGGATCGCTTTTGGCCAAAATGTGTTTTTTCGAGCAGGTGACACGGGTCCCGACACGGCCGTGTCGTAGGCCGTGTCGGCCGTGTCGAGCTGGCTGTATGGTCGACCATGTTAAGGTCGACGATCGTCGAGTATGGAACACGGCTAGGCACACGGCCGTGTCCCAGGCCGTGTAGCATCGGATCGTTTCGAACTGTTTGAGGTTTTGCACACGAGGCATGACACGGGTCTGTACACGGCCGTGTCCTAGGTGACACGGGTGTGTCAGGTGTCGTGTCATAGTCTGTGTCCTTCTCTATCTGAAAATGTTGCAAGCGGGTGCCGTGACACGGGTCATGACACGGCCGTGTGGAGTTAGACACGGCCGTGTCGAAGGCCGTGTTGAAGGCCGTGTCGGGAGCCGTGTGCTGGTTTTCGAATCGATCGAGACGGCGAATGGCTAACACGGCCATGCACACGGCCGTGTTGCAACCCGTGTTCGGCCCAGATTTTTTTTAATTTGGGTTCCGATCGTGGCCGTTCGTTCTTTTCCTTGGAAGATCCGACGGCTGGGGGCTGGATCTGAGGGTTTTTGATCGGGAATAGGGTTTGAAACCCTCATTTCTCTTTGGGCTTTATCTCTCTTGATTCTAGAGAGAAGGGAGAGCAAGGAGGAGGAAGAAGGCCAAGATCCGGCCGCCGGCGAAGCTTCGGAGGTCCGTTTCGCGAGCGGAGTTCAGATCCGCGAAGGTGGGAGCGGTGCGGTGGTGTTCAACCGAGCAAATCTTCTCCATGGCTAGGAAGAGGGGACGGAAGGTAACGACGCTTCTCCTCTCGGTTTTTAGGATTTAGGATGCATGAATATCATCCCCTTCCTTTCGCATTTTGAGCGCCGAATCTCTCAAATGAGAGGGATTCGTGTAGCAGTTCAAGAGGAACCTCCGGGTTGAGTATGTTCATCCCGGCATGCTTGCATTAGAGATCCGCTCTGTTAGCGTATTAGGCATTGTGGGTGAAGCCGTGGTCGCGACCGATAGTCCGACCCGGTGATGTTGCATAGCGAACTTCGGTAGAAAATCCGTTGCGGCAATACGCCGTTGTGTGTATGCGTTTTCCCCCTTATATTTGAGTGAGTACTCGTAGTCGGAACCGGATGAGGTTAGCTCCGCTTTGTGCGGTAGATGGTTTCCTTGGAGCACGGAGAAAGACACGGTGCGAGTGGCAATTGGGGTGGGGAAACCTTTGTTTGTGCTGTGCTAAGGTGCGGCTAGGTCTCCGTGGTCGGCTGGCTATCCCGTGACGCGCAAGTCATGTGGGAAAAGTGTCCCGGCGAGACTAGCCCTTGTGTGAGACTGCCGAGAATGCCGAGCGGAGGGCAAGCCCGGGCATTGTGGCCATGAGCGGGTGGGGTCCAGCAAGGCTTCTTAGAATCGGTTTGTGTGAGACGGAACCCTGACGTGCGACATCAGTTTTTGCGGGCAAGCCCGGGGTTTAAGACCCATGTGCGGGTGGGGCCGTTGCAAAGTTTCGTGGGACAGCCTGTGTGCCGTTGGGGACACGGTGTTCCCCTTTTGTTTGCGGCTTGAAGCCAATGGGGAAACAGAAGTACCCAATGTTTGATGCTGTGCTAGATGCATACGAGCTAGGGTGCCTTGGGTGAAACCCGGGTTGCATTCATGTTGCATAGTAGGCCCCTTTCACCTTGTACAAAACATAGAGAACATGTATGCTGTATGAGACATCCAAGCCTGCTTTACCGCTTTAATATATTTGCTCTTTTGGAATACGAAGTGCTAACTTGCAGGTGGAGTGGTGCCCCGGGGTCCGTTAGGGACGGCCGGGAGGAGATGCGTTTGTTACACAGTAGAGGTCATCCTTTGCTGACCCACGTTACTTCAAATCCTTACAGGGCAAGGATCGCATGCAGGAGCTAGCGCGCCGGGCGAAAATCCCTAAGCCTCATGAAGTGTTGCTGTGCTTGGTTTCTCCTTTTATGTTTGCTACTTTTGTTATGTTTATGTCCAGCTTGCATGCCGAGGTAGCCTAGGAGTGCTTGGCACATTGATATGTTTTGGACTATTATTGTGTAAGGCCTTAAGGCCATTTGATACTCTGTCATTAGTGGATAACTTCTGTCGTTTTGTTATGTTTCCGCTGTGTAGGACTGAAGTTTTGAGTTTGGGTAGCTTTATATCATCTTTTAATACTAAAGCTGTGGTGTCCGTATGTTGTGGGGCCCCGGCCGGACCCATATTATATGGTCTTTACAGGGGAGGTGTTACAAGCAAACATCTGGTTAAGTGAGTCCCATATTGCCTTGGCTGATGTACATTCAACCACTTTTTGGAAAATATCATCAGACATTGTCTGAGCCAGAATATTCATTGCCTTTACATCAGCTATTTTGGCCTTTTCTGTGCATCTGTCCACTCAGGTGGTGGAACAGCATGTGCGTTGGAACTACCAGCAATTATTGCCACTAGAACTGGTGGTCCTATCAAAATAGAATTAAAGATGTCCTCATCAGTAGAGTTCATATATAATTTGATTCTTGTCTTCCAGATAGCAAACTTATTTAAGTTGCAAACTGGAGGTCTGGTGCTTACATAGTCTTTGTTCTGAGCCATTTTGTGATAACAGAAAAACTAGGAAAAGAAAATCAGATCTAGCAGGGATCTTTTGGTTCAAGTGTTAGCTTGTACAACCAAAGGAACACCCCTCTGATACCAATTGCAAGATATGTGATAGACCTGATTTACTCTAGAGGGGGGGGGGGTGTGAATTGAGTATTAAAACTTTTGGCTGTTTTTAATATTTATATCAGAGTTGAAAATAGGTGATACCAATAATATAGAAGGAAATAAATAACAGGTTAAACTAATCTATCTATCATAACACATCAAGAACAAAAAGAGAATGAACACAACAGACAACACAAGAAATTTTATAGTGGTTTCCCAACCTGTGTACATCCACTCTTCTACCACCCTGGTAGGAATCCACTATCAGGTTTTTGATCCACTGACTGCCACCACAATATCTATTTGTAGGGAGATATAGTAACCCTTTAGGCTTTTGATCAAGTGCCCAAAAACCAACCCAAGTCTTTTGATCAGGAGACTTGACAACCAAGTGGTTAACTTTTGAAAGGAGTTAAAACCATTTTACAGAAGGTGAGAGGAGGTGATGGTGTCTTCTCTTTATCTAATCAATAGAGAAGACTAGTGGATCTTGATGTTGTCAAAGCTCCCCCTGAGATGTTGAATGGTTCAGGAAGACTGGAAGCTTTGCTTCAGGGTGTAGGTCTTCAGCCTTGTCTGAAAACAATCCTGGAACTTTCTGACTAAATCAAGATGAGTTGTCCTTGAATGTTCCTAGAGGAGAATGTTGAAGAAGACTCTTGATTGTGATGGACGTTCTTCTTCAGTCTTCAGAATGGACAAGGAGAAAGCGGAATGTTTTTCTATATGCAGAGAAGAAGTTCTGTATGATGTTGTTCTGTGCAACTGTATATTCTTCTCTGTGCTAACTATTATTTATATGTTGTTCTGTTCTAGTGTATCTGTTTGACTGAAAAGAGAAAATCTCTTTTTATATTATGCAGTCAGTAATTTCTCCTTTGAAATTTGAATTCCTGCAATAAATACTGATTGCCCTGGAGAATGAAACGACTAGAATATTTGCTTTTATTGAGTTTCCCTAACTATCCATTAAAATAAGCAAGTAATTAACCTGATGAAGACCATAATTAATGATGCCAATAACGTTATATTCAGAAGAATATAAGCACTAATTACTCAGGAATATTACTGCAAGATAATATAAAAAGAAAGGGACAGAAGGAAAACTTCTCATTCTGGCTAGGGACAGAATTCGTCGACCTTTGAATAGAATTCGTCGACTGGAGATCCAAGTTCATCGACCTGAGAATTTCTATTCGTCCACCTGAGCTCAGAGAACTGTATACTGAGAATCACTTGCCAATTCTGTGCTCTAAAGTTCGTCGAGCTGAGAATATGTCTGAAGGAATATATCGTCGACCTGAGCTCGAATATCGTCGAGCTCAACTCAGAGAAATAACTCTGAGTTCGTCGATCTGAGATCGACGATTGTCGAGCTGAGTTCGAAGAACCTTGAACTAATAATTCTGTTTTCTGAATCTTCTAAGTCTTGAGACTACTAATGTCCTATACTGGCTGGTCCATGAAGGTTGAACCTAATGACTAGCCTAAACTCTAGGACTACTAGACTTGACCCTAGCTATACAATATGGGTCAGACTAAACCTAATTTAGTGAACCTAGCACAAATCCAATTAGGGATCCAACAAGATCTTCACCAAAGAGATTGTCATGGTCTTATAGTTCAAATGAGCTAGTTTCTTATTCCATTGTACATAGTATGCGACTTTCTCATTTGCAACTAGACATATAGGGGAGTCTTTATTTAGACATAGAAAATTTAGGCAATAAACATTTCCACTCCTAGTGCCTGTCAAGTTGACCTCTTAATTTAACACTCATCCTTATGGAATGCAATGACATAGCCAAGATCACAGAGTTGACTTATGCTTATCCAGTTGTGTTGAAACCCTTCAACATAAGACACTTTTGAGATGGTGACAATGACATTGGCAATCTTACCATAGCCTCTTGTGACTCCTCTATCTGAACCACTAAAGATTACTTTAGGCTCATTATTCACTAGAGTGTACTGTAATACCTCCGCCCGTTACATGAAATATAACAGAGGGTCCGATCGGGGCCCCACTCCATATTCCGCAGACAGTCACCGGGGCTACATATTAATATCAAACGAATCCTAACTCAGAGCATTCTAGCGGAAGCTTCATGGATTAACTTGAACTCAATACATGCGAATTTCCACTATATGCATATATATATATCAGGAATGTTTACAAAATACACAAAAAGTTATGACCTTAAGGCCTTATAGATATGCTTCAATGGTGTGGCTTACATACATTATCATGCAGGTCGGCCACACATGAAAGAAAACACTAAAGGCTCTTCGCTTGGCCGTCAAGGGTCGGCATAGCTATAAGGACAGCAACCTGCTATTTTCCGCTCGGCTCTCCAGTACCTACACAGGGACATTCCACCATAAAGGTGGCAAACAAAGCAACAGTCAGCTTTAGCTGACTAATTTATAATGACCCTACCCTATATCTGGGGCAACGACAAACATTCTAGCATACATAACATTAAATAGGTATATCACCAGAAGGCACACTCAAGAACTATTCAATATATCACAAACGAATGCCTCAGCGGCCAAACATTCCATGCACTTAGGGCACATTCTTGGTGTGCTGGTCATGCCTTGCCCTACCACCGTTCAGAGGTCATAGACTTAACGGTCAACCACCATTCAGAGGTCATAGACTTAACGGTCAACCACCGTTCAGACGTCGAAGACTTAACGGTCAACTTTGAGCATTTTTAGCCTGGCTTATAGCCACGACTCTCTCTGCCATCGGTAATTTCCATATACTATAGGTCTATATTCTGATCGTCATCAAGCGGGTTCAGATCAGCCTTTTCCTATTGCTCAAATCGCCATTCCATCGCCGAAGGCCGAAGCCTTCATGACTAATAAACATAATGCGGGTCGGCCTCCCCTTTCCCGTGTTTCAAAACATAACCAATGTTATGTACCATGGCTCTCATGGCACCAAAGCTGGTCACCTAGGCTCAAAGCTTACCTGCTAACCCCAACGTTTCCACGATGCAGGATGTGCAAGCACATTTTTATTTAGGAGCTATCACCAGTGATAGTCACTATCGTCTGGCGTTAAGACAAGATATCCCTTCTGTCTTCTAGATTTAATCACAACTGGAACATCTGTCTAGAAAACCCTGCAGCATCCTGCAGTGCCAGAAAACTGGTCTTTCATACAATATATAGCTCATAAAGAGCTATTAACAACGATACCCACAGTCGCCCGACGATACCAATAGTTATGCAAACTGCGGTATTTTTTGGGTATTTTCCTGGAGCACATCTCCAGTACTTCCTACTACTCTCAATTCACAGTCACAACCCACATATCACGTAAACTACTCGTTTATATATGGAGTCTTCTCCGGTAAGCAAAATAAAGAATCGCCAATCCAGACCAACCTGTCGAGATGGGCTTCACGCAACATGCCTATTCCGTACTGTGATTTTCGAATCTATATGCAAAATTATCTGGGGATACTACGTATCAACCCATCAGAATTCTCACGTTCTTCCACATTTTGGTGGGGGATTCCATGCCTATGCAAAAAGGAGGACTCCACTTGTCCAAGAAGGAAGATCGTTACTCTCAGAATACGTTTTAGAGCCATCATCAAGCTTTCTATCTGGCTGGAAAGGAGCGCCTCGCTTTCCTCTTCACGGATCTTTCCTTAGTTCTCGATTCTGACAAGGGATCTCTTCCACTAAGCTAACAAAGCTTCAGCCTTCAGCCTTCTATTTCCTTTTTCGAAGAACTTGATGAGAAGGATAAGAGAGAGTGAGATAAGAGAAAATGAATCTTCTCTCTACCTCTTCTTTAGTTAAGCAGCCTCAAGAATAAACCCAGACACACGATCCTCTCATCAAAAGGAAGCAAAGACAACAATTTCAGCTGGACATTCAACATTGACGATATCGCCATGCGATATCAACTGTCACCTGGCGATAGTGTCCATAGTCGCTTTGACCCCAGTCAACCACCGCTCTTTGGTCGTCGCCCGGCCATCTGACATGTGTCTAGCATATATGGCAGTATCGCCCAATAATACCCACTATCGGCACTCCGATAGCTTACTCGACAATTCGTTGAAAGCATCGAGTGCATTAAGTGTACTCAACGCTTTGCTGAAAGTGTCGAGTGCGTTGAGTGGTATCGCCGCGCAATACTCAATGTCATCGCGCGGTTGTCGACTCAATGCTTTGTAGGTGTTGAGTGCGTCGAGTGCTATCTCCAGCGATATCCACTATCACCAAGCGATATCCACCTGAGACCTCTGTTTTCCCATTTTTGGGGCATTACAAACCTCCCCTCCTCAGAAATTTCGTCCCGAATTTTTTTTTATCTGTAGGTAAAAACAACAACAAATATGTTACAACATTATTTTACAAACAACTCGGGAACCTCATCGTGCATGGTTTGCTCACGCTCCCATATAAGTTCTTCACGACCATAATTGTCCCAACAAACTTTGACCATCCTGATTGCCTTATTTTGCAGCTACTTGATCTTCGTATCCTCTATCCGAATGTGTTTAACTTTCATCGTCAGCCCATGATCAACCGGTACTCGATCATCTGCGATCACTTGCGTTGGCTCTTTCCAGCTTTCCGCAACACCAATATGTGAAACACATCGTACTTAGCTCTACTGAAAGAGCTAACCAATAAGCAGCTTCTCCAATCCACTCAACCACTTCAAACAGACCAAGATACCTCAGACTCAACTTTTTCAAGTGCCAAATCCTGGACACTCCTTTGAAGGGCTTGATTTTCAGATATACCCAATCGCCCACCGCAAACTCCATGTTTCGGTGCTTGGCGTTGTAGTACTTTGCTAGCCTATCTTGGGCTACCAATAGCCTCTCTCGTATTGTGTATATAGTCGAATTTGCATCTTCCACCTGCTTACGCTTAAATAACTTTGACTCGCCTATTTCCGCCTAAGATAAAGGTGTACGACATTTCCTATCGTATAAAGCTTCAAAGGGTGCCATCTGAATGCTAGCTTGATAGCTATTATTATAGGTGAACTTGTTCATGTAGAGATGGTCCTCCCACCTCTTCCGGAAATCCAAGGCACACATATGGAGCATATCCTCCATTGTTTTGTTTGTCCTCTTGGTCTGACCATCTACCTGAGGATGAAAGGCCGTACTGAACTTCAGTTGAGTACCCAACAACTGACGGAGTAGCCTCCAATCATTCGAAGTAAAGCGTTCGTCCCGGTCACTAACGATGCTACGGGGCACACCATGCAATTGTACTATGTTGTCTACGTATAGTTTAACCAACTTTTCCACTGAATCGTCCTTCTTGTTTGGTATGAAGTGCGATACTTTTGTCAACCGGTCAATGATCATCCATATGGCATCCATGCACGAAATCCATCAAGATATCATCGAACTTCCATACAAAAATTGGCAATGAATTCAGGAAACCACCTGGCTTCTACACTCTGCTTTCACTAAGGCACAAGTCTGACACTTTGCCACGTAAAGAGCTATGTATTTCTTCAAATCTGGCCACCAGAACATATTTTTCATGTCCTTGCACATCATTGTTCTCTCTGGTGAATTGAGTACTTTGTGAAGTGTGCTTGAGAGTGCTAAGTTGTTAGCCTAAATCACCTAGAGGGGGGTGAATAGGTGAAATGCGTGTCAAATGCGGAATTAAAAAATGAACACAGCACACATCAAGCAATCACAGACGACAAGTGATTTATAGTGGTTCCCCAATCTTGGGTACGTCCACTTTCCTCACCGATCTAGCAAATCACTAGACTCGGCTACTCCACTATCTCGGATTGAAAACAATCCTACACCTCGGAACCACGTTCCTACAAAACTCAATCCAACTGGATCTACACTCGGAAGAAAAAAACCTTCCTACAAATCTCGGAGAACAAAGCTCCTACAAAGTAATTTGTTTGAAAGGAAAAATACAAATAACAATATTCTCAGATCTGGATCTTGACAGTCTTCTTCCTTAAGAACTTTGGCTTGATCAGAGTATGTTGAAGACGACTTGAGAGAGATCCACAAATCTGAAAAACGGAATCACCTCGATCGAGAAAATAGATCTGAAATCTTTGAGGCTCAGCAAGATCGAGTGATTAGCTTTCGTCTGGATCGCTGGAGAATAAAAGTTGAAGGCAACGATCGAAGATCGTCGATCCAGAGCTTCTTCCGTGAACGTCAATGGCGGCGGCGGCGGCGTGAGGAATTAGGGTTCACGGGATTTCCTTTTTCTCTTTCTTGAAATAATAATCTTTTTAAAGACTTGTTATTAGTCAAATCTGAAAGGACCTATTTATAGGTAGACTCCAACGGTCATACGAGTAATTAGGGATGACACGTGGACCAATCAGAAATGATTGATTTGAAATACACAGAGGAATTGACTTAGAGAAATTTCAGGAAAAATTTAAACAGATATACTCGAGTCATAAGAGAAACATACTCGAGTATTAGATGGTATATACTCGAGTGGATAAGAAGGAGCATACTCGAGTATATGAAGAGAAACTACTCGAGTGATTCAAAGATCAGCACTCGAGTGAATTTAGAACTACTCGAGTATGAGAGTATATACTCGAGTAAAAATACTTAGAAAAATTTCTCAGATAAAAGGAGGAACTACTCGAGTAGAAGAGTTGGAGATACTCGAGTAAGAGAAAAATGAATTACTCGAGTATCTTGGAAAAGCTACTCGGGTAATCATTGAACTACTCGAGTACGAAAAACATCTACTCGAGTTCAGCGTCACTTACTCGAGTATATAGGGAACTACTCGAGTATGTAGACTTAGAATTATTCTGAGATGAGAAGCACAGATCTACTCGAGTATGAACAGACCACTTACTCGAGTAACTAACCAACTACTCGAGTACAAGTTATCATCTACTCGAGTAAAACAGTCTACTCGAGTATGTAATCCAACTTACTCGAGTGCAGACCCACTTACTCGAGTATACAAGAGATGTACTCGAGTATGTGGACTTAGAGAAAATTCTGGATCTAAAAGCAGAAGGATTTACTCGAGTATAAGATATGACCTACTCGAGTGACTAACTATCTACTCGAGTATAAACTTATCTACACGAGTACACAGAGTCTACACGAGTATGTCTAATGATCTACTCGAGTACTAAGTCACTTACTCGAGTATATGAAGAAACATACTCGAGTATGTGGACTTAGAAATATTTCTTCTGAAAAGATAAAATTCAAAACTTCAGTCCACCAATCCAAGTGCTTGTATAGGAAGTGTATCCCAATAGAGAGGCTATACATGGGCCAACACTTTGGATCACACAATGAGGGATTACATTGTATGGTCCTGTGTTTGGTGACCCATTATAGACTGACATTGGTCTACACTTGGCAATGAGAACCTGCACACATACAACTTAAACACAATATCAAATACACCTTAATTCATCTTAGTTCAAGGTCTGACCTCCTACAAATCTGAGGTATTGTGGAGACAAATCCCAACAATCTCCCCTATTTGTAGATGTCAGCACCCTCTACACTAAGGTAAATTACTTAAGAGTAAAAAGAACAATACACACATATACCAAAAAAAATAAAGTAAGCTAACGCAGGGTAAGTAAAAAGATAGCCAAAACCAGAATCAAATATATATATAGAAATGTTTTTAACAGATTAAAAATATCCATTTACACATTCTCATAGACTCAAGCAGGGGCTTCTTTATGCATTCTTTCTCTCTTCAGCTCTTGCCTCTCTAGGTAACTGAATGGCTTGGGGAAATAAGTTCTGGGCCTAGGAGGAGCAGCTGGGTTGTTGTGTCCCCAATTCCTGTCATGAAGTCTGATTTTGATTTGGGACACTTCATAGGCTTTCCATTCTGAATGACTGTAAAACTGGTCTCTGTTCTCACCAAGAGTTGTCACTAACTTCAGGGTATCAAGGATCAGAGATTTGGAGGTTGGACTCCAAACTTCAGAATGAACAATTTGAGGTCTACCTTCAGAAGCTAGGGCAGGATCTCTTCTGGGTGCAGAACGACTGGCAGAAGCACCTTCACCATATTTTCTCTTCTTCCTTGGGGCTAGAATTTCATCTTGCCACATATCAGTATAGGAGAGAGGGGGCTCAGTCACATCACCATCAGGTCTAGGTGAGAAGACTGGCACATCTTCTGGAATGGTTGCCTGGGCTGGAGCATCTGCTGGAGGTTGTTCTTCAAGAGGATTTAAGAAGTGTGGAATGATGGTAGGGTTGAGCTAGGCATTAGGGAAATTCAGGTTGTGCAGCCAAACAGCAGTGTCATAAGTATAGAACTTCACAGACTGGAGCTGGGATAGAATATCTGCTTTCATTTCTTTTACAAGACCATCCACAGTTGCTTGAGCTTGGTTAGATAGGTTTTCAACTTGTTCTTTTACAGCTGCTTGAGCTTGTTCAGATAGTTTTTCCACTTGTTCTTTTACTATCTTCTCCCCCTTGGTGATATCTACAGATAGCTTAGCTATAGCTTCATCTCTGAATGTGCCAACTTCTTCACATATTTTCATAAGATTGGCATCAGCATTCTTGTCCAACTGTATCTGATTATTGGCAACAGTTTCTTGTTGGATTTCTCAGTTCACCTATGCTTGTGATAGTGTGATCTATTGCTTTTCCACCTATCTGGAACAGTCTCTTTAGCTCATCAGTATTGGCTTGGATTTCAGCAAAGCCTCTACTCATCTCTTGTTCAAGAGTAGTGACTTTATTAAAATCCAAGCCAATACTGATGAGCTAAAGAGACTGTTCCAGATAGGTGGAAAAGCAATAGATCACACTATCACAAGCATAGGTGAACTGAGAAATCAACAAGAAACTATTGCCAATAATCAGATACAGTTGGACAAGAATGCTGATGCCAATCTTATGAAAATATGTGAAGAGCACATTCAGAGATGAAGCTATAGCTAAGCTATCTGTAGATATCACCAAGGGGGAGAAGATAGTAAAAGAACAAGTGGAAAAACTATCTGAACAAGCTCAAGCAGCTGTAAAAGAACAAGTTAAAAACCTATCTAACCAAGCTCAAGCAACTGTGGATGGTCTTGTAAAAGAAATGAAAGCAGATATTCTATCCCAGCTCCAGTCTGTGAAGTTCTATACTTATGACACTGCTGTTTGGCTGCACAACCTGAATTTCCCTAAGAAATAATGTCTTGTCTATCTTTCCTCTTGTGAACTTGTTCTCAAGAAGAAAGGTGGACAACGTCTCATACCAAGCTCGAGGAGCTTGTTTAAGACCATATAGTGCTTTTTGCAGTAAATAAACATAATTTGGAAAGGTTGAATCAACAAAACCTGGCGGTTGCTCTACATACACTTCTTCCTTTATGTCACCATTTAGGAAGGCGGACTTAACGTCCATCTGATAGACGGTGAAGCCCTTAAGTGCAGCGTAGGCAAGGAATAACCTAATCGCCTCCAGTCTTGATACTGGAGCATAAGTCTGGTCGAAGTCGATTCCTTCTTCTTGACGATAGCCCTTGGCGACAAGTCTGGCTTTATTATTTATAATTGTTCCATCCTCGTCCATCTTGTTCCGGTAGACCCATTTTGTCCTGATGACGTTCTTATTCTTGGGTCTAGGAACAAGTATCCAAACTTTGCATCGTTTGAACTGATTCAGTTCTTCTTCCATGGCAAGAATCCAGGATGCGTCGGAGTTGGCTTCCTCAAACTTCTTTGGTTCAACCTGTGACAGAAAACTTAAGTATAAATTCTCGTTAGTTGTACCTCGACGAGTTCTGACGCCATCCCGAGGATCTCCTATGATTTGGTCTACGGGATGATCCTTCAAGTGTCTGAACTCTAAAGTCCTTGCATCTGGGATCTCTTCAGCCACTGGAGTTGCATCTTCAGCTGGGATGTGTTCCACATCTTGATCATCTACCTCTTCAATAGGGGTTGTAGAGGTGATCTTGATGAACGCCTCATCTCTATCTTTAGTAGTTTCATCCAAGCTAATTTCTTTAAACTTTGTACCTGCATCTAAAATAGGCACACTAGAGGAGTTGCTTTGCAGCAGACTCGTCTCATCAAATACAAGATGTATCGACTCTTCTACCACCAGAGTTTTTCTATTGAATACTCTATAGGCCTTACTGTGGCTACTATAACCTACAAAAATACCTTCAAAGCTTTTCTCGCTAAACTTGGTAGTGTGATACTTGCCATTGTTAAGTACGAAGCACTTACAGCCAAATATTCTAAAGTATGAAATGGTTGGTTGCCTGCCTTTTAGAAGTTCGTAAGGGGTCTTATCATGATTTTTGTTGATGAGTGCTCGATTTTGCACGTGACAAGCGGTGTTGACAGCTTCAGCCTAGAAATACTCTAGAAGTGAGGCATCACTCAACATGGTCCGACAAGCCTCTATGAGTGTTCTGTTCCTTCTCTCAGCTACTCCATTTTGCTGTGGGGTACGAGGAGAGGAAAACTCATGAAAGATACCCTGACTTTCACAGAATTCTGTCATGGCTCCAGACTTGAATTCAGTTCCATTGTCACTTCTGATTTTGACTACGGAACAGTTGTATTCATTCTGGATCTGCCTAACAAAATTAGTGAAAATACCGAAGGTATCTGACTTGTGTTTTAGAAAGAACACCCACGCAAAGCGCGAGTAATCATCCACAATAACCAACGTATAATCCTTACCTCCCAAACTTCTAACCTGCAGTGGACCAAACAAGTCCATATGGAGAAGTTGTAAGCTTCTATTGGAATCCTTGCGTATTATGCTTTTGAACAAACTTCTTGTTTGCTTGCCTTTGATACAAGCGTGACAAGGACTGTCCGTAACGCACTTGACATTAGGTGCATCACGTACTAAGTTTTGAGAGAATAATTTATTAATAGTTTTGAAATTAATATGTGCTAGTCTCTTGTGCCATTGGTCAGCAAGAGATGCACTACTTTTTGCCAAAAGACACACTGGTGTCGAAGAGTCTATACAAATGAAATTTAAACAAAAAATATTTCTGCTTCGAGTGCCTGATAAAACAGTTTCCATATTGTTAACCGATTTTATCAAACATTTGTCAGCATGAAATTCAACTACGTATCCTTTGTCGCATAGTTGGCTTATGCTGATGAGATTGTGTTCCAATCCTTCAACATAGGCTACATCCGAAAAGGATACGCTACCGTTAGTGATCATACCGTAACCTTTAGTGATTCCTTGATCTGAACCTCCAAAGATGACCTTTGGTCCATTGCAGACTGAGGTGTAATTCTGTAGTAGGCTCCTTGTCCCGGTCATATGCCGAGAGCATCCACTGTCCAAGTACCAGATTGGCATTTTGGTGGCCTTTGGACATACCTGTAATTACAATCATTTAGCCTTAGGAACCCAAACAAGTTTGGGTCCTTGGTCTCGAGTTAGAATACTCCCCCTACGAGTATTAGCCTCATGAGTGGTCACTCTCACATTGCTAACTTTAGGGGTTGCAGCATTTTTAGGATTGAACCAACAATCACTGGCAAAATGACCAATTCTGCCACAACACCAACAGTCGAACCTGTTGTATCTTTGCCTTGTGTAGTCGTGCTTGACTTTCTGGAATGAAGGTCTAGCAGGAGCTTTACTCTTGGAGGAAGAGGCTTCATGATGATGGCAATTACAAGAAGTCTTCTCCTTCATAGGATTTTCTACAATGGGTTTTACTTTTGGTGTCTTTTTGATATTATGACCATGAGCATAAGGTCCATAGCTTTGAAGCTGAATCTCCTCATAAGGTGCCTTGAAGACACTCTCGCCAAAGTTATGAGGACGAGTCCAACCTTGGTATCTTGACTTAGGCTTCTCAGGGATCGGCCTAGAAAAGTGTCCATAGGTGGACTCATAATCGAGTTCGTTCGTGGGAAAGATAACTTTCTTGGGAAAGACAACACAGGTTCCAAGGGAGCTTTCCCTTTTTCTTCAGCTAGAGCCTTCCGGGCAGCCTTATTCTTTCTCTTGGCCTTGTTTCTCCTAGAGGATTTACTAGAAGAGCCAATGTGGCCTAAACCAGCACCCTTGGCCTTAGCAAAGAACTCAGCAATGATTGGAAGAACTGTCTTAGGCTTAGAGAAACTCTCAACAAGTTTCTTTTCAACCTCGAGTTGTTGTTCCAATTCTTTAATGATTTTCTCTTTAAGGTCGAGGTGCTTGAGAGCTTCATTGTATTCCTCCATAGCAACATTGAGGTTCTCTTGAAGAGAGTTAGTCTTATTGACTTCTTCTCTCAAGCTGCTCTCACTAGCCTGTAGAGATTTTATCTCTTTGGCTTGAGTTTTCACTACTCTACGACATTTTTCGTAAGCGGTGAGTAACTCCTTATACTGACCCATGAGCTCAGATTCATCTTCAGAGGAATAGCCCTCTTGCTCATTGTCATCATCAGAATCAGAGAGAGGAGTGTGAGATTTTACCTCCCCAGTGAACTGGGGGACTTGTTCATCATCTGAATGAGCCATGAGCCCAAAGTAAGCTTCCTCTTCTTCACTCGACTCAGATGAGTCGGAGTCGCTGAGAGTTTTGCTCTTCTTGGCTACTAGACTCTTCTCTGTCCTCTTCTTATGGTGTGAGGATTTCTTTTCCTCTCTTCTTCCACCCTCTTTCTTTTTGTGAGGGCAGTCGGCGATGACGTGACCTGGCTTATTGCAACAATAACAAATGATGTCAGTCGAAATTTGTTTGTTCGGTTTGGAGTTATACCTGTCATGGCTACTTGAGCCTTTCTTTTTCTGATCACCATCATGTCGTGATCTTCTGAATGAGGCATCCTTGCCTCTCCATTGCTTCTTCTTATTTAAGAATTTCTTGAATTGCCGGGAGAGCAATGAGAACTCTCTTTCAGATAGTTCTGAGCCAGAGGAGCTTGACTCGGAGCCTTCTTCTTCACTTACTTCTTGAGGAGGAGCTGGTGAAGCAGCTTTGCCCTTTCTTGAACTGTCAGCCTTTAGAGCAACTGACTTCTCTTTTGAGGAGAAGCGACTGTTCTCTTCTTCAGCTTTTCTTGAGTTGATTTGCAGTTCATATGACATCAGCTTGCCAAATAGGTTCTGTGGATCTGTCTCTGCTAGTCTGCCAAATTCTCGGATGGCACAGACTTTGTTATCCCATTCTTTGGTGAGAGATCTCAGAAACTTATCATTCAGCTCTCCATTTGTGAAGACTCGGCCATACACTCTTAGTCCATTGACTATCTTGAAGAAATTTTCAAATGTGTCAGCTATTGCTTCCTTATGACCCTGCCTGAAGGCTTCATATTTCTGGTTCAGTAGGGACCTTCGATCATCCCTAACTTCTTTAGTACCTTCCATTAGAGTCACTAGGGATTGCCACATCTCCTTGGCAGATTGGCAATGAATCAGATTCTACAGCATTGAGTCATCGACTGCACTTGCTATGATATTTTTAGCTTTCTTGTCCAGAGAGACAAGTGCAATCTCATCCTTATCTAGATCCATCAACTTCTTGGGAACTTGCTTGGTGGAATCTATGGTGGAAGTAGTCATAGGAATGTGGGGACCTTCTTCAACAATCATGAAGATCCGGGGATCTACTGCTTCCATGAAGAACTTTACTCTTTCCTTCCACATAGGAAAATTGTTCTTGGTGCAGATAGGGAGTTTAGCAAAATCCTTGTTATTGCAAAAGTTCTGTTGTGCAAGACGTATTCAATTCGAGACATTTCAATGGAAATGTTTGACATCATGCAAGCTATTATATGCCGCAAACAGTTCCAGTTTGGACTGTTGCTCCTAGACAAAATCAGAGAAAGTATAAAGCATCCCAGCTTTGCCATAATTATCTCCCTCCTGCTTCATGAAGTTAACCCATCAGTGTTTAACCTATCCAAAGGGACTCCCCTACATCACATGAAGAAAGTTTCCATATCCTCCATCCAGAGATATGATGTTAAAATTCTGAATTGTGCCTAAGCCTCCAAGGCTGCTGTTCTATCAGAAAAATCCCAAGAACCTCGTTTATCTGAAGACAGGATTCCATCTCCTCCTCCACATCATACTGCTGCTACCTCTGGTGGACCAGTTGAGGGGGATCCTGCCTCTTCTCATCCAAAGTACCCAGCTTCCTCAGAACCTTCAGAACTGGCAGAAGTAAGAGTTTCTACTCCTCCAGTTTCTCCTCCTCCAGCAGATCTTCAATCAGAAATTCCTGAATCAGAGATTCCAGATACAGCAGACCTACTGTCTACAGTAGAAGATATAAATAAATTCATTGATGAGCTAAGCTCAGATGCTCCTCTGATACCAATTGAGAGTGCTAAGTTGTTAGCCTAAATCACCTAGAGGGGGGTGAATAGGTGAAATGCGTGTCAAATGCGGAATTAAAAAATGAACACAGCACACATCAAGCAATCACAGACGACAAGAGATTTATAGTGGTTCCCCAATCTTGGGTACGTCCACTTTCCTCACCGATCTAGCAAATCACTAGACTCGGCTACTCCACTATCTCGGATTGAAAACAATCCTACACCTCGGAACCACGTTCCTACAAAACTCGATCCAACTGGATCTACACTCGGAAGAAAAAAACCTTCCTACAAATCTCGGAGAACAAAGCTCCTACAAAGTAAATTGTTTGAAAGGAAAAATACAAACAACAATATTCTCAAGATTTGGATCTTGACAGTCTTCTTCCTTAAGAACTTTGGCTTGATCAGAGTATGTTGAAGACGACTTGAGAGAGATCCACAAATCTGAAAAACAGAATCACCTCGATCGAGAAAATAGATCTGAAATCTTTGAGGCTCGGCAAGATCGAGTGATTAGCTTTCGTCTGGATTGCTGGAGAATAAAAGTTGAAGGCAGCGATCGAAGATCGTCGATCCAGAGCTTCTTCCATGAACGTCAATGGCGGCGGCGGCGGCGTGAGGAATTAGGGTTCACGAGATTTCCTTTTTCTCTTTCTTGAAATAATAATCTTTTTAAAGACTTGTTATTAGTCAAATCTGAAAGGACCTATTTATAGGTAGACTCCAACGGTCATAAGAGTAATTAGGGATGACACGTAGACCAATCAGAAATGATTGATTTGAAATACACAGAGGAATTGACTTAGAGAAATTTCAGGAAAAATTTAAACAGATATACTCGAGTCATAAGAGAAACATACTCGAGTATTAGATGGTATATACTCGAGTGGATAAGGAGCATACTCGAGTATATGAAGAGAAACTACTCGAGTGATTCAAAGATCAGCACTCGTGTGAATTTAGAACTACTCGAGTATGAGAGTATATACTCGAGTAAAAATACTTAGAAAAATTTCTCAGATAAAAGGAGGAACTACTCGAGTAGAAGAGTTGGAGATACTCGAGTAAGAGAAAAATGAATTACTCGAGTATCTTGGAAAAGCTACTCGGGTAATCATTAAACTACTCGAGTATGAAAAACATCTACTCGAGTTCAGCGTCACTTACTCGAGTATATAGGGAACTACTCGAGTATGTAGACTTAGAATTATTCTGAGATGAGAAGCACAGATCTACTCGAGTATGAACAGACCACTTACTCGAGTAACTAACCAACTACTCGAGTACAAGTTATCATCTACTCGAGTAAAACAGTCTACTCGAGTATGTAATCCAACTTACTCGAGTGCAGACCCACTTACTCGAGTATACAAGAGATGTACTCGAGTATGTGAACTTAGAGAAAATTCTGGATCTAAAAGCAGAAGGATTTACTCGAGTATAAGATATGACCTACTCGAGTGACTAACTATCTACTCGAGTATAAACTTATCTACACGAGTACACAGAGTCTACACGAGTATGTCTAATGATCTACTCGAGTACTAAGTCACTTACTCGAGTATATGAAGAAACATACTCGAGTATGTGGACTTAGAAATATTTCTTCTGAAAAGATAAACTTCAAAACTTCAGTCCACCAATCCAAGTGCTTGTATATGAAGTGTATCCCAATAGAGAGGCTATACATGGGCCAACACTTTGGATCACACAATGAGGGATTACATTGTATGGTCATGTGTTTGGTGACCCATTATAGACTGACATTGGTCTACACTCGGCAATGAGAACCTGCACACATACAACTTAAACACAATATCAAATACACCTTAATTCATCTTAGTTCAAGGTCTGACCTCCTACAAATCTGAGGTATTGTGGAGACAAATCCCAACAGTGCTTCATACATCAATTCCTCCCGTAACTTGCCCATATTTGGGACGCACAAACGACCGTCTTTTCTCAATTGTCCGTCATCCATGGAGAACTTGGAATTTGACCATTTTTCTACATAGCGTTTCGTACTCTCATCAAGTTCTGTTGCTCATCGAACCCTGTCCGCGAGGTCATATTGTACCTTCGTCCAGTTTAGGCACACATTTGTAGTGGAATTCTTTTCGACACAAGAAATGTCTAGGGCCCCCAACTCCTGTATCAGACGCTCACCATGCATCTAAAACCAATTTACCCATACCTGAGTCCTACAACTCAAGGCATCTGCGACCACGTTTCTCTTCCTGGGAGTGTAGTGTATTTGGAAGGTGCAGTCCCCAAGGAACTCCATCCCCCTACGTTACCATATGTTCAGATCTTTCTAATCTATCAAGTATTTCAGGCTCTTATGGTCCGTGAATATATCCACATTCATGCCATAAAAGTAATGATGCCATAGCTTTAGTGCAAAGATTACAGCCACCAACTCCAAGTCTTGGACTGGATAGTTCCGCTCGTGCACTTTCAACTGGCGTGAGGCATAAGCAATAACCTTTCCAACCTGTAGAAGAACACAGTCTAAGCCGCTCCTTGATGCATCGCTATAAATCTCATAGCCGTCCGTACCATATGGCAAACTCAAGATAAAATGACTCTTTAACTCCTTAAAAGCCCGTGCGCACTCCGGCGTCCAAACAAACCTCTGATCTTTCCTCATCAGTGTAGTGAGATGTAAGGCTATCCGTGAAAAGTTCTTCATGAAGCGCCTGTAGTAGCCAGCAAGTCCAAGGAAGCTCCTGATTTCTGCTATAGTATATAAGACAAGGCCACTCCCGTATCACAACTATCTTTGTCAGGTCCACCTCAATACCTTCTCCACTAACCACATGTCCAAGAAAAGCCACCGACGACAACCAAAACTCATACTTTGAGAACTTGGCAAGGAGTTTATTTCTTCTCAGGATATGCAAAACCATTCTCAAGTGATTTGCATGATCTTCTTCTGACTGAGAGTAAACCAATATGTTGTCAATTAAGACTATCACAAATAGGTCAAAGTTGTAAGACCACCTTTTTTTTTCTTTTTTGAACACCGGGGTCTTAGCCCAGAATTGCTGCTTTGCGGTGGCACCGACTCACGGGAAGGCCGCTACAACAAAACGCCAATCCTGCCGGCCCTTTTCGATCACGAGAGAGAGAAGTAATTATACATAAATGTAAACATGTCCACAGAAGCATGTATAGAAGTGAAAATCACAACCAGTCCATCAATAGATAATAACAGAATAAAGAGGTACATCATAAGATCTACTCAGATGAAAATATAGGTAATCGGGCTCGAGCCCGGTACATCAGAGTCCTCACTACAACTCACTCATCGCGGAAGCTATAAAAGTACTAATCACTCACGGAGCTGGTCGCAGGTGCACCGGTGCTAGACTGACCCACCTCCATGCGCACCGTACTCCGCTGGTGATGGTCCCTGGACTGCTGGTCCCTGTCTCCCATCTGGAGCTCCTGTAATGTTGTGGTTCGAAAACCATTAGTCATAAAGACTAAGCCCTATCATCCCCCACCCCTACCCCTACGGCTCCTAAGCACCGAGCGGAGAGGAGGAAAGGGAAGCTACAAAGGTGGAGAATAATCAAGCAGATGACAGCGGACCTATGCTAGCAATTTCATAGTAAGTATGACAAAAGTAGAAAGTAGGAAATGTAACCTCAACTTATGCGGAAACACATAAGCCAAGGGATCTTTTGCAGGGCTCCCATCGTATAAGTGTCCCATACCACTTATACGTTGGGGTGTCGAATATCAAACAGCAAGGAGTAGCAAGTAAGTAAGTAAGTAGGTAAGTAAGCAAGTAGGTAAGTAAGCAAGTAGGTAAGTAAGCAAGTAGGTAAGTAAGCAAGTAGGTAAGTAAGCAAGTAGGTAAGTAAGCAAGTAGGTAAGTAACCTTAACTTATATGAATGCCCATACAAACTTATAAGTTAAGGGATCTTCTGCAAGGCTCCCATCGTATAAAAAGTCCCATACCGATTTATACGATGTGGTGTCGGTTGTATGCAAATATGAGTGTAGTGATATGCTATGCCATGATTCATGCAAGTGCAACACACGCACACGACTCTATGCGCATAGACCTTTAGTTCCCCCTGTTCGGGCAGCTAGCTTCACTCCCAGGAACCTCCGTAGTGGCAAACGGAGACAGTGGGTCGGGCCCCCCACTCCTAGGCGGGTATCCACACTACCGGGCCTAGCCCTTCCGTACGCCCCGAGAAGAACACAACCTAGAGTATCCGCGTACTACTGCGGGCTGTACCCACCAGACTTTCTTTGGCTAAGTGTCCCACACCGCCGAGTCAACGTACCGATGCCGGTGTGAACGACAAACGGATATCGAAGACCCACCACCTTTATTCTGTACTCCAACCCTCGAGCCCTCGGCTCCCCGGACTGTCCCGTCCGTGCATCTACCTTCAGAGCTACCGTCTGAATGGCAACCAAAAACAATTACTCTACCTTCCTAGCTGTCGAGGTGTATGTGTGTGCAACCCTATTTATACTAGTTGCTCTTTAGATTATTATTTCTATGGTTTACGTTAGCCCAGGACTGCCCCCGGCATACCCCGTGAAGGGCTCTCAAAGGGCACTAGGAACCAAGACGGCGGCATTATGGCCCGAAGTTCCCTTTCGCAAGGCACTTATTGTTATTGGTTGATCTCCCTTAACCCGATCCCTTTTTAAGTTACTTTAGATCTAACCCTAGAGTATTAAGACTCTTCCACTCCTACCCGGGGTGGATGATCTTTCATCGTTCCCGTACGCCACTTAACCTTAACCAGTCTCACACTCTTCTTATCTTGACTTCCAATAATGAACTTAAACATAGCTTGCCCTAACCAACCAGCAACTACCAAAATTCCATTTCCCGAGTTCATTATCCGTTCTAGTTCAGTTTCCGTGGTTTTGCTACATGCAGACCATCCTAAGCTATATGAGGTACACAAGGGGAGGTACTCCAAATTGTCTTCCAAATCTCCTATAATATTTACTGGAGGTCTACCATGACATAACTAGTCTAAATCCAAGATTTCCAAATTTTCCTATTTATCGGGCATTTAATTTATTTATTCTAAGATTCTAAATGCCCAAGTATGAACATGAAGTGCAATAATGAGCCAACAATAAATAATCATAAAATCAGTAAAAATCATATGAGACAATTAAAAGGTAATTACAAGTTTTGAGAAATTTCAGAGGTGTTTAGGCCTACATTTCCTAATTTACCATTTTACGCCAATTTTACTAAATTGTGAAGCAAGTACTGTAAATATATGTCCAAAAATCTCAAGAAAATTATAGAAGCTTTAAGGTGACCTAAAATTATCAGAAACCAAGTCTCATAATTTTTATCAAATATTTGGGCTCTGAATTCAGTTTAATGTAAAACACAAATTTTCCTAGCTTAAAGGAGGAGGTACTATTTACAATTATCCAAAAATCCAGATAAATTTACAGGATGACTATCATGGTCTAAAACACCCACTGGCCAAATTTCATAATTTTCCAAATAATAAATGGGCCTTAACTATATTTTTGACTACATATTATAATTAAAACATTAAAGAATAAAGTACCCAAAATAATCAGATAAAATTTCCCTGAAAATTATAGAAGGAATAAAATGCTATAAGGTGCACTAATCCAAGATTTCATAATATTCCAGTGCATAGAAATTCCAAAATCATCAAGATAAATATCTTGGGCACAACTATGGTTGTGAATGAAGTACTGTATAAATTAACCCAAAAATCTCAACAAAATTATAGCATGGCCATTTAGATTATACAATCACCCTATTCCAATTTTACTTGATTTGAAGTTCATTTGATAGCTTAATAATTCAAATTGAAGTTGGTGGCCTAAACTAGGATTAGGATTTTAGGTGGCCTAGCTGTCTCCAAATACCTTAAAATTTTGCCCAGAGAACCATACTAGCCCTATGGTTCTCTCCACCCAACTTTAAATTAATCCAAGGTCATTTGACCTCATGACCTTCACAACCCCAAAAACCACCATTAAGGGATTTTCCCTAGGGTTCTAGGGCTACCCTACACCAAACCACCCCAAACTCCCTTGGAGAGTGTGTCATGCCCTAATCAACCATTGGACAAACTATCAGCCCTGTTGAGGTGATATGAACAATCGAATACCAAGGGGGTGTTTGATCCTAAATTATCCTATATGAACCAACCTAGGGTTGGATACAAGCCCATTCAAAACATCTCCAAATGAGATGAAACTTTTACCAGAACCTTATGATAAACCCAGGGACCACGCACCAAAATTTGGGAGGGTTTGGAAATTATTTAGCCATCTAATTAAATTATACTATGATTGTTGAATTTTTCTAAAAACTATAGAAACAATATTTCCCAAAAATCCTAATTTTTGGATAGTACCTAGATATAGGAAAGATTAGGCCACACCCCAAATTTCAAGTCATTTTGATGACTGGATTGGAGTGGGGAATTTTTCTAAGGTCAGGACAACCCTATGGGTATACCTCACCAAATGAAGTGCTGAGGTCTATCTAGTGGTCCAAAATGCTTGAAACAAATTTTAAAATTTCCTAGACTCAAAGAGCTACAATATTGGTGTTGACCATTTTTCCTGTAGGAGCCTCTAGGTATTTGTCCCCAAATTATTTAAAGGTACAGATATTTTCATTCAGAAATTGATTTAAAAATAAAATCTAATTTCATGGCACTGATCTTGAAGCAAGATCGAAAGGTTCTGGAGTCGTCTTCTTCCGCCAGCCAAAGGCCTTGATTTTCCCGACCTGGAGCTAATTTGAAGAGCAACCGCCGGCCGTCCAGCCTCCTCCCTGGCCGGCCACCGCCACCACCACCTCCGTTGAGGTGGCGGCCATCGCCGGGCGGCGGCGCAGCCGCCGGAGGGGCTTTTTCCAGCGAGCCCGAACACGGGTTTTCATAAAAAATCCATGAAAATGGAAGCTTCAACCGGGCTCAGTTGAGCCCGATCCTCAAACCTATTGAATCCTAAGATCTATCCGCAGAAGAAGAGGGAGGGGAGGACCTTGTTCGCGGGCTGGAGGCGTGCAGACCGTCGGGAAGCTATTTGCGCGGTAGTGGCATCGCCAGAAATTCTTCAACAGCAAGGTCACCCTCTAATCCTTTTATCCGAAAGCGTAAACCTCACCTCTAGCTCTAAGGAGTCTTTTATAGAGCAGCAAGTGGGGAGGTGAAAGGGGTAAAGCCTTAATGGCCATGAAGGCTAGCACTTCGGTTATGGCGAAGGGATAAGAAACAGTGGAGATTAAAAGATATGTCCAGTTGGTGGTTTTCTATTGGACCAACATCCCTTATTTTATTAAGAAATTACAGCAGGAAACAGCCCATACAGTATTTATTATCACGCGCATTAGAAGAAATTTGGGCCTGTGGTGACGTTTCGATCTGTCACAAAGCCTTCGACGATCGTCCACTGGGATCGACGATCGTCGACCGGCCGTGGCCGATAGAAGACTGCGACGATCGTCGACCGAGATCGACAATCGTCGACCGGCCCTGGCAGATAGAAACCTGTGACGATCGTCGAATGGGATCGACGATCGTCGACCGGCCTTGGCAGATAGAAGCCTTCGACGATCGTCGACCGGGATCGACGATCGTCGAACGGCCTTGGCAGATAGAAGCCTGCGACGATCGTCGAGCGGGATCGACGATCGTCGACCGGCCATGGTAGATAGAAGCCTGCGACGATCGTCGATCGGGATCGACGATCGTCGACCGGCCTTTGTAGATAGAAGCCTGTGACGATCGTCGACCGGGATCGACGATCGTCCACCGGCCTTAGCAGATCGAAGCCTTCGACGATCGTCTACTGAGATCGACGATCATCGACCGGCAAATCACGCCCTAAGTCACGGGCTTCCTGGGCTTCCCACAGTTCTGTTGAGACAAAACCCCTCCCAGGGGTCTAGTCGGAAATGGGATGTTACAAATCCCAATAAACAAAACAAAGATTTCGTCCCCGAAATCAAGGTTAAGCCTACGGGGCTCCAATCGGGAGGAGAAAGGCTTATAACATCCCATGAAAGTTGAAAGATTTACATTTCTACGTTACGTTTGCTATGTGTAGTTTAAAGTCTAAGACAAATTCGTCCAATTGACTAGGTATATATCCCCAATAAACAAAAGATTAGCCCCTATCCTCAAAATTTCAGTCCTACTGGTTTTAAACAGGGACGCAAATTGGTTGTCCAGAGGGGTTGTGAGGTATACCTGGCCGAAAAGTTCCGGATACTTCTGTCGCATCAAGTCCTGTGGCTCCCATGTATGCTCCTCCTGCCCATGATTGTTCCACAGAACCTTGACTAACGGAACCTTCTTCCGCCGCAAGACCCGTACTGCTGTGTCATCGATCCTGATAGGCTCCAAGTTGACTGATCGATCCGAGGCCACCGGGCCATCTACGAGGAAATCAGCTGCTTAGGGCGTAGTAGAGCCTTCCGTAGTGAGGAGA
This sequence comes from Platanthera zijinensis, assembly GCA_039513925.1. NCBI lineage: Eukaryota > Viridiplantae > Streptophyta > Magnoliopsida > Asparagales > Orchidaceae > Platanthera > Platanthera zijinensis. The sequence goes on along the minus strand of CM077095.1, from coordinate 99,750,291 downwards.
CGTGGAAGACATCATGCAGTACCGCTAACTTCGGTGGTAGCTCCAGTCTATAAGCTAAGGGGCCGATCCACTCCAGGATCCTGTAAGGCCCCATATATCTCGGACTTAGCTTCTTTCGCCCGCGAGCCCGCGAGACTCCGTGCATCGGCCGTATCTTCAAGAAAACCCGGTCTCGCACCTGAAACTCCACCCGACGATGCCTCGCATCGTAGTATTTGTCCTGCCTGCTCTGGGCTTCCAACATCCTGTCCCGGATCAATCTAATCTGAGCATCTGTATCCCCCACAAACTCTGAGCCTAATGCCTGCGGATCCTCACCCTGAACCCATGATAATGGGGTCCTGCACCTCCTTCCATACAACGCCTCGTATGGAGCCATGCCTATGCTGGACTGATGAGCGTTGTTGTACGAAAACTCTACCAGTGGCAGCAATCTCTCCCAAGGCTCGCCGCGGTCCAAAATACACAAACGCAAATGGTCTTCCAGTGTACGGTTGGTGCGCTCTGTCTGCCCGTCGGTCTGAGGGTGAAAAGCTGTGCTGAATGTCAATTGAGAACCCAGATGGGCCTGGACTGACCTCCATTCCCTGGATGTAAACCGCCCATCCCGATCCAAAACAATAGTCTTGGGCACCCCATGATAACGCACAAACTGCTCAATGAACCTCCGTACTAATACACTAACCGGAGTGTCCTTCACCACTGGAATGAATCTGGCTACCTTTGTTAGCCTGTCCACTATCACCCAGATTGAGTCATTCCCCGCCCGGGATCGAGGTAGCCCATGTATGAAGTCCATGGCAATATCCTCATATTTCCACTCCGGCATCGGAAGTAGCTGCAGCAAGCCTGCCGGATTCCTACCCTCCGCCTTCAAGAGCTGGCAGGCCTCGCAATGCGTCACAAAGTACGTAATATCCTTCTTCATACCCGGGCAGTACATCGTCCTCTTCAAATCCTTTACCATCTTGGTGATCCCCGGGTGTACCGAATATCGGCTGCAGTGAGCTTCCGTCAAAATGTCCTCCCGGATCCGTCCCCCTGCTGGTATGTAGACTGTGCCTCGGAAACACAAGAGACCAACCCTCAAAGAGTAATCTCCTATCGTGCCTTCCTCCAAGGCTTGGAATATTGGCTCAGCTCTCTCATCCAGCATATGCCCATCTCTGATGCGGTCTCGAATATCATCGGTAGTAACCATCGACCCCAGGTACTCCATATATAACTCCGGGTCATCCTCGGACACTAGTGAAATCTGCATCTCCTCGAACGCTTTAACCAATTCCAAGGCCATCAGCTGTGTGCCTACTCCCTACGTACTCGCTCTCCGGCTCAGAGCATCCGCAACCACGTTCGCCTTCCCCGGATGGTAGTGCATGGTATACTGGTAGTCCGACAAAAACTCCACCCAGCGTCTCTGCCTTATATTTAGCTCCTTCTGGGTGTCGACGTACTTCAGATTCTTGTGGTCAGAGAAGATATCGCAATGTACTCCGTAGAGATAGTGTCGCCAGATCTTAAGAGCAAAAATGACTGCCCCCATCTCCAAATCGTGCACGGGGTAGTTCTGCTCGTGCTGCTTCAACTGACGGGAGGCATAAGCTATTACGTGCCCGTTCTGCATCAGAACGATACCCATCCCCTGATAGGAGGCGTCTGTGTACACATGGAATCCCTCCTTCCCTGATGGAAGAGCAAGGATGGGAGCCGAGGTGATACGATCCTTCAGCTCCTGGAAGGCAGATTCGCATCGAGGCGTCCAAATGAAAAGGGACTCCTTCTTCATCAGAGACGTAAGAGGGAGAGCAATCTGAGAGAACCCCTTTACGAACTTCCGGAAATATCCGGCAAGTCCCAAGAAACTTCGAACATCCGAGGCCGACTTTAGCGGTGGCCAATCCCGTACTGCCTGGACCTTCGCCGGATCTACTGCCAGGCCTGCTCCACTGACGACATGGCCCAGAAAGGCCACCTCCTTTAGCCAGAACTGGCACTTGCTATACTTGGCATATATCTCATGCTCCCATAGCTTCTCCAAGGTCAAGGCCAGATGTCTCGCGTGCTCCTCCTCCGTCCTTGAATAGATAAGGATGTCGTCGATGAATACGATGGCGAAGACGTCCAGATATTGTTCAAACACTCGGTTCATCAATGTCATAAATGCGGAGGGTGCATTCGTGAGCCCAAAAGGCATCACGGTAAACTCGTATAAACTGTATCTACTGCTGAAAGCCGTCTTCGGGATGTCCTCCTCTCGAATGCGAAGCTGGTAGTACCCGAATCTCAGATCTAGCTTTGAGAACCAATGGGCTCCCTCCAGCTGGTCAAATAGCTCGTCTATCCTTGCTAAGGGATAAGTATTCCGGACCGTCAACCTGTTCAGGGCCCGGTAATCTATACACAGTCGAAGGGTCCCGTCCTTCTTCTTAACGAACAGCACCGGAGCTCCCCATGGTGAAGAGCTAGGCCGAACGAACCCGGCCTCCACTAACTCCTGAAGTTGGCTTCGAAATTCCACCAACTCCTTTAGGGCCATTCGATAGGGAGCTCTGGATACCGGCTTAGCCCTCGGTACGAGCTGAATCTGAAAGTCCTTCTCTCGGTGCAGGGGTAGCCCTGGTAGCTTCTTCGGAAATATGTCGGCGAAGTCCCGCACTACTGGTATATCTGAAATGGAGTCCTTGGCCATGACCGCCTCAAAAAGGATCTGATAAACTTCTTCCCCCTGCAGGTGGGCCTTAACGGCCTGCACAGATGATAATAGGGTGCGAGGTGCTGGTATAATACCTTCGATGACGATGAAGGTGTCGCTGTGCCTCACAGTGATCCTCTTTGCCATGCAGTCGATCTGGGCATGGTTCCAGCACAGCCAAGTCATGCCCAGAATCAGATCGTAATCCGACATCTTCAGAATCGTCGTCGGTGCCTCAAACGCCTTCCCGCCGATCCTCGCTTCCATGTTGCAATGAGCCGAGGTCATTATCTCTGATCCATCAGGTAGGCGCACCCTCATCATCTTCCCGGTGAATGGCTCCACACCTTCCAGTCCTTTTACGAAATCCTCCGACACGAACGAGTGCGAAGCACTAGTGTCGAAGAGAGTGTGAGCGGGCTTGCCGCTAACGAAGACTATGCCTGGGGTAATTAAGTGTCTTAGTATTTTTTTTTGTAGTTGTCTTCTCTTAATTTCTAACTAGGTTATGTCTAGAATACTAGTTTATATGAAGAAAATTTAAAAGTACTGCCATACCTGCGATAACTTGAACCGGGTTTCGGGGCTGTGTCAGGTCTAGAGCATACACCTGCTCCCTCTCTAACCTGCGGCCTCGATCCTGAAATCCTCGTCCTCGGTCCTATCCTCGTCCGCCAAACTGCCGGGGAGGTGGAGCGCCCTGATGTGTTGGTGGGGGTGCTCGCCTCATAGGGCAGTTCCTCTTGATATGCCCCGGCTGGTTGCACTGATAGCATACCGGTGGCTGCTCTGCTGTCCTTGGCATTTCTAGCATCTGTATAGGTTGGGGAGCCAGTACCCCCTGGCTCCTTTGCTCCTGCCCAAACTCCTGACGAGGCTGATCCCCGTTCCTTCTCTCCCCGATAACCTGGCCCCGAGGACGGTCTCTACGACCTCCGATCACTGTATCATCAGCCGGTCTCTTCCGGCTCTTCACTGTAAGTTGATTCGCCTCTCTCTTCTTAGCCATCTCCAGAATCCTGGCCAGACTCCCCTCTGAGATGAAAAGGAGGGCCTGTCTCATGTCGTCTTGCAGCCCCTTATAAAACCTCCGGGCATAGCAAGCATCGTCCAACTGGTAAGCGTCCGCATAGCGGGCCAGGTGAGTGAACTCCTGATAGTACTCCCCCACAGTCCTGTTCCCCTGCCTTAGTCGCAGGAACCTATCCTCCAGGTCATCCCTCGCCGATTGAGGTACAAAATGTCCCAAGAGCGCCGCTCTGAACTCCTCCCAAGTAATATCAGCGCAATCCATCCCTGCAAAGGTGGTGTCCAACTGAGATTTCCACCACCTCTTTCCGTGTGACTCTAGGCAGGATACCGCCAGGGCAACTGCCTCCTCAGTAGGGCATCGAATCCATGCTAGCATCTCGTAAATGGTATCCAACCATTCCTCTGTACGGACTGCAGACTCCGTCCCCAGGTAGGATGGAGGGGAAAGTCCCCGGAAGATAGTCATCCAATTGGCCCCGGGATTTGGCTGTGGGGTCGGGGCTTGCTGAGCTCTGAAGGCCTCCAGAATGGCCATCAGTGTTTGCCCCATCTCCGTTTGCTGGAACGGAGCTGCAGCCGGCAGAGGCGGGACCACATTCGGAGCTTGGGGTGTCCCCTACTGCGATGTAGGGTTCGTCGCAGGCTACAAGTAAAAATTCCATTTGTTAGAGAGCGAAAAATGGAATTTAAGAAGGGTTAGGATGGACTTTCACATGTGTTTTCCCTCATGGGCACACCACTGCTTCCGCTGCTAGTTTGTACGCAAACTAAGCTCGCACGGGGGTGGCCCAGGTTTTTGTGGACTACTTCTCTTTCGATCGAGGTCTCGCTCTGATACCACTTGTAAGACCCCCTTTTTTTTCTTTTTTGAACACCGGGGTCTTAGCCCAGAATTGCCGCTTTGCGGTGGCAGCGACTCACGGGAAGGCCGCCACTACAAAACTCCAATCCTGCCGGCCCTTTTCGATCACGAGAGAGAGAAGTAATTATTCATAAATGTAAACATGTCCACAAAAGCATGTATAGAAGTGAAAATCACAACCAGTCCATCAATAGATAATAACAGAATAAAGAGGTACATCATAAGATCTACTCAGATGAAAATATAGGTAATCGGGCTCGAGCCCGGTACATCAGAGTCCTCACTACAACTCACTCATCGCGGAAGCTTTAAAAGTACTATTCACTCACGGAGCTGGTCGCAGGTGCACCGGTGCTAGACTGACCCACCTCCATGCGCACCGTACTCCGCTGGTGCTGGTCCCTGGACTGCTGGTCCCTGTCTCCCATCTAGAGCTCCTGTAATGTTGTGGTTCGAAAACCATTAGTCATAAAGACTAAGCCCTATCATCCCCTACCCCTCCCCCTATGGCTCCTAAGCACCGAGCGGAGAGGAGGAAAGGGAAGCTACAAAGGTGGAGAATAATCAAGCAGATGACAACGGACCTATGCTAGCAATTTCATAGTAAGTATGACAAAAGCAGAAAGTAGGAAATGTAACCTCAACTTATGCGGAAACGCATAAGCCAAGGGATCTTTTGCAGGGCTCCCATCGTATAAGTGTCCCATACCACTTATACGTTGGGGTGTCGAATATCAAACAGTAAGGAGTAGCAAGTAAGTAAGTAGGTAAGTAAGCAAGTAGGTAAGTAAGCAAGTAGGTAAGTAAGCAAGTAGGTAAGTAAGCAAGTAGGTAAGTAAGCAAGTAGGTAAGTAACCTTAACTTATATGAATGCCCATACAAACTTATAAGTTAAGGGATCTTCTGCAAGGCTCCCATCGTATAAAAAGTCCCATACCGATTTATACGATGGGGTGTCGGTTGTATGCAAATATGAGTGTAGTGATATGCTATGCCATGATTCATGCAAGTGCAACACATGCACACGACTCTATGCGCACAGACCTTTAGTTCCCCCTGTTCGGGCAGCTAGCTTCACTCCCAGGAACCTCCGTAGTGGCAAACGGAGACAGTGAGTCGGTCCCCCCACTCCTAGGCGGGTATCCACACTACCGGGCCTAGCCCTTCCGTACGCCCCTAGAAGAACACAACCTAGAGTATCCGCGTACTTCTGCGGGCTGTACCCACCAGACTTTCTTTGGCTAAGTGTCCCACAACGCCGAGTCAATGTACCGATACCGGTGTGAACGACAAACGGATATCGAAGACCCACCACCTTTATTCTGTACTCCAACCCTCGAGCCCTCGGCTCCCCGGACTGTCCCGTCCGTGCTTCTACCTTCAGAGCTACCGTCTGAATGGCAACCAAAAACAATTACTCTACCTTCCTAGCTGTCGAGGTGTATGTGTGTGCAACCCTATTTATACTAGTTGCTCTTTAGATTATTATTTCTATGGTTTACGTTAGCCCAGGACTGCCCCCGGCATACCCCGTGAAGGGCTCTCAAAGGGCACTAGGAACCAAGACGGCGGCATTACGGCCCGAAGTTCCCTTTCGCAAGGCACTTATTGTTATTGGTTGATCTCCCTTAACCCGATCCCTTTTTAAGTTACTTTAGATCTAACCCTAGAGTATTAAGACTCTTCCACTTCTACCCGGGGTGGATGATCTTTCATCGTTCCCGTACGCCACTTAACCTTAACCAGTCTCACACTCTTCTTATCTTGACTTCCAATAATGAACTTAAACATAGCTTGCCTTAACCAACCAGCAACTACCAAAATTCCATTTCACGAGTTCATTATCCGTTCTAGTTCAGTTTCCGTGGTTTTGCTACATGCAGACCATCCTAAGCTATATGAGGTACACAAGGGGAGGTACTCCAAATTGTCTTCCGAATCTCCTATAATATTTACTGGAGGTCTACCATGACATAACTAGTCTAAATCCAAGATTTCCAAATTTTCCTATTTATCGGGCATTTAATTTATTTATTCTAAGATTCAAAATGCCCTAATATGAACATGAAGTGCAAAAATGATCCAACAATAAATCATCATAAAATCAGTAAAAATCATATGAGACAATTAAAAGGTAATTACAAGTTTTGAGAAATTTCAGAGGTGTTTAGGCCTACATTTCCTAATTTACCATTTTAGGCCAATTTTACTAAATTGTGAAGCAAGTACTGTAAATATATGTCCAAAAATCCTAAGAAAATTATAGATGCTTTACGGTGACCTAAAATCATCCGAAACCAAGTTCCATAATTTTTATCCAATATTTGGGCTCTGCATTCATTTTAATGTAAAACACTAATTTTCCTAGCTTAAAGGAGGAGGTACTATTTACAATTATCCAAAAATCCAGATAAATTTACAGGATGACTATCATGGTCTAAAACACCCACTGGCCAAATTTCATAATTTTCCAAATAATAAATGAGCCTTAGCTATATTTTTGACTACATATCATAATTAGAACATTAAAGAATATAGTACCCAAAATAATCAGATAAAATTTCCCAGAAAATTACAGTAGGAATAACATGCTATAAGGTGCATTAATCCAAGATTTCATAATATTCCAGTGCATAGAAATTCCAAAATCATCAAGATAAATATCTAGGGCACAACTAGGGTTGTGAATGAAGTACTGTATAAATTAATCCAAAAATCTCAACAAAATTATAACATGGCCATTTAGATTATACAATCACCTTATTCCAATTTTACTTGATTTGAAGTTCATTTGATAGCTTAATAATTCAAATTGAAGTTGGTGGCCTAAACTAGGATTAGGATTTTAGGTGGCCTAGCTGTCTCCAAATATCTTAAAATTTTGCCCAGAGAACCATACTAGCCCCATGGTTCTCTCCACCCAACTTTAAATTAATCCAAGGTCATTTGACCCCATGACCTTCACAACCCCAAAAACTACCGTTAAGGGATTTTCCCTAGGGTTCTAGGGCTACCCTACACCAAACCACCCCAAACACCCTTGGAGAGTGTGTCATGCCCTAAACAGCCATTGGACAAACTATCAGCCTCTGTTGAGGTGATATGAACAATCAAATACCAAGGGGGTGTTTGATCCTAAATTATCCTATATGAACCAACCTAGGGTTGGATACAAGCCCATTCAAAACATCTCCAAATGAGATGAAACTTTTACCAGAACCTTATGATAAACCCAGGGACCACTCACCAAAATTTGGGAGGGTTTGGAAATTATTTAGCCATCTAATTAAATTATACTAGGATTATTGAATTTTTCTAAAAACTATAGAAAAAATATTTTCCAAAAATCCTAATTTTTGGATAGTACCTAGATATAGGTAAGATTAGGCCACACCCCAAATTTCAAGTCATTTGGATGACTGGATTGGAGTGGGGAATTTTTCTAAGGTCAGGACAACCCTATGGGTAGACCTCACCAAATGGAGTGCTGAGGTCTATCCAGTGGTCCAAAATGCTTGAAACAAATTTTAAAATTTCCTAGACTCAAAGAGCTACAATATTGGTGTTGACCATTTTTCCTGTAGGAGCCTCTAGGTATTTTTCCCCAAATTATTTAAAGTGACAAGATATTTTCATTTAGAAATTGATTTAAAAATAAAATCTAATTTCATGGCACTGATCTTGAAGCAAGATCGAAAGGTTCTGGAGTTGTCTTCTTCCGCCAGCCAAAGGCCCTGATTTGTCTGACCTGGAGCTAATTTGAAGAGCAACCGCCGGCCGTCCAGCCTCCTCCCTGGCCGGCCACCGCCACCACCACCTCCGTTGAGGTGGCGGCCATCGCCGGGCGGTGGCGCAGCCGCCGGAGGGGCTTTTTCCGGCGAGCCCGAACACGGGTTTTCATGAAAAATCCATGAAAATGGAAGCTTCAACCGGGCTCAGTTGAGCCCGATCCTCAAACCTATTAAATCCTAAGATCTATCCGCAGAAGAAGAGGGAGGGGAGGACCTTGTTCGCGGGCTGGAGGCGTGCAGACCGTCGGGAAGCCATTTGCGCGGTGGTGGCATCGCCGGAAATTCTTCAACAGCAAGGTCACCCTCTAATCCTTTTATCCGTAAGCGTAAACCTCACCTCTAGCTCTAAGGAGTCTTTTATAGACCAGCAAGTGGGGAGGTGAAAGGGTAAAGCCTTAATGGCCATGAAGGCTCGCACTTCGGTTACGGCGAAGGGATAAGAAATGGTGGAGATTAAAAGATATGTCCAGTTGGCGGTTTTCTATTGGACCAACATCCCTTATTTTATTAAGAAATTACAGCAGGAAACGGCCCATACAGTATTTATTATCACGCGCATTAGAAGAAATTCAGGCCTGAGGTGACGTTTCGAACTATCATGAAGCCTTCAACGATCGTCCACTGTGATTGACGATCGTCGACCGGCCATGGCTGATAGAAGACTGCGACGATCATCGACCGAGATCGACGATCGTCGACCGGCCTGGCAGATAGAAACCTGTGACGATCGTCGAACGTGATCGACGATCTTCGACCGGCCTTGGCAGATAGAAGCCTGCGACGATCATCGACCGGGATCGACGATCGTCGACCGGCCTTGGCAGATAGAAGCCTGCGACGATCATCGAGCGGGATCTACGATCGTCGACTGGCCTTGGCAGATAGAAGCCTGCAACGATCGTCGACCGGGATCGACGATCGTCGACCGGCCTTGGCAGATAGAAGCCTGCGACGATCGTCGACCGTGATCGACGATCGTCGACCGGCCTTGGCAGATCGAAGCCTTCGACGATCGTCTACTGAGATCAACGATCGTCGACCGACAAATCACGCCCTAAGTCACGGGCTTCCTGGGCTTCCCACGGTTCTGTTGAGACAAAACCCCTCCTAGGGGTCTAGTCGGAAATGGGATGTTACATAAGTACTCCCTAAAAGTTCGATGCATTAAGTTCATGAATACCGATGGCGCAATTGTTAGCCCAAACAACATTATAGTGAACTCATAATGACCGTAGTGTGTTCCAAACGCCGTCTTGGGAATGTCACATTCCCGAATCCTCAACTGGTAATAGCCAGACTTTAAATCTAGCTTCGAGTATACAGTTGATCCAAACAGCTGATCGAACATGTCATCAGTCCGTGGTATTGGATACTTATTCTTCTCCATCAGCTTGTTCAGCTCTCAATTATCAACGCATAGATGCAAGCTTTTGTCCTTATTTTTCACAAAGAGGACCGGTGCACTCCAAGGTGACATACTTGGATGTATATAGCCTTGCCCTAGCAATTATTGTAGTTGAACTTTCAGTTCCGCCATCTCCTTTGGCGCTACTCGGTACAGTGAGCAGGACACAGTTTTCACACCTGACACCAACTCAATAGAAAAGTCAATTTATTGCTGGGGTGGTAACCCCGGAAGATCCTTCGAAAATACATCTACATACTCTGGCACAATCAGAACGTCACTGAAACTGGACCTCGGCTCAATAGCCTCTACAACCGTGAAGAATAACTCTGTGCCTTTCCGAACAACCTTATCTACCGGGAGAGCAGACATCAATATCTTGCTCGATCATCGCATACCAGCAAACTTAGTTTCTCGTTCGGTATTTTGTCCCAGTGTGACTTCCTTAGAGTTGCAATCTATACAGGCATGCTGCTTCGAGAGCCAGTTCATACCAAATATTACATTAAACTCTGATATCGGTAACACATATGCTTCCAATCCAAAATCCTGACTTCCTATCCGCACCTCAATATAACAAGACCTATCCACATGCATCACACATTCGTTAGGTAACAACACCTTTACTCTATCTCTCTACATAATAGTAGGCACTCTGATCCACGATACGAAGTCCTCAGATAGAAATGAATGAGAAGCACCATTATCGAATAGTGCCCTCGTAGGACAGTCCCGAATAAGGATAAAGCCTATACTTAACAAGTTATATACAAGCAATTCACAAGGTATAAAGTATATAAAGCATGAAAACTACATACAACTCATACATGTGATGATATCAACCTATTTGATGGCCTCCTGTTGGCCAAGATTATAAACCCTCGGCTGAGCTGAAGCATATTGGGATGCAGTGGACTCCACCGCCTTTCCCTTTTCATCATACGATGCTCCTGCCTTCTTATCAACCTTTGGACGACCATGACAATAGTCTCAAGCCATATGACAAACCTTACCACAAGTATAACATGCAAGAACGGTTCGCCCAAACGTTGGTCCAGAAGCAACTGAAGATGGACCCTGTCTAGAGGACTTGGACTTCTTTTTCCATCTTCAAAATTGCGATTTTGAAGTCGTCGACACTTTGAACTCAGGCTTTTTCACTGCCAAGTTCCTCTTGCCCTACACCCTCTTCAGGTTCTTTTCCAACGAAGGAGTCGTATCCACCAAAATCTGAAATCCTTGGTTCATCAGAACCGAGAGCAGTAACCTCAGCTCATGCCACAGTCCCTTATAGAACCTATTGGTCTTATGCTCCTCGTCAGCAAAAAAAAACCCCGCATAACGTCCCAACCTGGTAAACTCATGCAAGTAGTTATCTACACTACTATCGCCCTGAGTCAAATGCTGGAACTCATTCTCCATGGCAATCTGCTGCGACGACGGCAGATGCTTTGCCAAAACAATCTTGAAAATTCCTCCATCGAGATCTCTGATAGTCTTTTGTACGCAATGTGATTTAACTCCAACTCATCCCAACAAAGCTGAGCTTCTCCTTCCAACAGGAAAGTAGCTAAGGTGACCTTCTGTCCCTCCTCGATCTCTATCGCCGTCAATATCCTCTTGAAGGGCGAAAGCCAATCGTCTGTCTGTGTTGGGGATACTGGACTAGTAAACGTAAAAGGACTAAAGCTCATGAAATGCTTTAGTTGTCATTCAGTAACTTGCCTCTGAACCAAAGACATAGCAGGCATTTACCTAGTAGCTATAGGCTCGACCACACCAACCTGTACCGGCACCATCGCAGGTCGCACCTACCCAGTCGGCTGTGCATTTATCATCGTAAACACTACCTCAGCAACTAAGCGTACTGTTTCCGGAAAAAGTACGAGGTGTGGGCACCTCAGATGGTTCCGCACTCTCAATAGAACATTGGGGTTCAGACTGCCCCGCACCACTTTTAGTCACCTATAAGTGTAAACATACACAATTTAACGACTACTCATAAGGCAAACAATGACTTTTAGGAATGCTCAGATCCCTTAAACATGTGTATTTTAATTCTTAAGTGGACATTCTTGAGTTCATTTTTGTTATGATGGTAAGCACAGACACGTGCTTGCCACCCTTCAAAAGAATTTAACCACGAATTCAGAGAAGGAAGTCCGAGATAAGCTGATACCAAAATTATAACACCACCATTTGTCACAAGGAAATATAACAGAGGGTCCGGCCGGGGCCCCACGCCATATTCCACAAATAGTCAGCGGAGCTACATGTTAATATCAAACGAATCCTAACTCAGAGCATTCTAGCGGAAGATTCATGGGTTAACTTGAACTCAATGCATGTGAATGTCCACTATAATATATATATCAGGAATGTTTACAAAATATGCAAAAATTTATGGCCTTAAGGCCTTACAGGTATGCTTCAATAGTATGGTTAACATACATCGGTACGCAGGCTGGCAACAAATGAAAGAAAAAACTAAAGGCTCCTTGCATGGTTTTCGAGGGCCGGCATAGCAATAAGGGAAGCAACCCGCTATTTCCCGCTCGGCTCTCTAGTACCTGCACAGGGACATTCCACTATAAAGGTGGCAAACAAAGCAACGGTCATCTTTAGCTGACTAATTTATAACGACCCTACGCCATATCCGGGGAAGAGGTAAACCTTCCTTGCATGCATAACATTAATACATAGATATATCACCAGAAGGCACACTCAAGCACCATTCAATATATCACAAACGAGTGCAACAACGACCAAACGTTACATGCACTCAGGGCATATTCTCGGTGTGCTAGTCATGCCAAGCCCCACCACCGTTTAGAGGTCACATACTTAACGGTCAACCACCGTTTAGAGGTTGCATACTTAACGGTCAACCACCGTTCAGAGGTCGCAGACTTAACGATCAACCACCATTCAGAGGTCGCAGACTTAACTGTCAACTTTGAGAATTTTTAGTCTGGCTTATAGCCATGACTCTCTCTCTGCCAATGGTAATTGCCATGTAACTTTAGGTCTATATTTTGATCGACATTGAGCGGGTTCAGATCAGCCTTTTCCCGTTGCTCAAATCTCCATGCCATCGCCGAAAGCCGAAGCCTTTGTGGCTAATAGACATGACGCGGGTCGGCCTCCCCTTTCCTGTGTTTCAAAACATAACCAATGCTATGTACTATGTCTCTCATGGCGACCAAAGCTGGGAACCCAGGCTCACAACTCACCTACTAACCCCAAGGTTTCCACGATGCAGGATAAGCAAGAACAATTTTATCTGGGAGCTATCGCCAGCAATATTCATTATCGTCTGGCGTTAATGACTAGATATCCCTTCTGTCTCAAGATTCAATCACAACTAGAACATCTGTCCAGAAAACCCTGTAGCATCCTCCACTGTTAGAAAACTGGTCTTTCATACAATATATAACTCATTAAGTACTAACGCCAGTAATATCCACTATCGCCCGACGATATCCAACAGTTATGCAAACTGTTGTAGTTTCTTGGTATTTTATTCGATGGCATCTCCAGTACTTCCTGCTACTCTCAATTCACAAGCACAACCCACATACCCCGTAAACTATATGTTTATATACGATGTCTTCTCCGGTATGCAAAATATATCATCGCCAATACAGACCAACCTGTCCAGATGGGCTTTACAAAGCATGCCTATTCCGTACTGCGATTTTCGGATCTATATGAAAAATTATCCAGGGATACTATGTATCGACCCATTGGATTTCCCTCATTCTTTCACCTTTTGGTGGGGGATTCTATGCCTATGCAAAAAGGAGGGCTTCACTTGTCCATGCTGGAAGATCGTTGCCCTCAGAATTCATTTCGAAGCCATTAGCAAACTTTTTATCCGGCTGGAAAGGAGCTCCTCGCTTTCCTATTCACGGATCTTGCCTTAGATCTCGATTCCAAGCACTGGATATCTTCCACTAAGCTAGCAAAGCTTCAGCCTTCATCCTTCTTCTTCCTTTCTTCTAAGAACTTTATGAGAAGGATGAGAGAGTTAGAGAGAAAAGAAAATGAACATTCTCTCCACCTCTTCTCTGGTTAAGCAGCCTCGGGAATAAACCCAGCCGCACGAACCTCTCATCAAAAGGAAGAAAAGGCCACAATTTCAGCTGACCATTTAACATTAACTATATTGTCGTGCGATATCGGCTTCCCGTGGCGATAGCGGCCATAGCCGCTTTGACCTTATTCAACCACCGCTCTTCGGTCGCTGCCCAACCATCTGACATATGTTTAGCATACGTGGCAGTATCGCCCAACGATACCCACTGTCTCCACTACGATAGCTTACTCGACGATTCGTTAAAAGCGTCGGTGCATTGAGTGCATTGAGTGCACTCAATGCTTTATTGAAAGTGTCGAGTGCATTGAGTGGTATTGCCGCGCAATACTCACTGTCTCCGCGTAATATTTGACTCAACTCTTCACAAGCATTTAGTACGCCGAGTACTATCGCCAGCGATATCCACTGTCTCCAGGAGATAGCACCTGAGACCTCTGTGTTCCCATTTTTGGGGAATTACATGTACTCCTTTAGGTTGATCCTTGTTCCAGTCATGTGCTTGGAACAACACTTGTCCATGTACCATATAGGGGTATGGGAACTTGGACAATCCTACAAGACATAATTTAATTTACCTTAGAACCCTAATATTTATTGGGTCTTATGTTCTAGTTAGCCGGAAAGAAACCTTGTCTTCCTGCCACCAGGGTTTTCTTGTTAAAAAATCAATATGCCTTTCTATGGCTACTATACCCTTCAAAAATATCTTAAAAACATTTTTCACTAAACTTTGTGCGGTAGTACTTTCCATTGTTAGGTTCAAAACATTTACTGCCAATGATCCTAAAGTAGGACACAGTCGTTTTTCTGCCCTTCAATAGTTCATAGGGAGTCATATGATGGTTTTTGTTGATTAATGCTCTATTTTGCACGTGACAAGCTATGTTGACTGCTTCGGCCCAGAAGTACTCAAGTAGTGAAGTGTTATTCAATATAGTCATACATGCTTCAATGAGGGTTCTATTCCTTCTCTCGGAAACTCGATTTTATTGCGGAGTGCACGGAGAGGAAAACTCATGGAAGATACGTTAACTTTCAAAAATTTTTGTCAGGGCACCAGACTTAAATTCTGTTCCGTGATCACTTCCGATTTTGACCACTGAGCCATTTAATTCATTCTGTATTTGCCTAACAAAATTTGTGAAAGCTTCAAAGGTGTCTGACTTGTGTTTCAGAAAGATCACCCAAGTAAAACAAGAGTAGTCATCAATAATGAGCAATGTATAGACTTTACCTCCTAAACTGTGAATTGGCATAGGACCGAATAAGTCCATATGAAGTAACTACAAACTTCTAGAGGAGTCTTTGTCAGAAATACCCTTGAATATAGCCCTTGTCTGCTTACCCATCTGGCATGCGTGACACAAACTCTCTTTAAGACACTTAATGATGGGTGCGTCATGCACTAAGTTGTGAGAAAATAATATATTTATATTTTTGAAATTAATATATGCTAATCCCTTTTGTCCTTGGTCACAAAGAGACGCATTAACTTTTACTAAAAAACACACTGGTGTAGAATTGTCTAAACATAAAAAATTCAAACAAAAAAATATTTCTACTCTGAGTTCCTGTTAAGACTGTCTCCAAATTAGCAAACAATTTTATCAGACACTTGTCCTTGTAGAACTCAACGATATAACCTTTATCACATAGTTGACTTATGCTTATCAGATTATGTTGTAATCCTTCAACATAAGCCACATTTGTAAAAGAGACTATACAATTGGAAATCATACCATAGACTTTAGTGATTCCCTTGTCAGACCCTCCAAAGATAAATTTTGGTCCGCCTTTGACATGGGTAAATTCTCGCAGTAGGCTTCTAGTCCTGGTCATATGCTGAGAGCATCTACTGTCCAAATATCAGATATGCATTTTGTTAGCCTTTGGACATACCTGCAACCATAAATCATTTTACCTTAGGAACATAAATAGAATTGGGTCCTTATTAGTTTAACACCACTTAGAACATCAACGTTGTGAGTGGTCGGTCTCACACTATTAACTCATGGAGTTTCTAGATTTATCGGATGAAACCAGAAATCCACAGCGAAGTGACCAATCTTGCCGCATCACCAACAGTCAAACCTGTTGTACCTTCTCTTGTACTCACACTTTACATTTTGTACATGAGGTCTAGCAGGGGCTACAAACTTAAAAGTGAAGCATCTTGATTGCAGCATATACAAGGCTTCACTGTTTCCTTTGCATTGGGAACAACAGGGTTGGCTTTTGGAGCCTTCTTACCACTTGGTCCATGAACATAAGGTTCATAGTTTTTGAGAAAAATTTACTCATACGGTGCTTTGAAAACACTGGATCCAAAGTCTCATGGATGGTTCCATCCTTGGTAGTGCCTTTTTGGTTCCACATAAGTTGGCCTAACAAGGTGACCAGAGGACATCTCAAGGTCATATTTATTCATCGGGAAGATTACCTTCTTGAATGAGGGGTGACCTTGTGGTGCCTTCCCTTTGTCATTGGTACTAGCTTTCTTAGCAGCCTTACCTCTTCCAGCTATGTGTCCAAGACCACTACCTTTCTTGGGAGCCAAGAATTCATCAATGAGGGGAAGAATTGTCTTTGGTTTCGAGTAGCTCTCAACCAGCTTCCTTTCCACAAAGAGCTTTTTCTTCCATCTCATCTAAGTACTCCTTCTGACTTTACAGTTCAGTGGAGCATTTCAATACCTCTTGCAAGGAGTGGTATTCATTTTTGAGAGGAGTTAAATTCATAATTTCCTCCCTCAAGCCTGATTCCACTACCTTGAGAGAAGCAATCTCCTTTAATTATTTTTTGACAACCTTATAGAATCTGTCAAAAGCTTTCATGGGTTCTTGATGCTGAGTGATCAAGTGTACCATCTCTTTTTACACTAGGCCCCTCACACACATTTTGAGACAATAGAATTCACTCATGCTCGGGAAGCGTCGAGTGAGTCGATTGAACTAGACGAATAGAGCAGATTTTACTTAAAATAATTCTGGAAATTGAAGGTGTCTAGTGCGTTGAGTGCACTCGATGCCATTCGATAAATTATAACTTAGAAGTACTTTGGATGCTGAGGCGGTGAGTGTACTCAACATAACTCAATGTTTTTTTACTTAGAATATTTTCTGGACTTATGGAATCTAGTGCATTGAGTGCACTCGATTCCATTCGACGAGTAAGCTGAGGCGTTGAGTGGACTCAACACAACTTAACTCCATTCGACGAGTAATCTAAGGCATTGAGTGGACTCAACACCACTCAACGCCATTCGATGAAAAAGCTGAGGCGTTGAATGGACTCATCACCACTCAATGCCATTCGACGAATTAGGAGTTAGAATTATTCTGGAAGTTGCGGCATTGTGTTAATTCAAAGCGGCGTTGAGTGGACTCAACACCACTCAATGCCATTCGACGAATTAAGTTGCGGCATTGAGTGAAGTTAAAGCGACGTTGAGTGGACTCAACGCTTTTTACTTAGAATTGTTCTGAGGCTTGTAGGCATCGAGTGCATTGAGTGCATTCGATGCCACTCGATGATTCGTCGAGTGAAGGTTTGCATACTCAACGATTTTTGACTTAGTTATTCTGAGACCTGTAGGCGTCGAGTGCGTTGAGTGCACTCGATGTTATTCGACGATTCGTCGAGTAAAGGAGTCATACTCGACGATTTTCACTTGGTGGATTTTTGGCTCACTCTGCTTACTGCCACATGCATGGTCTGAACTGGATTTCAGGATTGAGGCCTATTGACTTATTTGGACCGATACTTTCAATATTTTAATAATAATGGGTGGTCCAATGTCAGGCTGACATGTGACAAAGCAGTTAACCCTAATTCCTCTTATAAAAGGAGATTTACTGGAAAACCCTAGCCGTCACTTTGTGATTCTTGCCAAGCAGTTATCCTTGCTGAACCCATCGGAAGAGGAGTGGCTGGAGTCAGATTTCCTGGGAAAGTCCTTCCTTCTCTTTTCCCATAAAGAACAACACCGACAAGGAGGAAGATGCCGCCAAGGAGAGTGACGAGATCCTTGGCCGGAACCACCGGAAATGAGGTGTGCTTCCTACCCCCTCCCTTGGTGCTAGATCTGTAGTTATTTTCTAGGAGATATGTCAACTCAAAGGAATTTGACTTGTGAGATGAAGATCTCCTAGGTAGAGACCATGCTAGGGCTTGTGCCCTAGAGATTTGATGTCTTCAACCTCTCCTCTCTTCTTTGTGAAGACTGTGGACTTGGTTTCGTAAAGATAAATGGTCTATTGAGGGTGAATAGGGGAGGAGGAAGTTCTGTATATAATTTTGATTAAATATCTAAAGGAAGAAGATGAACCGATGTCGTTCAGCTTACTTTAAGATGCATGCAGAAATCTGTTTTCAGTGCGCAGCAAAATTCAAGGCCATTTTCGGGTATGTTATGGCCAGATCAAGACTTTCGACTAAACAAAAATGTTGTAGCCCTTGGAAAGACCTTTCCAACGGATGGTTACATGTTTTCATACGAGTTCTGTAGACTCGGGTATGTTCATTCAAAGTTGTTGTACAGTCAAGTATTAAGTACAAGTTGCTCTCGGGTTAGTGTAGAGCCTGGTTTGATAGTTACAGAGAAATCTTAGTAATTTATTGCTGAATTTACATGGAGATTTTCTGAACTTAATTTATGAATGTTTGTGATAAACAAGGACTGATGGGATAGATCCTTAAGAAAGTAGATAAGGTTGAGATTTTTGGTAAAATTAATCTATTCGTAATCATGGTAAACAAATGGTTGGTAGAACACGATTGTAACAACGGTTTGAAGGAGGTCGACAAACAAATGATTTGGGTAAGTTAGTGAATAATTAAATTGATATGTTTGGTTGTACAAATGATATTCCTCTTGAAGCATAATTGATTGTGAATGCTTGTCTTTAAGAAGAAATTGGATCAAGATAATACATGGCCATGTAATAGGATGATTAATGGAATGTGTCTAATAGTACACAACTTAGAGTTGAGTCTCCCTATGGGTAGCAGTGTGGGGTTGGTATGTTGTGTAAGGTGGCTTTCCACCTATGTAAATAATGAACCCTTGTGTGGTATGGAAATGTGGAAGGGTTGGAAGTGCATGTGTGCTTGCCCCACTGGAATGATGTGTTGAAAATGGGACTTAGTGTGGAGCCCTTGTATGTGAAATGTATGCGGTGTGAGTTGACACACAGTGTTGGAATTATGGGTTAAGGATAGTGTGGACGGTTTATGGGCTCGCTAGTCATCACACCGATGAGAGTTGACAGATAGACTTTGGACGGTTTGGCTGTGTCCTCGGTGCTCACTCCCGAGGCCCTTTCCATGCTAAGTGGACGGTTTGGCTGTGTCCTCGTGCTCATTCTAGAGGCCCTTCTATGCCACACCGGTTAGGCCAGTTTGGGCTGTGTTCTTTGTGCGCATCTACCAAAGACCCCTCTAAGCCTTAGTACGTTTGTGTACTCCGCTGTTGTGTTCTTAGTGTTGAGGCGTACGAAGGCCTAGGCTTGGTAGTGTGGATGCCCGCCTATTAGTGGAAAGCCCATTCCACTATCACCTTCTTGCCATGATGGATGATGCAAGAGAGGTTAGTTAACTGCTCGAAAAGTGGGAACTACAAGTCTGTGTCGACATAGCAATTGCATGTGTGTGAGCATGGGTGAGTTATCATAAGTCATTCATAACATTGCGTTGAATTACATACACAAGATCCTTATCATATAAGTTTGTATGGGCACTCTTATATGATGAGTTACTTTACTGTTAAGCTGATCTTTAACTTATATGTCTGTATGGGCATTCATAGAAGTTGAGTTACTTCCTGTGGTTTATCATACTTGTACACTGTTATTGATAGTAGAACTGCTAGTATAAATTTTTATAGTTACTTCAGAAATATTGATGATTACTCTGATATAGTTTATCACTTGTCACTAGTTTTATACTACAGCTATTATATCTATTGTACCCTCTTCTTTTCTCCGCCCAGTGCCTAAGAGTCACCGGGGGAGCGGATGTGATAGCCACTTAGTCTTTATGACTAATGTGTGCTACGTCTTCCTTTTTAGGAGGAAACCCAATAGAAGGTTTTGTAGGAGGGTTGCCAAGCCAGGGAGATAAGGCCAGAAGTGATGGTACCATCGCTATCGTCAGTGACTGATGTGAGTTTTTGAGAGACTTAGTGTGTAGCCTTTTGGAGTTTCATATGTACTCTGATATTATAGAAGCCTTGGTTGCTTATTTTATTTGTTATACTTATTGGATATTATATACTTATGTGGATTTTGACTTCTGTTTATATTCTTATGTTGGGTTGGAAATGATGATATTAGTTTTAGCCGGCAGGATAGACGTCTTGTGGTCGACCCATATGTTGGCGCTACCGCAATGTGGCTGTTCTGGGAATAAGACTCCCCTCAGCCATGTCATGTGTTCCGGGAGGGGGGGGGGGTCTTACATCAAGTCAGCTTCATCTTCCTCCAAAGTGTAGTCCTCGTGAATATTAGTGGAAGTTTCATACTCAAACAGTATAGTGTGAGAATATACCTTCCCCTGGAATTGTGAGTCGCCCACCGCCTCATCTGATTGATCCATGAGCCCGAAGTAAGCTTCTTCATTTTCTGAGCTTGACTCACTTGAGTCACTATCGCTAAGAGTTTTGGACTTCTTTGCGACGAAGCTCTTATCTTCCTTCATCTTACCTTTAAAGGATCTCTTCTCATCTTTCTTGGAACCTTCCTTCTTCTTATAAGGACACTTCGCAATCATGTGTCCTGACTTATTACAATAATAACAAACAACGTCAGACGAAGACTGTTTATTCAGTTTAGATTTATACATATCCTCTCGGTTATAGCTCTTCTTAGAGGAATCACCATCACGATGCAATCTTCTGAAATCAGAGGAGGATGACTAATTCTTCATTTGCCTCCTCTTTTTGAGAAATCTTTTGAACTTCTTAGATATGAGTGAGAACTCTCCATCAGATAACTCAAAGCCTGAACTGCTTGGCTTAGAGTCTTCTAGGGTATCTGGAGCTTGTGTCCTTACTAGTGACACATCTTTAGACTTTCTCGAACCTTCAGCCTTCAAAGCCACCGACTTCTCTTTGCTTGAAGTCCTGCTACTTTTCTCCTCTTCCTTTCTAGTATTCATTTGAAGTTCATAGGAGAGCATCATTCCAAAAAGATTCTGAGGATCAATCTCTAGCAAATTCCCAAATTCCTTAATGGCTACAACTTTTGTATCCCAGTCCTTTGTCAAGGATCTGAGGAATTTGTCATGCAGTTCACCATTAGTGAAGGTGCGGCCGTAGTTCCTGAGGCTTTTGACAATCTTGAAGAATTTCTCGAAGTTGTCAGTAATAGTGTCATTAGCACCTTGCTTGAATGCTTCGTACTTTTGATTCAGCAAAGATGTACGATCATCTCTGACTTCTTCAGTTCCTTCAATGAGAACAACTAGACAGTCTCACATCTCCTTGGCAGATTTGCAGTGGAATAAATTTTGAAGCATAGAATCGTCCACTACACTAGCTATAATATTCTTCGAGTTCTTATCCAAAGAGACCAAGGAAGTTTCATCCTTAGTCAAATCCATCATCTTTTTAGGGATCATTACCGCTAAATTCAGAGCAGAAGGCTGAGTAGGAATATGAGGTCCTTCTTCAACAATCTGAAATATTCTGGGATCTGCTACCTCCATATAGAATCTGACTCTTTCTTTCCACATAGGAAAGTTCTCTTTTGTGCACACTGATAACTTCATAGATGACATATCCTTGCTTTTGTACATAGCTCGAAGCGGAATCTCTTGACACTGGATAGGTGATCTTGTTCAAGGTGTTAAACTTATGTCGAATAACACCCCTCTGATGCCAATTGAAAGTATCTAGTGTCTACCTAAATCACCTAGAGGGGTGAATAGGTAAGTTCTGTGTCCTTTCGTGGAATAAAAACAACTTAAAAAATAAATCACACAAAACACAGAGATCAATAGTGGTTCCTTGAGTTCCGTACATCCACTGTCCCACCTCGCCTATCTACCACGAAGGTCTAGATTCAGCTACTACACCTTTCTCAGATTTAAACAAATCTTACATCTCGGATCCTCAACTCCTACAACTCGGAGACAACGCTCGTACTACTCGAAGAACACCTCTCCTAAAACTCGATCCAAACACAGATCTATAACTCAGAGGGAGAACGTCCTATAAATGTAAAAGAAGATTTACAATAAAGATTACAAGTAATCATATTTATATCTAAGTCTTCAATCTGTCGTTCTTCGAAAAGGTTGATCTTGAGAGACTTGGAGAACACAAAAAATCTGAATGCTTTGAAGAGTTTGATCATGGATCGACTAGATCTGAGGGAATCAGAAACTTTGGATAACAATGATCCAGTCAATTGCTTCAAAACGATCAAATCATGCAACACTGTCGTCGGCCGAATGGAAGTCGAGAGAAATGTACGGGAGACGATGAGAATTTCTTGATCGGGTATGTTCTTGATTTGAGCACGATTAAGGTTGAAATATATATATAGGAATCTTCCTTTGTAATAGTTAAAAAAGTTATTACATGTCAGAAAAGACGTTGGTTACTGTACATGGAGACAGGGAAGAACGAACCGGAAATTTGAAATCAGGAATAAAATAACCCTAAGTATAATTAATCGAGTATCGTCGAGTATAGTCGAGTATACTCGCCGAACAACAAAGAAACTTGACGAAAAATACTTGGAGAAATTCAGTCTCGTAGAAACTGTAACCCAAAGCTTAACAAAGACATACTCGACAAATTCGACGAGTATCGGCTGACATACTCGACGAATTCGATGAGTATCAGCTGATACACTGAAAGTGAGGGATATATCTGACTTAAATCTAGAGGGGGGGGGGTGGATAGAGTATTTTAAAAACTTTTAAGTTATTTTTATAGCGGATTAAAGTATGTGATATATATATGTATATATGAAAAAATAAAGATCACAACACACAAATAAAACAAATAAAGGCAATCCAGATGACATAAGGAATTTATAGTGGTTCCCCAATAAACCTGGGTACATCCACTCTTCTACCACCCTGGTAGGAATCCACTACAAGTTTTTGCTCAGGTGCCCTGCCACCAAAGGTTTTTGCTCAGGTGCCCTGTCACCAAAAGGTCTATTTTTCTAAGGGAGATCTAGCAACCCTTTGAGCTTTTGATCAGGTGCCCAAAAATAAATCACATGTCTTTTGATCAGCTAACTTATGAACCAAAAGGTTAACTTTTGAAGGGAGTTAAAACCCTATACATAGTGAAAGAAAAATGAAAATGATTTTGTCTTCACTATCTCAAATCTCTGAGAAGACTAGTTGATTGTTGATGATGTCAAAGCTCCCCCTGAGATGTGTAGATGATCAGGAGATGGAAGCTTTGCTTCATGGTGTAGGCCTTCAAAAATGATGGTTCTCTTGAGTAAAACTTTCAGACTAATATTTGATTTGTTATCTCTTGAAAACTTGAAGCAGATGATGAAGAACTCTATATATAAAACTGTATTTGTTCTGTACTCTATTCTATATTCAGTAGCTTGTTGTTTTTGTAGTTTTTCTGAAGGAGTATATATATAAGATAGCAGATTTCAAAGCTTTGAATTTTTAAAATCTTTCCTTGAATTGTCTGCATAATATTTGGGAGTTGAAACGACTCAATTTGTCTTGAATGCATTTCCATAACTGTCCCAGTAATTTGGTAAGGTAATAAATCCATGAAATCCATAATTAATGCTGCCTGGTAACGGCTATATTCATTGGGAATATTATGCATTAATTATCAGAGTATTACTTAATTAAAATAATTTTACTTCGATCTGCCGAAATTTGAACTGAAAACTGCAGATAATTAGTCGAACATAACCTGGAAGGAGTTAGTCGAACTCAACAAATTTTTGTCGACCTGAGCTCTAATTTCATCGAGCTGAAAAATCTCTTTTGTCAAGCTGAGCTCCAAGATCGTTGAACTGAAAAATTTACTTCTTCAATCTGAGCTCCAAGTTCATCGAACTGAGTAAGTCCTTTGTTGAGCTGAACTTCAAAGTAGAGAAAGCAGTTTATCGACATCAGCTTGAATTTCGTTGAGCTCAACTAAGAGAATGAACTCTGAGTTCATCGATCTGAGATCAACGATCGTCGAACTTAGTTCATCTTTCGTCAAATGACTTTTTCTGCATACTTTTAACTCCTTTTTATCTAAAGTCTTTTGTCTCTGAAGTCTTCTGAAGTTAGGTTCCAACAATCTATCATCATGTGACTGACCTTGACCCTAGAAACATCCTATGACCCTAGACTATACATGTTGTGTTATCTAATCAATCATAAAATTGATCCTAGCCCAAATCACAAGTAGGTTTCCAACAATCTCCCCCTATTTGGATGAGGACACTATACAAACAAAGAAAATCACAAAGCAAGAAAGTATTTGACAAAATTATAAATTATTCAGCATATATGAACAAATGTGCCTTGTGAGTATATCACAAAAATAATAAAGTTTTAAAAACATGAGCAAAGAATTATGAATCCTTTTTAGAAGCATCTGAAGGAGAATATTAAGATCGTTTGGTAAAGATCATCTTCCTTTTAGGATCAGCTGCTTCGTGTTAAGTCATCTTCATATCTTGAGAGCCAAGAATCTTCACAGAAGTAGCTCTAGGCACAATTGCCTCTAGATGCAAAGACATATATTGGTCAACATCAAATTGGTTCTTTACCTGATACTTGTCCAGCTCTTTCTTTTTGTAGGAAGACAAAGTTGAAAATGGAGATGTGTCCTTCCCTTACTCTCTGACTTTCCTGATCTGAGAAAGAGCTATAATCTCATTGAACCTGGCCATTCTAAAGTTGGGATCCAACTCTGGATCATAAGCTGGAGAAGGTGACCTCTCTAGACTTGATTCATACTGCTTATTACTTTCAGATGTCTGCTGTTGGTTGCTTTGATGACTTTGCTGTTGTTGATGTCTTCTTTGACCTGAATGCTACTAGCTGCTGCTCTGAGATGGTCCAGAATGCTGAGAAGTTGTAGACCTTTGAGATGAAGAGAAATTTCCTGCTGAACTAGCTGCTGGAGGAGGAGGAGGAGGAGGACCTCTCCAAGATTGTGGAGGTGGAGAGTATCTCCTACTCTTCTTTCTGGCTTTCTGCTAATTCTTATAATATCTAATATAGTATGGAAGGTCTGGAGTGAGAGGTATTCCATGCAATATGTAATATGGAATGTCAGCAGTAGCTGAAGGTTGAGGAGCAAACTTAGCTGGAGCCTTCTTCTTCTTAAACTTCCTTTTCTTGGAACTTGAGTCATCTGACTCATCAAATTCATCATCATCATCAGAATCATCTTCAGCTAGTTTATCATATAGATCATCAATCTACTTAATCAAATCAAACTTATCATGAGCTTGTACTTCTTGCAGTGTATGCACAATATCTATATCAGCTTGCATCTGTTCACTAACATCTTGTTCCATGTCTTCAAAAAAAAATATCATCTAAATTGGGCATAGGGAATTCAACCCAAGCATAAGTTGGAGGGGAACAGACTGGCTCTGTAATATTAATGGAATCTTGAATTACTAAAGAATCATTATCCATAACTACAAAACTGGTCCTTAGTTGTTCCAAAACTAAAGGACTTATTGGGGGGCAGTATGGCAAACTAATGCTTTTAAAAAATCAGTTGAATCAAAAACTTGAATATTGTTATGTGTTGTATCAAAAGAATTTAAAAAAGAATAGATGTCAACTGTGGGATTGAGAAGAACTTCACCAACAGTTAAGACATCTGATACTGCAGTCTCTTCTTCAGAACTGAACATCTCTGTATAAAAGTCTTCAGCTGGAATAACTGCTGCTGCTGTTGCTACAGCTGGAACTAATAGAGCTTCTTTATTGAACATTTCCCCCTACCTAGATCCAGGGAGACCTCAATCTAGGCCCATAGAAGAAGTGATAGAAGTGGAAGAGGCAAGCCGAGCAGAAAGAATAGAAATGGAGGCAGCTACAGGAGCTATAGTTTCTTCTATCAGTTTCTTGAGTGTGGGAGTGATGAAAGTAAGAATGTTGGCAGATATAGAAGAAAAATCTACATATAGATAATTATTAGGATTATTAGATGTTGAAGGTGGATTAGAAGTAGAAGAAGATGGTGTGGAGGGTTGATGAAAGGTTGGACAGATTGTGAATGCTTGTGGAATTGAAGATGGAGGGATGAAAGATGGGAGTTCATCTGGAATAAATTCCTAAAATGGTGAATGAGGTGGAGATGGAGAAGAGAGTAGATTGAATGTTGGAAAAGAGGTAGAAGGAATGTCCTTAATAAGATGAGATGGTAGTGGTGATTGAGGAACTGGAGAATGTGGAGATGATGGAATGTTTTCAATGATCATGGATAGTAGAGGTGATTTAGGAGGAAGAGATGATTATCTGGGTGATGGAGGTGGAGGTGGAAAATGAGCAGGAGAGGGAGGAAGAGTAGGAACTTCTTCTGAGGTTGGAGGAGTGGCTGTAAGAGCCCTTGTGTCCATAGAAGCAGTCCAGGAAGAGGAAGCCCTGGAGGGCTTAGTTATGACCCTCTCCCATCTTCCAAAAAGGGCTGATGTGGGCCTCTTGAAAGCATTGATAAAGATGGTATGGGAGACCAATAATTCTGGGCATTTGGCCTACAGGAAGATGCCCAAAACCCTGCCATATCCTACATCCTTCTTATTTATCTTTTTCTTAATAGAATCAAATAGAATTCCTCCCTAGTTAACTGAATTTTGATTCACCAAGGCACTCATCAATAAGAACTGGTGTCTAGTTATGTAATCATGAGCAGTATGCTTGCCCAATATTACCTTGCCCACAACATTAGCCAAAAACTTATATTCAGCAGAGAGATTTTTCTTCAGCAAATGGTTAGGGTTTCCCTAGGAGTGACCCATCCTTTCTAACATTTAATCAAACTCAGCATTGGATTGTTCTATTTCATCGTCTCCATTAAAAAAACCAAAAATTTCAGAAAGAATTACAGGTGTAAGAGGAACCTGTTGTCCAGATATTGATCCAATGATTGTGGAGGAGTCATGAGTCCTTGCAGAATAGACCCATTCCTTTATCTCAGATACATGAAGCTTTATCCTGGTAGTCATGAACTTCCTTAGTTATTGAGCTACAAACAACTGGAGAATGTCTTTAAATATATGGTAATAATGGTTGAAGGAATCAATATCAATGTCAAAACCAGCGTCAAACTTCATCCCGGAGAGAATCGCCGCAGAAATCGTCATTGTTGTCCTGCAAAGAGAAATGATCATGTGCAAGAGAACTGGAAAGCACAGGATGGAGTTCGATGAAAACCTAATTATATGTTTTCAGAAGTTGAAAAGATGAACTCCGTCCAACGAAAAATAAAAAGCTTCGAACTCAGTTCGACAAAAAATCACGCAAAGAAATAAAAGCGTCGATCTAAGTTTGAAGAGAAGAAAACATTTCGTCGTTCTCCGTTCGACGAAAAATTTTCTGAAACAAACTTCGTCAATCTCTGTTCGACGAAAAGTTTCACAAAGGAAGTTCGTCGATCTCCATTCGAAGAACACTCCACGAAGAATTCACAGTTCGTCGAACTCCGTTCGACAAAAAATGGATAATTTGTCGAACACAGACAAAAATCAAATTAAAGCTTCTCCATTAATCATAACTAGATGATTTAGGAAGAACTGATGTTTCTTTTCATCTAAAGGTTTGGTGAAAATATCTGCCCTTTGTAAATCAGTAGAGATAAAGACAAGTTTAATTTTATTTTTTCCACATTGTCTCTAATGAAATGATGCCTTATCTCTATATGCTTAGTCCTACTATAATGCACTGGATTTTGTGCAATTGAAATTGCACTGGTACAATCACAAAATATAGTTGAATTATTTAAGATGAAACCATAATCCATGAGTTGGTTTTGTATCCACAAAATCTATGAACAACAACTGCCTGCTGTTATGTATTCAGCTTCAGCAGTTGAAGTTGACACAGATGTTTGCTTCTTGCAAAACCAGGACACAAGCCTATCACCAAGAAACTAACAAGTACCTGATGTGCTTTTCCTGTCAACTCTATATCCAGCAAAGTCAACATCTGATAATCCAGTTAATTCAAATTCTGACTCAGTAGGATACCAGAGTCCTAGATTAGGATAACCCTTTATATATCTTAAAATCCTTTTTAATAAAATAAGGTGAGATTCTTTAGGGTTGACTTGAAATCTAGCACAAATACAAGTAGCAAACATAATATCAGGCATACTAGCTATAAGATACAATAAGGACCCAATAATAGCCCTATATATTTTCTGATCAACCAGTTTGCCATGTTCATCAAAATCAACTACAATATTGGAGGGCAAGAGTGTTTTCATGGTTGGGGCATCTGACATCCCAAATCTTTTGAGTAGCTCATTAGCATATTTAGATTGGGATATAAAGATACCATCAGTGGTTTGCTTCACTTGAAGACCAAGGAAGTAGGATAGTTCACCCATGCTACTCATTTCAGACTTTGAATGCATCAGGTCAGAAAATCTTTTGCACAGTTTGGAATCAGTAAAACCAAAATTATATCATCTACATATATTTGTACTAGCAAAAATTTAAATTTATGTTGTCTAATAAATAAAGTCCTATCTATAATGCCTCTAATGAACTTATGCTCTAAAAGAAAACAAACCAAGGTCTCATACCAAGCTCTTAGAGCTTTCCTTAGACCATAAAGGGCTTTATGCAGCTTAAAGACATAAGAGGGATGAGTTGAAGAAATAAAACCTAGAGGTTGTTCAATATATACTTCCTCTTTAACTTCTCCATTTAGAAAAGCACTTTTTACATCCATCTGATATACTTTGAAGTTCTGGGATGCAGCATAAGCAAGAATGATCCCAATAGCTTCAAGTCTTGCAATAGGAGGAAAGGTTTGATCATAATCAATGCCTTCTTCCTGTGAATATTCTTAGGCTACCAACCTAGCTTTGTTTCTTACTATTACTCCTTGTACATCCAACTTATTCCTGAAGACCCATTTAGTTCCAATGACTAGGTTGTGTTTGGGTCTTTGAACTAAATCCCAAACTCTACACCTTCCAAATTGATTGAGCTCCTCCTGCATTGCAATAATCTAGTGGGGATCTTGCTCTGCATCTTTAATGGATTGAGGCTCAATTTGAGAAATGAAGCAAGCATGCATCTGATCTTGGTTGAGTTGATGCCTTGTTTGCACACCAACTGATATGTCTCCAATCACTTAAGATATAGGGTGATCTATAAGTGTGATAAGATCAGTTGGTGGAGTTGGTACATCAACAACTAGTTAATTCCTCTTGTGGAATTGCATTTGCTGTTGTTGGTTCAACAATTTCCACATAATCTTCATCACTTTCTTCATCAATCTGTGGAGAAGGATGCAAAGTAACCTCTTGTTTAAGGTTTAAATCATCCAACTTTTCACATAGATAGGGTACCTGTAATGAGTCTATGGTAGAAGAGACCTTCTCCTTGTAAAACATGTTAGCCTCATCAAAAGATACATGAACAGACTCTTCCATTTTTAGTGTTGATTTATTAAAAACCCTATAAGCCTTGCTGACTTGGGAATATCCAAAGAAAATTCCCTCTGAAGTTTTGGCTTCAAATTTCCTTAAGTGTTTCTTGTTATTATTATGAATATAACACTTGCATCCAAAGACTTTAAAATAATCTATTTTAGGTTTCTTCCCTTTAAGTAATTCATAGGGAGTATTACCCTTATGTTTATGAATCAAACTTCTATTAAGAACATAATTTGCTGTGCTTACAGTCTCTGCCCAAAAGGATAGAGGTAAGTAAGCATCTGCAAGTAATGTCCCAGCAGATTCAATTAGGGTTCTATTTTCCTTTCAGCTACCCCATTTTATTGAGGAGTTCTAGTAGCAAAAAAATAATGTTTAATACCTTCCATCTCACATAATTCTTTCATCAGAAG
Source organism: Platanthera zijinensis (assembly GCA_039513925.1). NCBI lineage: Eukaryota > Viridiplantae > Streptophyta > Magnoliopsida > Asparagales > Orchidaceae > Platanthera > Platanthera zijinensis. The sequence continues at coordinate 99,720,381 of CM077095.1, read as the reverse complement.
AGATTCAAACTCTGTGCCATGATCACTTCTGATTAATGCAACATGAGTAGAGTACTCAATCTTGATGTTCCTAAAAAAGTCTGTTAGAACTTTAAAGTTATCTGACTTGTTTCTAAGAAAGAACACTCAAGTGAATCTAGAGAAGTCATCAATAACAACTAGAGTGTATGACATTCCTCACAAACTTTGTACAATAATAGGGCCAAAAGGTCCATATATAGCAAGTACAAAATCTTGGGTGAATCACTTTTATTAATGGATTTAAAACTATTTTTAGTTTGCTTGCTAACTTGACAAGCCCTGTAGAGTCCTTCATTCTTATAAGAACCATAAGGCAGTCCTCTAACAAGGTTGCCCCTAGATAATTTGGAAATATTCCTAAGGTTTACATGACCTAATCTCTTATGCCATAATTCATTGGTTGAACTAATTTGATTAAATAAACAAAATTTTGAATTAGCAGATTTAAAATTTACTATATATATATTGCCTTGTCTAATTCCAGTTAAAATAGTTTTGTTGTTACTAGAAGTAATAATGCAAGAAGATTGATTGAATGATACCAAATAACCTTCATTACATAATTAACTTATGGATATTAGGTTATTATTGATACCACTTACATAAGCTACCTTCCTGAAGGTAACTACTCCAACTTTGACATTTCCATAGCCTTTTGTTTGTCCACAGTTGGAGTCTCTAAATATTACTTTTGGTCTAATCTTTGACTTGAAGTACATTAGAATTTCTTTACTTCCAGTCATATGTTTAGAGCACCCACTATCCAGATATCACTATTCCTTTATGGTAGGATAGTTCTTCACCTGTATAAAAACAGATTAGTTGTTCTTGACCCAGGTTACCTTGGGTCCTTGTTTACTTTCAAAATTATAACTAGAAATATTGGAAAATTCAGGCTGATCCTTATAACCTAGTGGATGAAATCTTCTAGGAGGAATGATCAGCTCGATAAAAGGATTAATAAAAGTTTTAGCTTGATTAAAAGTTTTAAAATAATTAAAGTCTTTGTTAAAAAATTCTGGGTTTGATGAATTAAAATAAGTTCGTCGATCTGCGTTCGACGAGTGGGGATGAGTTCGTCGAACTCCGTTCACATAATGAAAATATTCATTCTCTACGCCCCATGTTCGTCGATTGCGGTTCGATGAACCATATTGAGATTGTCGAGCACAGTTAGTAGAATAATAATACTGTAAATTTAGATTCATAGTTCGTCGATTTGAGTTCGACGAATAATAGTTATTTCGTCGAGCTCAGTTCGACGAATTATGTTCAACATAATTTTTATGAAAAACTTTCTTTTTATTTTGTTTAGTCTTGTGAAAAACTTACGTTTCTTTATTTACATCTTCTAATTTTTCTTTTTTTTAGAAACAAACTTTATAGGAGTAGATAAAATGTTTTCTGTAACAAAGGGGCTGACTAGATGAAGCTCCCAAGCCCAGTTTGCCATTTGGCCTGGCATTTACTGTATTTGTGATATTCATTAGTTTGATACTTCTCCCATTAAGGAATTCTTCAAAATCCTTAGCCTCAGAAAATTTAGTTTTTAAGGATATTATTTGTTCTGAAGCATTGTCTAAATCATCTTTAAGTTTAATATTTTCAGAAAATAAAATATCATATTCAATTAATTTTTCTCTTAGAAGTTTGATTTCTTTCTCAGATTTGATTAAATCATTACATAATAGTTTAAATTCAGTTTTGAATTGTTCTGAAGTAAAATCAAATGAAGAAATTACCTGATCTTCTTCTGATTCAGATTTAGCATCAGAAATTTCAGCTTCAGAGTGGCTGCGTGATGCATTGATTGCCATCAAGCAGACCTCTCTGGACTTAGCTTCTTCTTCATCCTCACTGGAGCTGGATGAAGATTCATCCCATATTCACTCCATGTTTCAGAACCAAAGCCCCTCTCCTTCTCTGCTGGAGGAGGGCTTGTGAGTATACTTCTTTGAGTGCTTCTCCTTATCTCTGGACATTCTCCAGGTTTCCTGCACCCATAACAGACAATCTCTAGGAGTCTTGTCATACCTTGGATTATCATCATTTCTGGCTGATCTTCTCCTGAAGTCCTTCCTTGCCATCTTCTAAAATCTCTTAGCCAAGAGACTCATTAGTTCTTCATTGTCTGGAAGGGATTCTGCTTCTTCAGTTACTTTAAAAGCAATGCTTTACTCTTTCCTTACTGAAGAAGAGGTTCTTTGTTCAGCTTCTCTATTCTTGATGAGTTGCTCATAGGATTTGAGCTTGCCCAACAAGGTCTCTATAGAGATTTCATTGAGGCTTCTGCTTCTTTTATTGTCCAGATCCTTGAATCCCATGTGCTAGGGAAGCACATAAGGATCTTGTCATTTATCTCTATCACTATGATATTCTTGTCCAATGATTTCAGCTCATTGATTATGTGGCTGAGTCTATTGTACATATCATCAACTGATTCGGCTTTTTCCTTCTTGAAGTTCTCATACATAGAGATCAGTTGTGATCTCCTATATTTTCTTTCATCTACAAATCCTGCTACTATAGCATTTAGAGAATCCCAGATTGTCTTTGCTGAAGTGCATTCAACAATCTTCTGGAATATGTCATCTGACATAGTATGAGCCAGAATGTTCATTGCTTTAGCATCAACAATCTTGGTCTTCTTTTGAGCTTCAGTCAATTCTGATGGTGGAACTTCACTAGTACTTATTGTAGGTGGTGTAGGGGTCCTGTCAAAATAGAGTTATAAATTCTTCATCAAAAGAATTCATGTAAAGCCTAATCCTTTCCTTCCAAAGTGCAAACTTATTCTGATTTCATACTCGAGTTCTGGTGCTTGAATACTCTTTATTTTGTACCATGAGAAAAAGAACAAACTAGAGTAAATAAGATCTATCAAAGATCTTCTGGTTCAGGTGTTAGCCTATGAAACCAAATAACCAGCCCTCTGATAACAATTGAAAGTGAGGGATATATCTGACTTAACTCTAGAGGGGGGGGGGGGTGAATAGAGTATTTTAAAAACTTTTAAGTTATTTTTATAGTGGATTGAAGAAGGTGATATATATATATATATATGAAAAATTAAAGATCACAGCACACAAATAAAACAAGAAAAGGCAATCCAGATGAAATAAGGAATTTACAGTGGTTCCCCAATAAACCTGGGTACATCCACTCCTCTACCACCCTGGTAGGAATCCACTGTAGGTTTTTGCTCAAGTGCCTTGCCACCACAAGTTTTTGCTCAGGTGCCCTGTCACCAGAAGATCTATTTTTCAAAGGGAGATCTATCAATCCTTTGAGCTTTTGATCAGGTGCCCAAAAACTATTCCCAAGTCTTTTAATCAGGTGACTTATGAACCAAAAGTTTAACTTTTGAAGGGAGTTAAAACCCTGTACATAGTGAAAGAAAAATGAAAATGATTTTGTCTTCTCTGTCTCAAATCTCTGAGAAGACTAGTGGATTGTTGATGATGCCAAAGCTCCACCTGAGTTGTGTAGATGATCAAGAGATGGAAGCTTTGCTTCAGGGTGTAGGACTTCAAAGATGATGTTGCTATTTAGCAAAACTTTTAGACTAATATTTGATTTGTTATCTCTTGAAAACTTGAAGCAGATGATGAAGAACTCTGTATATAAAATTGTATTTGTTCTGTACTCTATTCTATATTCAGTAGCTTGTTGTTTTTGCAGTTTTTCTGAAGGAGTATATATATAAGATAGCAGATTTCGAAGCTTTGAATTTTTAAAATTTTTCCTTGAATTGTCTGCATAATCTCTGGGAGTTGAAACAGCTCAATTTATCTTGAATGCATTTCCATAACTATCCCAGTAATTTGGTAAGGTAATAACTCTGTGAAATCCATAATTAATGCTGTCTGGTAACGACTATATTTATTGGGAATATTATGCATTAATTATCAGAGTATTACTTAATTGAAATAATTTAAAATCGATTTGCCAAAAGTTGAACTGAAAAACTGCAGAGAATTAGTCGAACAGAACCTGGAAGGAGTTAGTCAAACTCAGCAAATTTTCGTCAACCTGAGCTCTAAGTCGTCGAGCTGAAAAATCTCTTTCGTCGAGCTGAGCTCCAAGATCGTTGAACTGAAAAATTTAATTCTTCAATCCGAGCTCAAAGTTCGTCAAACTGAGTAAGTCCTTCGTCGAGCTGAACTTCAAAGTAGAGAAAGCAGTTCATCGACCTCAGCTTGACTTTCGTCGAGCTCAACTCAGAGAAGGAACTCTGAGTTCGTCGATTTGAGATCGACGATTGTCGAACTTATTTCAGCTTTCGTCGAACAACTTTTTTTGCATTCTTATAACTCCTTTTTCTCTAAATTCTTCTGTCTTTGAAGTCTTCTAAAGGTAGGTTCCAACAATTTATCATCATGTGACTGACCTTGACCCGGGAAACATCGTATGACCCTAGACTATACATGTTGGGTCATCTAATAAATCCTAATAGTGATCCTAGCCCAAATCACAAGTAGGGTGTAACGCCCCAGATTTTCTGATAATATTATTTTATTTGGTATCGTCATATTTATGACGTCAAGGCATTACTTTTTACGTCACGTTGACAACACTGTACCGTTAGTGTATTTTCGCATCTGTTGGGTTATTTGACCAGATTTTGGGATTTTGAATTGGATTGAAGGTTTTCCTTGAATGAAAGGATTGAGTTTTGAGGTTTTGGACTTGTCCAGTTTTATTGCAATCTGAGCATTTTTGGTCTCGGCATGTGTTTGGATCTTTGTGATGATTTTTTCTTGTGTAAGCATTTGATGATAGTATCTCAGGAATGGTGCGTCAGATTTTAGAGTTGGTTTCGCTGTTAAATTCATTTAATTCGACGCACGTTTGGGCCTCTGTTTTGAATTCATATTCCCTTGTTCAAACTATTTGAATATGATTATTATTATACTAAATCCTGATGCCTGTTTTGATTCCCAGGAAGCCCTCCTTAAGGGCAGGTTTTTGTTGAACGGAGGCGGGAGACGATTTTTTTTTGGGCGTTCTCTGGGTTTTTTTCAAAGCGTCGATCATTGTTCGACGATCGTCGAATAGAGTTCGACGAAAGTCGAATAAAAAAAGCTATCTGGGCTTTGACTATGCGTCAAGCGGAGCTCGACGATCATCGATCGGAGCTCGACGATCGTCGAACGGAGCTCAACGATAGTCAATCGGAGTTTCCTTTGCTCGACGAAAGTCAATCGGGTTTTTCCTTTGTGCTCAATGAACTTTGACCAAAATTCGTCGAACAGGTTTTGTGTTAGATAAACTTCGAGCAGAATTCGTCGAACGGGGTTCTTCTTCCCTCTGGTTCTTGAGAAAGTCCTTCTGTTGATTCTCGAGAACCCCTTCTGTTGTTCTCGAGAAGTTCTATTGTTCTTGAGAAGTCCTTCTGTAGCTCTCGAGAAATGTCTTTGTTATTCTCGAGAAAGTCCTTCTATTGTTCTCGAGAAGTGATATTGTTCTCGAGAAGTGCTTGCCTTCTACTCGAGTAATCCTTCTTCTGTACTCGAGTAGGCCTTCTTCAGTACTCGAGTAACGCTTATCTTCACCTCGGATAATCGGTTGAGCCGACCCCGGTTCGTTATTCTAAGTGTAAAGGTTTTATATAATAGTTATTACATATATATATATATAAATGCTTTACTTATTTTTCCTCCTTCGTTTAGACCAAATTCCTGTTCATCTCCCGAACCAGAGCGGCATGAGCGAGAGAGAAAAAATCCTTCCGTAATTCTTCTAGTGGCCGCCGACGGTGCTCCAGTGCTCGAAATATTCAACCAAACATAGATCTGGAAAGCTCTCAATGAGAGCTACACCATCGTGGTAAGGTTTTCCCCATTTCTTGAGTCTTTCTCGTTAGGGTTTTTGACCCTAAATTCTATTTTGGCCGTTTTGTTCAGATTTCGACACCCAACGTCTTCCTTAGTGCCGATCTACGATAAGGAGCGATTTAGAGAGTTTTCTGCCAAAATCAAGGCAAGTGGTGGTTTCACTCCCCTCTTCCTTTCTTTCTCCCGATCTGCTGAAATTTCTAACTTCTTTTGTCTTTATCGTTAATAGCTTGCTAATTATAGTGCTGTCTTAAATCCTTTGTTCAAAACACACTTGAATTATCGTGTTCTTGATTTTGCTAATCTAACCTTGTATAGTAGCATGTGTTTTGATGATATGATTGAATCTTGCTCTTTTAGCCGTCCATTAACTATTATGTAGGACATGTTAGAGTTTGTATAGGATTGTAAATCCTTCCTAAAGGTTGTTAAACCGTTTCTTAATCTAGAAATGTCTAGTAGAATCCAATGTGCCAAGTCTTGAGATATATTATGATTCTCTTATTTGCGGGAGTTAGTGGGCGTATCCACCTCCGCAATGTTTTGAGACTTATTAGTACCTTGTGGAACTCTACCGTGTGTTTGGGCGTCTACGGTGAATGGTGGAGTGTATGAGTCTCCCCCGCAGTTAGATGGATATTATATTTGTAAGGGTGTGTCCAGATGAGTGACCACCTCGCCCGTGTTTTTGGGTAGAGTTGAAAACATGTGGCTAATAAGATTGTTGTGATATTCTTGCTTATGATTTAATCATGCTTTTCACCTTTTTTTTTGCCTTGTGCATCTGCTGTGATTTGTTGTACGTGATGATTTACGTAAGTTCTATTTTCTGATTTTGGCACTTTACTTCTGTACTTTACTTCAGTACTTTTGGTCTTGGGTTTGTACCCCTTTGACCTTTGTTTAATTTTTGGCTTACTCTTCTGCCACAGCTTGAACCTTCTTGCTGAGGTGTTTTGAGTTTGGAATGCCTCGGGTTCAGAGATTTAGCAGGTAGTGAAGCTGGTTTTGGAATTCCCGAGCAGCACTGTTGGCTGTGGTTTTTACCTCGCCGTTGCGAGGTAGTTGCTGTTTTAGTTTACTTTTCTTAGTTCAGATATACTTTTATTTTATGTGGTTTCGTGTCAGATTGTTGAAGCCCACAGGATTGTTGATTTTGGATACTTGCTAGCTGCTAGTTGTTTTCTTTGTGATGAATTGAATTACTTGCTCTCTGGGATGATTTGTGCTAGGAATACATGTTAGGTATTTTCAAGTATACAATCTACCATTATTACTCAATGCATTGCACATTTTAAAACTCTAACTCATCTTATTTAGCGACCGTAAAAGAAATTTTTACTACTATTATAAACCTGGAGTCTTGCATACCATGAGTTATTCCCTGGGGAACGTCTACACTCATGTAGAATGTTTAATCTCATACATGAAGTATTTTTCCGCAGCGTATAAACTATTTTTCTTTCGTGGACTTGATGAGCCACCAATCCGAGGGATACAGTTAAATGCTTAACTTAAATTTGATTTTCTATAAATTACTTAAAGATCTCTCTTTTTGTGTCAAGTAGGAGTTTTGTCTGAGCGTCTGGAGTTATCCCCTACAGACGTGGCATCATGACGCACATTTTCCCTTACTCTGATATACCCCCTTCTTGTAGAAAAAATGCGGGTTGTGATAGTTAGTATCAGAGGGAGGTTGGTTTGATAAGTTAGTTGAACCAGCCACCCGTTGTAGATTTGATTTCCTTCATTCATTTGCATACACACACTGATGTGTCATTAGTATCTCTTAGCCAAAGCATAGTCACTACACTCATAGCATGATAAAAAGTATACGAAACATATTATGTAGTATGGGATGCATAATATATGTTTGTATATGGATCCACCATAGGTGGCAACATGTGACGGTTATGTAGTATGGAATGCATAACCACCATCACATGGGTGCCCATTAACACGTTTTCTTTTCTCGTTGCATGCAATGTTATGTAGTATGAGTTGCATAACATTTCATGTGTACGCCACTCATAACATGCATTAAGGCCTTTTTAGAATACATAGCACTGCATACATAGCATATCATCGCATAAGCACGCGTGCTAAGTTAAGGTTTACATGATGACATGTGTACACACACGATTTTAAATAAGAATAAAGAATCCATGCATTCATATCATAGGCACATGAGTTGATAGGATGAGGGGATATCAACCTAAGTAGGACATAACATCATTGTAAAGTACCAGAGCAAGTTACAGCATAAGCAAGTGTCTTTTAAGTATGGTATGAACTAAGTTGTGTGTCCTAGTCGTAATCTTGGATTTTGTTGAGTTTTTCTTTGCCTTTTAGAAATGCGACCAAAGTGTCCCGTGACGAGGTCGACTCCCCAGTCAGAGGGTGAGTCGTCAGGTGCGCAAAGAGATGCGTTGATCGAGAGTCTGCGTCAGAGCAATGAGGCTCTATCGAGACAAGTAGTTGCGATGCAATCAAAAATTCAGACTTTGTTATATACCGCTCCCGCGCAGTAACTCTTAGTGCAAGATCCTGCCGTGGATCAATCCGTACCTATTGCTCCTGCTCCTCTAGTGCCCCCGGTGACGCTACCGCCAGAGATGAATTTTATCTCGCATTTCCAGCGATTGGGACCTCCCACTTACGACAGGAGAGCCGACTTTATGGTTCTGGATGATTGGGTCATTGCTATCGAGGAGATGTTCTCGCATTCGGGGATTGCAGAAGCCCAAAAGGTAATAATTGGATCCTATCAGCTAAAAGGCTTGGCAAAGAGTTGGTGGATTTGGGAAAAAGAGAGCCTAAATGAAAGATGCTCGTGGGAATCGTTTATGAAGATGTTACTGAAGAAGTTCCTACCCTCGGTCGAGCAGGACCATCTGATGAATAATTTCCTGCATCTGAAGCGGAGACAGCTCACGGTGAGCGATTATGAGATTGAGTTTGGAAAGTTAAGCATATTTGCTCCTGATTTGGTATCTTTAGAGGAGGGAAGAGTGAAACATTTCCTAGGAGGACTAAGAAGCGATGTCCAACAGTGGTCATGCACTTATAGAGCTAAAAGTTATGCTGAGGCAGTGGGAACCGCTCTAAAAGTCGAGGCGATTGAAAACACCAAGAACCGAGGTGCTGCGGAGAGAAAAGAGAAGAGAAAGGGTGATGAGGATGGAAGCTCTAGGGCATCTGGCCCTTCTTCGAAGAAGAAAAGTGGAGAGATTGTAGCTTCTGTGGTCGGTCTGGCCACCCTTATGAAAGGTGTTTCAAAATGGATTCCACTCTGAAGCAGCAGCAGGTGCTCTCCATCTAAGGTGCACCCAAGGGAGATCTGGTGTGCATATTCTTTACAAGAAAGGGGCATGATGTGAGTCATTGCTGGTCAAAGGATAAGGCTTGCTTCCAATGCATACAGAAGGGGCATCTGAAGTCTTCATGCCCCCAGGCTCAGTCCCCACTGCAGCCTGCCTCGCTTCGGGCTCTGTCGCCGCCGCCAAACCAGGACAAAGGGAAAGTAAAACTAAATGTGGTGACCAGAGAGGAAGCTCAGACCTCTACCCAAGTGATATCAGGTTAGAATCTAGTTTAATTTTTAGTCTCCTTTATTTTCCCTAGTTTTCGTTCGTTTAGTTATTTATGCTACGGTTTTAGGGGAGTTTAATGTGAAGAATATGTGGGTGCGCATTATTTTTAATTCGGGTGCCACCCATTCCTTTGTGGCGTGGAGTTTCGTAGATAAACATCGTTTGAATGTGGATCAATTAGGAGATTCCTTCAATGTCAAGCTTCCCTCCAGAGATCTGGTGGTATCAAATCAATGAATTCAGAGATGCCTTATTTGTCTTGGTGATTTCCTAGCCTTTGCAGATCTGATGGTGTTGGACATGGCGGATTTTTACGTGATTTTGGGCATGGACTGGTTGTCTAAGTATGATGCAATCATCTAGTGCAAGGCAAAGCGACTGGACTTCTAGATGGATAATGACCAACCCATGAGTTTATATGGATTTTAGGACAAGGGTTCCCTCATTATTTCTATGGTACGTGCTTGTCGATCTATAGAGTCTGGTTGCAATGTTTATCTTGTTTCTATTTCTACTCTGGAAACAGCTTTTGTTACACCACGTCTTGAGGATATCTCGGTGGTGCGAGAGTTTCCAGATGTATTTCCGGATAGCCTTCCAGGACATCCTCCTGAGAGAGAGGTGGAGTTTTTGATAGACCTCGAGCCAGGTACTCGCCCTATTGCTAAGGCATCCTACTGTATGGCTTCACGTGAGTTAGAAGAGTTGCACACTCAGCTAGATGAGTTGCTGCAGTTTGGTTTTATTAGGCCTAGTTCTTCTCCGTGGGGTGCCCCTGTTTTGTTCGTAAAGAAGAAGGACGATTTCATGAGGCTCTGCATAGATTATCGAGAGTTAAATAAGGTAACCATTAAGAACAGATATCTGTTGCCTCGGATTGATGATCTATTTGATCATTTGTGGGGATGCACTATGTTTTCGAAGATTGACCTTCGTTCAGGCTACCACCAGTTGGGGGTCCGTGAGGCTGATATTCAACGGACGGCTTTTCGTTCCCGGCAAGGGCATTTTGAGTTCTTGGTAATGTCCTTTGGTTTGACAAATGCCTCATCTGCTTTTATGGACTTAATGAATAGAGTGTTCAAGGATTTTTTGAACCTTTTCGTGGTCATGTTCATATATGGCATTCTCGTGTATTCCAGCAGTGTTGAGGAGCATGCTCAACACTTGCGCTTAGTTTTTTCAACCCTTAGGGAGCATAAACTCTATGCCAAGCTAAGTAAGTGCGAATTCTGGTTACCCCAGGTGTCCTTTCTGGGCCATGTTGTGGGCAAATACGGTATTTCCGTAGACCCGACCAAGATTTCTGCTCTGATGGAATGGAAGAGACCTTCTACACCTAAAGAGATTAGGAGCTTCTTAGGTCTGGCCGGTTAATATAGATGGTTCGTGGAAGGGTTCTCTGTGTTGTCTGCTCCTCTAACTAGACTTACACAGAAGAACACCGCGTTCATTTGGAGTGATAAGTGTGAAGAAGCCTTCCAAAAGTTGAAGAAGAGATTATGTACTGCTCCTGTCTTAACTTTACCTACTAAAGGAGTCGAGTACGGCGTGTTTGTGGACGCATCACACATTGGACCAGGTTGTGTTTTGATGCAAGAAGGGAAGGTGATAGCGTATAGATCAAGACAATTAAATATCCATGAAAGAATCTATCCTACGCATGATTTGGAGTTTGATGCTGTAATTTATGTGCCTAAACTTGTGAGAAATTTATTGTATGACATGATGTGCAAGACCTACCTAGACCATAAGAGTTTGAAGTATGTCTTCACTCAAAAGGAGTTAAATCTGCGCCAGCATAGGTTGTTAGAATATGTGACCGATTATGTTGTAGAGATTCTTTATCATCCGGGAAAGGCTAACATAGTAGTCGATGCTTTGTGTAAGGAGACCGCCAAAATCTTCAATTTATCTGTACAGTCCTTGGTGGAAGAATCTTGTTGATGGACATTGAAGTTGGGAGTAGTACTGTGCCTTCTATTTTGGAAGCATAAGAGCCTCATGGATTTCTCTTACCAGAGTGCACTAGAAGGATGACCCTGATTTGTTGCATCTCCGAAATAGAACTGAGAAGGGAGAGCGGCCTGATTTCTCTTTGGATTAGTTAGATACTCTGAAATATCGGGGTAGATTTTGTATCCCCGCTTTCGGTGATATTCAGGCTAAAATTTATAATGAAGCTCAGTGTTGTCTATCATCCCAGTTCCACCAAAATGTATAAAGATCTGAAGCAAATCGTTTGGTGGTAGGGAATAAAGAATGATATAGAAAAGTTTGTGTCGGAATGTTACACGTGTCAGCGTGTTGGTGGTCGTTGTTGTTCTCGAGAAGTGCTTGCCTTCTACTCAAGTAATCCTTCTTATGTACTAGAGTAGGCCTTCTTCTGTACTCGAGTAAGGCTTATCTTCATCTCGTATAATCGGTTCAGCCGACCTCGGTTTGTTCTTCTAAGTGCACAGGTTTTTATATAATAATAATTATATATATAAATATATATATATATATATATAAATGCTCTACTTCTTTTTCCTCCTTTGTTTAGACCGAATTCCTGTTCATCTCCCGAACCAGAGCGGCGTGAGAGAGAGAGAGAAAATCCTTCCGTAATTCTTTCGGTGGCCGCCGACAGTGCTCCGGTGCTCAAAATCTTCAACCGAAAATAGATCTAGAAAGATATCAACGAGAGCTATGCCATCGTGGTAATGTTTTCCCCATTTCTTGAGTCTTTCTCGTTAGGTTTTTTGGCCCTAACTTCTATTTCGGCTGTTTTGTTTAGATTTTGACACCCCCCGTCTTCCTTAGTCCCGATCTACGACAAAGAGCGATTTGGAGAGTTTTTCCGGCAAAATCAAGGCAAGTGGTGGTTTCACTCCCCTCTTCCCTTCTTTATCCCGATCTGCTGAAATTTCTAACTTCTTTTGTCATTATCGTTAATAGCTTGTTGATTATAGTGTTGTCTTAAATCCATTGTTCAAAACACACTTGTATTATAGTGTTCTTGATTTTGCTAATCTAACCTTGTATAGTGGCATGTGTTTTGATGATATGATTGAATCTTGCTCTTTTAGCCGTCCTTTAACTATTACGTAGGACGTGTTAGAGTTTGTCTAGGATTTTAAATCCTTCCTAAAGGTTGATCAACCATTTCTTAATCTAGAAATGTCTAGTAGAATCTGATGTGCCAAGTATTGAGATATGTCATGATTCTCTTATTTGCGGGAGTTAGTGGGTGTATCCACCTCTGCAATATTTTGAGACTTATTAGTACCTTGTGGAACTCTACAGGGTATTTGGGCGTTTGTGGTGAATGGTGGAGTGTATTTGTCTCCCCCACAGTTAAACAGATATTATATCTGTGAGGGTGTAAACAGATGAGTAACCACCTTGCTCGTATTTTTGGGTAGAGTTGACCATATGTGGCTAATAAGATTGTTGTGATATTCTTGCTTATGATTTAATCATGCTTTCCACCTCTTTTATAGCCTTGTGCATCTGGTGTGATTTGTTGTACGTGAAGATTCACCTAAGTTCTATTTTCTTATTTTGGCACTTTACTTCAGTACTTTTGGTCTTGGGTTGGTATCCCTTTTGACCTTTGTTTACTTTTTGGCTTACTCTTCTGCCACCACTTGTAACTTCTTGCTGTAGTGTTCTATGTTTGGAAGGCCTCAGGTTTAGAGCTTTAGCAGGTAGTGGAACTAGTTTTGGAATTCTCGAGCAGCAGTGTTGGCTGTGGTTTTCACCTCGCCGTTGCGAGGTAGTTGTTTTAGTTTACTTTACTTAGTTTAGACATACTTTTGTTTTATGTGAGTTCATGTCAGATTGTTGACGCCCACAGGGTTGTTGATTTTGGATACTTGCTAGCTGCTAGTTGTTTTCTTTGTGATGAATTGGATTACTTGCTCTTTGGGATGATTTATGCTAGGAATGCATGTTAGGTATTCTCAAGTATAAAATCTACTATTATTACTTCATGCACTGCACATTTTAAAACTCTAACTCATTATATTTAGCAATCGTAAAAGCTATTTTTACTATTATTATAAACTTAGAGTCTTGCATACCATGAGTTGTTCCCTAGGGAATGTCTACACTCATGTAGAATGTTTAATCTCATAAATTATGTATTTTCCCACAGCGTATAAACTATTTTTCTTCCGTGGACTTGATGAGCCACCAAGATGAGGGATACGGTTAGATGCTTAACTTAAATTTGATTTTCTCTAAATCACTAAAAGATCTCTCCTTTTGTGTCAAGTAGGAGTTTTTCCTGAGCGTTCGCAGTTATCCCCTGCTAACGTGGCATCATGACTCGCATTTTCCCTTACTCTGATATACCCCCTTCTTGGGAAGAAAATGTGGGTTGTGACATAGGGTTCCAATATACACTCGATGTATTCGACGCATGAGCTAAGCTATATTAAACGAATATGACTTATAAAATTCAAGAGAAGTAAATTCAAAGAATAAAGTTATACCCAATGAGTCTCCATGAATTCAGCGAGTATTGACATGTATATCCGACGAATTCGACGAGTATCAGAAGATACACTCGATGAATTCGACGAGTATCAGAAGATACACTCGACGAATTCGACGAGTATACTTAATGATACTCGATGAGTTTTACTTAACTGATTTTCCAAGTCTCAGAGATTTGACCCTAAGTAAAATACGACGAATTCGATGAGTGCCCGTAGGTATACACAATGCATTCGACGAGTATACTTGAGTATACTCGACGAATTCGACGAATATCCCTTACGATACTCGACAAATTTTACTAGGGTAAAATCATGTTCTTCTGATTCCAAGGCCTTGTCCTTCCTTGATCCTTGTAATGCACTTGAGATAAAAGTATACCCCAATCGAGCGATTACACGTGAGTCAACACATTGGCCTACACAATGAGGGATTACATTGTATAGTCCTGTGTTTCATGACCCACTGTAACCTGACATTGGGTTGTACTTAGCAATTCAGTTATGCAAGCACATAACTCAAATAGAGCATCAAATACAATCTCAATTCATCTTAGCTTACGGGTAACCTTCTTCAAATAAGGCTTATTTTTGATACAATACCCAACGGGATCCTCATCCTGGACCCAAGATAGCCACGTCCGACACATCCTCCCTTATAAATCCTTGTAGGGAGCCATCCCGATACTAGCCTGGTGGCTGTTGTTGTAAGAAAACTCGATCAATGGTAACAACTTCTCCCAAGGCTTCCATGTCTCTAGAATACACAAGCGCAGCAAGTCCTCCATGGGCCTGTTTGTCCATTCTGTCTATCTGCCGATCTATCGATGGAAGGTGGTACTGAAAGCAAGCTGAGATCCCAAGTACGCCTGCACTGCCCTCCACTCCCTAGAAGTGAACTGACTGTCCCAATCATAAATGATAGTCCTGGGCATGTCGTGGTACCGCACGAACTGCTCCACAAACAGCCTTACCAACATAGCAACTGGAGCGTCCTTCCAGACTTGAATGAACCTGGATACCTTTGTCAATCTGTCCACGGTGACCCAGATGGAATCGTGCCCGGAGTGGGAACGAGGCAATCCATGTACAAATTCCACTGAAATGTCTTCGAACTTACACTCCGACACTAGCAGTGGCTGCAATAATCCTTCAGGGCTATTGCACTTGTACTTCACCTACTATCATGCCTCACAGTATGTAACAAAGTTAATGACATCCCTATTTATCCCTAGCCAATACATATCCCTCCATAGGTCCACTGTCATATTAGTGATCCCGGGGTGCACTAAGCACCGTGTATAGTGCGCCTCCTTTAGTATGTCCTCCCGGATCCTACCTTCTGCGGGTATGTAGACACATCCTAGAAATGAATGAGGTCGTCTCGCAGTGAGTATTCCTCTAACTTTCCCTCCTCCAGGGCTTGGAATATATGCTCCAGTGCTGCATCTTACCTCTATAACATCCTAATATAGTCTCGTATATCGCATACAATACTCAAAGAGGCCATGAATTCCACATATACCTCTAGATCAGTGCTGGAAACCAATGTGAACTGCATGTCCTCGGTGTCCATACCAACTCCATAACCATCAGTTGGGGCTCTGATCTTGAAGTGCTAGCCCTCCTACTCAATGCATCCACTATCATGTTCACCTTTCCCAGATGGTAGTGCATTGTATAATCATAGCCAAAAAAGAATTCCCACCATCTCCTCTACAACATGTTCAAGTCCTTCTGTATATCAATAAACATGAGGTTCTTGTAGCCTGAGAAGATCTCATAACGAACCCCATAAAGATAATGCCTCCAGATCTTCGAGGCAAAGATTACAGCCCCGATTTTTAAATCATTGACTGGATAATTTTGCTCATGCTTCTTCAACTGCCTCGAAGCATAAGCTATAACATACCCGTACTGCATTAGTACAACACTAATACCCTAGTAAGATTCGTCTGTATAGATCTGGAATCCTTCCTTCTCAGATGGAATGACAAGGATAGGATCTGAGGTGAGCCTACTCTTTCGCTCCTAAAATGCTGCCTCACACTGCTCGATCTATGTGAATGTTGCATCCTTTTTTTATCAAAGATGTGAGGGGGAGTGCTATCCTAGAGAACCCCTACACAAACTTATAGTAGCAGCCCGCTAGTCCAAGAAAACTACAAACATCAGAAGCCGACTTTGACTACGACCACTTTCGTACTTCTTGCTCCTTAGTCATGTCCACTGCCAACCCAGCTCTGCTGATGATATGGCCAAGAAATGCCACCTCTTATAGCCAGAATTGACACTTCATAAACTTCACATACAACTGGTGCTCCAATAGCTTTCCCATGACAAGTGCTAAGTGACGTGTGTGATCCTCCTCCGTCTTGGATTAGACCAATATATTTTCTTTGAAAACTATCATGAAATCATCCAAGAATGGCTCAAATACCCGGTTCATCAGGCTCATAAATGCGGAGAGGGCATTTGTGAGTCTGAAAGGCATCACAGTAAACTTATACAAACTATAGTGCAAGCTAAACACTGTCTTCAGTAAGTCTTCCTCCTAAATCCGTAGCTGATAATATCCTGACCTTAGGTCGAGCTTAGATAACCAGTGAGATTCCTCCAGCTGATCAAGAAGCTCGTCAATCCTCATGATGGAGCCGACTTCCCACGACATGTGGCCAAGGAGCGTCCTCCCTCCGACGATGATGGTGACCCGGTAAATTTGAATGGAGACGTTGCTGATGCGGCCGCCATTGATCCCCATCGGAGAGAGTTTGTGGATTGGGACGATCGTTGCCGCAAGCTCGAGGATGGCTTTTCTTCCGCGACGCCACCGCCACCTCCGCCACATGTTTTGCTCGACGTCCGCCGCCATTTTATAAAAATATATAATTATAAATTAAATAATTATAATTATATATTTTTAATAATTTATTATTTTAAGCAATTTTATTTCAAGCATTTTTATATTTATTGCATTTAAATAAGTCATGTAATGATGGGGTGCTTATAACCATCATTGGTTGTTTTTATTATTTCATTTCTTGTATTATGATGGGTGCTTATAACCATCATAATTTTCATTTTGAATTTTGAATTTTGAATGTTGATTGGAGGGAGATTGAGTGGTGTAGGCTATATATAGCCATGTTATGAAGGATTAATTAGTGAATGAATGAAAATTTAAAACATAATTCCTCTCTAAGAGAAATTTCGGCCAAAGAGAACTCCTCCTTGCCGCCGCCCCTTGGCTTGTGGTGTGAAGCCGCCCCCCCCCCTTGCTCCCTCCATCCGTTCGGTGCGACTCCGGCGCGGCTTCCTTCGGTGCGACTCCTTGGAAGAAGGTTGCAAACCCATCGGTGTGACACCGGCGGATCCGTGGAGAGAGTGATTCTCCCACTACGTTAAATCAAAATTTAATTTTAAATTTAAAACGAAAAAGTTGGAACCCACTACGTTAATTTTTGAATTTAAAGCACATGTGCCACCGGAGATAATTCTGTTATTTTATTCTATTAATTCAAGTCATGTGGCACATGGGTTCTCCCCTCATGGTTTTAATTTAATTAGGCGCATTTTTAATTTCTTGACCCTTCTAAATGCATCCTTTAAATTACTTGCGAGGTTGTTTCGAATAGTCTTCCACCGTTATGTGAATGGTTTGGTTTTGATTTGTCTCACCCCTAAACGGATGCCCCCGGGCACTTTAGAAATATTAACGAATAGGCTAGTCCATTTTTTACGAATTTTACGGAAGTTTGGTGACATGACATTCCTGATAAAATTTTCCACTGATTGGGGCATAGCTCCTATTTTCATCATTATATACTTTACGCTTTATGCTTTAATGCCACCAGAACTGTCTACCTCTCCGTATATATTTTCCACTATGCTTTCTATTGGGTTGGGTGGTGATAGTTTTCTAGGATCGTTCCCCTTCTCGGTCTCTATCGGAGGTACGTTGGTGGATGTTGTTGAAATTCTTTTTCCTTCTTTGGATAACGCGTATTTGAGGTCCCTCCAAGACCACCTTTTTCCATGCAGGTTCTTCTTCCCCGCTGACAACCTTCCAGGCGAGTACAAACAGGCATACTCATCAGTGATGAGTATTTTTAAGAGGGGGAGGATTGATGGAGCCGACTTCCCACGACATGTGGCCAAGGAGCGTCCTCCCTCCGACGATGATGGTGACCCGGTAAATTTGAATGGAGACGTTGCTGATGCGGCCGCCATTGATCCCCATCGGAGAGAGTTTGTGGATTGGGACGATCGTTGCCGCAAGCTCGAGGATGGCTTTTCTTCCGCGACGCCACCACCACCTCCGCCACATGTTTTGCTCGACGTCTGCCGCCATTTTATAAAAATATATAATTATAAATTAAATAATTATAATAATATATTTTTAATAATTTATTATTTTAAGCAATTTTATTTCAAGCATTTTTATATTTATTGCATTTAAATAAGTCATGTAATGATGGGGTGCTTATAACCATCATTGGTTGTTTTTATTATTTCATTTCTTGTATTATGATGGGTGCTTATAACCATCATAATTTTCATTTTGAATTTTGAATTTTGAATGTTGATTGGAGGGAGATTGAGTGGTGTAGGCTATATATAGCCATGTTATGAAGGATTAATTAGTGAATGAATGAAAATTTAAAACATAATTCCTCTCTAAGAGAAATTTCGGTCAAAGAGAACTCCTCCTTGCCGCCGCCCCTTGGCTTGTGGTGTGAAGCCACCGCCCCCTTGCTCCCTCCATCCGTTCGGTGCGACTCCAGCGCGGCTTCCTTCGGTGCGACTCCTTAGAAGAAGGTTGCAAACCCATCGGTGTGACACCGGCGGATCCGTGGAGAGAGTGATTCTCCCACAGTTATCTTGTGTAAAAGCTTTCCGGTTGGCGTGACACGAAGAAGGCGAAGAATTTTCCTCCCTCCGTCGTATCTCCGGTGGTGCCGTTAAGGAACGATTCTAGTCGAGTGAA
Source organism: Platanthera zijinensis (assembly GCA_039513925.1). NCBI lineage: Eukaryota > Viridiplantae > Streptophyta > Magnoliopsida > Asparagales > Orchidaceae > Platanthera > Platanthera zijinensis. The sequence continues at coordinate 99,701,459 of CM077095.1, read as the reverse complement.
ACCGGACTCATCCCATCCGGTTGGGTAACGAAAATTTCTACTTTATGTGTTTCTCTTCCCTTGATAATTCTTGTGGCATTGGCAAATTGCGTGGCTTGTGTAACGCTTGATTTTTCGTGGTTTAAGTTATTTTAGTTATTGTCTTGTTTACCGTATTTTCGTTTAAGTTCGTGAGGCATGGCGGCCCTCATTTGTATTTTGTTGGGAGAGAACCATCCTTGCCCGAATCGTTTGTTTTCGGTGGTTTCTCTTTTGGTACAACACGCTCGATCGAACCGTGTGGGTTCTTTTCGCTTGAGAGGACCTTGGCCTATCGCCTTGGTATTATCTTAAGGGGCTTTGCGAACCCCACGTAATTGTTAATCTAATAATAATTTTAATTGATCCGCTGCTACGTTAAATGCTTGAGTGTGACGTGAGAGTTATCAGAGAGCATTGCGTTAATTTGTCGGCCACCAAAACGCTCGAAAGAGCGGGCCTACACCACCTCAATAACGGATAAGTGTTCCGTACCGTCAATTGATTAAGCTCCCAGTAATCAATGCAGAGTCGGAGCAACCTATCTTTCTTCTTCATGAATAGGACTGGATCTCCCTAAGCTGAGGAGCTCGGCCTAACAAACAATGAGTCCACTAGCTCTCGAATTTGTGTCCATAACTCCGCAAGCTCCTTGGGTGCCATTCGGTAGGGTGTCTAAGAGACGGGCCTCGCTCCTGGTACCAGCTGAATCTGGAAGTCTACCTCTCTATAAGGGGGTAGTCCGGCCAACTTCTCATGGAAGATGTCGGAGAAGTCCCAAACCACCGAGACATCATCAATGGAGCCCTCCGCCTTCTCAATCTCAAAGTAAATCAGATACACCTCATCTCCCTACTCATCGGCCTTGAGATCCTGTAGTGATGATAGTAAAATATGAGAGATGGGTAAAATACCTTCGATGACCACCATCGAGTCACCGTGTCATAGTGAGATCATCCTTGTTGGGCTGTCAATCGGGTCATGGTGCCAGTGCAGCCAGTTCATGCCTAAGATCAAGTAAAATCCTGAAATCCGTAAGATCGTTGCCAGAGTGTCTAATAACTTTTCATCCAGTCTCTACTTCCAAGTTGCACTTGGTATAGGAGAGCATCTCTGAGCCATCAGGTAGTCATACTCTACTTGTGATGACATTAAATCACTGCTCTCCATCTAGTCCCTCTAAGAAACTCGATAAGAACAAATGCGAGGCACCCATGTCAAAGAGGGTGTGAGTGGGTTGACTGCTAATAAACACTATGCCTAAGGTTCAGTCGTTTGTGTTATCAAGTTCAGCTAATTATAGTGGTACAGGAAACTTAAGGTACAATATAAACTAAAAAACTAAAAGTACCTCTAATGACCTCTACATGATCTCTATGCTGGGCCAAGTCCAGTGCATACACCTGCCCTGGTCGTCGGTCAACACCATGATGTCCTCGGCCATGGACACATCCTCGACATCTACCCCGCTGTGCTAGAGGGGCTGCTGGAGGTGTGTTGCGCGCTAGGGTTCGAAGAAAATAAACGCAGCCGAACTAGCAACCCAATGAGGCAAGTATACCTATCGAATTGTAGCAAGGGGACACAAGTGTCGTATTGAAATCCGGGAACTGTTGGCTAAGCTTACTCACACAAACGCTATTATCTTATCGATGGAAAAACTAGGGTTTTAGAAAATTTAAGTGTAGCGGAGAAAGTAAAGCTATACTATAAAGAGAACTATTGCAATTAAGTAAAGAGCACAAGATAGGCGATTACTACGAAAGGTAGAAAATATGAAATGGAAATGCACCCGATCAAGATTCACCTCGGCTAAAGACGATTAAGAAAATGCGATAAAAATCTAAACTTAATAGGATAAGGATCCTTGACCGTGGAGGTTCCTAAAGCTTGAACACGCTTCTCTCGAAGTCGTGCCAAATTGAGTTTAGGAAGGTCCGACCGACTCTCGTCTAAATTGGAGGCCTAAAACTCGCTTTACGCGGTGAACCCCACTATTGGATTTTACTCCAATCCGGGAGATTTGGACGTCTGCCTCTCTCGAGGTGTGCGTACAACTCCCTTTACTCTTGAATGCTCACTTCATTCTTTCGGCCTCTCGGCTAGCCCAGAATGAAAGCAAAGGCGGAGAGTATATATCGAAAATATACCCCCAACCCGTGATTAATCAAGAGTAATTCAAGGCCCTAACCTAAAAAAGAAAAGATTAATTAAAACATCATAACATAATCGCTCTAACCTCGGATCATCAAGATCGAGTACAAGGAGGATTAGTTAATCATTATGGAATGGAGGGAGGGGGATGAGTAGTAAAGCATAAGAAGGAACACAAGCTAAAGGAAGAACAATTTTATTAATGAAAAAGGGCAAGTTACACTAATGAAATTAAAATTACAAGTGCATGAAATTGAAATCCTAATCTAGCCCTGCAAGTAGCACTAAGCAAGAAGAAAATTACAATAAAAGCTAAGACAAACTACTATTAAGCTAGGGTTAAACAAAAAGTACAATGAGAGGGGGAGAGAGAGAGAGAGAAAGCATGAAAAAGGATCAAGAAACAAAGGGGCAGCACCTCCCCCACTCAACCAAAGCTTGCTGAAATAAAGAGGGGGGGCTCTATTTATAGATTTTTTTTCTCGGGTTGGTCATGCCCTCCGACACGCCCTAGGGGGGGTGTGTCAGGGGGCGTGACAGTACTATGTTGACCTCGGGCTCTGGATTCTGGCGGGAGGGATTATTGCTTCGGTACGTCGGTGGTCACGCCCTAGGTCACGCCCGTGACAGGGGGGCGTGACAGGCACGTCATGTCCAAATCATTGGTCGGAAATCTGTCAGTCACCGAAAAAGGAGGGCGTCACGCCCATGTCACGGGCGTGACATGGGGCGTGACAGTACTGTTTGCGTGCTGAGGCGGAACGGCATTAAATGCGGCGGCAGGCTTTGCGGCAGAGGGCGACACGCCCTGTTCACGCCTGGTAACACGCCCAGGGAGGGCGTGTCAGGGGGGCGTGATAGCGGTTTTGTTCGTTTTCCTGACCCTTCCAACAAAAGTCCTCGGGATCGGGCGACACGCCCTAGGTCACACCCAGGGAGGGCGTGACAGGGGGGCGTGACAGGCCATTTTGGCAATTTTTCTGAAAACCTGCAAAAAGACAGGAAAAAGTTAGTGGCAATAAAATTTACATAAAAAAGATAAAAATAAAGTAATAATAGACATAATTTGTACAATATAAAATAGAAAATACGATAATAGTTTAGGCTACAAAACGTATTATCAAATTCCCCCAAGCTTAAGCTTTGCTTGTCCCCAAGCAAAAATATAAAACTAGATATTTATAAAAATGACTAATCAAAAAGTTCTAATTATGCCTCCACAAGTACTATGCGAAATTCTAAGTAGGGAAAAGGTGAAATGTAAGTCTAAAACAATTATTTAGGTATGGTAAAAGTTTTATAAACTTTACTTAATAAAAACAAATCATCCAAAATTTTAACGAAATTTTTTAAATAGACTTAAGCAAAGCAACGAAAATGAAAAACACGCATTGAGTTGTTACTAGATCCAAGCAACGCATTATAATTATATCAATTTAATTAACAAAAATCTAGGTTTAAATCCAAAACTAAAACTGATTTACTTTTCTTCTTTTCTTAGTTGTTAAATAAAAATCAAAAAAGAGTGAATCAAAAGGACTTAAATGGGACAGAAACGTTTGGTTTAGGAATATTATTAGGAGTGGAATTCAAAGATAAACGTGAAGGTTTAAAATCACACTAAACCAAAGCAAAGAGTTTCAAAAACTTTCATAAAAAGATAAATACACTTTTTTCTTATTTTTTTTCACATTTTTTTCTTTTTTCAAAACAAAGGCCATAAATATTTTTATTTTCCTTTTGAATTGGCCAAACAGAAATGAACATCACTTTTGAGCATACTTTTTTTCAAAAATCTTTCTCCCACAAAAATCACAAAATATCCTATCAAAATCATCAAAATAATTTATGAAACTCAAAAAGGATAGCGCGATTCGATAGGTTGGAAATTTTGGCTTTGGTGAAACTGAAATGAAGGGAGGAGCTATCAAATGAAATCGGAAAAAGGCTCAAAAAACGGCTAACTAGTGGTAAAAGCTTTTAGGTTGGCAGGAAAGCTCAAACGAAAACAAAAACGGCCTAAATCATTTTCACGCTTTTGAATTTTTTTAAAACAAAGGGTTGAAAAATTTCAAAAAGCGAGTCCTAGATAATAAAAGAAGATTGATGAAATTAACTTGAAAATAGAAATAATAGGTGACTTGGATCGTTCACATCTACTACGTTATTCAAAAGTTGACTTTACAAAAATTATTCAAAAACGAAAAAGAAAATAGTGGATGATGAATTTTTGAGAAAGTAAAGGAAATAAAAAACAAAAAACCATAATAGAAATGCGAGTTTTAGAAAAATATTTCACCTTAACATGCTACCGCGAATTAGAAACACAGCATGGCTAACATTTTACTTGTGAAACATAATTAAAAGGAACGATTAGAAATATTATAATTAACTAAGTTGTTTATAGAAAATTTTGAGTGAAACAAAAACAAAAACTAGGGGTACTATTGAAATACCGAAATGTCTAAACTATTCAAAAACACAAAATTTTTTTTTTATTTAGTGAAATATTCTCTTTTTTGGATTTTTAAGATATTCAATTTTTTTTTATTATTTTTGGAAATATTTACAATATATACAAAAAGGAAATTATTTACACTAAGCAAAAATGAAGGAGGAAATCCTCCCCCAAGCTTAAAACAGACATTGTCCTCAATGACTAAAGAAGGGGATTGGAGAAGGAGAGAAAAATAAAGTACAGAATTGAAAGACAGAATTGAAATACAGGTACTTCCCCGGATTTATTTGTTGCGAAAGCTGAGTGATGCCGCCCCCCGAATGTCTTCTTTGGACTTTGTGATAGATTTAGCAATGTTGGAGCAGGCGATCGCAAAAGCTTTAGCTTGTCGGAGCCGTCCGAGGCAAAAATTGTAAAATAAAGAAAACAGAAAAAGATAACTTGGGTTGCCTCCCAAGAGCGCCCTTTGGTTAAAGCGTCGTTGAGCTCGACGCATCAAAAATAATATTGTCCAAAAATATTGTTGTCCCAAAATAAAATTGTTTTTAGCAAAAATTAATAGTTCAAAGTTAGAGTTCGTGAAGCAGAAACTTAATAATGTTTGGACTGACATCATCATCACCAGAGAAATACAGTTTAAGACGCTGACCATTCAATTTGAAATTACCCTTATCAGGGTGAGAAATTAAAACAGTTCCATAAGGAAATACTTCTAAAACAGAAAACGGGCCAGACCAGCGAGATTTTAATTTGCCCGGAAATAAACGTAAACGAGAATTATATAAAAGGACTTGGTCGCCCGGCTTAAAGTTTTTAGGGTGCCTCAAGTGTTTATCGTGTAAACGCTTCGTCCGCTCTTTATAAAGTTTATTATTTTCATAAGCATAAGAGCGCCACTCATCGAGTTCATTTAGTTAAAATTTTCGCAGGTCACCGACTGAGTGGGGATCGAAGTTTAAAAATTTTAAGGCCCAAAAGGCGCGGTGTTCTAACTCTACGGGCAGATGGCATGATTTTCCATAGACCAGCCGATACGGCGTACATCCGAGGGCGGTTTTGTACGCTGTTCGGTAGGCCTATAGAGCATCGTCAAGTTTGGTTGACCAGTCTTTTCTAGAAGTTGAAACAGTCTTTTCTAATATTCTTTTTATTTCTCTATTAACTACTTCGACTTGACCGTTAGTTTGGGGGTGGTAGGCAGTGGAAAGCTTATGTGTAACGCCGTATTTGGTAAGGATTTTTGAAAATTGTGCGTTACAGAAATGGGAACCCCTATCGCTAACGATTGCGCGTGGCGTACCGAATCTAGAAAATAATCTTTTTAGAAACGTGACTACAACTCGGGAGTCATTCGTAGGAAGAGCTTGGGCCTCAGCCCATCGTGAAACATAATCAACAGCAACTAAAATATATTTGTTTCCGAAGCTAGAAGGAAGGGGGCCAACAAAATCAATTCCCCAGAGGTCGAAAATTTCACACTCTAAGAAATAATTTTGCGGCATTTCATTTTTATTAGAAATGTTGCCCGACCGTTGGAAACTATCACACCTTCTTACAAAGGCTTGCACGTCTTTAAACAGGCTAGGCCAGTAAAAGCCTGCGCAAAGCACCTTGTGAGCGGTGCGAGCAGCTTGATAGTGCCCACCTGTCGGACCTTCATGCAAATGTTTTAGAATATCAATTCCTTCATCATATGAAACACATCTCCTTATCACTTGATCTGCACAAATTCTGAAAAGATGCGGGTCTTCCCAAAAGTAGTTCTTCAGCTCAGAAAAGAATTTCTTCTTTTGCTGAGAGGAGAACTCTTTTGGGAGCACCCGGGCCACTAGATAGTTGGCGATGTGCGTGAACCAAGGAGAAGTAGATGTGTTAACTAAAAGCAGCTTCTCATCAGGAAAATAATCATTAAAAGATTTTTCATTTAATTTTTCTATAAAAGGGTTATCTAATCTGGATAAATGGTCGGCGGCCAAGTTCTCGGCTCCTCGCTTATCACGGATCTCTAAGTCAAACTCCTGGAGGAGTAAGACCCAGCGAATCAAGCGAGGCTTGGCATCCGTTTTGGCAAGAAGGTACTTGAGGGCCGAGTGGTCCGTAAAAACAATGATTTTTGAAAGTGTAATGTAAGGGCGGAATTTATCAAACGCAAATACTACTGCTAAGAGCACTTTTTCGGTTGTGGTGTAATTTTCTTGTGCAGATGTGAGGGTTTTACTAGCGTAATATATGGGGTGGAAGTTTTTAGATATGCGTTGACCTAATACGGCTCCCACCACAAAACTACTCGCCTCGCACATAATCTTGAAAGGAAGGTCCCACACCGGAGCTATCATAATCGGTGCGTTAATTAACTTTTCTTTAATTGATTCAAAGGCAGAAATACAAGAGTCATCAAAAATGAATGGAGCGTCTTTTTCTAAGAGATGGGTGAGGGGCTTAGTGATCTTGGAGAAGTCCTTTATAAAACGACGATAAAAACCAGCGTGCCCTAGGAAACTTCTTATAGCTTTTATGTTTGTAGGCGGCGGCAACTTCTCAATAACTTCTATCTTGGCAACGTCTACCTCGATACCTTTAGCAGAAATTTTATGACCCAAAACTAACCCTTCCCTCACCATAAAATGGCATTTTTCCCAATTTAGGGCAAGGTTAGTTTCTTCGCATCGTTCTAAGACTTTTTCGAGGTTTGCTAAACATCTATCGAAGGAATCGCCGAACACCGAGAAATCGTCCATGAATACCTCCATAATGCTTTCTACGTACTTGTCAAATATTGCGAGCATACATCGCTGGTATGTAGCTGGCGCATTACACAATCCAAACGGCATTCTTCGGTACGCGAAGGTGCCGAAGGGACAAGTAAACGTAGTTTTCTCTTGGTCCTCGGAAGAGATGGGTATTTGAAAGTACCCCGAGAGGCCTTCGAGAAAACAATAAAAGCTATGGCCGGAGAGACGTTCTAAAATCTAGTCGATAAACGGTAAAGGAAAGTGGTCCTTGCGGGTGGCGTCATTAAACATACGGTAATCTATGCACATACGCCAACCCGTCACCGTCCGTGTCGGGATTAATTCATTATTCTCATTACTAACTACGGTTATCCCTCCCTTTTTTGGAACTACCTGAACGGGGCTAACCCTCTTACTGTCCGATATAAGGTAGATAATTCCTGCGTCTAATAGTTTCATAACCTCGCCCTTAACTACTTCTTTCATGTTTGTGTTTATACGGCGCTGAGGTTGGATAGAGTTACGCGAATTATCTTCCATTAATATTTTATGGGTACAGAAAGATGGGCTTATGCCCTTGATATCAGAAATTTGCCAAGCAATAGCCCGGCGATGCTTACGTAGAACTAGAAGAAGTTTATCGTTCTGCGTATCCGTGAGATAGGCCGAAATGATAACTGGTAACTTGGAGTCTTTTTCTAAGAAAGCATACTTAAGGTGTTCGGGAAGTTCTTTAAGTTCTAGGGTAGGGGGTTCTTCATAAGAGGATTTTGAGATTCTTTCTTTTTCAAAAATAATATCTTCATAAACTTTTTTATAAGGAACGTAATAAGGGGTGGGGCTAGCAGCTAAGACGGCTTCCTGTAGTGATTCAGTGGGAAGAAAAGAGGAAGAACAAAAATCAGAAAATTCTTTTTCAAACTCAGAAAGACAATAAGAAGATTCATAACTTCCTTGCAGTGATTCAGTTGTAAGAGAAGAGGAGCAAAAAGTAGAAAATTCTTTTTCAAAGTCGGAGAGGCAGTAGGAAGAATCATCACTCACGGCGTCTACGAAAAAACATGAGTCATCGTTCGCTAAGGTGTTCTTCATCGAAGGGGTGATAGAAAATGTGACTTCGTCGTCGCCTACTCGAAGAAAGAGCTTACCATTGCTTACGTCAATGATGGCTCAGGAGGTGGCAAGGAAGGGTCGGCCAAGGATCAGGGGAACCTCGACGTCTTCTTCGATGTCCAAAATGACAAAGTCCACCGGGAAGATGAACTTGTCGACTTTCACTAGAACGTCCTCCACTATTCCTAACGGGTACTTGACGGATCTATCGGCTAGCTGGATACTCATACGCGTGGGGTTAAGGCTACCAATTCCTAACTTTTTGAACAATGAAAAGGGCATCAGGTTTATACTCGCGCCTAAGTCGGCTAACGCGTGTTTAACAAAAAGATCACCGAAGACACACGAGATAGAGAAACTACCCGGGTCACTGATTTTCTTCGGCAAACCATTTGTTAAAACGGCGGAGCACTCGACATTTAGCGTGACGTGCGAAAGATTCTCTAACTTCTTCTGTTTGTGAGGAGATCTTTGAGATATTTGGCGTATTTCGGCATCTGCGAAATAGCCTCGTGGAAGGGAAGATTAATGTGGATTTGTTTGAAGATTTCTAAGAAGCGGGAGTACTGATCATCTTGACGTTGTCTATTAAGTTCAGAGGGGTATGGAGGAGTTGAATTATTTTTGAAGATTGGTGGTGGAGTGAGATTATTTTCTAAAATAGGGGTGATTACTTCTTCAGCAGAGGGTGGAAGCGGAGCGGAGCTTTGATTTTTAGAGGCGGGAGCGGAGCTTGCCTCGGGCTCTTCACTTACCATACCGGAGACTTGCTTCCCACTCCGAAGAGTTATAGCTTTCTCTTGCTCTCTCGGGTTGGGTTCGGTATTGGAAGGAAGAGACCCTGCGGGTCGCTCAAAAATTATTTTCGCGAGCTGTCCTACCTGATTTTCTAAACTTTTTACGCTTCCGGTTAAAGTTCTTATGGTAGCGTCATTTGTGGTGATATATTTAGAAAGTAATTCCTCCAAGCTTGGAGGTTTTGGGTAATTTTGAAGAAGTGGTGGTGGTGGTGGTGGTGCAGAAAAATCATTTTGCGGGGGTGGGTGCATCGCATTCGATGGATTACTCCATCAAAAGTTCGGATGATTTCTTAAAGCAGGGTTATAACTATTCGGAAAATTAAAACCAGGCGGATGAAAATTCGCAGCAGAAAAATTATTAAAAGCAGTTCTAGGCAAATTATTAACATAATCTAAATGTTCTGGAGTAGGGGTTGTAGATTCCCATACCTGAGGGGCGGAGGCAGCAGTCATCTCCGTGATTTTTTTGCTTAGGATTTCTACTTGCAGAGCGAGCTGGGAGACGTTATCCACTTCGTAGATACCTGCAGGCTTGTTTGGGCGGGACCTAGGCACATTCCACTGCTAAGTGTTCATGGCCATGTCCTCAAAAAGATCAAGAGCTGCTTCCGGGGTCTTATGATTTAAAGTACCGCCAGAGGCCGCGTCTATCATTTGCTTTGTATTTTGATTTAGCCCATTGTAGAACGTCTGCACTTGTAACCATACAGGCAGCGCGTGGTGTGGGCATCGTCTTAATAATTCTTTAAATCTCTCCCAGGTTTCATATAGGGTTTCAGAGTCTATTTGTCCGAAGGCAGAGATGTCGTTCCTAAGTTTTGCAGTTTTAGCCGGCGGAAAATACTTTGCCAAAAATTTTTCAGTTAATTCATTCCAAGTGGTTATGCTATTTTTCGGAAGTGTGTTCAGCCACTGCTTAGCTTTAGTTCTAAAAGAGAAGGGGAAGAGTCTCAGCCTGATTGCATCATTTGTGACACCATTTATCTTGAAGGTGTCGCAAATTTCAAGAAAGCTAGCTATATGTGCGTTCGGATCTTCATCTTGAAGTCCGTCAAATTGCACATATTGCTGCACCATTTGAATTATGCTAGGCTTTAGTTCGAAGTTATTATTTGCTATAGCAGGGCGGACTATACTTGATTCTGTTCCCTCGAGGTTCGGTCGTGCATAATAGGACATTGTCCTTTGCACGGCCTCATCTACGTTGGGTTCTTCCATTCTTAAAGTAGTAAATGACTCGGAGTCCTCAACCGGCACTTGGATAGTAGGACCTTGAAATCACGATCTTCTCCGAAGAGTACGCTCAATTTCGTGGTCCAAGTCCAAAATGACCGACGGACTCCCTCGGGTCATGCACTAAAAGAACAGAAAAGAAGAGGAGAAAGAGAAAAAGGATAAACTAGAAAAAAAAACTAGATTAGAAATTTAGATTAAAATTTTTTTTTTTGAAATAGATTTTTTTTTAAAGATTAACTCCCGAACTTCCCAAGGACTACCCCGTGAAGGGTTCGCAAGGTACTAGACAAGACAGTGGTGCTTAAAGCCCTTTGCCCTTTTCGAGAGAATTAAGTGGCGTAGAAAAATTGTGAAGTTGGTTACTATTAAGAGCGGTGATAATTTTTTTTTGATTTTTAAAACTTTAAAGAAAGGGGATGAGAAAGAGAAGAGATAAAATTAATAGGTTCGTGTTTTCAAGATATCAACGGTAGTTGGCTTTGCCGGCAACGGCGCCAAAAACTTGTTGCGCGCTAGGGTTCGAAGAAAAAAAACGCAACCGAACTAGCAACCCAATGAGGCAAGTATACCTATCGAATTGTAGCAAGGGGACACAAGTGTCGTATTGAAATCCGGGAACTGTTGGCTAAGCTTACTCACACGAACGCTATTATCTTATCGACGGAAAAACTAGGGTTTTAGAAAATTTAAGTGCAGGAGAGAAAGTAAAGCTATACTATAAAGAGAACTATTGCAATTAAGTAAAGAGCACAAGCTAGGCGATTACTACGAAAGGTAGAAAATATGAAATGGAAATGCACCCGATCAAGATTCACCTCGGCTAAAGACGATTAAGAAAATGTGATAAAAATCTAAACTTAATAGGATAAGGGTCCTTGACCGTGGAGGTTCCTAAAGCTTGAACACGCTTCTCTCGAAGTCGTGCCCAACTGAGTTTAGGAAGGTCCGACCGACTCTCGTCTAAATCGGAGGCCTAAAACTCGCTTTACGCGGTGAACCCCACTATTGGATTTTACTCCAATCCGGGAGATTTGGATGTCTGCCTCTCTCGAGGGGTGCGTACAACTCCCTTTACTCTTGAATGCTCACTTCATTCTTTCGGCCTCTCGGCTAGCCCAGAATGAAAGCAAAGGCGGAGAGTATATATCGAAAATATACCCCCAACCCGTGATTAATCAAGAGTAATTCAAGGCCCTAACCTAAAAAGAAAAGATTAATTAAAACATCATAACATAATCGCTCTAACCTCGGATCATCAAGATCGAGTACAAGGAGGATTAGTTAATCATTATGGAATGGAGGGAGGGGGATGAGTAGTAAAGCATAAGAAGGAACACAAGCTAAAGGAAGAACAATTTTATTAATGAAAAAGGGCAAGTTACACTAATGAAATTAAAATTACAAGTGCATGAAATTGAAATCCTAATCTAGCCCTACAAGTAGCACTAAGCAAGAAGAAAATTACAATAAAAGCTAAGACAAACTACTATTAAGCTAGGGTTAAACAAAAAGTACAAAGAGAGGGGGAGAGAGAGAGAGAGAAAGCATGAAAAAGGATCAAGAAACAAAGGGGCAGCACCTCCCCCACTCAACCAAAGCTTGCTGAAATGAAGAGGGGGGGGGCTCTATTTATAGATTTTTTTTCTCGGGTTGGTCACGCCCTCCGACACGCCCTAGGGGGGGCGTGTCAGGGGGCGTGACAGTACTATGTTGACCTCGGGCTCTGGATTCTGGCGGGAGGGATGATTGCTTCGGTACGTCGGTGGTCACGCCCTAGGTCACGCCCGTGACAGGGGGGCGTGACAGGCACGTCATGTCCAAATCATTGGTCGGAAATCCGTCAGTCACCGAAAAGGAGGGCGTCACGCCCATATCACGGGCGTGACATGGGGCGTGACAGTACTGTTTGCGTGCTGAGGCGGAACGACATTAAATGCGGCGGCAGGCTTTGCGGCAGAGGGCGACACGCCCTGGTCACGCCTGGTGACACGCCCAGGGAGGGCGTGTCAGGGGGGCATGACAGCGGTTTTGTTCGTTTTCCTGACCCTTCCAACAAAAGTCCTCGGGATCGGGCGACACGCCCTAGGTCACGCCCAGGGAGGGCGTGACAGGGGGGCGTAACAGGCCATTTTGGCAATTTTTCTGAAAACCTGCAAAAAGACAGGAAAAAGTTAGTGGCAATAAAATTTACATAAAAAGGATAAAAATAAACTAATAATAGACATAATTTGTACAATATAAAATAGAAAATACGATAATAGTTTAGGCTACAAAACGTATTATCAAGGTGGGAGAGGATGTGGAAGGAGTCGTTGGGGGCAATGTGATCTGATGTGTCCTAGCTAGTGGCAGTGGTAGCATACAACTAGAGGGTATCCATAATCATCATGTCTTCTCTACTCCTGAGCATGGAATAGTGGCGGAGCCAATACTAAAGGTGGTTGCTGCTCCCACCCGGCATTCAGATGATGACATACTCCGCATCTCCTATGCCTGATGTACCTGCCCCTCTGTGGGCCTCTGCTCCATCTCCCTTCTCCTACTCCCATAGTATCTGCTGACTTCTTTCCCCTCTCCTGTACCATCAAGTGATCATCCTACCACTTCTTGTCCGTCTTTATGATCTTTACCAAGCTAACATCAACAGCAAAGAGCAAATCCTGTCTGAGATGATCTCGTAGTCTCCGGTAATGCTTCTTTGCATAATCATGCTCGCTCATAGCACTAGTAAACCCTGCCGGATGGCAAAACTCTCGTTGATACTCTATCACTGAATGACTCCCTGCCTCAGGTCTAGGAATCGCTCCTCTAATGCATCTCTATAAGTCTAAGAAACAAAATGCTCCAGCAAGGCCTCACTAAACTATTCCTAGGTAATCTCTGAGATCTCGTACTCCGTAAATATTGAGTCCATAAGGGACTTCCACTACCTCTTGAAATGGACTCCTAATGCTATAACTGCTAAGGCAACGAACTCATTGGTCGGACAGTGAATCCCTACTAACATCTCCTAGATAGTGTCAAGCCACTCCTCTATCCGATTAGGAAACTCATTCTTAAAGTACGTTGGAGGGGAGAGGCCTCAAAAGGTTGTCAACCAATTTGTGTTCGAGTTCGGCTACGGAGCTGGAACCTGCTGAGCTCAAAAGGCCTCCAAAATGGTCGTGAGGGTCTGGCTCAGCTCTGTCTACTGGAATGGAGTAGCAGCTGGTGGATGGGAAATAGTGGCATACGGGACGGTGTTCCTCCACGGATTTAAAAGAAAATTAAGAAAATCATCAAGATTTGGTCTAACTCATTGATTAAGGGACTATATAATGTGATTTTTACACATGGGCACACCAGTGCTTCCACTGCATAGTTTGTCCGCAAACTAATGCTTGAGCGGGGTGTCCCGGTGTTATATACTTACTTCTTTAATGATCGTTGTTCCAGTGAGACCAATTTGTAAGACCACTCCCCCGTATCGGTGAGTGCCCGGGTCTTACGCCCAGAACCGCCACCTTACGGTGACACCAACTACTGAGGTAGTCACTACCGCATGATGCCGATCCTGTCAGCTAAATCGATCATGCATAAGTTGATCAAAGAAAAACATTAAGCAATATCATAGTCCACAATCACAGCTCATTATATACATAATGAAGTGAAAGAGCAGTAGTCCACAATGAGTATATAATGAAAGAGAGTAAAAAGGTCATATGCCTGATACATGTCAAAATCAATAGAACTTAATCTCTCATCTCTCAACAACTATAAGCCTCTCTTGTCTTCAGCTCACAGGGATAAAACATCCTTAATTTAGCACTACCCCGAGCCTCCATCTCGTTTGAATAACACATCCTTAATTTATCACAACCCTGAGCCTCCATCTCGTAGGACTAATGAGTCCTGAATCACTCCAACCCATATGCGGGTGAGATTTTTATGTTGTTTCTTCAACCTATTAGAGTACTCTTGTCTAACTTTTTGTTGTACATAGGGACTTATGGTTGATCTTAGACTTCCCGTGGTCTAACCGGTGAAGGGCTCTCATCGGTACTAGGAGATACGATGAGCTGAAGGACAAATCTCCCTTTCTCCAGATATTTAATATTGAAAGGAGGGAGTTATTCAGATCTACTCTAGACGGGGGGGGGGGGGGGGGGGGTGAATAGAGTGTTTCAAAAACCTTTGGCTGTTTTAAACTATTCTATCAAAGTACAAAAAAAGGGATACCAATAAATATATAAGCAGAAGAAAACTAGAGAACTATTCTAAAGTATCATAGGAACTAGCAAGAGCAATAAGAAAAGGTGCAAGCAGACGATACAAGAAATTATAGTGGTTCCCCAAATCTAGGTACATCCACTCTTCTACCACCCTGGTAGGAATCACTCTCAGGTTTTTGATCAGGTGACTGCCACAAAAGAATATCTATTTCAAGGGAGATATTGCAACCCTTCTGGCTTTTGATCAGGTGCCGGAAAACAACTTTGAAGTCTTTTGATCAGGAGACCTCACAACCAGGAATTACTTTTGAAGGGAGTAAAGACCCTTTACATAGAGGGGGAAGGAAAAAGTTTTGTTGTCTTCACTTTTCTCAAGCAAATGAGAGAAGACTTGAGAGTGATCCTGATGGAGTCAAGGCTTGTCCTATGATTAGAATGCTTCAGGAGATCAGAGCCTTGTACAGGGTGTAGGACTTGAATTCCAAAAAGCTGAGACTGATTGATGATGATTGACTTCACAAGCTTCCTGAATGAACTCTAGTTTTTGGAACTGAGAGCTGTTCTTCTTCTTTTTCTTGTAGCCTTGTGATTGATTTGAAATGTCTATAGACTGCATCAAGAAAAAAGAGAGACCAGTGAATAATAATTCTCTGAGTAATTCCAAACTAAATTTGAAATCGTCCACATTGATTGACTGCTGGAATCACGGGAACTTGTGCAACGGCTAAAAGAGAATTTACTCATTTCCTTAACTGTCCCGAGAAAATCTGTATAATAACTCTGTGAAAACCAGCAATTAATGCTTGCCAAGGAACGACTATATTCAGAGAATATATGCATTAATCACTCAGAGTCATATAAGCAATAGAATAAACAGTCAATAAGGAAGATCATCACTGCCTGGAATAAAATTTTGACCTGGCAGAGATCGTCAACCTGGTCCTGAGATAGTCGAACTCAAACATCTTCTATCGTCGAGCTGAGTCCTGTGATCGTTGACCTAAAAAACTGCTTTCCAAATTGGGCTTCAAGATTGTCAAACTAAGATGATTGATCGTGGATCTCAATCCTGAAAGAAGATTAGAGATCGTCGACCTGAATTCAACAATCGTCGATCTTAGCATTTAGAGATTTAACTCTGAGATTGTCAAGCACAGAACAAAGATCGTCGAGCTCTCTTCAGAGATCGTCGAACGACTTTTTACTTAGAAAAATTTCTGCCTTGATCACTCTCTACTGTCTTCTAAGTCACTGAAGTCTTAGTCTTGTCTCACTGAGTTGTTGATCTAAATGACACTTAAGACACTAGACTAGACCCTGGCTATACAATGTGGGTCTGACTTAGCCTAGATTAGTGAACCTATCCCAAATACAAACTATGGATCCAATAATCTCCCCCTATTTGGGTATGCTCACTAATTAACAAAAAAAAGGAAAACAACAAGAAAGCTAAGCAACTATATCTGTCATGAAGTATAAGAAAAGTTCAAACAGATATTTACAATGATAAATATAGACAAAAAAGGACATAGTTACTATGACTTGTCTGAAGCTGGCTTAGTGAAAGCAATCTTCCTTTTTGGATCTTCTGCTTGCTGTCTTGACATTTTTATGTCTGCTTCACCAAGAACTTTAATTGTAGCTGCACTAGGAACAATTGCCTCTGGATGTACCTGGATATAGGAATTAACATCAAAGATATTCTTATCAATATTAAATTGTTCCAGCTCTTTCTCCCTATACTCAGACATAGTTGAAAATTGAGAAGGATCAGTTCCTTCTTTTCTAGCTTTGTTTATTTGGGAGAGATCAATCAATTCGTGAAACCTAGCCATCCTGAAGTTAGGATCAAGCTCAGGTTTATACTGTGAAGGTTCTTCTTTGGATTCATGAAAGGTCTTCTGAAGCTTCCTGTATCTGATGGATTGTTCTTGGAATTTTGTTTCTGTTGCTGTAATCTGGGACTAGCTGTCATGTAGATTTGGAGGAGGTCTGACTTGACTGTATTTTTTAGGAATTCTGAACCTATTTCCAGAATTTGAAATGTCCTCTCTATCAGCCTGATCATTCTGTCTACCTCTCCTTCTTGAATAGCCCCTTGAATAAGACCTGGATGGTCTGCTGTGAGAGTGAGGAGCATAAGAAGTCTGCTGTTGGGAGGAGGTAGCAGTCTTAGAAGCAACATTACTACTGGAACCTGCTGAGGGAGGAGGAGGAGGTGGATCCTTCCTGAAAATTTTGACAGGAGAGGAACCAGCCTTTCTCCTTTTCTTTTGAGCTTTCATCTCATTTCTAGAAAGTCTCATCCAGTGAGGAGAAGTTGATGTGAGAGTAATGATGTGCCTGATGAAGTAATGGATGTCATCTTGAGGATTTGACTTAGGCACACCCTTCACTGGAGCTTTTCTCTTATTGGTTACCTTCTTCTTCTTGATGGCATCAGGATCTGAGTCTGACTCTGAGTTTCAATCTTGATCATTATCAGACAGACCTGGGGGATTATCATACAGATCATCAATTTCTTTGATAACAGAGAGTTCCTCAACTGCATCAACAGCCAAAACTTCATCCAGGTCTGGAACTTGGGAAGTGGAGCAAACATAAGTTGGAGGAGATAAAGCCTTGGGCTCTAGACTCTCAACCTCTGGCATACTGAACAACTCAGGATCTGGAACTGCAGAAAGAGCTATAGAAGGCTCAGGCTCAGGAGCTGCTAAGAGCTTAGGCACTGGAGCAGCAAAACTCTGATGAAACTGAAGTAAAAGATCTTTTCTCACAGGAGTAGTATAATATACTATATCTGTACAAGATTGAAAAGCAGCATGGGGAAGAAATTCTTTATACAAAAGATCAAAAAAGCATAGAACTGGAGTCAATTCAAAAGATGGAGAGATGAAACCATATCCATGAAGAATGTCCAAGAATTCTTCAGGGATTTCAATGTCATCTTTCAAAATGCAATCACTTCTGCATCAGGAATATCAATATTTACAATCTCTGAATCTGCCAAAACTGTATCTGCCTCTGCCAAAACTGAAACTGTCTATGATACTGCAACTGTTGGAGGAGGAGGGACTTCTTCACTGGACATCTCCCCCTTCCTGGTAGCAGTGAGGTATGCTGCCAGGCCCTTAGATGAAGAAGGGCCAGAAAAAGAGGCAACACAAGAATTAAAAGAAGCTAGTAGAGGTGCAATGACATCCTCTACAATGGCTTTGATGGTAGGGGTGAGGAGGGCAATGAGAGCAGATGGGGAGGATGATGCAGATGGAAGAGAGGAAGTGGAAAGACCACAAGCTGTGCAGATATTAGATATGGTCGGTTGAGTGGAGGATTCAGGGATAGACACTTATTCTGGATGGGGGGAAACATGAAGTGAGGGTTCATGAGGAGGTAAGTGAGTTGGTGAAGGAGTTAGTGAAGAGAAAATAAGATCAAAAGTTGGTGAGGTTTGAATTGAAAGGTTGGAGGTAGGGATTTCTTCTAGGTAATGTGGTAGAGGGGACAATGGAGAAGGAGTTGCTGGAGGAGGGCTTTGAGGTGTAGTTGGTTGATGTGATAAAGGGGAAGTTGGTCTAGCTGGGGATGGGGGTGGAGGAGGAGGAATCTCTGGCTCATCTTCCCTAGGGTGAGGAGTGACTGGAGCAGTACTTGTGTCCTCAGAAACCCTGTGGGTGGAGTGAGCCCTAGAGGGCTTTGAGATAGACCTCTCCAACTTTCCAAAGAGAGCTAGGGTCAGCCTCTTGGAAGCATTAATGAAAGTTGTTGGGGATGTCAACAGCTCAGGGAATTTTTCAGTGAGAAAAATCCCTAGAATCTTGCCAAGAGAGACCTCTCTCTTATTTGGTTTCTTCTTGATCAACTCAAACAAAACTTCAACCCGATTCACTGATTTCTGATTAACCAAAGCACTCATCAAAAGAAACTGGTGCCTGGATATATTATCATGGGCAGTATGCTTCCCAATCAACACTTTTCCCACAATATTAGCCAATAACTTGTATTGAGGAGACAAGTTCTTTTTCAGAAGCTTGTTAGGGTTTGCCTCAGCATGACCCATTTTGGCAAGCATGGCAGCAAATTCCTATTTATCCAAATCAATATCGTCTTCTCCATTATCAAGACCGAAAATTTCTGTAAGAATGACAGGGGTTAGATGTACTTCCTGTCCAAAAATAGTTCCTACCATTGTTTGTCCGTCTGAAGAAGAGGTATAAGCCCATTCTTTAATTTCTGATACTGGCAGCTTCATCCCGGTCGTCAGAAACTTATGTAACTTCGGTGCATCAAATAGCTTTATTACGTCCTGAAACATCTGATCACTATGCTTGAATGAGTCCAGATCAATATCAGAACCAGAATCAGACTTCATGCTGGACAAAGTCGCCGCTGGAATTGCCATTGGAAAATTCCTGCAAAGAGACACAAGATCAAGTGCAGAAGAGAAATGGAAAGCGCGGGACTATTTCTGTCTAAACCCTAGATTATAAGGTTTTAGAAAATGAAGAGATGTTATTAGCCAAGCGCATTAACTACTAAAATAACTTCCAAACTAAGGATGACGAAATATTTTAAAATAAAATGAGTTCGGTAACCTTAATCGAAGAGAAGGAATAAATTGTCGATCTCAGTTCGACGATAAATTCACTGAGCCAAAAATCATAGATCTCAGTTCGACGATAATTGTTTCACTAAGAAGTGATCATCGATCTCCATTCGACGTTCAACTTCACGAGACGTTAGCAGATCGTCGATCTTCGTTCGACGATCTGTCAACAAATCGTCAAGCTCAGACAGAAATTCAAATAATCTCATCTCCATTAATCATACCTAGCTGATTCATGAAGAATAGATGTTTCTTTTCATCCAAAGGTTTGGTGAAAATATCTTTCCTTTGCAAATCAGTAGGGATGAAGGTGAGATTGATTTTCTTTTTGTCTACACACTCCCTAATGAAATGATGCCTTACATCTATATGCTTAGTCCTAGAATGATGGACTGGATTCTGTGTTATAGAAATAACACTAGTACTATCACAAAATATAGTTGAATTATTTAAGTTGTATCCATAGTCTAGTAGCTGATTTTGTATCCATAACATCTGAGAACAGCAACTGCCAGCTGCTATGTACTCAGCTTCTGTAGTTGATGTAGACACAGATGTTTGCTTTTTACAAAACCAATAGACAAGCCTAGCACCCAGGAACTGGCATGTTCCAGAAGTACTTTTCCTGTCTACTCTACATCCAACAAAGTCAGCATCTAAGTATCCAGTCAACTAAAATTCTGATTCAGCAGGATACCAGAGTTCTAGATTTGGGCAACTCTTTAAATATCTCAAATCCTTTTTAATAAAATAAGGTGGGATTCTTTAGGGTTCACCTGGAACCTAACACAAAGACATGTGGCAAACATTATATCTGGCCTACTTGCTGTGAGATATAACAGATACCCAACAATGGCCCTATACAATTTCTGATCAACAAGTTTCCCATGCTCATCAAAATCAATCACAGCATTGGCAGCCATGGGTGTTTTCTTAGCTGAGGCACTAGCCATCCCAAACCTTTTGATCAGCTCATTAGCATACTTAGATTGGGATAGAAAAATGCCATCAGATCACTACTTTACTTGGAGACCAAGGAAGTAGGAGAGCTCACCCATACTGCTTATCTCAAACTTTGAATGCATAAGGTTGGAAAACCTTTTGTATAGTTTGGGATCAGTAGAACCAAATATAATATCATCTATATATATTTGTACTAACAATATTTTATCATGATGATGTTTAACAAATAGAGTCCTATCTACTATGCCTCTAGAGAATCTATGATCTAACAAGAAGCTAGCTAGGGCCTCATACCAAGCTCTTGGAGCTTGCTTAAGACCATAAAGAGCTTTATGTAACCTATAAACAAAATAAGGTTGGGTTGGAGAGATAAAACCTGGTGGTTGTTCAACATATACTTCTTCTTTCAGTTCTCCATTCAGAAAGGCACTTTTCACATCCATTTGATAGACTTTAAACTTTTAAGAAGTAGCATAGGCCAAGAAGATCCTGATTGCCTCTAACCTTGCCACTGGAGCAAAGGTACGATCATAATCTATGCCTTCTCCCTGCCTATACCCTTGAGCAACAAGCCTAGCCTTGTTTCTTATGATTTCCCCTTGTGCATCCATCTTTTTTTTGAACACCCATTTTTTCCCAATTACTGGGTTGTTCTCTGGTCTTGGGACCAATTCCCAAACTCTACACGTCTCAAACTGGTTGAGATCCACTTGCATTGCAAGGATCCAGTGGGGACCTTGCTCTGCATCTTGAATGGATTGAGGTTCAACTTGAGAAATTAAACTGGCATGCATCAAATCCTGGTGGAGCTGATGTCTAGCCTGTACACCTGCTGATATGTCTCCAATCACTTGAGATACAAGATGATCTCTAAGTATGACTAAATCAGCAGGAGGAGTTGGTTGTTCAACAGCTGGTGGAGCTAATTCCTCTTGTGGAATTATTTCAGCTGCTGGGACACTATCAGTTGGCTCACTGATGTCCTCATCACTGTCTTCAACTATTTGTGGATATTGTGGTGTAACAACCTCAGGAGAGAGTGTCACAACATCCAAATTCTCACACAAGGTAGGAACCTGTAAGTTCTGACTGGTAGAAGTATTCTTCTCCTCGTAAAACATATTAATTTCATAAAAGGATACATGTACAGACTCTTCAATTTTCAAGGTAGACTTGTTGTAGACCCTATAAGCCTTGCTTACTTGGGAATATCCTAGAAAAATTCCCATTTCAGACTTGGCTTCAAATTTTCTAGTGTATTTTCTGTTATTGATATGTATGTAACAGACACACCCAAATACTCTAAAATAGGCTACTTTAGGTTTCTTCCCTTTGAGTAGCTCATAGGGGGTCTTAGCCTTAAGCTTATGTATTAAACTTCTATTCAGGACATAGTTAGCTATGCTCACTACCTATGCCCAAAAGGAAAGGGGCAGGTGTGCATCAGCAAGTAATGTACATGCAGCTTCAATTAGGGTTCTATTTTTCCTTTCAGCTACCCCATTTTGTTGAGGAGTCCTAGGAGCAGAAAAACATTGTCTGATACCTTCCTTCTCACAGAACTCTTGCATAAGAAGAGACTCAAACTCAGTACCATGATCAGTTCTGATCAATACAACTTGAGTAGAGAACTCACTCTGTATGCACTTGAGAAAATCTGTAAGAACTTTGAAGTTATCTGACTTGTTTTTCAAGAAGAACACCCAAGTGAACCTGGAGAATTCATCTACAATAACCAAGGTGTAAGACTTCCCTCCTAGGCTTTGTACAACAATGGGTCCAAAGAGATCCATGTGAAGCAAATACAAGATCCTAGGTGAGTCACTCTTATTAATGGATTTAAAACTATTTTTAGTTTGCTTACCTAGTTGACAAGCCCTACAAAGGCTTTCCTTCTTATAGGGGTAAGAAGGCAATCCTCTTACAAGGTTGTCCTTAGATAGCCTAGCAATATATTTTAAGTTTACATGTCTTAGTCTCCTATGCCATAATTCATTTTGATTACATGATTGGTTAAACAAACAGATTTCATTTATAGCTGAATTGAAGTTAATAATGTATATGTAACCTACTCTAGAACCAAATAAAACTACTATGCCGTCAGTTGAAGAAATATTGCAAGAGAACTGATTAAAAGTTACTTGAAATCCTTCATCACAAAGCTGACTAATGGATATCAAGTTAATCTTCAATCCACTTACATATGCAACCTTCCTGAATGTGACAGCACCTATCCTGATTTCTCCATAGCCTTCAGTCTGGCCAAAGTTGGAGTCACCAAAAATAACCTTATGTCCTAGCTTTGACTTATACTTGGATAAGTTGTCCTTCCATCCTGTCATGTGCTTAGAGCACCCACTGTCCAGATACCATTATTGGTTGTATGGTGGACAGTTCTTTGCCTGCAATAATTAAGAGGTTAATTGTTCTTGACCCAGGTTACCTTGGGTCCTTTGTTTTCTTGATAAGAAAAACTTGAGATAACATACATAGTTGGATGAGATTTATAGCCTAGTGGATCATATCTCCTAGGTGGAATTTCCCAAAGGGTGAAAGGATTGATTGTTTGTCTTTTCTGATTAGGGTTTTTGTTGAGAATAGGATTTCTGTTACAGTTAATGGTTTTATTAATTCTCACTGGGTTCGATGATTGGAAGTGAGATCGTCGATCTGAGTTCGATGACATGGGTTGAAATCGTCGATCTCTGCTCAGAGAAGGATAATACTCATTCTCTGTGCCCCAAGTTTGTCGATCTCTGCTTGATGATCCATACAAAAATTGTCGATCGCAGTAAGACGATTGCTTATAGTAAACATTTTCGTTCAAAGATCGTTGATCTGGGTTCGACGATTTGTTCATGTTTCATCGATCTGAGTTCGACGAAAACTGCTGAACATTGTTTTTACTTTGATTTTGTTTGTTTCTAGTTTTCTTTTTGTCATGTTTGTTTTTATTTGCTGTTGAGGGTTTCTTATAGATTAGTTCTTTGACATTTTCAGAGATGAATTTTACTGGGGTCCATAGTGCATTTTTCTGGACTAGTGGGGGTTGGCTTGATGAGGCACCCAAGCCCAGTTTGCCAGTTAGTCTGGCATTAACAGTGCTTGTAATGTCCATCAGCTTGAGGCTTCTTCCATTAAGGGATTCTTCAAGTTGCCTTGCCTCAGCTAGTTCGATTTTCAGTTTAATTATTTGTTCATTTGCAAGAGTAATTTCATCTCTTAATTTATGGTTTTCAGCAAATAAACTACTTTGATCATTCAATTGCTCTCTAATTTATTTAATTTCCTTTTCTGAACCAATTAGGTCCATGCACATAGTCTTAAAATCATGTATAAAATCTTCAGAACTAAAGTCAAAAGAAGAGAGTACATGATCCACTTCTGAAAGTGGTTGTTCATCATCTGATGAATCTTCTCCTGAATGAGTGCTAGAAGTATCTATTGCCATTAGGAAAACTTCATTTTCCTTTGCTTCCTCCTCATCTTCATCACTGGAGATAGAGGATGAGGAATCCTCTTCAGTATCACTCTAGGTTTCTGCTACAAAGCCTTTCTCTTTCCTCTTATGCTTGCTTGAGGAAAGCTTACTGTATTTCTGTCTTCTAGAGTCCTTGTCCTTTCTTTTCTCCTTCTTCTGATTCTCTGGACACTCAGAGATGTAGTGTACAGGTTTCCTGCAACCAAAACAAACAACCTCTTTAGTTGGTGTTTTGTCATACCTGGGTTTATCTTCTTTTCTGGATGACTTCTTCCTGAAGTCTCTTTTTCCCATCTTGTAGAATCTCTTTGCGAAGAGACTCAAGAACTCTTCATTAACAGCAGGAGCTTCTGTTTCTTCTGTAGCATTAAAAGCAATGTTCTGTTCTTTCCTGACTGGAGTGGAGACCTTCTGCTCTGCCTCCCTAGTCTTTGTTAAGTGCTCAAAGGATTTGAGCTTTCCCAGAATTATTTCTGTGGAAATTTCTGAAATACTTCTGGCATCTTTGATAGGCCAGATCCTTGTGTCCCAAGAATTGGGAAAACACATCAAAATTTTATCATTGATCTCTGTCAGTGAAATGTCCTTGTACAATGTTCTTAGTTCACTGATGATGGCACTCAGTCTGCCATACATCTCTTCAACTGATTCATCATCTTCCTTTCTGAAGTTCTCATACTTGGTGATAAGAAGGAATCTTCTGTCTTTTCTTTCTTCTACTAAACCTACCACCATTTGTTTCAAATAATCCCAGATGGCCTTTGCTGATGTGCAGTCAGCAACCTTTTGGAAAATGTCATCTAACATAGTCTGGGACAGTATGTTCATGGCCTTGGCATCTGAAATTTTTGCTTTCTATTGAGCATTAGTCCAAGTTGGTGGTGGTACTGCATGAGTGTCAGTAGATGTAGAAGCAGCTTCAGTTAGTTGAGGGGGACCGGTCAAAATTGAGTTAAAAATATCTTCATCAATTGATTTCATGTAAAGTCTTATTCTTGCCTTACAGATACTGAACTTATTTAAGTTACAGACTAGAGGTCTGGTGCTTGCATAATCCTTGTTCTGTGCCATGTGATAAATGAAAAGCTAAGGCAAAGAAAATCTGAATAAGCAGGGATCTTGATTCAAGTGTTATCTTGTACAACCAAGGAACCAACAACCCTCTGAAACCAATTGAAAGGAGGGAGTTATTCAGATCTACTCTAGAGGGGGGGGGGGTGAATAGAGTGTTTTAAAAACCTTTGGTTGTTTTAAACTATTCTATCAGAGTACAAAAAAGGGGTTCCAATAAATATATAAGCAGAAGAAAACTAGTGAACAATTCTAAAGTATCATAGGAACTAGGAAGTGCAATAAGAAAAGGTACAACCAGATGACACAAGAAATTATAGTGGTTCCCAAAATCTGGGTACTTCCACTCTTCTACCACCCTGGTAGGAATAACTCTCAGGTTTTTGATCAGGTGATTGCCACCAAAGAATATCTATTTCAAGGGAGATATTGCAACCCTTCTAGCATTTGATCAGGTGACGGAAAACCAACTTGAAGTATTTTGATCAGGAGACCTCACAACCAGGAATCTCTTTTGACGGGAGTAAAAACCCCTTTACATAGAGGGGGGAAGGAAAAAAGTTGTGGTGTCTTCTCTTTTCTCAAGCAAACGAGAGAAGACTTGAGAGTGATCCTCATGGAGTCAAGGCTTGTCCTGTGATTAGAATGCTTCAGGAGATCAGAGCCTTGTACAGGGTATAGGACTTGAATTCCAAAAAGTTGAGACTGATTGATGATGATTGTCTTCACAAGCTTCCTGAATGAACTCTTGTTTTTGGAACTTAGAGGTGTTCTTCTTCTTTTTCTTATAGAGTTGTGATTGATTTCAAATGTCTGTAGACTGCATTAAGAAAAAAGAGAGACCAGTGAATAATAATTCTCCGAGTCTTTTATTCTCTGAGTAATTCCAAATTAAATTGGAAATCTTCCACATTGATTGCCTGCTGGAATCACGGGAACTTGTGCGACAACTAAAAGAGAATTAACTCATTTCCTTAACTGTCCCGAGAAAAGCTGTATAATAACTCTGTGAAAACCAGCAATTAATGCTTGCCAAGGAACGACTATATTCAGAGAATATATGCATTAATCACTCAGAGTCATATAAGCAATAGAATAAACAGTCAATAAGGAAAATCATAACTACGGGGAATAAAATGTTGATCTGGCAGAGATCGTCGACCTGGTCCTGAGATCGTCAAACTCAAACATCTTCTATCATCGAGTTGAGTCCTGTGATTGTTGACCAGAAAAACTACTTTCCAAACTGGGCTTCAAGATCATCGAACTAAGATGATTGATCGTCGATCTCAATCCTGAAAGAAGATCAGAGATCGTCGACCTGAGTTCAACAATCGTCGATCTCAGCATTTAGGGATTTAACTCTAAGATCGTCGAGCGCAGAACGAAGATCGTCGAGCTATCTTCAGAGATCGTTGAATGACTTTTTACTTAGAAAAATTTCTACCTTGATCACTCTCTGCTGTCTTCTAAGTCTCTGAAGTCTTGGTCTTGTCTCACTGAGTTGTTGATCTAAAAGAAACCTAAGACACTAGACTAGACCCTGACTATACAATGTGGGTCTGACTAAGCCTAGATTAGTGAACCTAGCCCAAATCCAAACTAGGGATCCAACAAATATTATTGGTGCTGCCCTTACACAAACCCTCTCTCAAGGTTACTCTTGTATTTACATTTCTAACCTTTAGTTTCACCTAGCGATTTAGAGTTAATCTTGGACTTCCTGAGGTCTATCCAGTGAAGGGCTTGCAGCGGTACTACGAACTATGATGGGATGAACCCCATCATTCCCTTTCTCAAGATTCTTAGTAAAGTTATGCTACCCTTATTAAACCCATTTCCCTAAGCAAGATTGACTGCTGAATCCTTATTTCATAAAAATTGTTAACTGCAGAACATGTGAACACGTTTGAGTGTATGAAATGGAAATCATCATAATACTTTGCCAAAAGCCCTAAGATTATTTACAAGGGTCTATCATGACATATTTGACATAAATCTAGAGATTCCTAATTTTCCTAAATTAATCAGCCATAAATATAATTTTCCTAAATTAATGCCACTAGTGATTTTTAACATGAAGTGTCACTTTCTTTTATCAAATCAACATGATTAAATTACCCTAATATCATATTTAAGAAACTTGAGTTGGAGCCATGCGAACTTGTACAATTATTTGGTTATATTGGAACGCTTGTTTTGATTTGTGGTAGGTTCACTCTTAGGATGTTTTTGACCCCCTTGTATAGCCAGGTCTTTGTCTAAGTCTTAGTTAGGTCCCTTTTAGGTCAGTTTTGGGCAGACCAGCATTGCAATGGACTCATACTTAGATTCAGAAAAATGTTGTGGACTATCTATATTAGTTCGAATATAATCGAACTCAGCTCGACGATCGTCGATCTCTCATCGACGATCTCAGAGTCTTCTACTATGAACTGAGCTCGACGATCTACGAGCTCAGGTCGATGATCTCTTGTTTCTCTGCAGTAATCTCAGTTCTATGATAGTTGTTCTCTGGTCAACAATCTCTTAACTCAGTTCGACGATCTCGGAATGGAGCTCTACGATTTTATACTGCTTTCAGTTATCAGTTTCTCAGAACGGTCAGAGTTATTTATGTTGATTATGATAAAGTATTTTAAGGCAAATATATTCTGATAATTAATGCTCATATTCTCAAGGCTGATAGCCGTATTTCATGAAGCCTTAATTATGGTATTCAAAGAATATTTTATCAAGACAATTATGGAAATGCATTTATGATTGCCAACCAATCTAGCCGTTTGGGATCCTCAATTCTTATAGTGAATTATGTTTTTTCCTAGGAATTCAAATTGAGGCCGTTTTCTTCATTCTGACAGAACATATACCTCAAAAAAACAAAAAGAGATATAGATAGTAATCAATTAGCAGTAAAAAAAAAATTTTTTTGCTCTCAAGGGATCTTGCATGTTTTGTTGAAAAGAGGAAGAAGAAGAACTTTTCTCAACAACAACTCTATCTAGTCTTCTTCTCTCTTCAGTCTTCAAAGATTTACAGAGAGCCAAAAATCAATAACAGTTAACAGATTTAAAAAGGCTTTACAACATTTTTTGAAGACCTACACCCAGGGCCAAGTTTCATCTTCCTGAATCCATACAATATCTCAGGGGGAGCTTGGACATTCTACTTCAATCCATATAATCTTCACACTTGATTGAGAAAGAGAAGATTTCCATAAACCTTTTTCTTTTACCTCCATCTGTACAGGGTTATCTCTCCCTTCAAAAGTGAACTCTTTGGTGATAGGTCACCTGATCAAAAACCTATTAGATTTTGAGCTCCTAATCAAAAGCATAAAGGGTCTCTAGATCTACCTACATCAGATCTTGTGGTGATAGGGCACCTGATCAAAAACCTAAGTGGATTCCTACCTGGGTGGTAGAAGAGTGGATGTACCCAAATTTGGGGAACCACTATAAATTTTCTTGTGTCGTCTGGTTGCTTTGTGATATCTTTGTGTGTTGTGTTGCTGTGGTAGTCTAGCTTATCTTATCACTCTAGTTAAATTTTTTCAGTAATTTAATTCCACAATAAATCTAAACAATTTTTTAAATACTATATTCACCCCCCCCCCCATCTAGAGTAAAACTTATCTATCCCTCTCTTTCAATTGGTATCAGAGGGTGTGTTTCTTGAAGGTTGTACAGGCTAACACCTGAACCTAAGATCTCTAATAGATATCTCTTTACTCTATTTATTTTTGTTATACCATGACACAGTATAAGGACTTTGCAAGCACCAGACCTCCAGTTTGCAACTTGCAAATGTTTGGAATCTGGAAGGAAAGAATCAGACTTTATATGAATTCAATTGATGAAGACATTTATGCTTCTATCCTAACAGGAGTACCTCCACCACCAGCTGCCACTCCAAGTACTTCCACAAATATGACTGCAGTACCTCCTCCAAACTACAATGATGCATAGAAGAAAGCAAAGATTGTTGATGCAAAATCCATGAATATACTGGCACAAACAATGTCTGATGACATATTTCAAAAAGTAGCTGAATGTGAATCAGCTTAGGCCATATGGGATTCCTTAAACCAGATGGTTGCAGGATCAGCAGATGAAAGGAAGGACAGGAGAGCTCATCTCATCTCCCAGTATGAGAATTTTATAAAGGAAGAAACTGAGCAAGTTTCTGAGATGTATAACAGAGTCAGTATCATTGTTAATGAATTGAAACCCTTGACAAGGACATCTCAGTCATAGAAATAAATGACAAGATTCTCATGTGCTTCCCCAGCTCATGGGACTCTAGAATCTGGCCTATCAGAGAGATCAGAAGCACACATGAGATGACTACTGAATCAGTCTTGGGAAAGCTGAAATCCTATGAACAGCTGCTGAAGACAAGAGAAGCTGAGCAACAAAAGACTGCTACACCAACAAGGAAGGAGCAGAATATAGCTTTCAAAGCTTTAGAAGAATCAGAAACTTCTCCATCAAATAAAGAATTGATGAGTCTCTTTGCAAAGAGATTCTTCAAGATGGGGAGAAAAGAATTCAGAAGGAAATCATCAAGGAGTGATGATAAACCAAGGTATGATAATACCCCTTCTAAAGAGATTATTTGTTTTGGCTGCAGGAAAGCTGGACACATTCTTCCAGAATGTCCAGAAAATAAGCACAAGGAAAGGAGAAAGGATAAAGACTCCAAGAAGCACTCCAACAAACCATCCTCCTACAAACACAAAAAGAAGGAGAAAAGATTTGTTGTAGAAACATGGAGTGACACTAAAGAGTCATCTTCCTCCAGTTCTAGTGACGATGAAGAAGAAGCAAAGGCCAAAGAAATTTGCTTAATGGCCATTAATACTTCAGGAAATGTCTCAGAAGAAGAAGAATCTGAAGAATGTTCAGATTATGATCAGGTATTGGAATATTTTGACTTTACCTCTGAAGATTTTAAATCAAACTTTAAATTTATGTGTAGTGATCTGATTAGATCTGAGAAGGAAATCAAACTTCTCAGAGATAGACAATTTAACTATGATAGTTTAGTATCAGAAAACAACAAATTGAAAATGAAATATACATGTATAGTGAACAAATCATTTTTCTGAAAATGGAATTAAGTAAGGCAAAACAGCTAGAGGAATCACTAACTGGAAGAAGAAAACAACTAGAAGATATAACCAGCACACTTAATGCTAGACTTAATAAAAGTAAGTTATGATTAGGTGCGTCATATAGTGAACCACCAATTATTCAGAAAAACCATCTCTCACAACCTATAAAGTTTATTTCAAATAAAGGTAAGAAAAATACATAACAAATTAAAAAGGCTAATAAGGTTTTAAAACAAGTTGAGAAAAATAAAGAAAAACAAAAAACTAAGTCTCAACAAAAATCATCGAACCAAGATCAATGATCTCAGCATTATGCGTCGAACGACGATCGACGATCTCAGAACCCAGAGTTTGTACCTAAACACTCTGCAAATGGGGATCGACAATATCACTATGTATCATCGAACAGAGATCGATGATCGTGGATCCCAGATAATAGCTACTGTTACTCTGAGAACCCAGATCAACGATATCAATGCTGGTCGTCGAACGTAGCTCGACGATCTCAACCTAAATTGTCGAACTCAGAACAGGGTTATCAAAATTACAATTTCAATAGAAACAGAAAATTTAATAAGAACCCTAACTCTAAAACTTTCCATCCCTTAACTAACTGGATAATACCACCTAGGAGATTTCATCCCTTAGGCTATAAATGTCAACCTAAATACTCTTATATTTCAAGTTTTAAGTATGAAAAGAAGACAGGACCCAAGGTTACCTGCATCCAAAATATATAAGCTGTTATTTTGCAGTTGAAGATCTATCCTACCATACAGGATAAATGGTATCTGGACAGTGGGTGCTCCAAGCACATGATAGGAAACAAGGCTAACCTAAATAACTACAAGGTAAAGCTGGGTACAAATGTTATATTTGGAGACTCAAGCTTTGGTCAGACAGAAGGCTATAGAGAATTCACACTTGGAGCTGTCATATTCAGGAAAGTGGCATACGTAAGTGGCCTGAAACATAACTTGATATCCATAGGTCAGCTATGTGATGCAGGTTATGAGGTATGTTTTACTGAATCAAAATGCAACATTTCTTTATATAACAACATTATGTTATCAGGCATTAGATTAGGCAATATCTATTTAGTTGATTTTATTTCTGCTTGTTCAGAAATTTGTTTGTTTAACTAGGTTAGCAATAATAATATATTATGGCATAAAAGGCTAGGACATGTAAATCTTAGAAACATTGTTAGGTTATCTAGGGACAACCTTGTTAGAGGATTGCCCTCTTGCCCCTACAAGAAGGAAAGCCTTTGTAAGGCTTGTCAAGAAGGCAAGCAAACTAAAAATAGCTTTAAATAAGTTAATAAGAGTGATTCACCTAGGATTTTGTATCTGCTTCGTTTGGACCTTTTTGGAACAATTGTTGTACAAAGCCTGGGAGGGAAGTTCTATACTTTAGTTATTATAGATGACTTATCTAGGTTCTCTTGGGTTTTCTTCTTGAGAAACAAGTCTGATAACTTCAAGGTACTTACAGACTTTCTAAAATGAATAAAGATTGAGTACTCTACTCAAGTTGCATTGATTAGAAGTGATCATGGCACTGAGTTTCAATCTCTTCCTATGCAAGAATTTTGTGAGAAGGAAGGTATCAAGCACTGTTTCTCTGCTCCCAGAACTCCTCAACAAAATGGGGTAGTTGTAAGGAAAAACAGAACACTCATTGAAGCTGCAGGCACATTGCTTGCTGATGCTCACATGCCTCTATCCTATTGGGCAGAAGCTGTAAGCACAACAAATTATGTCCTGAATAGAAGTTTGATACACAAACTTAAGGGCAAGACTCACTATGAATTACTCAAAGGGAAGAAACCTAAAATAGATTACTTTAAAACTTTTGGTTGTATTTGTTTTATTCATAATAACAACAAAGATTATCTTAGAAAGTTTGAAGCCAAAGCTACAATGGGAATCTTTCTAGGATATTCCCAAGTTAGCAAGGCATATAGGGTTTTCAATAAATCATCTTTAAAAATTGAAGAATCTGTTCATGTTACTTTTGATGAAGCTAATATGTTTTATAAGGAGAAGGAAGCTTCTACCAGTAATTATTTGCAGGTACCTAATATATGTGAGAAATTGGATGAATTAAATCTCACCCAAAAGGTGATATCTCATCCCTCTCCACAGATTGATGAAGATAATGAAGAAGAATCTCTGGAAATTGCTAAAGTCTCTCCAACAAAAAAATTAATTCCACAAGAGGAATTAGTTTATGATGCTGCTGTTGTTGAACAAACTCCACCTCCTGACCCTGTTTTACTTAGAGATCATCCCATATCTCAAGTGATAGGAGACATGTCAGTGGGTGTGCAAACAAGGCATCAACTTAATGAAGATGTGATGCATGCCTGTTTCTTATCTCAAAGTGAGCCCTCATCCATTAAAGATGCAGAGCAAGATCCACACTAGATTATTGCAATGCAAGAGGAGCTAAATTAGTTTGAAAGATGCAAAGTTTGGAATTTGGTTCCTAGACCCAAAGGACAGCTAGTAATTAGAACTAAATGTGTTTTCAGAAATAAATTGGATGCTCAAGGCATAGTTGTCAGAAACAAAGTAAGACTAGTGGCACAAGGCTACAGGAAAGAAGAAGGTATTGACAATGATCAGACCTTTGCAACTGTTGCAAGGCTTGAAGCTATTAGAATTTTCTTGGCTTATGCTGCTCACAAGAAATTCAAGGTATATCAAATGGATGTCAAAAGTTCTTTTCTCAATGGGGAACTTAAGGAAGAAGTATATGTGGAACAGCCACCATGTTTTATCTCTTCAACTCACCCCTCTTATGTTTTCAAATTGCATAAGGCTCTCTTTGGTCTAAAGCAAGCTCTAAGAGCTTGGTATGAAACCCTAGCTAGCTTTCTTTTAGAGCATAAATTTTTAAGAGGCACTGTAGATAGGACTTTATTTGTTAGACATCATCATGATAGGATTCTGTTAGTTCAAGTATATGTTGATGATATTATATTTGGATCTACTGATTCTAAACTTTGCAAAAGGTTTTCTGACCTTATGCACTCCAAGTTTGAAATGAGTAGCATGGGTGAACTCTCTTACTTTCTTGGTCTTCAAGTAAAGCAAGCTCCTAATGGCATCTTCATATCCCAGTCCAAATATGCTAAGGAATTAGTAAAAAGGTTTGGGATGGCTGATGCCTCAGCAATGAAGACACCCATAGCTTCTAATGCAGTAATTGATTCTGATGAAAAGGGTAAACCTATTGATCAGAAAAATTTTAGGGCCATTGTTGGGTCCCTACATTATCTTACTACAAGTAGACCTGATATAATGTTTGCAACATGTCTTTATGCTAAATTTCAAGTCAACCCTAAAGAATCTCATTTAATTCTCCTCAAGAGAATTTTAAGATATTTAAAGGGTTGTCCTAATCTAGGACTTTGGTATCCCACATAGTCAGAATTTGAATTAACTGGATATTCTGATGCTGACTATGTTAGATGTAGAGTTGATAAAAAAAGCACTTCAGGAACTTGTCAATTCCTGGGTGATAGATTAGTATCCTGGTTTTGCAAGAAAGAATCATCTGTGTCTACATCAACTGTAGAAGCTAAATATATTGTAGCTGGGAGTTGTTGTTCATAAATCTTGTGGATTCAAAATAAGCTACTGGATTATGAGTACTCTCTCAAAAATTCCACCATATTTTGTGACAGTACCAGTGCCATATCAATTGCACAAAATCCAGTCATGCATTCTAGGACCAAGCATATAGAAATAAGACATCATTTTATTAGAGATTGTGTTGACAAAAACAAGATTAACCTCAAGTTTATCTCCACTGATTTTCAAAGAGGAGATAATTTTACCAAGCCTCTGGATGTGCAAAAACATCTATTCTTTTTGAATCAGCTTGGAATGATAAATGGCATGGATTAAACTTGACTTTTGTCTTTGTGAAGATGTGGTCAACGATCTTCGAACGGAGATCGACGATCTTCGAACTCATCTTGAGCTCAATCGTCGACCTGAGATTGACGACATCTCTGTGTGAAGACAAAAATCGTCGACCGGAGATCGACGACTTTGTTTCAGTAAAATCAATCATCGACCTAAGTTCGACTATAGATTTTTCGACCGAGATCAGATACCAATGATATTATTTGTTTACAAATTAAATCTTTGACCTAAGATCGACGTTTTTGTTTTTATCGTCGGACAGAGATTGTCTCTTCATATTCCAGAAAAACCTTTATGTAGGTTTCTCTTAGATCTCTGTCCCGCACTTTCATTTTCTCTTTGCTCTTGATATCTCTTTCTCTCTTGAGTCTACAGGTTTTCAATGGCGATTTCTACAGTAGTTCTCGCAGCGATGAAGTTCGACACAGGATTCGACGTCGACTTCAACTCGTTCAGTCATTGTGATCCCGTTTTTCAGGAAATGTTACAGTTGTGCGATGATCGGGTCTTGAAGATGTTCATGAATACAAGGATAAAACTATCTACTGCTGAAATAAAAGAATGGGTTTACACTTCCTCTATAACTGACTCTTCAATGATCGGTTTCGTCTCAGAACAGCAGGTGACCCTTAACCCTGCAACTCTTACAGATATTTTTGAGTTAAAGAATGGAATAGATGACCTGGAACAGGACAGTTCAGTGTATAGCAGGATGCTATTGGAGATGGGTCATGTCGAGGGCATCCTATCTAAGTTATTAAAGAAAAATCTATCCATAGGTTTTAAGTTCCTTGCGGATATCGTGGGAAAGGTTCTGTTGGGCAAGCATTCGGCCCATGAAAACATCAACAGGCAACAGTTTGTCCTCATGTCTGCTCTGGTTAATAAGAATGCCATAGATTGGGCCAGATTATTCTTCGATTTGATTAAGAGGAAGAACAACAAGAAGGAAGTCTGCTTAGGAAGGATTCTGGGAATCTTCCTTCAGAAAACTGCCCCAAAGCTATTGGTTTCTACAACCATAGCTATTAATGCAAGCAAGAGGTTGGATTCCACTCTATTCGGGAAGTAGGAGAGGACGATTCAAAAGCCCTCTAGGGCTGGAACCTCCTCCCATATATCTGAGGACACAAGGGCTGTCACAGCCACTCCTCAACCTAATGAAGAAGTTCCTTCTCTTCCTCCTCCTCCTCCATCTTCCCCATTCATCTCCAGTTCCTCTCAACCTACCTCTGTTATTCCAACTCCTCCTTCATCCCTAGTAATTATTTCTTCCCCTACTCAATTACCATCTTCCCTTCACCCTATTGAACCTCAACTCCACACCGTGTTATTTCCAAATTTTGACCTCCTATCCCCTCTATCATCTCCTTCTCACCACAATGATTCACCCATCCACACAGAAGCCACTGCACAAAATTCTCCTATTCATTCCTCCAGAAACTCTCCTT
The DNA here is from genome assembly GCA_039513925.1 of Platanthera zijinensis. Classification (NCBI taxonomy): domain Eukaryota; kingdom Viridiplantae; phylum Streptophyta; class Magnoliopsida; order Asparagales; family Orchidaceae; genus Platanthera; species Platanthera zijinensis. The sequence continues at coordinate 99,666,108 of CM077095.1, read as the reverse complement.
TTCAGGATGAAGTCATGCCTGATTTCACTCCTCCTCCCTCTAAAAATTCTGTCTCAACTCAGACCCCAGCTGAGTTTCTTCAAATTGATCAAACCCTCATCTCTCATCTTCTGGATCTCCTCACTCCTACTCTAAAATCCTTGAGAGCAAATGCTATTTCACCTCTTGCTCAATCTCTCTCATCTCTTTCTGCCTCTCTATCTACTTCATTTTGTTCTACCTCTGTCCCTTCTTCATCTAGGGGCCTGGTTCCAGTTTTCACTGAAACCAGGCAGGGGGAGATGTCCAATGAAGATGCTGTAGGTTCAGTCTCAGCAGAACTTCAGGCTTAGCCTCCTACAGTAGTGCAGGAATAAGAAGTGTTTTAGAAATTCTGTGCAGACATAGTTCTTTATTCAGATTTGCTGATGTCAGGTGAGGACACTAATGTGTCAATTCCTGAGATTTCCAGTGGTTACTGTTTTATTAATCCCTCCATTAATTTACAAATTATTTTACATTCTTTCTCTTTGTTCAAAGCAGTTTGGAATTCAGTTGAGATAACTTCTTCCAAGTCCATGGTCTGTTATACTAGACCCATGAGTTCTTCAATTGTGAAACAACTTCTATAGATTCAATTAGCTCCCGTTTGTACAATTATTCCATCAGTTACAATGTGTACAGATTTTTCATCTCCCATGGATGTTGAGCCCTTGCTTATGTTAGAGGAAAAGAATGAGTTTGATGCTATCTCAATTGCTAATGAACTACTTGATCTAGTGGCCTTAGAAAATCTGGCCTTAGCCCTAGAAACAAGTTTAGTAAATCTCTGTGAGCCTTATAGTACAATTCCCTCTCTGGATGATTTTATTGCTATTGATATTCAGGAAGAAGCCCAAGAAAAGGCTGCTAAAAATATTGATGATAAACAGATGAAGTAAATAGATGATTTGTATGATAATCCTCCAGGCTCTTCTGATGATGATGATGATGATGATGACTCAGAAGATGGTAATTCTAAGAAAAAGAAAGTTTCAAGGAAAAGAAAAGATGCTCCCTAGGCTACTCCCAAGCCAAGAAATAAAAATGATACCCCTTATTATATCTTGAAAGGGATTACTCCATACCCTGCTATGGATAGCTGGATGTGGTTATCCAAAAATGAACAGAAAGCCAGGAACAAGAGCAAGAGATATTCTCCTCCTCCTCAGAAATTCAGAAGAGGTCCTCCTCCTCCTCCTGCTGCTGGTGCTTCAGGTGCTATCTCTCAAGCTTCTGGTGCATCTTCCTAGCCTTCCTCTTACTCAAGATCATACTAAAGGCAGGATAGATCTTCCAGAACTCATTCCCAAGGAGGTAGCCAATAGCATAGAAGTCAGAGTTCTTCAGAACAAGTAAAAGAAGTGATTTATCAGAATCCCTCATCTCCTCCTCATCAACAAGTTTCTTCAAAGGATCAAAAGACAACTGCTTATCAAGTGAGAAGACATGATGAAACCCATAAACACAAAAGAAAGTACAGTGAGGCTGCTCCTCCAAGATCTCTCTATTCTCAAAGTGATAAACAGCACAGCTCAACATGTTTTCAAGCTCAATCCATTCAGTTCAAAGCAGTTACAATGTTGCCTCCTCAAGAAGATCAGCCACTTGTTGAACAAGAACTTGATCCAAACTTTAGGATGGCCAGGCTTTAGGAACTGATTGGTCTCTCTCAGATCAGAAAAGCTGTAGAAGATGGAGAAGATCCATCTAAATTCTCTACTATGTCTTTCTATAGAGAAAAAGAGCTAGATAAACTTCAAGTGAGCAAGAAAGTCTTTAATCCAGCTGAATATATGGCATTGCATCCTGAAGCAATTGTTCCCAGGACCACACTCAGACATCTCTTGGTGGACAAGACTTGATGATATTTAAGAAGAATGTACCAGACCCAAGCAGGAAGATAATCTTCTCTAAACCCTCATCTGATTCTCAATCTGATAGATTTTAGTTTGTACTCTTTATCTATTGCTTAACTGATTATGTACAATGCACTGCTATAACATATCTGCTGATGTTATTTCATCCCTTCAAATATTTATGGTCTTTGTATTTTATTTCTTTTCAGTTTTGTTTTTGAGTGACCTCACACAAATAGGGGGAGATTGTTGGAACCCTTATTTTGATTTGTGCTAGGTTCACTCTTAGGATGTTTTTGACCCCCTTATATAGCCAGGGTCTTTGTCTAAGTCTTAGCTAGGTCCCTTTTAGGTCAGTTTTGGGCAGACCAACATTGCAGTGGACTCAGACTTAGATTCAAAAAAATGTTATGGACTATCTATATTAGTTCGACTATAGTCGAACTCAGCTCGAGGATCGTCGATCTCCCATCGACGATCTCAGAGTCTTCTACTCTGAACTGAGCTCGACGATCTACGAGCTCAGGTCGACGATCTCTTGTTTCTCAGCAGTAATCTCAGTTCTATGATAGCTGTTCTCTGGTCGACGATCTCTTAACTCAGTTCGACGATATCTGAACGGAGCTCTACGATTTTATACTGCTTTTAGTTATCAGTTTCTCAGAACGGTCAGAGTTATTTATGTTGATTATGATAAAGTATTTTAAGGCAAATATATTCTGATAATTAATGTTGATATTCTCAAGGCTGATAGCTGTATTTCATGAAGCATTAATTATGGTATTCACAAAATATTTTATCAAGACAATTATGGAAATGCATTAATGATTGCTAGCCAATCTAGCCGTTTGGGCTTCTCAATTCTTGCAGAGAATTATGTTTTGTCTTGGGAATTCAAATTGAGGCCGTTTTCTTCATTCTGACAGAACATATATCTCAGAAAAACAAAAAGAGATATAGAAAGTAATCAATTAGCAGTTAAAAAAGATTTTTTTTTTCTCTCAAGGGATCTTGCATGTTTTGCTAAAAAGAGGAAGAAGAAGAACTTTTCTCAACAACAACTCTCTCCAGTCTTCTTCTCTCTTCAGTCTTCAAAGATTTACAGAGAGCCAAAAATCAATAATAGTTCACAGATTTAAAAAGACTTTACAACATTTTTTGAAGACCTACACCCAGGGCCAAGTTTCATCTTCCCGAATCCATACAATATCTCAAGGAAAGCTTGGACATTCTACTTCAATCCAAATAATCTTCTAACTTGATTGAGAAAGAGAAGATTTCCATAAACCTTTTTCTTTTACCTCCATCTGTACAGGGTTATCTCTCCCTTCAAAAGTGAACTCTTTGGTGATAGGGCACCTGATAAAAAACCTATTAGATTTTGAGCTCCTAATCAAAAGCTCAAAGGGTCTCTAGATCTACCTATAACAGATCTTGTGGTGATAGGGCACCTGATCAAAAACCTAAGTGGATTCCTAACTGGGTGGTAGAAGAGTAGTTGTACCCAGATTTGGGGAACCACTATAAATTTTTCTTATGTCATCTGCTTGCTTTGTGATTTCTGTGTGCTGTATTGTTGTGGTAGACTAGCTTATCTTATCTCTCTAGTTATATTTTTTCAGTATTTTAATTCCGCAATAAATCTAAACAATTTTTTTAAATACTCTATTCACCCTCCTCTAGAGTAAAACCTATCTATCCCTCTCTTTCAGGTTACTTCAGGCCACTAGTGTTAGAGCATGCGTTACACATCCTTTGTTTGAGATAATAAATTTCACTATGCATTTGATCTTGTTTATTTAAAATGTGCATGAAAAATAGGTATGATTTCTCTATATGTATGATGCGGAGAAAAGAAGAAAAGCTTTGAAGTTAGAGATATCGTGGGCGATATAATATAATTGTGGCGATAGATTGGATGATGACAGACTAATGATATATTGGGATCATACTGAGGGTAGGTGAATTCTATGACTTGTCGGCACTAACGCGGGGGATATCAATATCACTAGGCGATATGGACTCGATCTTTCATTACCCGCAAGATTAGTCGATATCGTTGGATGATTTCAATATTATAGGGTGATAGTACAACAATTGGCCACAATTGTCCACAATCACTACTTAACTACCATGATCACCTCTACATGGGCCACGTGTCAGCACAATATACTTTCGCCATGAGATATTGATATCACCTGCAATTAAGCCGAAGTCTATTTAAAGTTGAGATTTTATTTTCCAAGGTTACACCTCCTAAAGCTTCAACTATTACATTCTCTGAGAGCCTTAATCCCTGAATTCAGAGCACACCCAACTCCATCCTTGAAGACTAAGAGTGAAAAGGAGATCTTCGTATGTTTTAACTCTGATGATGTTCTTGGCAAATCTTCATCTCCTTCAAAGCTCTACATTATAGGGATTCTTTAATTTCTGTTTTTATTATTTTATCTCATATTCATTTGTAATGGTAGAGAATTATCCGTTTTGCGTGTGGCAACTAGGCCTTGTGTGGTTTATGGGGTAATTTGTCGCCTTGTGTGCATAAACTAGATCAAGGTGTAGATTTAGGGGAAGACTAGATGTTGTATATAGGGAATTATAGGCTATAGCCGGCCGGTCCTTGGGCGAAGGACCGATGTAGAAAAAAAAATTATTTTATTCTTGTAAACCTTAATTTCAAGCTCTATTGAAATCATTGTTATTTGTATTTATCTCTGAAAAATTAAATCAGTTGTTCATCTCTTCAAAATTTCTAAAAAACAATTTGTTATATTTAGTATTGTTAATTGCTATCACCTAGTGATATTACTGTCGCCAGCGACAACATTTGAAACTAAGTTTTCTTGAATCAGAAATTATCTTTAAAAATTGATAAGTGTTTCATACATCTATAAAAGCCCTTATTAACTCCCCTCCCCATCTATGGGTATCATAAGATCCAACATTGGGTATCAAAGGAAGGTTTATTCAAAAATAGTTTCATAACTGGGAATAATGGTGCACCATGATTACGTATTCACTGGCACCGATTACAACTACTAGAAAACTAGAATAATTTGTTTCTTAATTGCATTAGATATAGATGTCTGGAATATGTGGTATAACAAAGTATTCTATGTCTAGAATTAGTTGAAGAAGTTACTATGGAAAAACCTAAAGACAAATGGGAAAGTTAAAATTAAAAAAAATAATGCCAATCCATGAATGCTCTATTTTGTGCGCTAGATAGAACTAAATTTAATAATACTTTTGCTTGCGAGATTGCTTACAATATTTGAAATTTACTTGAAATTGCTCATGAAGGTACTTCACAGGTCAAAGATTCAAAGCTCTTTCAACTATAATTTTAGTACAAGAATTTTTGGTTGGAGGCAGATGAAGATAGATTCGATGTAAACAAGGTTCACCAAGATCACCAATGACTCAAAGTTGCTTGGAAAGATTTTTTTGACTGTGACTTGTTGAGGAAAATCCTTAGGTTTCTCCCTCTAAAGTTTAATCCTAAGGTGACTGCCATCTCGTAGTAACACGACTTAAAGATGCTTCAAATTGAAAGACTCATTGGGAATCTCAAAACCCATGAGGTTGAACTTAAAATTCAATAATAATAGTACAACTTAGATCCAAAAAATAAGGTGTGGAATTAAAAAAAGAAAAACGATGACAATGATGTTGATGATGTTGACAAAGATTGGGAGAGCTTGTTCGTGGAAAATTTCATGAAGAAACTGGAAAGAAGAAACACGCTCCAAAAAATACTTCATCAAGAAAGGGGTTATCTTCAAAGGAGGAAAAGATAGTGATAATGATGAAGAGGAACAACCAATATAAGAGTGATATCATTGTAGAAAGATCAGACACAACAAGAGTAAGTGCCCAAAATATCATAAAAAGTAAAAAATAAAAGAAGCACAAGAGAAAAGGGAAGATGAAGTTCCTTAAGGCTGATACTTGGGATGATTCCTCCACTGAGGTAACTAGTGGATCAATTTTAGGAAATGAAGAGAGAGGTAGACATATGCTTGATAGGAAAGAGTAACATGTCGTCAGACGATGCTGCAGTGTCCAAAGTGATACTGAGCACCTGGTCCTTCTTATTATGATATATACTGAATTTTTACAAACTTGCAAATTTTTTGATAAAGGTGATAGACCTTTATTTACCTATATTTTAGTATAATATTTTATTATTAAATAATTAACTTTTATTATTTTATGTTAATTTTGGCCTAAAATGTCTTCTTTTATATTTTCAAGATTAACTGGGAGGCATATAACTATTTGTAGCAAACAAGCATGCTCAGGAGTCAAATATGAGCAATTTTGCAAAAAAAGGCTCAAAGTACACGCCCATGGTCATGGGCATAACATAGGCGCATGATATAGTGTCATGCCTAGGACCCATCCACTAGTTCAAAATGTGTCGACCATGTCAATTACAACTGCATGCATATGGTCATGAGAGTGACCATAGGGCAAGATATTCAGGTCATGTCCATGACCTGCTTCCAAGTCAATCTAGCAGTCACCCCTAGGATCCAACAAAGTCACACCTATGAATTTCAAGGGTCACGCCCGTGTACTTCCCCTAGATCAGCTGTTACTCGTCCTCCCGCCATGAGTTCCTGCTAGAAGCAGATTTAAGAGGTCACACCCCTATATCACGAGTGTGACCAAGCGGTGTGACATGCCCGTAATGCTCTGCATTAATTCCATATTGCTGCTCTCCTGCCTCCAGCCATTATGCCGATACATACCCAAGGTCATGTGCATGACCTGGTGGTGTGTCACCTAAAATTATAGCTATTTAAAGCGAGCTGATCCAGATCTTGTGGAGTCCAATTCCAACCACCTTTGGCCATTTTTAGCTTCATTTCTAGTGCTTTTCTTTATTTTTTATGTATTATAATTTTCTATTCTTTGTTTGATTTTCTCTTTCATGCAATTTGTAATTTTTCCTTCTTAGTTGATAAAATTATCTCTTTCTTTTCTCTAACTATCGTTGTTCTTTCAAATCATGTATAGCTAAATTATTTTAGCATTTTATTAGATGATGTCTTTTGAAAATATGATTTTCTATTTATTTCTTGGAAGCTTTGAATATGAACTTATGATTTATTCTTGATTAATCTAGATCTCATATGTATATGCGTGATTTTTTTGTTTTCGTATTCTAGTTAGCTAAGAGGTTCGTGCATATGAATCAATCCCTTAAGAATAAAAGTAGTTGATCGCAACCCTCAAGAGAGGATAACAAAACTCTTATGGATAGGATTAAAATCATATAGTGGGATTCACCTCTTTAAGCAAGACTTAGGTGATCTAATTTGTGAATGAGAGTTCGGTCGATCAACCTAAGCTTAGGTTAATACTTTCCTCAAGAGAGGAGTATTCATGTTTCGGGAATCTCCGCGGTCAAGTTCTCTTCTACAAGTTTTTGAGTTTTAATCGTGCTAATTATATTTTCCTTAAGATTGAATCATGATCAAGTGCTTTTGCATTCAATATTTCATTTATTTCCTTTTCCCAATCCCGAAAATTGTTATCAAATAGAATAATAATAATTTTCTCAATGTAGAAGTACTCAGTAGTCTCGAGGTTTAATATGACCTTGATTTTCATAAATCCTATACTACTTTCAGTAAGGTATGATTGCCCTTATCATTATAGCCTGGTTTCTAGCGCATCAAAAGGTTAAAAGATATTGATCATCTAAAATCTGAAAATAAATTTTTCTTAAAAGGAAATAAAAAAATTAATAATTGAAGTTAAGTTTTTGGGAAAGAGAAGATGACTTTCCAGGAGTGCAATCATTCTTTGGAAAGAGTGAAAGAATAATAAGAAGCAAAAATCCCTTGACATGATTTCAGGCAATCAATGTCATTAAAGTGCAAAAATCGGGGTTATGCTTCTGGAAAATATTTACCGATGATATCTCCTATCGCTGGCGATAACAATAATTCTAGAAAACATTAAATTAATAATAAAAATCATCAATTTTCTTTTGTTACGTTAACTTCCTGTAAGAGTTTACACAGAACACTAAAAAGGGTCTCAACCCCATTTATATCATGTGCCAAATGTTATATATTTGGACACACCACAGACTCATGTAGGAAGAAAGATAAAAGCGTAATGAAATAAATCTAGGTGCCTAAGGTTTCCTCCTATATTGTGGGATGAACTTCTTGGGTAGCCAGATATTTACTCTCATCTCTCTTTTAGGTATGTTGGCAGGCTATGGACAAAAAGACGTGTGGTATCTGGACTCGTGCTATTCCATATATATGATGGGCAACAATAAAAGTTCATTAGCCTCGTAATGAAAAATGGAGGGATGGTGACTTTTGGAGATAACGACGAAGGAAGGATAATGGGCATCGATGAAGTAGGTAACAAATCATTTTCTATTTCAAATGTTCTGTTTGTAGAAGGGCTAAAACATATTTTAATTTCAATAAGTCAATTATGTGATAAAGGTTAAATGTATTTTTTGAATCTTCTACAAATCTTTGTAAAATTATATATTCTAAGACAAATGATATCATTCTCACTGCACCCAGAATACATAATGTTTATATGATTGCTTATCATGATCTTTCACATTCTTCATTAAAATGCTTTATTTCTAAAAATGTACAAATAGAATTATGGCATAGGTTTCTTGGTCACTCGAGAGTCAAGCTAATTTTAAAATTAACAAAAGATAAATTGATTAAAAGTTTACCGATATTAAATGAAAATTTATCTTCTCTTTGCACACCTTGACAAAAAGACTTTTTTTGGAAAATTTCTTTTTAAAACAAAAATATTATCACCATTATTAGACATCTTCAGTTGTTATATATGGAATTATTTGGACCGGTTATCACGCCAAGTTTAGGAGGTAGAAAATATACTTTTGTATTACTAGATTATTTTTTTAGATTTTACTGGACGATATTTTTATCCTTCAAATCTGATGCATTTTTTGAACATACTAAATTGCATTGATATACAAAATTAATTTGATTTAAAAATAAAATGCATATGTTTGGATCGTGGATGTGAATTTAAAAATGATAATTTTTTACTTTATGCAATGATGTAGGAATTAAACATAAATTTTCTGCTCCACGCACCCCACAACAAAATAGTGTAATGAAGTGGAAAAATAAAACCCTTCAAGAGCTAGCGCACACTATACTCTCTGAATATGGGTTACCAAGATCATTTTGGGCCAAAGAAATAAATACTTCTTGTTATGTTATTAATCGTGTTATGCTTCACCCATTCCTAAAAGTAACACCTTATGAGTTATACATCCAAAAAACCTACTGTATCTTATTTTTGAGTTTTTTGTTGTAACTATTTTATTTTAAACACTAAAGATACTTTAGGAAATTCTATGAAACATGTGATGTGGGAATTTTCATTGGTTACTCTCGAACTAGCAAAGTTTATAGAATTTATAATAAAAGGACTAAAATAGTTGAAGAATCTATTCATGTTAGATTTGATGAGTTTGTTCCTTATGTAGATAATAATTCTACAGGAAATGAAAATGAACTCCTTCCCCCCTTTGGAGAATAAAGATGACAACTGCTTGGAGAAATGATGAAGAAAGAGTGGAGAAAGAGAAAGAAACATATACTATTGCAAAGATGAGTAAAAAAAATCTACAAAGGATCATCCAAGGGAACTTATTATTAGAGAACCATCAAAAGGGTTTAGTACTCATTCTTCTTTACACTATTTATTTTCAAACCATTGCTTTATATCTGAAATCGAACCAAACAATGTTTTAACCACTTTAAATGATGAAATTTTGTTTTTCATTATGAATGAAGAACTTAATCATTTGGAAGAAATATTGTTTGGAAACTAGTCGAGAGGCCATCTAATCATCTAGTTGTATGTGTTAAATGAATTTTTTAAAATAGATTTTATAGTGACTCTAGGATATAAAGAATAAAGCTTGACTAGTTGCACAAGGATATGCTCAAATTGAGGGGCTAGATTTGATGAAACTTTTGCACTTATTTCTCGCTTAAATTCTATTAGAATTTCTTTGAATTTGTTAGTTTTAAAAGATATAAATTATTTTAAATGGATATTAAAATGCATTTTTAAATGGGTTTATAAAATAAGAGGTATATGTTAAACAACCCCCTAGTTTTTATAATGAAAAATTTACTAATCTTATGTATAAGCTAGAAAAAGGTGGTTTTGGTTTGAAACAAGCACTGCGTGCTTGGTATGAAAGATCAACTTTATTTTTATTAAATCACAGTTATAAAATGGGAAGTGCGGATTATACACTCTTCATTAAGCATGTTAATAATGATTTGATTATTTTGCAAATTTATGTAGACGATACTATTTTTGGAGCCACTAATGAAGAGTTGTGTAAAGAAGTAATTTTAGTGATGAAAAATAAATTTGGAATGTGCTTGGTAGAAGAACTTGTATTGTTTTTAGGATTTCAAATCACACAAAAATATGATAGTATTTTTATTTTCTAATCTAAATATATTCATGATATACTTAAAAGATTTGGATTTAAAATCTAAACAAAGTTAATACTCCTATGAGTGCATCACTAAAGCTTGGAAAAGATGAAGCTGGTATTTCTAATAATCAATCATTATATAGGGGAATGATATGATCATTATTATATTTGATTGTGTCTAGACTTGATATTATGTTTGTCATTTGTTTATGTGCTAGATTTCAAGCGAACACCAAAGAATCACATTTAAAAGAGACTAAATGATTTTTTAGATATCTTATCAGTACTTCTAAATTAGGCTTATGGTATCCTCACAATAATTTTTTATTTTTTACGATTTTTTTATTCGGACAATGCTGGTTGTTCATTAGATCGTAAGAGCACTAGTGACACATTATTTCTTAGTCCATGCACTTGTATCATAGTCGAGTAGGAAACAAAGTTCTATTTTCCTCTCCACCACTGAGGTTGTATATATTATACAATGTAGTTGTTGTGCACAAGCCATATGAATGCCTTAAACATTAGATGATTTTGGAGTACATCAATAAAATATAGAATTAAAGTGTGATAACAAAAGTGGAATCGTCCTAACAAACAATCTCGCATATCATTCAAGATCTAAACACATAAATGTCCGATATCATTTTATTAGTGATCATATTAAAAAAGAACATGTAAAAATTATTTCATTAGAACTTACTCTCAACTTGCAGACATATTCACAAAACCACTCCCCGATGCATGATTTATAATGCTAAGATTAATATTAGGAGTTTTGGACATTTCAAGCTAAAATTTTTAAATTCATAAAAACAAATAGAATATTAAACACTACAAACAAAAACAATATAATAATTTCACACAAACATAAGCACATCATAATTGAAAGATAACTAATATTACCAGCGATATTAATATCGCCAGGAGATACGAACAATAGTCCAGAATTGATAAAAACACTTGTACAACATATATTTCAGAAGTCTCTACTTTCCCAATGCTCTTCTATTGATCCTCAATCAAACCTTCTCCTCTATCCCTTTGTCTTTGAGTGCATCGAATGGAGTGTCAAGGAGAATCCACCACTAGGTTGTCCCACTTATGTTCTTCTGCTAAAGTTAGCTTCTTGTTAGAACTTCTAATGAGGTATTTGAGCATTTTCTTTATTCTAGTCAATTGCTTTTGCACATCTACCTTATGATTTTTAAAGGTCTCTCATAAGTCCTTGTATGACTCACAAAGAGATCCTTCTCGTGGAAATGGAGGTCTTGTATAAGTGGAAGAAACTTTTTTGATTGGTGGAACTCATATTGAGTCAGAATTAAATATTGTAGGGAAATTATCATCTAGATAGAGATCCTGATCAATAATAGGATATTTACTATATAGGATACGCTGAATGATGCCTCCTAGTGGAAGTGTGTTGAGTTGCTTCCTCCTAGGGTCCTTTATCGCGTAGATATATTTGATGATAGATAGAATCAAATATGCTACATCAAACTCCTTATGCTCCAAAATATAATAATTTACTAACCTAATCTGAGCAAGAATTTTCTTTCTACCTTCAGACTTGAGCATAATCGTATGTATCAAGATAACCTGTTTCGTATATGCATCTGGAGTAAGTGCGGAAATACTTTGTGAAAGAAAAAGGGGATAGATATAATTGCGGAATGAAGATTATAGATATTAGAATAACCCTAGAGCCTAACACAAGTGTAGTGCACAAAATAAAGCCAACTATAATTACAGTTTCGGCTTGAGTCCTAATCATCAACTAGCAATCCTAGTTATCTCTAATCAAAGCCACAGTACAGAGAATAAATAAAGAAACCAGACGACACAAGATATTTTATAGTGGTTCCCCAAACAACTTGGGTACTTCCACTCTTCTACCAACAAGGTAGGAATCCACTCAGGTTTTTGATCAGGTGCCCTACCACCAACAAGATCTGCTTCAGGTAGATCTAGAAACCCTTTAGACTTTTGATCAAGTATCTAAAAACCAACACAGGTTTTTGATCAGGTGCCCTGCCATCAAGCTTTACTTTTGAAGGGAGTAAAAACCCTTTTACAGGAGGGGGAAAGAGAGAGGGAGTGTCTTCTCTATTGTTGACAATAGATTAGAGAAGCATATGAACTCTTCAGAACTTCTGACAGGAAGCTGTCTTGAAGTTCTGAAGGATAAAGCACGAAGAAGATTCTCGATCTGTAATGAATTGTTCTTCTTCAGCAGCTTCCTTCTTCTTCTTCTTCAAATAATCTCTGAGTGAAGATCTTCCTGGAAGCAGGAGAACTCAGGTAGAAGAAGAATGTAGAAGATATAATCTTTTCAGTCGGATATGAAAGTGCTGAGAGCAACAGTATTGCTGTAACTGATTCAAGCTGGCTCGCTGATTTTTTCTTCTTCTGCTGCAGCAAGTTCTTTCTTCAAAAGAACTCTTTAAATAAGAGCAGCATCAACGGCTCTATTCTGAGTTGAACTTTTGTCTTCATCCAGAATCAGCAACCTGGGCTGTAAATAACACAAGGCAAAATATATCTGCAGACATATATTCTATAAAGAATAAAGCTTCATAAGAAACTGCAATATTAAATCTGATAAATAATATAAGATAATGTCACATCAGATATAACTCTTTAAAGCCAGAGAGGACTTTTGAGTCCAACGGCTATAAAGGACAGGCTGGCAGAATAACGTAATAAATATATTTCAACTACAGGACAAACAACTTTGTCAGAAAGTAATTGACTTAAGCATAAAGAAGAAAGCAAGAATTGCTTTGAAAATGACAGCATTAAATCTATTAAATCTATTTTATAAAATATTCCAGATAATCAGGAATTAAATCAACGAAGAGAATGCATATAATATTAACTATACGCAGACAGCAAAGCGTCGAACGACCCACGGAGATCGTCGACCGAACCACAGAGATCGTCGACCTATCAGACAGATAGTCGAACGACTCAGATAGTCGAACTATACAGGCAGATAGTCGAGCTATCAGGAAGATAGTCGAACTGTCACACAAACAGTGGAGCTATCAAGGCGGAACAGATAGTTGACCTATCAGAATAGATAGTCGAGCTATCAAAGACAAACAGATAGTCGAACTATCAGACAGATAGTCGAACTACCAACAACAAACAGATAGTCGAACTATACACAGATAGTCGAGCTATCAACAATAAGGCAGACAGTTGAACTATCAGGACAGATAGTCGACCAACCAGATAGTTGAACTATCAAGATAGATAGTTGAACTACCACACCAGATAGTCGAACTACCAAGTAGTTGAACTATCAAGGAATCTGTCTTAACAAAAGACATCGAGCAGAGGTCGACAATCGTCGACGCAGATAACGCAGAACAACTGGTTAACGATCGTCGACCAGTCGACAGACGATAGTGGAGCGGCGTTCGACTATAGTCAAACCAAAAACTACTTAGCCAGATTTTCATTTGGATAAGCAATTCTACACAACTAGAACAATATAACCTAACACTAACCTTTGACCATAGATAAATCTTGGGTCAAGAAACTAAAGGAAAGACTTAACTCAAATACAAACTAGGGTACCAACAATCTCCCCTATTTGGGTTAAGTCTTTCAAAAACTAAACTACCGGAAATAAATAAAATAAACTAAGCAACCTAAAAAGGATCCTAACCTAAATCAGTACCTAAGGTTCCAACAATCTCCCCCTATTTGGGTGAGGATCCTATTTACAAAAAAAATATTATAATAAATATTTGTAAAGGATAAAATATATAATAAGAAAAGCTTTGCATAGCAAGCTTCGATTTTTGTTAAAAGCTGGCTGCTGCTGGCATTTCAATCTCCCCCTATGTTGATGCAGTACCTGTGATTGAAGAAGGCTGGGATGACTTTGAATTTTGATTGAGTCATCCAGCTCACTCTTATAGATAGTACTTGCAGAAAGCTATGGTAGAGATTGCACACTCCTTGAAAAAGGATAAGTTAGCCGAAAAAGATATTTGTTCAGCAAAATTAATTAGAGTTCTGGATCTGAAAAACAAAGTCTGATAACTTCCTTCCTATAGAATTTCTTTTCATCAGACGAGATTCAAACTCAGCTGACCAATGCAACTAGAGTAGAGGACTCAATCTAGATGAATTTAAAAAAGGATCTATAAGAAATAGAGTTATCTGACAGAGAATTCTCATACAGAAATCCTAACTTATTTTTGAACAAAATATCAAACAGATATAAGCAGCCTTAAAAAATAAATGTTTCTTAATAAATTTGTTCCAAATGAGAAAAGGATATGAAAATATTGTAATTAATTTATCCTTCAAATTTATGAGGAAGCGGAATGAGTTCGATGACTTTATATGAGATCGTCGATCTGATTTCGACGATCTGAACTCAGGAAGTTTGTTCTTCCTTTGAATATATTCTGAAAATAATCCTCTGAAAATTTTTGTTTCCTTCTCAGGTTTTATTAAATCTTGGCAGCAAGTTTGAATTTCTAAGTTAACTGAACTGAAAACAGATTTAGATAATACTTGAACCTCTTTAGGTTTTGATTTTCCTTCTGTTTGTTCAGCCACTAAACTGATGCAGGAGGTATTCATGGCCATTAAGCAAAATCTTTTGGCCCTTACTTCCTCCTCTTCATCTTCAAATGATGATTCATCATCTGAGACATCCCAGATAACGTCTAGGGATATTGATTCTCCTTCGTGGCTTCTTTCTGTTGTTTCATCCACGGGTTCAGAAGCCATTTGATGAAGGGAATCCCACATCTCCTTTGCTGTTGAGCATTCAACAACTTCCTGAAACAAGTCATCAGATAATGACTGTGCTAGGATATTCATAGCTCTGGCATCAGCTAGCCTGGCACTTTTAGTTGTTGTTGCTGAAGTTGGGAGACCTATCAAAATAGACGAAAAAATATCTTCATCAAAAGAGTTCATACATAATTTGGCTCTTGCCTTCCAGATGCTAAACTCAGCTAAGTTGCAAGCTGGAGGTCTGGTGCTAAAGTAATCATTGTACTGGGCCATGAAGTGAATATCTATAATCTGATATCTATCAGGATCTTGTGACTCAGGTGTTAGCCTGCACAGTCAGTCAACCTCCCTCTGATACCAATTGAAAGAAAAAGGGGATAGATACAATTGCGGAATGAAGATTATAGATATTAGAATAACCCTAGAGCCTAACACAAGTGTAGTGCACAAAATAAAGCCAACTGTAATTACAGTTTCGGCTTGGGTCCTAATCAGCAATTAGCAATCCTAGTTATCTCTAATCACAGCCACAGTGCAGAGAATAAATAAAGCAACCAGACGACACAAGATATTTTATAGTGGTTCCCCAAACAACTTGGGTACGTCCACTCTTCTACCAATAAGGTAGGAAGCCACTCAGGTTTTTGATCAGGTGCCCTGCCACCAACAAGATCTGCTTCAGGTTGATCTAGAAACCCTTTAGAATTTTGATCAGGTGTCTAAAAACCAACATAGGTTTTTAATCAGGTGCCCTGCCACCAAGCTTTACTTTTGAAGGGAGTAAAAACCCTTTTATAGGAGGGGGAAAGAGAGAGGGAGTGTCTTCTCTATTGTTGACAATAGATTAGAGAAGCACAGGAACTCTTCAAAACTTCTGACAGGAAGCTGTCTTGAAGTTCTAAAGGATAAATCTCGAAGAAGATTCTCGATCTGTAATGAATTGTTCTTCTTCAGCAGCTTCCTTCTTCTTCTTCTTCTTCATCAAATAGACTCTGAGTGAAGTTCTTCCTGGAAGCAGGAGAACTCAGGTAGAAGAAGAACGTAGAAGAGATAATTTTCTCAGTCGGATATGAAGGTGCTGAGAGCAACAGTATTGTTGTAACTGATTCTAGCTGGCTCGCTGATTTTTTCTTCTTCTGCTGCGGCAAGTTCTTTCTTCAAAAGAACTCTTTAAATAAGAGCAACATCAACGGCTCTATTCTGAGTTGAACTTTTGTCTTCATCCAGAATCAGCAACCTGGGCTGTAAATAACACAAGGCAAAATATATCTGCAGACATATATTCTATAAAGAATAAAGCTTCATAAGAAGCTGCAATATTAAATCTGATAAATAATATAAGATAATGTCACATCAGATATAACTCTTTAAAGCCAGAGAGGACTTTTGAGTCCAACGGCTATAAAGGACAGGCTGGCAGAATAACGTAATAAATATATTTCAACTACAGGACAAACAACTTTGTCAGAAAGTAATTGACTTAAGCATAAAGAAGAAAGCAAGAATTGCTTTGAAAATGACAGTATTAAATCTATTAAATATATTTTATAAAATATGCCAGATAATCAGGAATGAAATCAACGAAGAGAACGCATATAATATTAACTTTACGCAGACAGTAAAGCGTCAAACGACCCACGGAGATCGTCGACCGAACCACGGAGATCGTCGACCTATCAGATAGATAGTCGAACGACTCAGATAGTCGAACTATTCAGGCAGATAGTCGAGCTATCAGGAAGATAGTCGAACTGTCACACAGATAATCGAGCTATCAAGGCGGAACAGATAGTCGACCTATCAGAATAGATAGTCGAGCTATCAAAGACAAACAGATAGTCGAACTATCAGACAGATAGTCGAAATACCAACAACAAACAGATAGTCGAACTATACACAGATAGTCGAGCTATCAACAACAAGGCAAACAGTCGAACTATAAGGACAGATAGTCGACCAACCAGATAGTTGAACTATCAAGATAGATAGTTGAACTACCACACCAGATAGTCGAACTACCAAGTAGTTGAACTATCAAGGAATCTGTCTTAATGAAAGACGTCGAGCAGAGGTCGACGATCGTCGAGGCAGATAATGCAGAACAACTGGTTAACGATCGTCGACCAGTCGACAGACGATAGTCGAGCAGCGTTCGACTATAGTCGAACCAAAAACTACTTAGCCAGATTTTCATCTGGATAAGCAATTCTACACAACTAGAACAATATAACCTAACACTAACCTTTGACCATAGATAAATCTTGGGTCAAGAAACTAAAGGAAAGACTTAACTCAAATCCAAACTAGGGTACCAACAATCTCCCCCTATTTGGGTTAAGTCTTTCAAAAACTAAACTATCGGAAATAAATAAAATAAACTAAGCAACCTAAAAGGGATCCTAACCTAAATCAAAACCTAAGGTTTCAACAATATCCCCCTATTTGGGTGTGGATCCTATTTACAAAAAAAATATTATAATAAATATTTGCAAAGCAAAAAATATATAATAAGAAAAGCTTTGCATAGTAGGCTTCGGTTTTTGTTAAAAGCTGACTGCTGCTGGCATTTCAATCTCCCCCTATGTTGATGCAGTACCTGTGATTGAAGGAGGCTGGGATGACTTTGAATTTTGATTGAGTCATCCAGCTCACTCTTATAGATAGTACCTGCAGAAAGCTATGGTAGAGATTGCACTCTCCTTGAAAAAGGATAAGTTAGCCGAAAAATATATTTGTTCAGCAAAATTAATTAGAGTTCTGGATCTGAAAAACAAAGTCTGATAACTTCCTTCCTATAGAATTTCTTTTCATCAGACGAGATTCAAACTCAGCTGACCAATGCAACTAGAGTAGAGGACTTAACCTAGATGAATTTAGAAAAGGATCTATAAGAAATAGAGTTATCTGACAGAGAATTCTCATACAGAAATCCTAACTTATTTTTGAACAAAATATCAAACAGATATAAGCAGCCTTAAAAAATAAATGTTTCCTAATAAATTAGTTCCAAATGAGAAAAGGATATGAAAATATTCTAATTAATTTATCCTTCAAATTTATGAGGAAGCGGAATGAGTTCGACGATTTTATATGAGATCGTCGATCTGAGTTCGACGATCTGAACTCAGGAAGTTTGTTCTTCCTTTGAATATATTCTGAAAATAATCCTCTGAGAAGTTTTGTTTCCTTCTCAGGTTTTATTACATCTTGGCAACAAGTTTGAATTTCTATGTTAACTGAACTGAAAACAGATTTAGATAATACCTGAACCTCTTCAGGTTTTGATTTTCCTTCTGTTTGCTCAACTATTAAACTACTGCAGGAGGTATTGATGGCCATTAAGCATAATCTTTTGGCCCTTGCTTCCTCCTCTTCATCTTCAAATGATGATTCATCATTTGAGACATCCCAGATAACATCTAGGGATATTGATTCTCCTTCATGGCTTCTTTCTGTTGTTTCATCCACGGGTTCAGAAGCCATTTGATGAAGGGAATCCCACATCTCCTTAGATGTTGAGCATTCAACAACTTCCTGAAACAAGTCATCAGATAATGACTGTGCTAGGATATTCATCGCTCTGGCATCAGCTAGCCTGGCACTTTTAGTTGTTGTTGCCGAAGTTGGGAGACCTGTCAAAATAGACGAAAAAATATCTTCATCAAAAGAGTTCATATATAATTTGACTCTTGCCTTCCAGATGCTAAACTCAGCTAAGTTGCAAGCTGGAGGTCTGGTGCTAAAGTAATCATTGTACTGGGCCATGAAGTGAATATCTATAATCTGGTATCTATCAGGATCTTGTGACTCAGGTGTTAGCCTGTACAGTCAGTCAACCTCCCTCTGATACTAATTGAAAGAAATAGGGGATAGATACAATTGCGGAATGAAGATTATAGATATTAGAATAACCCTAGAGCCTAACACAAGTGTAGTGCACAAAATAAAGCCAACTGTAATTACAGTTTCGGCTTGGGTCCTAATCAGCAACTAGCAATCCTAGTTATCTCTAATCACAGCCACAGTGCAGAGAATAAATAAAGCAACCAGATGACACAAGATATTTTATAGTGGTTCCCCAAACAACTTGGGTACGTCCACTCTTCTACCAACAAGGTAGGAATCCACTCAGGTTTTTGATCAGGTGCCCTGCCACCAACAAGATCTGTTTCAGGTAGATCTAGAAACCCTTTAGACTTTTGATCATGTGTCTAAAAACCAACACAGGTTTTTGATCAGGTGCCCTGCCACCAAGCTTTACTTTTGAAGGGAGTAAAAACCCTTTTACAGGAGGGGGAAAGAGAGAGGGAGTGTCTTCTCTATTGTTGACAATAGATTAGAGAAGCACAGGAACTCTTCAGAACTTCTGACAGGAAGCTGTCTTGAAGTTCTGAAGGATAAAGCTCGAAGAAGATTCTCGATCTGTAAGGAATTGTTCTTCTTCAGCAGCTTCATTCTTCTTCTTCTTCAAATAATCTCTGAGTGAAGATCTTCCTGGAAGCAGGAGAACTCAGGTAGAAGAAGAACGTAAAAGAAATAATCTTCTTAGTCGGATATGAAAGTGCTGAGAGCAACAGTATTGCTGTAACTGATTCTAGCTGGCTCACTAGTTTTTTCTTCTTCTGCTGCGGCAAGTTCTTTCTTCAAAAGAACTCTTTAAATAAGAGCATCATCAACGGCTCTATTCTGAGTTGAACTTTTGTCTTCATCCAGAATCAGCAACCTGGGCTGTAAATAACACAAGGCAAAATATATCTGCAGACATATATTTTATAAAGAATAAAGCTTCATAAGAAGCTGCAATATTAAATCTGATAAATAATATAAGATTATGTCACATCTGATATAACTCTTTAAAGCCAGAGAGGACTTTTGAGTTCAACGGCTATAAAGGACAGGCTGGCAGAATAACGTAATAAATATATTTCAACAACAGGACAAACAACTTTGTCAGAAAGTAATTGACTTAAGCATAAAGAAGAAAGCAAGAATTGCTTTGAAAATGACAGCATTAAATCTATTAAATATATTTTAAAAAATACACCAGATAATCAGGAATTAAATCAACGAAGAGAACGCATATAATATTAACTATACGCAGACAGCAAAGCGTCGAACGACCCACGGAGATCGTCGACCGAACCACGGAGATCGTCGACCTATCAGACAGATAGTCGAATGACTCAGATAGTCGAACTATCCAGGAAGATAGTCGAGCTATCAGGAAGATAGTCAAACTGTCACACAGACAGTCGAGCTATCAAGGCGGAACAGATAGTCGACCTATCAGAATAGATAGTCGTGCTATGAAAGACAAACAGATAGTCGAACTATCAGACAGATAGTCGAACTACCAACAACAAACAGATAGTCGAACTATACACAGATAGTCGATCTATCAACAACAAGGCAGACAGTCGAACTATCAGGACAGATAATCGACCAACCAGATAGTTGAACTATCAAGATAGATAGTTGAACTACCACACCAGATAGTGGAACTACCAAGTAGTTGAACTATCAAGGAATCTGTCTTAACGAAAGACGTCGAGCAGAGTTCGACGATCGTCGAGGCAGATAACGCAGAACAACTTGTTAACGATTGTCGATCAATCGACAGACGATAGTCGAGCGGCGTTCGACTATAGTCGAACCAAAAACTACTTAGCCAGATTTTCATCTGGATAAGCAATTCTACACAACTAGAACAATCTAACCTAACACTAACCTTTGACCATAGATAAATCTTGGGTCAAGAAACTAAAGGAAAGACTTAACTCAAATCCAAAATAGGGTACCAATACTTTGGATCAAACTCTTGTTATTCCTCTCATGGAGAACCTGATTCAGTATTGTCCAATCTCAATCCTTTTGATAGTTCTCCATGATATCCAATGTATTTTCACTTTCATTCAATATAAATTCATTTCATAGATCATGACGAGTGATATCTACTATTAAACCTTGCACCTTAGATCTTACCCCTCCATTTGTTTTAGTTTCTAAAGGATCCATTAGGTTGTTGTTGAATTATCTCACAAGTGTATTAGAAAACATATCAGGAATTATCTGACATTATACCTGATTTTGCCAGAAAATTGTAAATGTGTGTATGCTCTGAATTGGTGAATTCTGCCATGATGACAACTCCAATCATTACCTTCTCTATACACTGGAATGTTTGATATAATGAATGAAAGTTGATGGAAGTGCTCTGATGTGCACGAGAGTCGGAGTAGAAAAATCACTATCGTAGGCTATGTTTATAAAGCCATGTGATACCTGATCAAACACTACTGTTCATCTTCTTCCTCAAAATTCTCAAAAACCTTGAACACTTCACTTGATCTTTCATGAAATCCAAAATCCTAACTAGACAAAATGAGATCTAGGGAAATCACTCTTAAAATACTATTTTTTTTCAAAACTTCATTCAAGAGCCAGTTTTGAATCTCTCCTTAAGTCAAAAACACTTCATCATAAAACCATTAAAAAGAAAAGAACTCTCAAATCCTAACCATGTAGAAGAATATTTCAAAAATTTCAGCTATATGGGTTTTGAAGAAATTAGATCTGAGTTGGCGAAACCTAACTTATAATATTGGATATCGTCAACAATATCATTATCACATGGAAATATTGATACAACAACACTCAAGCCTTTATTTTATTATAACAACTTGCATAAATTCTCAAATGTTCTATATTCATAAGGGCGATTAAATTTTACGGTGGTCGTCTACCTAACACAACCCTCGCCATTTTTCATCCGGGCTTGGGACCGAAATAGGTTGGTTTACCTGGTAATATCGATAGTTAACTAAAAATTAATCTTATTATTTGGCATTAATTTTTACATATAATTTTGGTATCAATTCATTTTTCTTCTAATCAATTTTTTTAAAAACATTTATCAAAAATAACCTAAAAATGTTAAAGAAATAAACATATTCATATCTTTTCTTTATTTGTTTATGTTTAGCTTTTAAAAAATTAATTTTTTTAAAAAAAGTGATTACGCCACATTAGCAAAGTCAAGAATGATTAGATTTTTCATTTAAAGTTTATTTATAATGTTTAATTCTATTTTCAAGTTTCATTAGAAACATTGTATTAAATATAACATGTTTAATATTATCTTATTATATGCAATGAAATAATTTACAGAACATATTTGTAGAATTATTTTTGCATGCCTCTAAGTTTGAGTACAATTTTATATATTTGATAATGAATATCTCTGTACAACCCAGTATTCGCCGAGTTGGTCCAACAAGGAAGAAGAGGGGCCCTCTATATAGCCCGACCTGCATTGCCGGACAGACGAGCGAGCCAGGGTAGCCGTCCCGCATCGCGAGCTGGGACAGCCGGCCCGCGTCACGAGCCGGGGCAGCCGGTCCTCGTCGCGAGCCGGGGCAGCCGGTCCGCATCATAAGCCGGGGTAGTCGGCCCGCATTAATTCACAAGGTGGGCGAGCCTAGGCAGCCCCCAGCCCGCATTCACCAGGAAGACGAGTGCTTCGAGGTAGCCGGCCCGCCACGACTCAGTAGGTGGGCGGGCCGCGACCACTCGGCCCGCACTCGCCTAAGAAGCAAGTGAACTGAGCAAGCCGAGTAGTACACCATCCCTAAGACTATCGAGCTGGCTCACATTCTCCCCATGAGTGGGGTGAAGATATCTTATGTTGTGATTTGGTCTGCCAATATCCTCACAAAATAGCGGAGTTTTGTTGTTGGCAGACCCCTTTTGAGTTGTATATAGCCGTTTGGAACAGCAGAGATGTGCTATTTTCAGGCCAGGCCTAAAAATCTATAAATAAATAGACCCAAAGGGTACCTCTAAAGACACGCTTTCAAGCTTTCTCATTCTCTGGACTTCTAGCGCTTTCTGCGGTACCCTTAGCTCAGCACTGCCTAAGGAGGGAAAGCGCACTAAGATCTTCCAGGTGTGTGGTGGGACCTCTGTGCTGGATCCTTATGTCAGTTTTTAGTTCTGAGTCTTCAGCCAGTGAAGCTTGCTAAGAGAAGTAAGTGTGCGATCACCCCTTTTCTAAGGGTCCAAACTCCACAGAAGCCGGTTATCGGTTTCAAAATTTTAGTGCGGTTAGCATGGAGCATCACTAGGACAAAAAATCTAAGTGAGTTCAATGACTGGTTGTGAAGGACAAGGATCTGACCGGGCCGACTCTCCACCTACCCCTCCACTCGTCACCCTCGGAATGTTAGAGGAATTCAGGCAGGAAATATGGAATCTCATAATATGCGCACTTAAAGCTCGCGGCGAGTGCTCGACACCCGCGGTCCCAGTGGTTGCCTCCCCAGCTTTGGGCAAGAACCCCCCGTCAAGCGACCTGGGAAGGAAGTAGCGGAGGAGGGCAGCAAGCGAGATCTCCCGGGGCGAGCCTTGTTCCATGACTTAGTGAGTGCATGAAGGACTGGTGAGGTAGAGGCACGAGATCACCTGACATGCCTGGATGGGGAGGGGAGTCCCTTACGTGAGTTATTATCATCCGCCCCAGTTCCAAAGGGGTTCTGCGAGCCATAGATGTCCTACTTGTAACGACCCCATCCGTTAGATGACGTATAGTAGAAGGTCCGGCCGGGGCCCCACACTATATGCCACAAACAGACGGTGAGGTCACAGGATAATACCAAACCAAATACGAATCCTAACTCAGAGCATTCTAGCGGAAGCTTTAAGTTACAACTTTGAACTCTCAACCGGAATGTCCAATATATAAAACCACATTTATATATATACCACGGAATGTACACAACCACAAGCGTTTGGCCTTAAGGCCTTACAGTTCCTCTGTACATACAACATGTTTTACAAACTTCGGCGCGCAGGCCGGCCATACATGAGTACAAGAGAAAACAAAACAACGCCATTCGCTTAGCCTTCAAGGGCTAGCCGCAGCAGCAGCAGCAACAGCAGTAGGGCTTCAGCCCATCATTTCCCACTTGGCTCTCCAGCACCTGCACGGGAACAAACCACCCAACCGGTGGTAAACAATGCAACGGTCAGCATTCAGCTGACCCAATTATAACAATCCTACCCCTTTCTCGGGGCATGAGCATTCTTTCCCTGCAAGCATGACATCATCAAATAGCAACTATGTGCGCGCAGGCACATTCAAGCCATCACAACCATCGGCCACCCGGCCCGACAGTCCGTGCACTCAGGGCACATTTTCGGTGTACCGGAATACCAGGGTCAACACCACCGTCTACACGGTATTTGAGCATTTCTAGTCTTTCCGGCGCGCGGGCCTAAGACTCTCATTAGGCGCTCCAACAAAACCTATACCAGGCTTCCAAGTCGGACGGACCTAACGCAGGTACGGATCAGCCACCCCCCGTTGCTCAAGTCGCCGAGCCACCTCGAATACGGAAGTATCCATGGCTTTTTATAGGCGCGGGTCGGTTTCACCTTTCCTGTTCAGCAATCTGCCTTTTCATCGAGTTGCAGCCCAACGGCTCAACTACTCACAAAGTGGCAACACACGGCCACAAGAGTTGCATCCAACCCTCTTCATTTCCTGGACATCGTCCAGTACTTCCTGCCGCACCAAGCAACAGGTAGGAACAAGGCATCACAAGCCATAGGCATCACAAGCCATTATCACGGAGCCTTCTACGATATGCAAACAAGCATCACCAATCCAGATTACATCCAGATGGGCTTCACACAGCATGCCTAGAGCCGTACTCCAATTCCGGCCTCTAACAAGGGGGACTTCACATATCTACCCCAAGGGACACCATAACCCACCGCACACTCGCGGGGAAGGGTTTTCCCTATGCAATGCAGAAAAGAAGGACTTCACATGTCCAAGGAGGGAGATCGTTACCCTTGTCGATCTCTTCGGTGCCATCGAAAACTAGCCAGTGAGAAAGAACCGCAGCAGCCTTGCCTTCACAACGCCGGCTTCGGATCACGAATCGAACCACGGGAGCTCCGCCGGTGGCTTGCTCTCCTCCTCCTTCTTCCTCTCTTCCTCTCTCTTTTTCTCTTCCTTAAGGACAAATGAAGAATGACTCTTCATCCTTACTTCTCGTAATAACCCAGCCAGGAAACCACCTGGACCCTTGGATCAAAAGAGAGAAAACTGAACGGCCAAGATTTTCCCAAAAATTCACTTTTTGGCCGACACGGCCTGTGACACGCCCGTGTTACAGGCCGTGTACCCTTTAAGCGGCACACACAGTTTGAACCGACTGCACAACACGGGTCATCGACACGCCCGTGTCGAACCTGACATGCCCGTGTCGAACTTGAGACACGCCTGTGTCTCCTGTTACATCGAGCTGCAACCAGTACACGGGTCGGAACACGGCAGCTGACACGCCCGTGTCCAACCTGACACGCCCGTGTTCCCGGCCGTGTTCAAGGCCGTGTCCGGCTCTGACTTGAATAGGCCAAATTCGCAAAATAATTCGAACACGCCCTGGGACACGCCCGTGTCCCAGGCCGTGTACACCCGACACGCCCTAGGACACGCCCGTGTCCCAGGCCGTGTAACCTGACCTGCTACTCAAACTTCATGTTGAGTCTTTTGGGGTCTTTTTGGGGTGTTACAACCCTCCCCCCTTATCAAAATTTCGTCCCGAAATTTGCACGGTAAGGAAACAAAACCAGCAATGCTATAACTCTGTTATAATAAAAAGTACACGGTCTACAGTTTATACAAATAACTCGGGAAACTCAGCTCGTATGGTCTGCTCTCGCTCCCATGTTAGCTCTTCACGGCCACAATTGTCCCATCGGACCTTGACCATCCCGATCACTTTGTTCCGCAACTGTTTCTCGGCTCGATCCTCGATCCGAATGGGTCTAACCTTCGTCGTTAGCCCATACTCGACCGGTACCCGATCATTCTCCACTACTTGAGCTGGATCCTTCACCGCCTTACGAAGGACTGAGATGTGAAACACATCATGTAATCCACCCAAGTCCGCTGAAAGTGCTAGTCTATAAGCAGCTTCCCCAACTCGCTCCACCACCTCAAACGGACCAAGATACCTCGGACTTAGCTTTTTCAAACGCCGAATCCTGGACACACCTTTGAAGGGTTTGATCTTCAAATATACCCAATCACCCACCGTGAACTCCACGTTCCGGTGCTTGGCATTGTAGTACTTTGCTTGATGATCTTGGGCTATCACTAGCCTCTCCCGAATAGAGCGTATGAGCGAAGTAGCTTCTTCGACTTCCTTTTTCCCATTCAGCTTCGATTCGCCTGCTTCTGCCCAAGCTAAGGGTGTACGGCATTTCCGACCATACAACGCTTCGAATGGTGCCATACCAATACTCGCTTGGTAGCTATTATTATAGGCAAATTCGACGAGAAATATATACTCTTCCCATCTCTTACCAAAGTCTAGGGCGCACATGCGGAGCATATCCTCCATCGTCCTGTTGGTTCGTTCAGTCTGGCCATCCGTTTGGGGATGAAAGGCCGTACTAAACGCTAATTTTGTACCCAACATTTGATGAACGAGCCGCCAATCATTCGATGTGAACCGCCCATCACGATCACTAACGATGCTCCGAGGAACACCGTGCAGTCGAACAACCTGCTCCACATACAGCTTGGCCAAGGTTTCCACTGAATCGTCTCTTCTGTTTGGAAGGAAGTGCGCCACTTTCGTCAACCGGTCCACAATCACCCAGATTGAATCATGACCGCGTTGAGATCTCGGCAACCCGTGCAAGAAATCCATCGAAATATCGTCGAACTTCCACTCCGGAATAGGTAACGACTTAAGAAACCCGCCAGGCTTCTGGCATTCTGCTTTCACCAACGCACAGGTAGTGCATTCAGCCACATAACGAGTCACATCTTTCTTTAGTCTGGGCCACCAGAATAGCTTTTTCATATCCCTGTACATCTTTGTGCTCCCTGGGTGAACTGAGTACTTTGCAAAGTGGGCTTCGTACATCAACTCTTCCCTCAATTTACCCACACTTGGGACGCACACTCGACCATTTCTCCGTAACAACCCGTTATCCCAAGAGAATTAATCATCCGGCCCATCTATAGTATAGCACTGGAGACTTTCATCAAGCTCCGTTGCTCGCCGAACTCTGTCCGTAAGGTCATACTGCACCTCCGTCCAGTTCAAGCACGCATTGGTTGACGCACCCTTGTCAACACACGATATCTCCATTGCTTCCAATTCCTGGATCAAATGCTGATCATGCCTCTGCAACCAGCTTGCCCATACCGGAGTCTTCCGACTCAAAGCATCAGCGACCACATTTCCCTTCCCGGGAGTATAGTGAATCTCGAAGGTGTAGTCCCCGAGGAACTCCATCCATCTTCGTTGTCGCATATTCAGATCCTTCTGATCCAACAAATACTTTAGGCTCTTGTGATCCGTATAGATATCCACTTTGACGCCATATAGATAGTGCCGCCACAACTTGAGCGCAAAGATTACCGCCGCCAACTCCAAATCATGGACGGGGTAATTCCGCTCATGCACTTTCAACTGACTCGAGCCATAAGCAATCATTTTCCCAAACTGTAAAAGAACGCAGCCTAAGCCGCTCCCAGATGCATCACTATAGATCTCATACCCATCGGTACCACATGGCGATGTCAACACAGGCGCCGTGGTCAAACGACTATTCAAGTCTTCAAAAGCTCGCGCGCACTCCGGCGTCCATATGAACTTTTGATCTTTTCTCGTCAGCGTGGTGAGAGGTAAAGCAATCCGTGAGAAGTTTTCCACAAACCGTCTATAGTAGCCCGCAAGTCCAAGGAAGCTCCTGACCTCGGCCACTGAAGACATCACTGGCCAATCTCGAATGGCACTTATCTTCAACGGATCCACCGCGATACCCTCTCCGCTTACCACATGGCCTAAAAAGGCTACTGAAGAGAGCCAGAACTCACACTTTGAGAACTTGGCAAAAAGCTTATTCCTCCGCAGGGTATGCAAGACCAACCGCAAATGGTTTGCGTGATCCTCTTCCGACTGAGAGTATACTAATATGTCATCGATAAATACAATAACAAACAAATCCAAATACTCTCGGAACGTTCGATGCATTAGGTCCATAAATACCGAAGGCGCATTACATAGGCCAAACGGCATCACCGTGAACTCATAATGACCGTAGCGTGTTCCAAATGCTGTCTTGGGAATGTCACCTTCCCGAATCCTTAGCTGATAATATCCCGATTTCAAATCCAACTTGGAATAGACCGTTGATCCCGCCAGCTGATCAAAGAGGTCATCAATCCTCGGAATCGGATATTTGTTTTTCTCCGTCAGCTTATTCAACTCGCGGTAGTCAATACACAACCGTAAGCTACCGTCTTTCTTTTTCACAAAGAGAACAGGCGCGCTCCAAGGTGACATACTTGGGCGTATATGACCCTGCTCCAACAACTCTTGCAATTGGACTTTCAACTCAGCCATCTCTTTTGGCGCGACGCGATATGGAGAGCGGGCCACAGGTTTCGCACCTGGCACCAACTCAATAGAGAAGTCAATCTCCCGCTGGGGTGGTAACCCAGGAAGATCTTTAGGAAACACGTCGGCAAACTCTGACACAACTGGCACTTCACCGACACTGGCCTTTGGCTCAACAGCCTGAATTAGCGTGAAGAATAACTCCGCGCCCTTTCGAACAGCATTGACGACTTGGAGTGCAGACAACAACGTTCCGCCAACTCCTCGCATACCAGCGAACTTCGTCACAAGCCCGGTATTCTGGCCCAGTGTAATCTCTTTGGAGTTGCAATCAATAAAGGCACGCTGCGCCGAGAGCCAGTCCATACCAAAGATCACATCAAACTCCGATAACGGTAGCACAGCTGCACTCAAACCGATATCCCGACTTCCTATTTGCACATCCACATCGCAAGCCCTATCCGCAAGCATCATACAGCCATTCGGCAATAGCACCCTTGTACTATCCACCGTCACATGACTTGGTACCCCAATGCGAGATACGAAATCCTCAGACAGAAAAGAATGCGAAGCACCCGTATCAAACAGGGCTCTCGCTAAATTATTCCGAATCAGGACAAAGCCTGCAGCACACACACATCATGCACAAGCTAAACATAACCAAAACCAAAAGCACAGCAAGTAAACTAACTCAACTCGTACCTGTGACGACGTCACTTTGCTTAATCGCTTCCTGTTGGCCAAGTTGATAGATTCGGGGCTGCGCCTGGGAAGCAGAGGAATCCACCACCGCTTTGCCCTTCTCAGCATACGACGCACCCGTCTTCTTCTCCCCTTTGGGCTGCACAACCCGACAGTCACGAGCTATATGCCCCACCCGGCCACAGTTATAGCATGTACGAGCATCCGGCCTTGATGTCGCTCCCGACACAACGGTCGTAGTCACTTGCCCAGATGGCTTGGACCTCTTGCCCTCTTTCTTCTCGTAAAACGACTTGCCTGGGCGAGGTGCTTGAAACTCTGGCTTAGACACCACCAAGCCCTTATTCCCTTACACTCGCCTCATGTCCTTCTCCAACGCGCACGCAGTATCAACCAACGCCTGAAACCCTTGGCTCACAGAACTCGAAAGCAGGAATCGCAACTCATCCCGCAATCCTTCATAGAACCGATTCGTTTTCCTTTGGTCGTCCGCAAAGATTGTTCCCGCATATCGTCCCAACCTGGTAAACTCGTGCAAGTAGATATCCACACTATCTTCCCCTTGCTTTAACCGTTGGAACTAATTTTCCATAGCAATACGTTGCGCCGCTGGGACATGTTTTGCCAGAAATATTCGAGAGAACTCCTCAATCGACACTTGTGTTAGTTGCCTGCCCGCCAAATGATGTAGCTCAACCTTGTACCACCACAACCGCGCCTCCCCTTCAAGCATGAAGGTGGCTAAGGTGACCTTGAGAGTTTCCTCCGCCCTGATCGCTGTCATTATCCTCTTGACACGCGATAACCAATCTTCCGCCTGCGTTGGGGATCCCATTCCCGCAAACGTAGGAGGACTAAAGCTCATGAATTGCTTCAACTGTCGGTCAGCTGCTCGTGGATCTACAGCCTCAACCGGCTCGGGTCTTACATCAACACGAACTGGCACTACCGCCGGCTGCGCTTGCCCGGTCGGCTGAATCATGGCAAATAGCGCCTCAGCCACTAAGCGAACAGTTTCCGCAGATGGAGGAGGCGTGGGCACCTCAGCTGGTGCCGCACTCTCATCAGAACGCTGGGGCTCAGACTGCCCAGCACCACTACGTGTCTCCTATAGGTGGACAAGACACACATTAGCGAACGTATACAAGCAAAACAGCACAAAAAGGAACGCGCAGATTCCTCAAACAAGATTTTGTACATTCCTTAATGGACATTCCAGAGTTCATTAGCGTTACAGCAGGTCGCACAAACACGTGCTCGCCACCCCACAAAAGAATTCGACCACGAATTCGAAAGAGGAAGACCGAGAAAAGCTGATACCAGAATGTAATGACCCCATCCGTTAGATGACGTATAGTAGAAGGTCCGGCCGGGGCCCCACACTATATGCCACAAACAGACGGTGAGGTCACAGGATAATACCAAACCAAATACGAATCCTAACTCAGAGCATTCTAGCGGAAGCTTTAAGTTACAACTTTGAACTCTCAACCGGAATGTCCAATATATAAAACCACATTTATATATATACCACGGAATGTACACAACCACAAGCGTTTGGCCTTAAGGCCTTACAGTTCCTCTGTACATACAACATGTTTTACAAACTTCGGCGCGCAGGCCGGCCATACATGAGTACAAGAGAAAACAAAACAACGCCATTCGCTTAGCCTTCAAGGGCTAGCCGCAGCAGCAGCAGCAACAGCAGTAGGGCTTCAGCCCATCATTTCCCACTTGGCTCTCCAGCACCTGCACGGGAACAAACCACCCAACCGGTGGTAAACAATGCAACGGTCAGCATTCAGCTGACCCAATTATAACAATCCTACCCCTTTCTCGGGGCATGAGCATTCTTTCCCTGCAAGCATGGCATCATCAAATAGCAACTATGTGCGCGCAGGCACATTCAAGCCATCACAACCATCGGCCACCCGGCCCGACAGTCCGTGCACTCAGGGCACATTTTCGGTGTACCGGAATACCAGGGTCAACACCACCGTCTACACGGTATTTGAGCATTTCTAGTCTTTCCGGCGCGCGGGCCTAAGACTCTCATTAGGCACTCCAACAAAACCTATACCAGGCTTCCAAGTCGGACGGACCTAACGCAGGTACGGATCAGCCACCCCCCGTTGCTCAAGTCGCCGAGCCACCTCGAATACGGAAGTATCCATGGCTTTTTATAGGCGCGGGTCGGTTTCACCTTTCCTGTTCGGCAATCTGCCTTTTCATCGAGTTGCAGCCCAACGGCTCAACTACTCACAAAGTGGCAACACACGGCCACAAGAGTTGCATCCAACCCTCTTCATTTCCTGGACATCGTCCAGTACTTCCTGCCGCACCAAGCAACAGGTAGGAACAAGGCATCACAAGCCATAGGCATCACAAGCCATTATCACGGAGCCTTCTCCGGTATGCAAACAAGCATCACCAATCCAGATTACATCCAGATGGGCTTCACACAGCATGCCTAGAGCCGTACTCCAATTCCGGCCTCTAACAAGGGGGACTTCACATATCTACCCCAAGGGACACCACAACCCACCGCACACTCGCGGGGAAGGGTTTTCCCTATGCAATGCAGAAAAGAAGGACTTCACATGTCCAAGGAGGGAGATCGTTACCCTTGTCGATCTCTTCGGTGCCATCGAAAACTAGCCGGTGAGAAAGAATCGCAGCAGCCTTGCCTTCACAACGCCGGCTTCGGATCACGAATCGAACCACGGGAGCTCCGCCGGTGGCTTGCTCTCCTCCTCCTTCTTCCTCTCTTCCTCTCTCTTTTTCTCTTCCTTAAGGACAAATGAAGAATGACTCTTCATCCTTACTTCTCGTAATAACCCAGCCAGGAAACCACCTGGACCCTTGGATCAAAAGAGAGAAAACTGAACGGCCAAGATTTTCCCAAAAATTCACTTTTTGGCCGACACGGCCTGTGACACGCCCGTGTTACAGGCCGTGTACCCTTTAAGCGGCACACACAGTTTGAACCGACTGCACAACACGGGTCATCGACACGCCCGTGTCGAACCTGACACGCCCGTGTCGAACTTGAGACACGCCCGTGTCTCCTGTTACATCGAGCTGCAACCAGTACACGGGTCGGAACACGGCAGCTGACACGCCCGTGTCCAGCCTGACACGCCCGTGTTCCCGGCCGTGTTCAAGGCCGTGTCCGGCTCTGACTTGAATAGGCCAAATTCGCAAAATAATTCGAACACGCCCTGGGACACGCCCGTGTCCCAGGCCGTGTACACCCGACATGCCCTGGGACACGCCCGTGTCCCAGGCCGTGTAACCTGACCTGCTACTCAAACTTCATGTTGAGTCTTTTGGGGTCTTTTTGGGGTGTTACACTACTACACCAGAAGGGATGATCCGGTCCAACACATCCAGTGGTTCGAGGATGTGGTTTTGATCCATCATATGTCAGATGCCTTTAAATTTCGGCTTTTCGCCATAACTCTCAAGGAAAAGAGGAGGGATTGGTTCCATCAGCTTCCTTCCAGTTCCATCTACTATTTTGAAGACTACGCCGGGGGTTCCTACTGAGGTTTTCAACTTTGAAGAAGAGGAAGAAGGATTCAAAGTCCCTGTTTCTCATTAAGCAGGGAGTGAATAAGACACTGGGAAACTATATGGATAGGATCCAAGAGGAGGTCCTCTAGGTTCAAGAGATGCCAGGGCACACCCTCATGGTGGCCTTCACCGTAGGGATGTAGTAGGGGTTCATTAGAATGGAGGTGAAGTGGGTGCCTCCGCTGTCCTTCAAAGAGCTGATGGAGCGGGAGGACAGGGAATTCAAGGGAGAGGCATCGAACCCGGCATTTTCTAGGAAGCTAGCCAAGTGGGCTGCGGAGGAGGAGAAAGAGCCAAGGGGTGGTAAGAATCAGGAGGTACGGAGGGCAGGGCACAGGAAGTGGGAGGAGCAGCTGTATCTGAGGTGGGGCCTCCAAGAGCTGAATAATTCTCTCGGCTGGAGGAAGCAGGAGTGGCATAATCCGGGCCAGAGGTTTGGTTTCCACGGAGTGTACAACTGCCAAGGGGGGCAAGGCCATTTCAACCCTCCGGGATGGAGACAAGGCCAGAGACCCCCTCTACCTGATCAACACAAGTCTATGGAGATAGCTCTGGGGAGGAGGAGGAGAGGAGTCCAGCGGTGGAGGCCGAGAGGCACAGTGGAGATGCCCTACTATGACTTCCACCGGGAAGAAGGGCATATGACGACTACCTGCCCAGAGTTCTTGGCGATAAGGGGATCTAGGGGACAGTCCCAACAATAACAGCCACACCCCCAGGAGGTGCGGATGGAAGAAGTCCTGTCAGGGGCATAGGAGAATAGGTGCAAAGACCGTGCCAATATAGGGGGCCGATGAGGGATAAGGGTGATCCATGGGGGGGGGGGGGTAAGTCTCAAGGTCACATGCAAGGTGAGTCTCCACACCATATATCGCTAGAGCATCGCCTCCATATCCCTGACCCCACCCCGGAGGAGATGATTACTTGCTCTTAGAAGGATATGCCAAATCATGAGGATCTGTTCTACGATGTGCTGGTAGTTTTGGCCGCCATCGAGAGTTTTATTATCTCTAGGATCTTTGTGGACAATTGGAGATCTATCAACGTCATCTTATAAAATGAGTTTGACACAATGAAAGTGGAGGCCAGGAGGTTATTGGCCTCGGACGGGCCTTCTTCGGGTTCTCCCGTGAGATGAAGGAGGTAGAAGGAGTGGGGATCCTTGGTACCTCAACCAGTCCCAGAACTGTAGGTTTGTCATCGTAGATGCTCCTAGTAGCTACAATGCAATATTTGGAAGGCCCCACATCAGCGCCTTCCACTGCGTACCCTCTTATTTCCACTAATGGCTTAAGTTCATTGTCGAGGGCATCCAGGTCTAGGTCCAGGAGACCCTAAGGAGGAAAGGGAGTTCTACGTGACTGCGCTCAACACCATCTCTTGGCAGGGTTGAGTCGAGGAGATGGAGAGAAGGATGGAAGAGATATCTGTCCAGGAGGCCATGGGAGGAGATGAGGAGATGGTGGTGGAGAGGGAAGAGATCCGTGCCCGGGAAGGGGCGATAGAGGAAGTGCTGAAGGAGCAGGCTGAGGTATTGTCCATGGAAGAAGTCGTGGAGGAGGAGGCTCTGGCCCCAGGTGAGGGGTCACGGGTGAGTGGGAAGTGCAATCCTGTCTTGAAGCAATGAAGGAGATGGTGGAGATGGAAGTTCTCACCCAGAGAGGTAGGGTCAAGAAGGTGCATTTCAGTAGGGGCTGAGCCCGGAATATCAGGGGAGGATGCTGGAGTGCATCTAGAAGAATGTGGACATCTTTGTGTGGAGTGCGGCCAACATGCCAGGAATTAACGCGGATGTGGCTTTCCACCGCCTCAACCTTTATGATGATGCCTGTCCCACATGGCAGAAGAAGAGATCTATTGCCAACAATCTAGACGAGCCCATCTGAGAAGAGGTGGAAAATTTCCTGAAGGAAGGATTTGTATCAGAAATACAGTATCCAGGTTGGGTCTCCAACGTAGTGATGGTCAAACAAGGGGACGGCCTCTTGAGGATGTGTATTGATTTTTCTATTTTGAATAAAGAATATCCCTAATAATGTTACCCCCTGCATCGAATCGACACACTGGTTGACTCAGCGGTCAATTTTTCTTTAATGAACTTTTTAGATGCATTTTTAGGTTATCACTAGATCAAGATGCACCCACCCGACGTAAAAGATGTTTCCTTCATCACGGGAGATAGGTTCTACTACTGCAAAATGATGACCTTTGGGCTAAAAAATGTAGGGGCGACATACCAGATGATGATGAATCGGGTCTTCCAGGAATAGAAGGGAAGGAACTTGGAGGTGTTTGTAGATGACCTCATGATCAAGAGTCAGGACATGGACTGTCACCTCCAAGATCTGGAGGAGACCTTCGGCATCCTATGAAGGAAAAAAATGAGGCTGAATCCCTTGAAGTGTTTCTTCAGAGCAAGCAGGTGCAAGTTCCTAGGTCATCTCCTTACTCCCACGGGGGTGGAACCCAACCCTCATAAGGTAAAGGAGATCATGTAGTTGGGGTCACCTCGGAGTGCCAAGGAAGTCCAATGCCTAACAGGGAAGCTGGCAGGGCTGAGCAAGTTCCTCTCCCGGGCAGGAGAGAAGTGCTCGCCTTTCTTCAAAGCGCTAAGAGGGGGCCAGAAGTTATAATGGTCCAAGGAATGCGAGAAGGCCTTCTAATCCTTGAAGAGACAGTTGACTCAGGCTTCGCTACTCCAGGGGCCAAAGGAGGGGGGAGATTTGTCCTTATACCTTGGGGTCAGGGCTGAGTTCACGAGCTCCATACTAGTCTGGAAAGAAGGCAGGAAGTAGTTACTGATCTACTATGTGAGTAGGGTTCTGAGAAAGGCGGAGCTTCGATACCCAATTTTGGAGAAATTGGCTTTCTCTTTAGTCATCTCATCTGGGAGGTTCCGACCTTACTTCCATGCACATTCAATCCTGATAGTGACTGACCATCCCCTTCGCAACATCTTTGAGGGGGTGGAACATTCAGGAAGGCTTGCAAAGTGGTCAGTGGAACTAAATGAGTTCAACATTTCTTTTGTCCCTCATCTCTCGATAAAGGCCCAAGCGATGGCCGACTATGTGGTTGAGGTAGCGGAAGCAGAGCTCACTCACCCGGTCCCTTGGAAGGTAGTAGTGGATGGAGACTCAGGAAGGCACTCCTTGGGAGTAGGAGTACTCCCGGAGAGTCCACAAGGAACAAATATAGAGCAAACATTGGTCATTCACTTTCCAATTACCAATAACCAAGCAGAGTATGAGGCAGTGATAACAGGGTTGTGGCTGTCTAGGGAGATGGGAGCTGGGAGTCCATGATGTGGAAGTGCTAACGGACTCCATGGTGGTGTCCTCTCAAATCAACTATGAGTTCGAAGTGAGGGAACCAACTCTCCAGTTGTACCTAGCAAAACTAAATGGAGTCAGTGGCATGTTCCAAACATTTTGCATACGACACGTGCTGTGGGAAGAAAATGAGCAAGTAGATCAGCGACCAAGTTCAGACCCCGCGCAGGAGGAACCCTCACTGGCCTATTCAACCATTCCATTAAGGAGGGGGATTTGATGGAAGTAGATCAATGTCCACATCTTTCTTATCCACATGGGAGTTCCCAAAAGGCCTGGATAGAAAGCACTTCAAGTAAATTTCACCATACTACCTGATGCGTGATTGGAAGTTATATCGAAAGACCCTCTTGAGGCTCCTGGCACGTTGCGTGAGCAAGGAGGAGGTCCAGAGAATCCTGGAGGAGGTCTATATCGGGTAGTGCGAGAGACACTCGGGGTGTAGGACCATGGAGGGGAGGATAGTAAGGCAATGATATTTTTTGCCCACCCTAGGCCAGGATGCCACCGAGTTCATAAAGAAGTGTCAGAAGTGCCAGCTATTTGACCCTCTCCAACTACTAGAGCCTAGAGGATCAGAAGCATCATTGCCCCCCGGCCCTGCGCTATTTGGGTAATGGAACTTGTAGGGCCCTTCCCCCAGGCCAAAGGGCAGAGAAGGTTCCTGATGGTCATGATCGACTATTTCTCCAAGTGGTTGGAAGTTAAGGCACTGGCCAAGGTGACCTCCTAGTTGATTCAAAACTTTGTGTTGGGAAAATCATTTGTCGACGCGGATTACCCAAGGCTATTGTCACGGATAATGGGTGACAGTTTGCCAGCACGGAGTTCATCTGTTTTTGTTGTCAGCTCGGGATTGATCTTCGGTTCACATCAGTCCACCACCCCAGGAGTAACGGGCAGGTGGATGCAGCGAAAAAGATAATTGTAAACTTGTTAAAAAAGAAGATGGAAAATCTGAAGGGGAGATAGGTGGAGAAACTCCCTTCATGCCTTTGTGTGCTAAGAACCACTCCCAACACGGCCATGTGGAGACCCTCTTCAAGCTCTCCCACGGCTGCGAAGCTGTGCTCTCGATAGAGTTTGAGGTCTGGACACCGCGAATAGTGGAGGCAGAGGAAGGCAGAGAAGAGTGGAGGGCTAAGAATGAAGACGATTTGCGGCTCTCCCTAAATATGGTGTAGGAGATGCACGACTTGTCAGCCATCTGATAGGAAGAGGTCAAGAGCCGGATGGCCAAGTACTGCGACAAGCACGTCAGGATCAAGTAGTTTGCAAAGGGAGATCTGGTCTTGAATAAGGTCGACGCTCCCAAAAGGTCGGCAACCGTCGGCAAGTTGAATCCTATTTGGTAGGGTCCTTATGTTATCAAAGAAACCTTGAAGTTGGGGTGATATCATCTCCAAGATGTAGGGGGGAGCCCCTTAATCATGCCCAGAGTAGTAATGACTTGAAGCGCTTCTACCCATGAAAGTAATAAATCAATCCCTTTTAATACTCTTGGCGGTTATTAGCAGTTCATTTGCTCAACATTTGGAATATGGGATGTGGCTGGCAAAAGAGATAAGTCTACTTGATGCTCAATACCTGTCGTCAGGCTCCCACTAGCTGATTGGGCTGGTGGTAGCACCCAGTGGCTGGCCAAAGAGATATGTTTTGTTGATGTTCAACACTCGCCGTCAGGCTCCCACTAGCTGATTGTGTCGGAGGTAGCGTCCGGTGGCTGGCCAAAGAGATAAGTCTAGTTGATGCTCAACACCCGCCAAAGAGATAAGTCTGGTTGATGTTCGACACTCGCCGTTAGGCTCCCACTAGCTAATTGGGCCGGTGGTAGCGCCTGGTGGCTGGCCAAAGAGATATGTCTGGTTGATGCTCAATACACGCCGCCATGCTCCCACTAGCTGATTGGGCTAGTGGTAGCGCTCAGTGGCTGGCCAAAGAGAAAAGTCTAGTTGATGCTCAATACCTGCCGTTAGGCTCCCACTAGCTGATTTGGCTGGTGGTAGCGCCCGATGGCTTGCCAAAGAGATAAGTCCAGTTGATGCTCAACACTCGTCGTCAGGCTCCTACTGGCTGACTAGGGGGAAGAGGTGGAAGTCCCTAATGGCCCGATAAATAGAAAGTTGGGGGGGGGGGTGAAACATTATCAAGGGTGAGCCCTCCATACAAGGTGGGTCTAGCCCCTCCAGACATGTTAGGTCACATCGCTCCCTCTTGATGACATCCCTCCAGGAATCTGCGAGGCAACCCAGGCCATGAAGGTCAGTCATACCGGATGCGCGTGAGTCCCTTGGAACATCTTGGCCAAATGAAGAATAGGTCGTGCGAGAGGAACACCTCGGGCGCAGGTGGGAAGACACCTGGGCATAGGTCTCGCGAGCATTATGGTGAAAGCTCTCTGAGTAAAAGGGCGGGTTGCCGCTCACGGGCTGACTACCAATGGTCTTATCATTTTCTAAGCTAAGTCCTTAAGAGCCGCGCAATCTCACTAGCGAAGCGTGGGTTCAAAAGTGGCGAGTGAGAAAAACTAAGCTCGGTCGCAAGTATGAGAAAGGAAAAGTTACAAAATCAATAAAGACAGACATCATTCACTTCAGAAAAAGAACATATATGTTGATTATCATAAAAATACAAAACAGGGGCCCAACCCACATGAACAATTCAGCTGTGATAGCAAGAAAAAAGAAAAAAATACATGATTGCGAAAAAGAAGAAAAAATACAGCATCCAGGCACTTCAAGGCGAGCTCTCGGGAGGTGAGCATTCCCAAAGGGGAAGGAAGGACTCGTCGCCTGGCTTCGGGATTGGAAGGAACAGCTCCGGGACCACATCGCTCTCCAAGAGCCCCATGCATTCGCTCGTCACCAGGCCGGCCCACCCCATAGTTGGAGAGTAAACTTTATGGCCTTGGCAGCATTCTTTTATATCAGCTCCTCTAGCTTGTACTCGAAGTACTGGATGAGCTTGCCTCTACTGCTAGGGGCAATGGGAGAGCGGCAGACTCCAGCTCACGTACCCTCTTCCTCAGCTCCTCATTCTCTTTTTTAAGAGTGGTGATTCGTAATCCAAGGGGCTCGGTGATGTCTACTAATCGCGAAGAAATTAAAAGCAACTGAACTAGCAATCCATCTAGGCAAGTATACCTATCGAACTGTAGTTAGGGGACACAAGTGTCGAATTGAAATCCGGGAACTGCTGAGTACATCTACTCACATGAAGACTATTATTTAATCGAAGGAAAAATCTTGAGGGTTAAAAGAGAAGTAATGGCAATTAAGAAAGGAAATACAGTTAAAGCTAGAAAGAGAACTACTGCAGTAAATATTAGAAGTGATTACGATAAAATGCTGAAACAATGGGAGGGAAATGCACTCGATCAAGAATCACCTCAGCCAGAGTTAATAAAGAAATGCGCTAAAAACCCAAACTTAATAGGGAAGAGTTTCTTGACCGTGGAGGTTCCTAAGGCTTAAACACGCTTCTCTCGAAGTCGTGTCCGACTGAGTTTAGGATGGTCCGACCGACATTCGTCTAAATCAGAGGCCTAAAGCTCGCTTTAGGCGGTGAACCCCACTATTAGATTTTACTCCAATCCGGGAGATTTGAATGTCTGCCTCTCTCGAGGGGTGCATACCAATCCCTTTCCTCTTGAGTGCTCTCTTCAAACTATCGGCCTCTCGGCTAGCCAAGCATGAAATCTAAGGCGGAGAGTATACATCGATGATATATGTCCAACCCAAAAAAATTCAAGAGCAATTCTAGGCTAAACCCTAAAAAGAAAAGGTAAAATTAATGCATCATAACTTAATCACTCAAACCTCGGATCATCAAGATCGAGTACAAGGAGGATTTAGTTACTCATGGTATAGAAAATGAAGATCATATTAATAGTATGGAAAACAACACCGAGTAGAAGGGAAAGAGAATAGCGAACTATTTTATTTCATAATGTAGAGGAATCACAAGTAGGGCACACAGATACTATAAGAACACCTTCTACGATGATTACAAATGCTGTAAAAAGGAAGTACAAAAATGCGAAAAAGGCTTGCATGAAAAACAACTCAATTACTTTAAGTGAAGAGGAAGAGAAAAGCTTAAGACATAAAAAAACTAAAGTAGCAGCACTTCTTCTTCTCTAATCTCGATACTGGGCTCAAGGAGAGGGGCTTCTATTTATAGAATTTTTCGGCCGAGTCATGCCCTCCGTCACACCCGTGTCGGGGGCGTGTCGGGTTAGGTACGAAAGCGCGCAATAACTCTGGTAGGAAACAGCTGCTGGTAGCTGAATTTTCTCGGAACTTGGGGTGACACGCCCTTCGTCACGCCCGTGTCGGGGGCGTGTCGGCTGGAAATTGTGCTTGCGGCGGAGAATTTTGCGGAAATGCGGGTCACGCCCTATGTACACGCCCGTGTTGAAGATGACACGCCCGTGTCGGGGGCATGTCAGATGGAAATCTCTGTCTTCTGTCTTCGGACCGTTTGCTTCATTCCACTGGGTTACACGCCCTAGGTACACGCCCTAGGAAGGCGTGACCATGGGCATGTAACAGCAAAACTTTGTAAACACTTGCAAAAAGAAGAAAAAATGTTAGTGACAATAATATATACAAAAAGGGTCTAAAATATAAGCATACAAGTCATGATTTATAAATTGAAAACTAGAAAATATCATAATAGTTTAGGCTACAAAACGAACTATCAAATTCCCCCAAGCTTAAGCTTTGCTTGTCCCCAAGCAAAGATATAAAAACTAGCTAAAATAACAGGTGACTAATCAGGAGAATTCTAATTATGTTAACACGAGTATTATGCGAAATTCCAAGTAGGGAGAACATGAAACGTAAACCTAAAACAATTACTTAAACAAGATTTACAATTTATAAGCTTTGCTAACGAAAATAAATCATCCATAATTTCAACAAAAATCCTTTAAGCAAATCAACCAGATGAAAAAAAACATATTGAGTTGTTACTAGATCCAAGAGGCAAATTATAACCATATCAATCAAATAACAAAAATCTAAATTTAAATCCAAACTTCACTGGTTTACTTTTCCTCTTTACTTAGCCAATGCAAAAATAAAAAGCATGAATCAAAAGGACTTAATAGGACTGAAATGTTTGGTTTAGGATTATGATTAGGAATGAAATTCAAAGATAAACAAGGAGGCTTAAAATCACACTAAACCAAAACAACGAGTTTCAAAAATTTATAATGAACAAAATAAAATTTTTCTTCTTCCTTCTTTTCCATTTTTTTCAAAATAAGGCCATAATATTTTTATTTTCATTTTGAAATTAGCCATTTAAAATCAACCACTTCTTTTTGAGAATACTTTCATTCATTTTTCAAAATTTTCTTCATGAATGTCCCAAAACAACATATCATGATTATAAAATTTTTATTGAAACTCAAAATAGTGTAGTGTGATTGGATAGGTTGGAAAAATTGGCTTTGGTAAAAATGAAATGGAAAGTGGAGCTATCAATTGAAAGTGGAAAAAGGCTCGAAAGTGGCTTACTAAAAGTAAAAGAATTTTAGGTTGGCAAGAAGGCTCAAACGAAAACAAAAACGGCCTAAATCATTTTCATGCTTTTTAAATTCGTTTGAAGCATAGATTTGAGAATTTTCAAAAAGCAAGTCTTAGATAATAAAGAAAGATTTATGAAATTATCTTGAAAATAGAAATAAAAGGCGACTTGGATCGTTCACGTCTACTACTCTAATCAGAGGTTGATATTACAAAAATTATGAAAAGGAAAATAGTGGATGACGAATTTTCGAGAAAGTAAAGAAAATAAAGGATGA
The DNA here is from genome assembly GCA_039513925.1 of Platanthera zijinensis. Taxonomy (NCBI): domain Eukaryota; kingdom Viridiplantae; phylum Streptophyta; class Magnoliopsida; order Asparagales; family Orchidaceae; genus Platanthera; species Platanthera zijinensis. The sequence goes on along the minus strand of CM077095.1, from coordinate 99,624,121 downwards.
AAAGCCATTAAAAAAAATAAATTTTTTAGAAAAAAACGTTTCAACATTAACATGCTACCGTGAATTAGAAACACAGCATGGCCAACATTTTACTTGTGAAACATAATTAAAAAAAGGATTTAGAAATATTATAATTAGCTAAGTTGTTTATATGGGATTTTGGGAAAAACAAAACAAAAAGCGAGGGGTACTGTTGCTTAAACAATTAAAGTAAAAAACAAATATATACACGAATAGCAAAATGAAGGAGGAAATCCTCCCCCAAGCTTAAAATGGACATTGTCCTCAATGGAGAAAGGAGGTTAGAGAGAGAGAGAGTAAATGAAACAGGAATGAAAGTACAGAATTGAAAGCAGGTACTTCCCCGGATTTATGCGTCGCGAATGTTGATTGATGCTTCTCTCACATGCTTGCGCTTTGGAACTGCTAGCAAAATCTTCTTCGGACTTATGATAGATCCAACAACGTTGGAGCGGGTGATTGCAGGAGCTTTGGCTTGGTATAGTCGTCCGGGGAAACCAAAAAAAGTGTAAAATAAAGAAAACAGAAAAATCACTTGGGTTGCCTCCCAAGAGCGCCCTTTGTTTAAAGCGTCGTTTGAGCTCGACGCATTAAAAGAATATTGATGTCCCAATATATATTTTGTCCAAAATAATAATGTTCATGGTTCTAATGATAAAACAGATTTTTAAAATGTTTGAGAATCTAATCATGGAATATAGAGTTAACACAGTTAGGACTGACATCACCACAGAAATATAGTTTAAGACGCTGACCATTTACTTTGAAATTACCCTTATCAGGGTGTGAAATCAAAACAGTTCCATACGAAAATACTTCTGAAACAGTAAAGGGTCCAGACCATCGTGATTTTAACTTGCCCAGAAATAAATGTAAACGAGAGTTGTACAAAAGAACTTGGTCACCCGGCTTAAAGGTTTTTGGGTGCCTTAAGTGTTTGTCATGAAAATGCTTCGTCCGCTCTTTATAAAATTTGTTATTTTCATAAGCATAAGGCGCCACTCGTCGAGTTCATTAAGTTGAAATTTTCTAAAGTCACCGACAGAGTGGGGATCGAAGTTTAAAGATTTTAAGGCCCAAAAAGCGCGGTGTTCTAATTCTACGGGTAAATGACATGATTTTCCATAGACCAACCGATACGGCGTACATCCGAGGGCAGTTTTGTACGCTGTTCGGTAGGCCCATAGAGCATCATCTAGTTTGGTTGACCAGTCTTTCCTAGAAGTCGAAACAGTCTTTTCTAAAATTCTTTTAATTTCTCTATTCACTACTTCGACTTGTCCGTTAGTTTGGGGGTGGTAGGTAGTAGAAATCTTATGCGTAACGCCATATTTAGTAAGGATTTTAGAAAACTGTGCGTTACAGAAATGGGAACCCCTATCACTAACGATGGCTCGCGGCGTACCGAATCGAGAAAATAAATTTTTTAAAAACAAAACTACAACTCGGGAGTCGTTCATAGGAAGAGCTTGGGCTTCTACCCATCGTGAAACATAATCAACGGCGACTAAAATATATTTATTTCCGAAGCTAGAAGGAAGTGGGCCAACAAAATTCGATCCCCCAGAGGTCGAAAACTTCGCACTCAAGAAAATAATTTTGCGGCATTTCATTTTTATTGGAAATGTTGCCCGACCGTTGGCAACTATCACACCTACTCACAAAGGCTTGCGCGTCCTTAAATAGGCTAGGCCAGTAAAAACCCGCGCTTAGCACTTTGTGAGCGGTGTGAGCAGCTTGATAGTGCCCACCTGTCGGTCCTTCATGTAAATGTTTTAATATATCAATTCCTTCTTCACAAGAAACACATCTCCTTATCATTTGATCCGCACAGACTCTAAAGAGATGCAGGTCTTCCCAAAAATAGTTCTTCAACTCAGAAAAGAATTTCTTCTTTTGCTGAGAGGAAAAATCTTTTGGGAGCACCCGAGCCACTAAATAGTTGGCGATGTGTGCGAACCAAGGAGAAGTAGATGTGTTAATTGAAAGCAGTTTTTCATCAGGAAAATAATCATTAAAAGATTTTTCATTTAATTTTTCTATAAAGGGGTTGTCTAATCTGGACAGATGGTCGGCGGCCAAATTCTCTGCTCCTCACTTATCACGGATCTCTAAGTCAAACTCCTGGAGGAGTAAGACCCAGCGAATCAAGCGTGGCTTGGCATCTGTTTTAGCAAGAAGATATTTGAGGGCCGAGTGGTCCGTAAAAACGATGATTTTTGAAAGTGTAATGTAGGGACGGAATTTATCAAAAGCAAAAAACTACAGCTAGGAGCTCTTTCTCGGTCGTGGTGTAATTTTCCTGTGCAGATGTGAGCGTTTTACTAGCGTAATAGATGGGTGGAAGTTTTTAGATATGCGTTGACCTAATACGGCTCCCACCGCGAAACTACTTGCATCGCACATTATCTCGAATGGAAGGTCCCACACCGGAGCTATCATAATTGGTGCGTTAATTAATTTTTCTTTTATTAAATTGAAAGCAGCAAGGCAAAGGTCATCAAAAATAAATGGGGCGTCTTTTTCTAATAGATGGGTAAGAGGCTTGGTGATCTTCGAGAAGTCCTTTATGAAGCGGCGATAAAATCCTGCGTGGCCTAGGAAACTTCTTATAGCTTTTACATTCGTAGGCGGTGGCAGCTTCTCAATGACTTCTATCTTAGCAATGTCTACTTCAATACCTTTCGCAGAAATTTTATGACCCAAAACTAACCCTTCCCTCACCTTAAAATGGCATTTTTCCCAATTGAGGGCGAGGTTAGTTTCTTCGCATCGTTCTAAGACTTTTTCTAGATTTTCTAAACAACTTTCGAACGCATCACCGAACACGGAAAAGTCATCCATAAATACCTCCATAATGTTTTCTACGTACTTGTCAAATATAGCGAGCATACATCGCTGGAATGTAGCTGGCGCATTGCACAATCCAAACGACATTCTTCGGTATGCGAAGGTGCCAAAGGGACAAGTAAACGTAGTTTTCTCCTGGTCCTCGGGAGAAATGGGGATTTGAAAATACCCCGAGAGGCCATCGAGAAAACAATAAAAGCTATGGCCGAATAATCGTTCTAAAATCTGATCGATGAATGGCAAGGGAAAGTGATCCTTGCGGGTGGCATCATTCAATTTCCTATAATCTATACACATATGCCAACCTGTCACTGTCCGTGTCAGGATTAATTCGTTATTTTCATTACTAACTACCGTTATCCCTCCCTTCTTAGGTACTACCTGAACGGGGCTAACCCACTTACTGTCCAAAATAGGGTAGATAATTCCTGCGTCTAATAACTTCATAACCTCACCCTTAACTACTTCTTTCATACTCGGGTTTATACGGCGCTGAGGTTGAATAGAGTTACGTGAATTATCTTCCATTAGAATTTTATGGGTACAGAAGGATGGGCTTATGCCCTTGATATCAGAAATTTGCCAAGCAATAGCTTGGCGATGCTTTCGTAGAACTAGAAGAAGTTTTTCGTTTTGCGCTTCTGTGAGGTAGGCTGAAATGATAACTGGTAACTTGGAATCTTCTTCTAAGAAAGCATATTTAAGGTGTTCAGGAAGTTCTTTAAGTTCCAGGGTAGGGGGTTCTTTATAAGAGGATTTAGAAATTCTTTCTTTTTCAAAAATAATATCTTCATAAATTTTTTTATAAGGAACATAATAAGGGGTGGGGCTAGCAGCTAAGACAGCTTCTTGTAGCAATTCAGTTGGAAGAAAAGAAGAAGAACAAAAATCTGAAAATTCTTTTTCAAATTCAGAAAGGTAATCTGAAGATTCATCGCTTCCTTGCAGCGATTCAGCGGGAAGAGGAGAGTAGGAACAAAAATCAGAAAACTCTTTTTCGAAGTTAGAGAGGCAGTAGGAGGATTCATTACTTACGGCGTCTACAAAAAATCATGAGTCATCATTTGCTAACGTGTTCTTCATCGAAGGTGTGATAGAAAAAATGACTTCGTCGTCGCCCACTCGAAGGAAGAGCTTACCATTGCTCACATCAATGATGGCTCTGGAGGTGGCAAGGAAGGGTCGGCCAAGGATTAGGGGAACCTCGACGTCTTCTTCGATGTCCAAAATGACAAAGTACACCGGGAAGATGAACTTATCAACTTTAACTAAAACGTCCTCCACAATTCCTAACGGGTACTTGACCGATCGGTCAGCTAGCTGGATACTCATCCGCGTGGGATTTAGGCCACCGATTCCTAGCTTTTTAAACAACGAGAGGGGCATTAAGTTAATACTCGCGCCTAAGTCGGCTAATGCGTGCTTAACAAAAAGATTACCGAAGACACACGGGATAGAAAAGCTGCCCGGGTCACTGATTTTCTTCGGCAAACCGTTTGTTAAAACAGCGGAGCACTCAGCATTTAACATGACATGCGAAAGGTTTTCTAACTTCCTCTTGTTGGTGAGGAGGTCCTTAAGATACTTTGCATATTTCGGCATTTGCGAAATAGCTTCGTGGAAGGGCAGGTTTATGTGGATTTGTTTGAACATCTCCAGGAAGCGAGAATACTATCATCCTGACGTTGTTTATTAAGTTCAGAAGGGTATGGAGGGGTTGGATTATTTTTAAAGGTGGATGGTGGAGTGAGATCTTTTTCTAAAATAGGGGTGATAACTTTTTCAGCAGAGGGTGGATTTTCTAACTTCCACGCTCACCACACCAAGGATTTTTTGAAATGGGGATGGAGCTTGCCTCGGGCTCTGTGCAAACCATGCCAGAACTTTGCTTCCCACTCCGAAGAGTCATAGCTTTTGCTTGTTCTCTTGGGTTGGGCTCGGTATTGGCAGGAAGAGACCCGGTGGGTCGCTCAGAAATAATTTTTGCGAGCTGTCCCACCTGATTTTCTAGACTTTTTACGGATCCAGTTAGGGTCCTTATCGTAGCGTCATTTGTGGTGATATATTTGGAAAGTAACTCCTCCAAGCTTGGAGGTTTTGGAAAATTTTGAAGAGGTGGTGGTGGTGCAGAAAAATCATTTTGCGGTGGTGGGCGTATCGCATTCGCATGGATTACTCCATGAAAAGTTCGGATGATTTCTTAATGCCGGGTTATAGCTATTTGGAAAATTAAAACCAGGAGGATGAAAATTCACAGCAGGAAAATTATTAAAAGCGTTTCTAGGCATATTATTAACATAATCTAAATGTTCTGAGGAAGGAGTTGCAGATTCCCATACCTGAGGGGTGGAGGCAGCAGTCATCTCCATTATCTTTTTGCTTAAGATTTCTACTTGCAGAGCGAGCTGAGAGACGTTGTCCACTTTGTAGATACCTGCAGGCTTGTTTGGGCGGGACCTAGGCACATTCCACTGACAAGTGTTCATGGCCATGTCCTCGAAAAGATCAAGAGCTGCTTCCGGGGTCTTATGGTTTAAAGTACCGCCAGAAGCTGCGTCTATCATTTGCTTTGTATTTTGATTTAGCCCGTTGTAGAACGTCTGCACTTGTAACCATACAGGCAGCGCGTGATGTGGGCATCGTCTTAATAGTTCTTTGAATCTTTCCCAAGTCTCGTATAAGGTTTCAGAGTCGATTTGTCCAAAAGCGGAAATGTCGTTCCTAAGTTTTGCAGTTTTAGCCGGCGGAAAATACTTCGCCAAAAATTTTTCGGTTAATTCCTTCCAGGTTGTGATGCTATTTTTAGGTAGTGTGTTCAGCCATTGCTTAGCCTTAGTTCTAAGAGAGAAAGGAAATAATCTTAGCCTGATAGCATCATTTGAGACACCATTGATTTTGAAGGTGTCACAAATCTCAAGAAAGCTAGCAATATGTGCGTTTGGATCTTCGTCCTGGAGTCCGTCATATTGCACATACTGCTGCACCATTTGAATTATGCTAGGCTTTAGTTCGAAGTTATTGTTAGCAATAGCGGGGCGAACGATGCTAGATTCTGTACCCTCCAGGTTTGGTCTTGCATAATGGGACATAGTCCTTTGCACGACTTCCTCTTGGTTGGGTCTTTGCAAGACTTCCTCTGCATTGGGATTGTCCATTCTTAAGGTAGAATATGAATCGGAATGTTCGACCGGTATTTGAAGAGTCGGGCCTTGAAATCGCAATCTTCTCCGAAGAGTAAGCTCGATTTCGTGGTCCAAGTCAAAAATAACCGACGGACTTCCCCGGGTCATGCACTAGAAGAAGAAAGAGAGAAGTATTGTTTATTATTATTATTATTATTATTATTTTTAAAATATATATTTTTAGATGTTTTAGCTCCCAAACTTCCCAAGGACTACCCGGTGAAGGGTTCGCAAGGTACTAGACAAGATAGCGGCGCTTAAAGCCGCTTTGCCCTTTTTGAGAGAATTTTTTGGTGTAGGAAACTTGTGATTGGGTTTCTATTAAGAACGGTAGTAATTATATATATATATATATATATATATTTTTTGAATTTTTAATTTGCAAGAAGGAGGATAAAAGTAATAGGTTCGTGTTTTCAATATATCAACAAAAGTTGATCCCCGGCAACGGCGCCAAAAACTTGATGTCTACTAATCGCGAAGAAAATAAAAGCAACTGAACTAGCAATCCATCTAGGCAAGTATACCTATCGAACTGTAGTTAGGGGACACAAGTGTCGTATTGAAATCCGGGAACTGCTGAGTACATCTACTCACATGAAGACTATTATTTTATCGAAGGAAAAATCTTGAGGGTTAAAAGAGAAGTAATGGCAATTAAGAAAGGAAATACAGTTAAAGCTAGAAAGAGAACTACTGCAGTAAATATTAGAAGTGATTACGATAAAATGCTGAAACAATGGGAGGGAAATGCACTCGATCAAGAATCACCTCAGCCAGAGTTAATAAAGAAATGCGATAAAAACCCAATCTTAATAGGGAAGAGTTTCTTGACCGTGGAGGTTCCTAAGGCTTAAACACGCTTCTCTCGAAGTCGTGTCCGACTGAGTTTAGGAAGGTCCGACCGACTTTCGTCTAAATCAGAGGCCTAAAGCTCGCTTTAGGCGGTGAACCCCACTATTAGATTTTACTCCAATCCGGGAGATTTGAATATCTGCCTCTCTCGAGGGGTGCATACCAATCCCTTTCCTCTTGAGTGCTCTCTTCAAACTATCGGCCTCTCGGCTAGCCAAGCATGAAAGCTAAGGCGGAGAGTATACATCGATGATATATCTCCAACCCAAAAGAATTCAAGAGCAATTCTAAGGCTAAACCCTAAAAAGAAATGGTAAAATTAAAGCATCATAACTTAATCACTCAAACCTCGGATCATCAAGATCGAGTACAAGGAGGATTTAGTTACTCATGGTATAGAAAATGAAGATCATATTAATAGTATGGAAAATAACACCGAGTAGAAGGGAAAGAGAATAGCGAACTATTTTATTTCGTAATGTAGAGGAATCACAAGTAGGGCACACAGATACTATAAGAACACCTTCTACGATGATTACAAATGCTGTAAAAAGGAAGTACAAAAATGCGAAAAAGGCTTGCATGAAAAAAAACACAATTACTTGAAGTGAAGAGGAAGAGAAAAGCTTAAGACATAAAAAAAACTAAAGTAGCAGCACTTCTTCTTCTCTTATCTCGATACTGGGCTCAAGGAGAGGGGCTTCTATTTATAGAATTTTTCAGCCGAGTCACGCCCTCCGTCACGCCCGTGTCGGGGGCGTGTCGGGTTAGGTACGAAAGCGCGCAATAACTCTGGTAGGAAACAGCTGCTGGTAGCTGAATTTTCTCGGAACTTGGGGTGACACGCCCTTCGTCACGCCCGTGTCGGGGGCGTGTCGGCTGGAAATTGTGCTTGCGGCGGAGAATTTTGCGGAAATGCGGGTCACGCCCTATGTACACGCCCGTGTTGAAGGTGACACGCCCGTGTCGGGGGCGTGTTAGATGGAAATCTCTGTCTTCTGTCTTTGAACCGTTTGCTTCATTCCACTGGGTTACACGCCCTAGGTACACGCCCTAGGAAGGCGTGACCATGGGCGTGTAACAGCAAAACTTTGTAAACACCTATGCAAAAAGAAGAAAAAATGTTAGTGACAATAATATATACAAAAAGGGTCCAAAATATAAGCATACAAGTCATGATTTATAAATTGAAAACTAGAAAATATCAAAATAGTTTAGGCTACAAAACGAACTATCACTCGGCCAATGCCGTATCCTGTGAGAAGAAGCAAAAGTATTATGACACGGCAGATCTAAAAGAGAAGAACTTTGTTTTAAGTTTTGGGCCTTACCACATTACCAGATACTCAATGAGAGTGGCATCGGGCACGTCCGCTCGCTTCTTGTGAAGCTCCACCTCCTCAAGTGCAAGATGGTGGGCTTCTTCTTTGTCGGCAGCATTCTTCTGAAGCGAGGCAAAATTCCTCTCTACCTGCATGCATCGGCGGCCCACCATGTGAGCCAGCTCCAGGCCATGAAGTTGGGCTCGCGCGGTCTCATGCACGAGGGATTGAGTGTTTTCCTCATCAAATACCGCGGTGTCCTGCCGTGAGTACATGCCGAAGGAGAAGGCAAAGGCCTCCTCTCCGATTGTTCCTGCTCCAGTCAGCTCGGAAGCAGGGTTGAGATGGTCGCCCGATTCTCCTCTTTGTCCCACTACAGGAGGGGATTGCCGATCTCATCGAGATTTCGCTCTCCGTAGCCGAAGTTTCGGTGAGCCCTCTGCACAGGCTTGTCAGTATCTCCTGTTTTCGTGCCTTAGTGGTGTTGGCCTCCTTACTAGAAGGCCCGCTGGTGGAAGCCCCCGAGGTGGCAGCCTTCTTATATTGATGGCCCGTGGGAGCTTTTCCCTTCTCCCGAGATGCAGGAGGTTCTCCACCCATGGTCATTGACTTCTTCGACGGCGGTAGTGGAGGAGGATGTGTGTTAGTGACCTACTTCTGGGGGGCAAGGAGGGCCGGGACCTTGCGATTTATGGCAGCAGCCGCCTAGGCATGGGCGAGCTCGCCGTGAGCAACATGCGTGCTCTCATATATGAAATACAGGAGGAGATCTCGCTCACCTGCAATGGCATAGTTTGAATAAGTAAAATAAGAAGGAAGGGGATTGAGGGTGAGTAGCCTACCTCCCCCAAGAGAGATAGGGATGAGTGAGTCAATGTTCCTTTGGAGGAAAGCGACCTCAAAGTTCTTCCCGTGGAAGAATCTGCAGAGGTCGGCTTCATGGCCCCCAGGCTGGGCGGGTGGTAGCTCAATTTGCTGAGCTGGATGGGCGAGAAAGGGATGTTGCCAAAGTCTCCCTGATGAACACAAACTTCCTGAGCCAGTTGTGGATCTTGTTCACTGTCACCCGCACCTTCACGTGGTTGCTAGAGAAGTAGGCGGTGCCATCTTTGTTTGCCTGGAAGGAGAACAGCTTGCGGAAGACCGTAAGGCTAAACTCTATCCACTCTTCCTACAAGAAGAAGGCTAACGCGGCCATGATGACTACAGATTTGTGGATCCACTGCCCTAGGATTACCCCAAAGTACTTCAAAATCTACCGAACCTCGGGCCATAAGGGATGGCGGAGGCCCGCATCAATGTGGGCGATGGGGATGGAGAGCTCCACATTGGAAAGATCGTCGATCTTCTCCTCCTCTCCTGGTCTCCTCGCCTTCAAACACGGGGGGAATGAAATTGGCGACCACTGAGACGAGCTCGTTCTAGGGGAGGGTGGCGGAGAAGAAGGTATAGTTTGAGAAGGTCCACACACACTTGCACCTCCCCTTAACGTCGCCACCACCTCCTCCAATCTTGCGATCTGGTAAGCGGGCTGGATGCTAGAGTTCTCGCGGAAAGTAGCGAGCTGACAATTGGATGCAGGAAAGAAGAAGATGTAGAGGATGGGTTTAAATATGGTAGGTGGGATGAAGGATGGAGGGGGATATTTATAAAAAAAGAAAGTGGCGGGAAAACATCCCTTCGGCGAGAGATGTACGGATAGAAAAATATGTTCTGATGCTTTGATATTCGAGCCTGCCCCTAATTCCTACCTACTCGTCGTAGTCCTATGAAAGCTATGTGGCAACGGGATAAGAGGCGAGCAAGCCAGGCTGGCTCGCATCTGCCCGAGAGGCGAGCGAGCCACGTTGGCTCGCATCTGCCTGAGAGGGGAGCGATCCACGCTAGCTCTCATCCGCCCGAGAGGCGAGCGAGCCATGCTGGCTCGCATCTACCCGAGAGGCGAGCGAGGCATGCTGGCTCGCATCTGCCCGAGAGGCGAGCGAGCCACGCTGTCTCGCGTACGCCTAAGAAGATAGGCAAGCAAGGTATCTTGCTCACACCCGCCTAAGAAAAGCTAAGCTGTAGCAAGCAACAAATGAAAAGAATTAATATACATACATAGGTTAGTGGGTGAGCAGTTACAAATAATAACGGAGAAAGTTTGGTACTCTGAAAGAGAGGGAAAGTAATAAATAATAAAGTTCATAATCAGGTCATACGAGCTGAAAAATAGTTGCGGCCTAGGCCTGTGGGCCAAAAACGAGGAGGCGGAGGGCTCAGTATTGAATCCACTTCCACCTGCCCCACCCTCGCACCCCAGAACAAGGCGATAAGTGAGGGTAGAAATACTTGCAAATAGCCAGCAGTTCCCGTGGGCCAGGTCGACCTATTTTGTGGCATACTTGAGTTGCTCCTCTGCCCGCGTGATATGTACTCATGGTGAAGTCATCCTATTACTATATTTTAAGCGCCTCACGCCCTCCAGGACCGCAAAGCATGCCTCCACCTCCGCCTTATCCTTATCCATCCTGCCGGAAAACCTCCCGCAGCATAAGGGAGTGCTTCTAGAATAACCGGGTCATCCGCCTCTTTCTTTCCTCAACATCTTGGAGGGTCTCCTAGGTATTTGGAGATGCGGTCCGAGGAAGGAGGAGGTGAGTACCCCTCGCTAATGTCAACATCAATGAAGAGATTGCAATGAAACCTATAGAAATAAAGGAAAGGTGAGAAAAGGCAGGCGAACAGTCACAAGCGAGCGAATGCATAAAATCAACCGAGGTAGGTATGTCCCCTGTGTTGGTTTGCGAGCAGGAAGTACCTGGCTGGCCCTAGAAGAGCTCGCATTCAATAGTCGAGAAGGTCTTCCCTAACCCTTGGCAGATTGGCAATTGAGGAACCTATGGGGGCAGGTCGACGGCCCATTGGGGTGGAAGTAGCAATAACAAATGATTTGGTATAGTATGGATGAACAAGGAAGCGGAGAGGGAGTCGAGGACTCGCAAGTAGTTTTAAGAGGAATGGTCAGGACCGCAAGAAGGGCTAATCCCATAGCCAAGGGGCTGGCGACCCGCTCGGATACATGCAAGGAAGAGCGTCTCGGCTCCATTCCCCCATCTCCTTCCTCAGAAAGCACCACCTATGGGAGAGAAGGTGTCAGAATCAAAGTTACATAAAATTAAATAAGCAGCTCACATACTATGTGGGGAGTTTCCAGACTGGCCACTGGATTAGGAGGAGTGCCATTTGGGGGAGACCGCCTGACCATCTTAGCCTTCTTTGGTCTGAAGGCAGGGCTAACAGACCCTCGAGCTAGCTATGGGGGTGCCATCGATGACTTGTGCCCGCGCGCACTCCCTCATCGCCGCTAGGTGAGCACACATCTCTTTTGATATGGGCATAACTCAACTATACTAGTTCACAAAGAAAAAGAGAAACATAAGGTGGGGATTTCATTGAGCCTGGTGGTATATATATAGTACGAAGGTGGGACCCACCAAAATATTCCCTCTAGCTTAGCAGGTACTCACCGAACACGTGGGGTTGGATGATTCTATCCGAGCTCTGCAAAAGGTCAAAAAGACCAGGGATTGTGTACAACCTAGTGTTCGTCGAGTGGGTCCAACAAGATAGAAGAGGGGGCCATCTATATAGCCCGACCCACATCCGCCGGACAGGCGAGCGAGCTAGGGAAGCCGGCCCTCGTCGCGAGCTGGGGCAGCCAGCCCGTATCAATTCACTAGGCGGGGCAGCCCAGGCGGACCCCAGCTCGCATCTGCCAGGTAGACGAGCGAGTCAGGGCAGCCGACCCACCACAGCTCACTAGGTGGGCGAACCGCGACCATTCGGCCCCCACTTGCCTAAGAAGCAGGCGAACTAAGCGAGCCAGACCGCACACCATCCCAAAGCCTGGCAGGCTGACTTGCATTCTCCCCATGAGTGGGGTGAAGATATCCTATGTTTAATGTAATTTGGTCTGCCAATATCCTCATTAAACAGCCGAGTTTCACTTTTGGCAGACCCCTTTTGGGTTGTATGTAGCCATTAGGAATATCTAAGTTACGCTATTTGTAGGTCAGGGCTAAAAATCTATAAATAGACCCAAAGGGTACCTTTGAAGACATGTGATGTTATAAAACTTGATGTGATAATTTCTACACTAGCATAAACTATGTAGATAGGTAAAAGAAAATTGATTTTAATCTCAGGCAAGTGCACCTATCAATCGTAGTATAGGAGAAATCTACATCTCATTTCGTATTCCTCAGGGTCCTTTCAAGCACTCATACTCACTCTCACTCTATTATTATACCTATAATTAAAATTGGTTGTTACTATAAATTACACTATTGGGACTAATTGGATAAAGTAACATTGGAGGATTAAGGATGGTAAAAAGCAGATAGTCTAAGAGTAATCACATGAGAATATTCACTCATTAAATCAATTCTATGTAACCACGTATTAACAATATTATCAAATTAATTGTATTGTAAGGGTTCAATCTTTATCGATTTCTCTCTCGAGCAATTCAATACCTAAGCTTAAGTTGAGTAAATTTTCTCTCGAACAATTCACAACACTCAAATTTTCATTAATATAAGGTAACCCTGTCTAATACATAAATCCATGAAATCCTATCTCTAAGATACCATGAATCCATTATTCGTATTGCCAATAAACCAAAATAACATATCTTTCGATCATGATATTTGAAATACAAAGAGAAAGAACACCAGAGAATGAAATTATAAACCATCATCACAAACATCCAATTTCTTAATCTAGAAGTCTTAAATTCATATAAACCAAATACTAACTTCAAATCTATGATCAAACTCTTTGTTTGAAAGCACACATGCGAATAAAATACCACGAATCCGAAATTAAAATCAACATACATGATTACTGAATCAGTTCAGAAAAAACAAGTCTCAAGTGAAATGTAAAATAAAGTTTAGATCCACTAAGAGAAGGGGGAAATCAAAAGAGATACATAAAAATTAAATCCATACAGATTATCTCCTTTGATTTCCCCTATGCTTGAGTGCTCCACTTTCGTCCTCCAGAAATTCTCCAAGTCCTTTAGTCCAAAAAGTCCTTTCTATTTTTTGTGCAGGCTTTTATAGTCTTTTTGCAAACAGAAGTCGAACAAGGGTTCCAACACGGCCGTGTCACAGGCCGTGTTGAATATGAAAGAGTGTGTCTGGCTGATTTGAAATGAAAAGGTGTGTCTGGTCATGAGCCGTGTCATTTGATACGGCTAGTAGCACGGCCGTGTGCTCTTCACGGCTCCACACACGGGGTTGTTTGGCGTATGACCTTTGATTCTTCCCGATAAGGACACGAGTAGTGACACAAGCGTGTGCCTACCCTTGTGGTGCTCTTGTAAATTTTTACGCCTTTTTTTCCAAGCTTTAACATCAGTCATGTTGGATCTGTGAACACCTCTGTTTGCTCAAAGACTTTTAGTTCCAAGGACTTGCGATACTTGCATTAATAAGATTAATGAATAAATAAATAACTTAATAAAATAAGTAAAGGAAAATCTATGTTATGCTCTTCTATTCATAATACTTCAAATTCTTAACTATTTTCGTGCAATTATAACGAATCGAGGTATATAATAGTGGACATGATTACAAATATGATAGTAAAAAGGACATATATAATTGTACTCATCAAATACCCCCAGACTTGAGCATTTGTTTGTCCCTAAGCAAACTAATTCAAGCATTTGGGTTACCAATAATTAATTTTTTTCTTCCGCAAGCTGTTTGCTATGAATTCAAAGAGAAATTTAATGTTGTAATTGCACAAGAAATAGTATAGCAGACTTTTCTAAGTCTAATTTTATCTTAAAATTCTTCCCACAAATCTCTTAACTTTCTTTCACTCTTTCCTTGAAATAAAATTACAATCATCCATAACAAATGTGAGGAGAAAATAACAATCTTAATAAGGTAGGCATTAGTGTTTCAAAACTTATAAGTATCAATATTGATAGCCATAAGCTTGCCTTTTCACACTCTCTCCACGACGCTAGTTAGGATTAGCAATGTTGGATCCTTAGGACTTGTATTAGGATGTAACTTTTTGGCTTAGGATAAAAGATTATAGGTGGGGTAATCAAAGATAAACTCGATAGTTCTTATCACACCTAGATCACAATTGAGCCTCTTGCTATGTAATTACCATAACATACATCAACATTATAAAAGCACCCCCAGACTTCACAATCATTATACTTCCATTTTTTTGTATTATTATCTTTTTTTCTTCAATCCATTGTTCTTCTTCTTCTTTCTTTTGATACATACTCATCTTTTTTTTCTTGTTTTTTTTCTTCACCAATGAATAGCTTATCAAAGTGCTTTACACCATCTTTTTAAATTTTATAGTTCACATAGCAAAAGGTGTAAACTCAATGATATATGTGCTAATAGGAAAGGATTTTTGGCCTTGGTGAATTTTAGTAGTGGTGTATCGAAAGAAATAGGGATTAGGTCCAAATTGTTTGTGCAAGGGTATAATGTTTAGGGTTTTGGGCCTGTAAGGCTCAAGCTATCCAATGGGAGGTCAAAGTCATTTCTGCCCTAACTAATCAACTTATGCGAATGTTTGAGGATTGCTAGGGGCAAGTTTTAGACACCAATAAAGAGCATTCTTCATTTTGATTCCCAAATACAAAATTATCAAAATGTTACACTCTTCGACTCGCTTTATTATAGATAATTATATTTTCTAAAATAAGGTGATTGTTAGTTAATAATATAGAGGACTAATCTTAAAAATAAGTTATATAGAGAAAATTAAGCTAATGAATTTCTATACATAATTATTAACAACAAATTTGTACACTCAATGAGTCTACTTTAATTCATTTTAATCAGCTTGCCAAAGCAAATTAACTAGTTATAATCCCAAATGAGTGAATTAAAGAAAGCTTAAAAGGAAGAAAAAACAATTTTATTAGGAGGGTTTATCAATATTGAGTAACAAAAATATTAGAATTGTTTATTTGGGCATGTTTCTTAACAAATTGTAATCATGTCCAATAGTTAAATATTAGAATTTAAGAATATCCACCCCTAGACTTAAATTTGCAGTGTCCTTAATACAACGTAAAGAACTTATAAAGCAAATAAAATAATATGTAAATAACTGAGCATCGATAAAATAGAAGAACAGAAGAAGTAAATAGGAGCCATAATGATAGTATATAATAGCTGATGATATATATCCAAATAGATGATACTACAGAGAAATCAAAAATAAACTGGTGGGTCGGCAGGATCATCGCGGAGGTGAGGTGGGCAGGGAGCTGTCGGTCTCGGACGGGAGATCCCCAAGTGATCCCTGATTTGAGCTATGGCTTCCTCAGTCCGCTGCTATGATTCCTCTATACGCTGTAAGCGCGGTAAGATCTCAGTCTCATAAAGGTGAAGGAAATCACGCGAATACTGAGAGCATGATCGAGGAGGAGGAGAAGAAGACTCTACATGATGATGAGTAGACTGTGATGGAGGAATCAGAGGCTCGTTGAGGTCATGGTCATCATCATCGAAATCAGAAGAAGGCGGAGGGCCGTGCCTCATAATAGAATAAATAAGCCCACCCTAACCTTGATGTGCAGTGATGAGACGGAGTGATCAAAGACTATCCATAGTAATACGAACTGTCCTTGCTGCTACTGTCAACAAGGAAATGGAATCAAAGGTATTCATGTTCTTCGCTAGGCGTGTGATGTAGGGCGCTACACAGATAAATCTGATACGAGAATTGTCGGCCTGATGAAGAATGAAATGAGCTAACATATATCCTAAGTGAATATGGTAACGCGAAGACATGTTATAGAGGTAAAGAATATCCTATCTACTCACCACACCAGAGCTTTCACCCCGCCCACTCAAGGTATGACTCAGTAGATGATGAATGTACTGAAGAGCAGGAGAACATATCTTAGAGTCCTTAGACCTCTTGGCCTCATATGGAGACAGATTGAAAGCAAGCCGAGACCAAATATTGGTGGCATGGTCACGAGAGGGGAGACCAAGGTGAAGGTCGTAGTATGTAGCACTATAGAGGAAAGAGTCCTCATACACCCCTAAATACTGGGTGAACTGGAGAAGAGAAAGAGTATAGGTAGTTTCCGCGACTCGAAACGAAATAATCCCTTCCTGTGTGTTGGTAGTCTCGGTGAAGGTCGACCTGAGATTGAGGTAGAAAGATGACATAAACTCTAAAGTAAGTTCCTTAAACCCCAACTCATCAATATCAAAAAATTGTGCCCACCCCCCCCCCCCGACAGACACTAACTCTTGAACTTTGGCGGCTTAATGGATCTCCTCTAAAATGCTCCAATCGATAGTACGAATCTCTTGAAATTTCTTGGACTAGAGGCGATTAAAATGATTAACGTGAGCCAAATATGTAAACTCCAGGTGCGTAGCATTATCGTTCCTTTCTGTAGATAACGCTATGAGATCCGGATGACGACGGCGTCCCCCTTGCGATCGTCTCGTCGACATGATCTGTAGACAAAGTGAAGAAGGATGAGAAGAGAATTAAATAGGATGAGAAGGATATGAAGAAAATAGGAATTGAAAAAAAAACAAGAAAACGATAGAAAATTTACCTAGGAATACAGGTTGAGAGTAAGAGGATACAGATCCACAAAGTTTGAAGGCAATGAATCCCAACTGAGTTCAAGGCATGAAGGGGTGCTGGAAGTAGGGATGAAACCAGGAAATGAAGAGGAAGAAGATGAAACGGCCATATATAATATGTCTAACACGGGTCGCGACACGGGCGTGTGTGGACTTGTGTTCATTAATCAATAACCGCGCAGTACACATGTCTCGAAAAGACGTGTAGTCAAATTGATGGGGAAACAGTGCGCCTGGCTAACACGATCAACAACACGCACATGTGTTGACCCGTGTGGTCAAATTGATGGGAAAACTGCGCGTCAGGCCAACACGGTCAGCAACACGCATGTGTGTGGACCCGTGTCCTGCTCGGGAACATTGCTTTGTCGAACTTCCTATACGGGTGCTCATACGGCTAGGTATTGACCCGTGTCCTACTCAGGATCATGCTTCATCGAACACACTACACGAGTACTCACACGACTGGGTATTGACCCGTGTCCTGCTCGGGATCATGCTTCGTTGAACTCACTACACGGGTACTCACACGGCTCGGTATCGACCTGTGTCCTTCTCGGGAGGAGTATGAGAGAAGTGGAGCTATTGTAACATGGCAACACACACAGGTGGGTGTCAACCCATGTGGTGTTCGGGTTGAGAATAAGGGAAGTGGAATGCGATACGACAACGTATACGGGTGGGTGGCCACCTGTGTGGTGCTCGGTATGACTATTTCCTACTCTGGTTTTATATTGAACATGGCTGGGTGAAAAAAAATTCGCAAATACGGCAAGGAACACGGGCGAGTGCAAACCCGTGTGCTCCTTTGAAATTGAATTACTTTATAAGTTATTTTATAATGTTTTTATACTAAATTTTAACTATAATTCTACCAATGATAATAATAAAACTTAGAAAATTTATTAAATTACACTTAATCCAAGTCTAGTCGGAGGCATGATTCTTAGCGAGAGAAATCTTGAGGAAACTCTCCATAATAGAGTTTTAATCGGTGTCCGTTGACTTTAAAATCTCCCTTCTCAGGGTGGGTTAGTTCGATGGTGCCATAAGGAAAAACCTCTTTGACCTGGAAAGGTCCGGACCACTTATACCTTAACATCCCTGGGAATAAATGAAGACGGGAATTGTAAAGGAGGACTTGGTCATCTTTTTGGAATGCCTTTGGTTTTCAAAGGTGATGTTCATTGAACAATTTTGTCTTCTCCTTATATATCCCACAAATTTTTATAAGCCATGGTTCTCCACTCATAAAATTCGTTAAGTTGAAGTTTTTATTTCTCCCCTATAGAATTGGTGTCAAAATTCAAAGAGTGTATTGCCCAATATGATTTACGTTCTGATTCTATGGACAAGTGACATGATTTACCATAGACTAGTCTAAAGGGAGTGGTCCATATGGGTGTTTTGTAGGTGGTTCTACATGCCCACAAACAATTGTTCAGTTTCTTAGACCATTGTTTCATATTCCCCTCTATAGATTTTTCTATGATTCTCTTAAGTTCGCTATTTGAAACTTCAACCTGACCACTAGTTTGTGGATGATAAGGAGTGGCTATCCTATGTGTGACCCCATACTTTTGTAAGACTTTGTCTAACTATAGATTATAAAAATGTGTACCCCTATCGCTAATAAGTACATGTGGTGTGCTAAATCGCGTGAATAAGGATGTCAGAAATTGAATTACTACTCTACTATCATTAGTAGGGAAAGCTTGCACCTCTACCCACTTTGATACATAATCTACAGCCACCAAAATATATTTATTCCCATAAGAAGTTGGAAATGGTCCCATAAAGTCAATCCCCCACACATCAAACACTTCACATTCAAGAATATATTTTTGTGGCATTTCATGTAATTTAGAGATATTACCTGATTTTTGACAAAAATCACATGAAAGTACATACATTTGGGCATCCCTGAATAGAAGGGCCAATAAAAACCGGAATCAAGAACCTTTTTAGCTGAGCGGTTTGCTCCAAAGTGACCACCTGTAGGGCCTGAATGACACTGCTCCAAGATTTTCCAGCTCTCCTCCGCTGGTACACATCTACATATAATGGAATCTGTATATATCCAAAAAAGATAGGGGTCCTCCCAAAAGTAATATTTCAAGTCAGAGAAAATTTCTTTTTCTGCTGATATGAAAAATCTTTTGAAAGGACCTTAGCCACAAGATAGTTTGCATAGTCGGCAAACCACGGATAATCAGTAATTATATTTGTAGATAATGCAAATTGCGATTCCTCTGAAAATGTGTCACTAATCTCAGACTTATTTAACATTGTTCGTAGCAGATTTTCTAATCATGAGAGATGATCAGCCGCTAAGTTTTCTGCTCCTCGTTTATCCCTAATTTCCAAATCAAATTCTTACAATAGCAGAACCCAACGGACTAAACGATGTTTTGCTTCTGCTTTGGCAAGTAAATATCGTAGGGCAGAGTGATCTGTGTATACTACCACCTTAGATAATGTTAAATAGGATCTAAATTTATCAAAGGCGAAAACCACTGCTAGGAGTTCTTTTTCCGTAGTTGTATAATTCTTCTATGCGTTATTAAGTGTTTTGCTAGCATAATATATAGGGTGAAAGTGTTTGTTTCCGCGTTGTCCTAAAACAACCCTTACCGCAAAACTGCTAGTGTCATAAATGATCTCGAAAGGTTGAGCAAAATCAAGCATGATCATAATAGGAGAATTAATTAATCTTTCTTTCAAAAACTCAAAGGCTTGCAGACACTCTTGATCAAAAATAAAAGGTGTGTCTTTCTCTAAAAACCTAGTACGTGGTTTAGTTACCTTAGAGAAGTTTTTAATGAACCGGCGATAGAATCTGGCATGACCTAAAAAGCTTCTCACTACCTTAATGAAGGTTGGTGATGGCAACTTTTCTATGGTTTCAATCTTCGCTTTATCCACTTGAATTCCTTAGCTTTAGATCTTATGGCCAAGTACTAACCCTTCTTGCACCATAAAATGGCACTTCTCCCAACTGAGTACTAGATTTATTTCCTCATATCTCCACAGAACATTTTCTAAATTTCTCAAACACAAATCAAAAGAATCACCAAACACAAAAAAATCATCCATAAAGACTTCCATAAAATCTTCAACATACTCGTTAAATATAGCTAACATGCACCTTTGGTAAGTGACGGGTGCATTACATAAACCAAATGACCTACGTCTATAGGCAAAGGTACCAAATGGGCAAGTGAAAGTTATTCTCTCCTAGTCTTCTGGTGCTATAGGGATTTGGAAATATCCAGATAATCCATCTAGAAAACAATAATAAGAATGGCCTGATAATCGTTCTAATATTTGATCAAAAAATGGTAGAGGGAAATGGTCTTTCCTAGTAGCATCATTTAACTTCTGATAATCAATACAGACACGCTAACTAGTTACTATTTGCATTGGAATCAATTCATTCTTATCATTTGCTACCACTGTTAAACCACCCTTCTTAGTAACGATTTGTACAAGACTAACCCATGAACTATCCAAAATAGGGCATATCATTCCAGCATCTAACAACTTAATAATCTAAGCTTTCACTACCACTTTCATATTTTGATTTAGCCTACGTTGCGGTTGAATAGAAGGCTTATAATTTTCTTCCAAAAGGATCTTGTGGGTGCAAAAACTAGGGTTGATACCTTTTATATCAGTTATTTGCCATACTATAGCACTTTTATACTTCTTTAGCACATTTATTAACTTTTGTTTTTTAATTTCAGAAAGATTAGAAGAAATAATAACTGGGTAAGAAGAATTAGATCCTAAGAATGCATATTCAAGATGATTCGGTAATTTCTTAAGTTCTACTATCGATGGATCCTTAGTATTATTCTTAAGAACTTCAAGATCTTCTTGTGTAATAAAACTATACTCAAGCTTCCTATTCATCGAAACAGAGTTATCTAGAAAATATAAATGTTCAATAATATATTGATTTTTGTCTTCTTCTAGATAACTGTTAGTGATGCAAATCTCTAAAGGATCTCTATAATATAATTCAGAATTCATAGAAGTCATAATATTTTCAACAACATGACAGAAATAGCAACAATCATCATTATTCAAAGATTGCTTCATTGTATTGTTGATTTGAAAAAGTAACTTCATCTTCCCATACTCGCAAAACTAATTTACCATCAAAAATGTCAATAAGAGCTCTAGAAGTGGCTACGAATGGATGACCTAGTATGAGTGGCACTTCTGCATTTTCATCCATATCTAGAATAATAAAATTGGTAGGGAATATAAACTTATCTACCTTAACCAATACATCCTCTACTATTCCTCTAGGATACTTAACCGAACGATCTGCTAATTGAATAATCATTCGAGTAGGGCTAAGTTCTCCTATACTTAGTTTCAAATATAGTTTATAAGACATTAAGTTTATACTAGCTCCTAAGTCCGCTAAAGCTTTATTCACTTGTAAATCACTGATTAAACATGAAATTGAAAATGAACCGGGATCGCTAAGTTTTTGTGGTAATTTGTTCTGTAAAAGAGCGGAACATTATTCACTAAGTGTTACTAAAGATAATTCTTCTATTTTCTTTTTATTTGAGATCAATTCTTTTAGAAATTTAGCATGCTTCGACATTTGAATAACTTCAGAAAAAGGTAAATTAACATGTAATTGTTTAAATATAGATAAGAACTTACCATATTGCGCATCCATGTGCTCCTTGTTCAGCTTCGCTTGATATGGTATTGCTAGTTGATACTCCTTCGATTTTGAATTCATCTCATTCTGTCCTTCGCCACTAGACTCCTCTTGGGGTGCTTCCTTTGTAAGCCTTTGGTTTTGTAATTCCTTTCCGCTCCTTAATTGGATTGCTTTTGCATGCTCCTTCGGGTTTGTTTCTGTATTACCCGAAAGTGTTCCTTGTTGTCTTTCAGGTACCATCCTTGCGAGTTGACCTATCTGATTCTCTAAATTCCGAATAGAGCCCTCTAGATTTCGGAAAGCAACATCAGTTGTTTGCATGAACTTGGTGAGTACATCTTCTAATGTTGGCTTCCTTTGCTCCGATTATTGTGGTTGTCCAAATGCAGGTTGCTTGCCTTGATTTCTTGTCCTCCCTAAGAGACATTGGGGTGGTTCCTCCATCCAGGATAATATGTAGAACTATATGGGTTATTTGCTTGGTTGAAGGGAGGTCTGGTATTGTTGCCCATATAGTCAACTTGTTCATGCACTAGAGGTTCACAACCAGACATTCCACTAAAAGAAGGGTCTCACTATTAAGGTACCATGAGGGTGATGCTAAAGATAGATTATCCATCTTCTGATGAAGCTTATCCACTTGAATAGCTAAGTCAATGACTGCATCCACTTCATAGATTCCCTCAGGCTTATTAGGCTTTTGTCTTACGGTAGTCCATTGATAGTTGTTCATTTCCATGTCTTCTATAAACTGTTGAGCCACTTTTGGTGTCTTATTGTTCAAGGTGCCTCCACTAGATGCATCGATCATCAGTTTAGTGGCTGTATTGAGACCATTGTAGAAGGTCTGAATCTGAAGCCAGGAAGGTAATGCATGATGGGGACATTTCCATAATATATCCTTGAATCGTTCCCATGTGTCATACAACGATTCAGATTATGATTGAACGTATGTAGAAATGTCATTCCTTAGCTTTGCAATCTTCGTCGGTGGAAAATACTTCATCAAGAACTTCTCAACCATCATATCCCATGTAGTGATCGACCCTCTAGGTAATGATTTTAACCACTGCTTCGCCTTGTGCCTTAGTGAGAATGGAAACAAACTCAATCGAATGACATCATTGGTAATGCCATTGATCTTAAATGTATCACATATCTCCAAGAATCCGGCTAAATGTGTGTTGGGATCTTCATATTACAGGACATCATATTGGACATACTGTTGAACTATCTGAATAATTCTAGGCTCTAATTAAAAATTGTTGGCATCAATTAGTGGTCTAACGATGCTTGACCCAGTACCCTGGAGATTAGGTATAGCAAAGTCAGACATGGTTTGCTCGTTCTGATTTGCCATGATATCTTGATGATGATCTCCTAAGTTTACTATTTCCTCTTCTAATAGTCCGTTTGAATTATCTGTGTTATCATTTCTCAAGTTCCTTTGTGAGGTGTTATGAATAATCCGTTCCAAGTCAGGATGAAATGGTGTTATCCTAGAATTTCTCCCCCTGGTCATAGACTAACAGACTACAAAACAGAGAATAAGTGATATAATTATTCAATAAATGAATGTACAATTATATGTTAGTAATTAAATAAAAATTGGTAGATTAATAGAGTTAAAGCTTTCAGAATATTTAAAATGAGTTCCCCGGCAACGGCGCCAAAAACTTGATGTTATAAAACTTGATGCGATAATTTCTACACTAGTATAAACTATATAGATAGGTAAAATCAAATTGATTTTAATCTCAGGCAAGTACACCTATCAATCATAGTATAGGATAAATCTACATCTCGTGTCGTATTCCTCAGGGTCCTTTCAAGTACTCGTACTCACTCTCACTCTATTATCATACCTATAATTAGAATGGGTTGTTACTCTAAATTACACTATTGGGACTAATTAGATAAAGTAACATTGGAGGATTAAGGATGGAAAAAAGTAGATAGTCTAAGAGTAATCACATGAGAATATTCACTCATTAAATCAATTCTATTTAACCACGTAATAACAATATTATCAAATGCGTTGTATTGTAAGGGTTCAATCTTTATCGAATTTCCTCTCTCGAGCAATTCAATACCTAAACTTAAGTTGAGTAAATTTTCTCCTGCACAATTCACAACACTCAAATTTGCATTAATATAAGGTAACCCTGTCAAATACATAAATCCATGAAATCCTATCTCTAAGATACCATGAATCCATTATTCGTATTGCCATGAAACCAAAATAACATATCTTTCGATCATGAAATTTGAAATACAAAGAGAAAGAACACCAGAGAATGAAATTATAAACCGTCATCGCAAACATCCAATTTCTGAATCTAGAAGTTTAGGATTCATATAAAACAAATACTAACTTCAAATCTATGATCAAACTCTTTGTTTGAAAGCACACATAAGAATAAAATACCACGAATCCGAAATGAAAATCAACATATATGATTACTGAATCAGTTAAGAAAAAACAAGTCTCAAGCGAAATGTAAAATAAAGTTTAGATCCACTAAGAGAAGGGGGAAATCAAAAGAGGTACATAAAAATTAAAACCAAACGGATTATCTCCTTCGATTTCTCCTTCGTTTGAGTGCTCCACTTTCATCCTCCAGAAATTCTCCAAGTCCTTTAATCCAAAAAGTCCTTTCTATTTTTTTTGTGCAGGCTTTTATAGTCTTCTTGCAAACAGAAGTCGAACATGGGTTCCAACATGGCCTTGTCACAGGCCGTGTTGGGTATGAAAGAGTGCGTCTGGCCGATTTGAAATGAAAAGATGTGTCTGGTTGTGAGCCGTGTCTAACACGACTGTGTGTTCTTCACAGCTCCATACACAGGTTGGTTTGGCATATGACCTTTGATTCTTCCCGATAAGGACACTGATAGTGATACGGGCGTGTGCCTACCCGTGTGGTGCTCTTGTAAATTTTTATGCCTTTTCTTCCAAGCTTTGCCATTAGTCATGTTGGATCTGTGAACACCTCTATTTGCTCAAATACTTTTAGTTCCAAGGACTTGCAATACCTGCATTAATAAGATTAATGAATAAATAAATAACTTAATAAAGGAAGTAAAGGAAAATCTATGTTGTGCTCTTCAATTCATGATACTTCAAATTCTTAACTATTTTTGTGCAATTATAATGAATGGAGGTAGATAATAGTGGACATGATTACAAATATGATAGTAAAAAAAGGACATATATAATTATACTCATCAACATGCTTTCAAGCTTTCTCATTACCTGTTCTTCTAGTGCTTTCTGAGGTATCCTTAGCTCAGCACTGGCTAAGGAGGGTAAGCGCTCTAAGATCTTCCGTGTGTGTGGTGGGACCACCATGCTGGAGCCTTGGGTCAATTTTGATTTCTAAGACTTCAATAGTTAAGCTCGCTAGGAGAAGTAAGTGTGCAGTCACCCCTTTTCTAAGGGCCCGAACTCCACAGAAGCCTGTTCTCGGTTTCAACCGTCTCACTCACATTTTTGATAATCTACATGTAATTATAATCTTCTTGCAACATAATTGTGTAGTGTAATAGGTTAACGTATTAAATTGCATAAATAACTTATCTACATAATTTTTAATTATTTTAAGCAATTCTTTGTATTCATACATGTGTTATTAGAAAAATGTGGTTTAAAAATAAAAAAAATATCTATGTTTGCAAACAAGTGAATTCGCAATCCTTGCTAAAAATAAATAAATTATATGTTAAAATAAATAAATAAAAGTTATATTAAGGATAACACCACCAAGCACTACTCACCATCCTGATAAATCTTAATGAGAATTGTGAGGTTGAGTACCGTGGAAAGAATTGTAAAGTTTCTTGTCCAAACAAAAGCTATATCACTTCTCTTAACAAAAATTTAGTATGTGCATTATCAAGTTATGGAAGTAAAATTATTTACAATCTATTTAATGTTGTGTTTTTGAATTACATGCTTTCATGTGAGTTGATTTATACACTTGTATACTGATTAGTAAAAAATTATACCTATCTTTAGTATTAAATTTAGTTTAAAATAAATATGAATTAAATTAGTTCTATTCTAGTTAATAAACTCTTTTATATATATTTATTTAATTTACTATTATTTCTTTTTTGTAGGTTTTCAGGAGAATTCTGAAAATTTTACTAGTGCACTCCCTCGGTCATGCCCATGACAGAGGGCGTGTCAATATAAAAATCTTGTTCCAGTCTCCTGCCATGATTTTGAGCCAAGCCATGAATAATTTTAAGTACATGTCTGTGTAAAATCATGTCATGCTCATGTCCGAGCATCCCCCAGTCCTGTGCCAGCTATCACGCCCTGATTGTCCAATATTTCTACCACCAGATGGTAGCTCTACCTCCGAGCATTAGTCCTTTTCACAGATATCACGCCTTATATCAAGCCCATTAAAGTGCTACTGCTTCTCACTCCAAAAACACCCTTAGTCACGGGCGTGACGAAGGGCGTGACACGTCAAAAACACTTTGAATTTGAAAGTGAGGATAGATACAACTCTAGAGGGGGGGTGAATAGAGTAATCAAAAATTTGACTATCTACTCAACTCCCTTAGAGTTAATTTGCGGAATGAGTTTATAGAGCCTAACACAATGTGTGGTGCACAAGAGAATGCTAACTGTAATTACAGTTTCAGCTTTAATCCTATCACAGCAACTAGCAGTCCTAGTTAGTTCTACTCACAGCCACAGTGCAATAATTAAATAAGCAATACAGACGACACAAGAAGTTTATAGTAGTTCCCTCTCAATAGGTACATCCACTCTTCTACCACCCTGGTAGGAATCCACTACAGGTTTTTGTTCTGGTACCCTGCCAACAATTGATCTGGTTTAGGTAGATCAAGTAGACCCTTTGAGCTTTTGATCAGGAGCTCAAAATCCAACACAGGTTTTTGCTCAGGTGCCCTGCCACCAAGGTTCACTTTTTAAGGGAGTAATAACCCTTTGTACAGGAGGATGAGAGGGAGAGAATGTCTTCTCTATTGTAAAATAAGATTAGAGAAGCTAGTGGATTGCACAGAGCTAGAAAGCTCTTAAGGAGACAAGGCTCCCCCTGGCTTAGTGAATATCCAGGAAGAATCCTTGCTTTAGGGTACAGGATCTCTTCAGAACTCTTGAGAGAGAGCTGTCTTGAAGTTCTTGAAGGAGCAGCTTGAAGAAGACTCTTGATGTAGAATGGTTGTTCTTCTTCAATCAGCTTTTCTTTCTTCTTCTTCTTCTTCTTCTAGAGGCTCTGAGTGAATGTTCCTGGAAGCAGGATGAACTCAGGTTGAAGAAGAATGCTGAAGAGATTAGATCTTCTTGTTCTTGTTTTGAATTAGAGTATGCATGAACTTCTTGTATCTGAACTAGTTGTTGACTTCCTTCAAAAGAACTCTTTATATATTGGCCTTTGCAACGGCTCTAATATGTCTTCTTCTGAGATCTGCAATCTAGGCTGCAAATAGCACAAAGCAAAATATATCCTGCAGACAAACATCCTATAAAGGGATAAAGCTTTCTAAGAAGCTGCATATCCAATCTGATTAAAATAATACTAGAGAAAGACACATCAGAATAAACTCTTTATGGCCAGAGAAGACTTTTTGAGTCTAACGGCTATAAAGGACAGCATGGCAGATAAAGTAAAAAGATATTTCGACTAATAAGACAAACGACTTTGTCAGATAAAGCATGACTTATGCATAAAGAATGGAGCAAAGATTTGCCTTGAAATATAAGCATAATATCAATGAAATAATCTTTAATAAAATATGCCAAATAAATAGGAAATAAATCACAGAACAAAAGGAGTACAACATTACTAACAGTAGACAAAAGATTGTCGACCGATCCTTAGAGATCGTCGAACGAACCACAGAGATCCTCGACCTATATAGCAGATAGTCGAACGAAACAGATAGTCGAACTATCAAAGCAGATAGTTGAACTATCAGAAAGATAGTCGACCTATCAAACAGATAGTCGAGCTATCAAAACGGAACAGATAGTCGAGATATCAAAACAAATAGTCGAGCTATCAGATAGATGAACTATCAAAGAAGATAGTTGAACTACCAAACAGATAGCGACCTATCAAACAGATAGTCGAGCTATCAACACAGAGCAGATAGTCAAACTATCAGAACAGATAGTCGAGCTATCTAATAGTTGAACTATCGAAGCAGATAGTTGAACTACTAAACAGATAGTCGAACTAACAAATAGTTGAACTATCAAGAAATCTGTCGGGTTAAAAGAAGTCGAGCAGAGGTCGACGATCGACGAGGCAGATACCACAGATCGTCGAGCTAACAAGAGTTGAACTAACTCAAAGTTAGATGATCTGCTGACTGACGATAGTCAACCAGCTGATAGATGATCGTCGATCGGCAGATAGACGATAGTCGAGTGGCGTTCGACTATAGTCGAACCAAAAATAACTTAGCCAGATTTTCACTGGATAAGTGACAACCTTACAACTAGAGGGAATCTAACATATCAACTAACCTTTGACCATAGATAAATCTTGGGTCAATAAACTACTAGAAAAGACTTAACACAAATCCAAACTAGGGTACCAACAATCTCCCCCTATTTGGGTTAAGTCTCTCAAAAACAAAACTACTGGAAATAAATATAACTTAAGAAAATAAACATCTAAGCATCAAAATGCATCAATCAAATAATCAAATAAACATACTGTCAATAAATAAAACTTAAGCAGCATCAGAATCTGGATTAGAGACAGAGGAACCAGGAAGGAAAGAAATTTTTCTGAGGGGATCTAGAGCTTCCTTCTTTGATGACTTCAAGTCTTGTTCTCCAATTATTTTAGATTCTCCTGCTCTAGGCACTACAGCTTCTGGGTGCTTTTCCATATATTTAGAAGGATCAAAAACCTCAGGTCTGACCTGGAATCTATCTAGTTCCTTCTTTCTGAATTTTGACATTGTAGTTAAGCCTGTAACATCTTTTCCTTCAGCTTTGGCTTTTCTGATCTGAGCTGATCCAACCAATTCAAGAAATCTGGCCATCCTGAAATCAGGATTAAGCTCATGGCTTTCATATTCATTAACATCAGTTGGATCTAGAGGATTTACAGCTTTGAATTTTGTAGAAATGTCTAGAAAACTTGCAGCTGGCTCTTTGTTTTCCTGAATAACAAGAGAAGATGGAGGAGCAAATTCTGCATATTTTTTACATGATTTTTCAGAATAAACCACTCTTTTACCTTTTGAATCTACTTTCTTTGTTTGAGCTGTCTTTTTGGATGGTATGCTTTTGCTTTCTTTAGGAGGTGATTCTTTTCTCTTGGGTGAAGGAGGAGGAGAAAAGGTTGGCTTCTGATATACTACCTCCTTCACTTGTTCTTCAGTATCAGCCTCTTGTCTTTGATGTCCTGATTGATATCTGCCTTGATGGCTTTGGTTTCCTCTTCTTTGATAGGATTGAGAAGGTGTGAATCTTTCAGAATGAGTTGAGGGATTTGCAGATACATTTCCAGAGGCTCCTGCACTTGGAGGAGGAGGAGGACCTCTGGGATTCCACTTTGGAGCAGAACTGTCATATCTTTTGCTTTTCTTTCTCTGCTTTTGTTGATTCCTGGATAGTCCCATCTAATGTTGATATTCTTTAGATTTGGGATCTATCCCTTTCAGTATATAATAGGGAATATCATGATCAGGATTAGGAGGAGGAGGAGCAGCAGCTTTCCTTTTTCTTTTTGCAGCTTTCTTCTTCTTAGAACCTTCTGAATCATCAGAGTCATCCTCATCATCAGATGATTGAGGTTGATCATAGGGATCAAAAGCCTCTTGCTTAGCTTGTTCTTTTGCTTTCAATGCAGCTTTTTCTCTTTCTTCTTCTAAGGCATCATGTGCCAGAAGAGTATCCAGATCAGGTCCTTGGGTGTCATCCCACAGATTTGATTTATCTTGTTGCTCTTCAGTAACTGTCATGGAGAACAGTTCTTCTTGCACAACGTCAGATGCTGGTTGAGCAGGCTCAGGATCTTCATTTTCCAAAGCAATTTTAGTAGCTGGTTCTAGAGCTGGTTCTTGATCTTCTAGATCTCCTTGATCTTCTTGCACTTGATCTGTAGTATCAGGAACACACAGATTTTCTAAATGGGCTAGCAACATACCTTCAAGATATTGACATGTTAACATGTCAGTTAACAAGTCAGTAAATTTAGAAAGGGAAATACCTTCAGGACTTCCTACCTCCCATAAATCATCTAGATAGGAGGTGATGACTCCTTCCAGAAATAGAGCAACTATGGGAGTGGAGGCTTCTTCTAGGCATACTTTAACATCAAATTCTGCTTCCATTATGATATCAGATATGCTTTGAGCTGGTGCTTGAACTACTTGAGCACTAGCTGTGTCTGGAACAGCAGCTATTTCTTCAGCTGTATCTGGAACTGCAACTGATGTTGTAAGATCTGACACTGCAACTTTCAGGATTTCCTCTGGGGCTTTTATCTCTTCTGTAACTATTGTTTCTTTTTGAATTTCAGCTGGGGGATCTGCTGGAAGACTAACAAGGGCCAGTCCTAAGGCATCTTCCTCGAACATCTCCCCCTGCCTGATTTCAGTAGATACTGAAGTCAGGCCCCTAAGAGAAGAGGGCTCAGCAGATTGGGCTTTGATGGATGATGTTAGGGAAGAAATGGAAAAAATAAGAGGGTCAATTGCTTCTTCAATCATGATTTTGATTGAAGGAGTAATTAGCTCCAGGATGTTGGCTATGAAGGTTGGAGTTATTTCAAAAGATGTGGATGGAGGAATCACAGAAGATGGAAGATCATCAGGAATGGTGGTCTCCTGATGAGAAATGTCGTGAACTGGAGATAGAGGAGTGGATGAGGGAAGATCACTATGATCTGGAGGAATAAGAGGTGACTGAGGTGGAGTGGGTATGGTTTCAGAATCCAACAAATCAAAATTGGGAAATGAAATTCCAGCAAGATGTGCAGGAATGGGAGATGCTGGAGGAATGGGAGATGCTGGAAGTGATGCAAGGAGAATAGTGGAGGAATCAACTTGAAGAGGATCAGCAGAAGTAGATGGCACTTCAATAGAAGTGGATGGTAATGCAGAGGAAGTGGATGGAAAGAAGGGAATGGATGAGCCTTCTTCAGTTAGGTGGGGAGTGACTGAAGCAGTCCTTGTGCTCTCAGATAAAACAGGAGCTACCCCAGCTGGTGAAGGCTTCTGAATGCTCCTTTTCCACTTAACAAATAAGGTGGGATCCATTTTCTTAGTGGCATTTATGGAAGTTGCAACTGTACCCAACAGTTGAGGATACTTTTCTTTTAAGAAAATTCCTATTACCCTTCCAAGGGTTACTTCCTTCTTGCTATTCTTCTTTCTAATCAACTCAAACATTATCCCTGCCCAATTTATCTCTTTCTTATTGATAATTGCACTCATCAAGGCAAACTGTTGCCTGGTTATATTGTCATGAGCTGAGTGCTTACCTAACATCACTTTTCCAACAAGTTCAGCTAAGAACTTTATCCTCATCGGGAAATTAACTTTCAGTAACTTTGTCGGAATGCCCTCAGCATGTCCTAGCTCAACGAGCATTCTTCCATACTCTTGCATATCTTGGTCATATTCTTCTTGACCATTCAACAATCCAAAAATATCAGTCAGTACGGCAGGAGACGGAGTTACATCTTCGCCGCCAATAGTCCCGGTCATGGTTTCGTCGCTGGAAGACGAAGAGTAAACCCATTCTTTAATCTCTGGAAGATTTATCTTAATCTTTGTTGACATTATCTTTTCCAGTCCTTGATCCTTGTAGAGCTGGAGAATCTCAGCATCGCAGGCGCTGAACGAGTCAAAATCCATGCTGAAACCGGCGTCAAACTTCATCGCCGTCAGAAGAGCTGGAGCAATCGCCATCGATGATGTAGGAGAAGACGAGAGAGACGAAAAGAGAAAGCGCGGGGCAGAGCTCAAGTCAAACGATTCAAGCAGAAAGGAAGAATACGAAACGATAAGCTTCGTCGACTATAAAAAGCACGATCTCTTAACCTAGATCGACCATCGGTTTAAATTAAAACCGCAATCGTCGGCCTATTTTAAAAGATAGAAGAAATGATAGTCGAACGGACGGTCGACCATCATTTCCTGAAGTAGAGTAGTCGAGCAATCGATCGACTATTTCTGTTTTCCAAACAAACGAGCTGGCGTCAACCATAGGTCGACGATCGGCTCAACCTTGTCGACTATCGTCGAACGTCGTTCGACGATCTTCAAACAGATTTCAACAAGGCAGAAGTCACACTTAGTCTTTTCCATTTATCATGCCTAGTTGATGCAAGAAGAACAGATGCTTCTGTTTATCTAAGGGCTTGGTGAAAATATCACCTCTCTGAAGGTCAGTGGATATGAACTTAAGGCTGATCTTGTTCTTTTCCACACAATCTCTCAGGAAATGGTGTCTGATCTCAATGTGCTTGGTTCTAGAGTGGTGCACAGAATTTTGTGCAATGGAGATAGCACTGGTACTGTCACACATGATTTTTGTGTCATGTGAGTGTACCCATAATCCAAAAGCTGGTTTTGAATCCACAGGATCTGTGAACAACAACTAGCAGCTGCTATATATTCAACCTCTATAGTTGAAGTTGAGACAGAAGCCTGTTTCTTACAGAACCAAGAGACCAATCTCTCTCCCAGGAACTGACATGTTCCTGAGGTACTTTTCCTGTCAACTCTACAACCAGCATAGTCAGAATCAGAGTATCCAATTAACTCAAATTCAGATTCTGCTGGGTACCACAGTCCTAAATTTGGACACCCCTTCAGGTATCTCAAAAATCTCTTAAGAAGAATCAAATGAGATTCCTTGGGGTTGACCTGGAATCTAGCACATAGGCATGTGGCAAACATTTTATCTGGTCTACTTGCAGTTAAATACAATAGTGAACCAACAATGGTCTTATAGTTCTTCTGATCAACTGGCTTACCCTTATCATCAGAATCTATAACTGCATTAGTAGCCATGGGTGTATGCATTGCTGAAGCATCAGCCATCCCAAACTTCTTTACCAATTCCTTGGCATATTTGGATTGGGAGATGAAGATGCCATCAGCATCTTGCTTTACTTGGAGACCAAGAAAGTAAGACAGCTCACCCATACTACTTATCTCAAACTTAGAGTGCATCAGGTCAGAGAACCTTTTGAAAAGTTTGGGATCAGTGGAGCCAAAAATAATATCATCCACATAGATCTGAACTAACAGGATGGTGTCCTTGTGATGCTTAACAAAAAGGGTTCTATCAAATACTCCCCTAACAAAGTTGTGCTCTAACAGGAAACTAGCTAGAGTCTCATACCAGGATCCGGGTGCTTGCTTTAGTCCATAAAGAGCTTTTTGCAACTTGTAAACAAATGAGGGTTGAGTTGAAGAAACAAACCCAGGAGGTTGTTCAACAAACACCTCTTCCTTTAGCTCACCATTTAGGAATGCACTCTTGACATCCATTTGGAAAACCTTAAACTTCATATAGGCTGCATAGGCTAGAAAGATCCTTATTGCCTCTAGCCTTGCAACGGAGCAAAGGTTTGGTCATAATTGATGCACGTAAAATACGGCAAGCGTACCGGTCGCACAAGTAATAAAGTTGGGAATGAATCCCCGGATGTCGGTCTCTTGAGGAATGCAATTGGCGTCGAACGATTTAGACTCTAAAACTATCGCTATGAGAGTTAATTGAAATAAATAGAAAAAGAAAGGTCTTTGGTTGGTGGTCTTACGACCGATTACACTAGCGAAAACTATGCGGGTCGCAATCACCGCTTCTCAAGGCGAGATGGATGTAGCGGCCGCGATGCCGTACTTCGATTGGCGAGTGGACGGAAGTCTAGCGAGTGAGGCGATTAGTGCGGAGTGAAATTGAGTGAAACGAATATGTGGAGTGGAGCGAGATGGAGCGAGGCGCATCAAAGAATGAATCTCAAAAGCAAGATGAAATACAACCAATCAAGATAACACTAGAAGTTGATGTTCATTACAAGCACAAACATTCCATACAACAAGAAAAGAGAGAGAATGCAAAACCAAGAGATTGAAGATCCATCGCGGTTGTTGGCCGGAGGTGCGGGTTGTCAATCCGCTTCCAAGCGCAGTCCGAGGAGGGCTTCCGGTACCACCGAGCTGTCACCTCGAGGGCCTGTAACTCCGTTCTCTAGGTATGCTTCGTCTTCTTCCTTGGTGGAAAGCTCGGAGAAGAATGCTTCAATGGCCGGGAGGATCACCGGAGGATGCGGAATGCTTCGGAATCACCGGAGAAGGTCCTCCCGTTCGTAGGGATGAAGGTGGAGGCGAATGGGACTGCTGGAGGGCGAAACGGCGGACTGGTGGAGGTTCCGTAACGATGTTCTCGCCCTAATTCGCGGAACAGCGTATTTATAGCTTGCAGAATAAATAGGGCGCACGACCACTGGCGCACGACCAGTGGTCGTGCGCGACCAAGGTCAGCGCCCGTGCGTGAGCAACCTGTAGACCTGCATCAGAAAATCAGTGGTCCCGAACGATCAGCAGCGCACGATCAATGATCGTGCGAGGCAATGCTGATGATCGTGCGGAAATAGGCAGACAGACTTTTGGAAAATGGGTATGACTGCGCACGATCGGAGGCGCACGAGCAGTGGTCGTGCGCGGTATGGCAAGTGATCGTGCGGAAGGTTCAAGACAGAGTTTTCACAAATGAGACCGGGCTGCGCACGATCAGTGATCGTGCGCCAGGAGGTCGATGGTCGTGCGTGGGTAAAAACGCACGACCACTGACTCCTTTGCCAAAAATAGTGAAACGCCTATCCCGAATGCCCTCACGATCCCCAAACCTGCAGGAAAACTGCACGGGACATCGATCGTGGCAGCCACAGCAAACAGTAATAAACATAGCAAGAAAGTAAATGCACACAAGTACAGAAAATGGGCTAAAAAGGTGCACAGGGCGTGGAAAACCGTAGCGAACCAAAAGGAGTGCAAATGATGCTAAACGGTGTGCAAAGACAAGAAAATAAGCCTAGATGAGTCCGCAAATAGGTATAAAATATGGACTCATCACACCCCCAGACTTAACTGTTTGCGCTCCCCGAGCAAACAAAACCTAAGCAGACGGGGAAAATGAACTAGCTAACAAAGAAATTGCAGAACGGAGTACCATGCGAAGTCGCATGCTCGCGTGCATAAAAATAAAGTAGAGGAAATTCTTAAGTATACAAAATATTTTATATTTTTCACAATTCGTAACAAAAATTAATTATTACTCAAAAGTAGAATCACGGTGAATCATCCGATCTTACGCAGGGAGAAAGTAGACAGGCCACCAAGTTGAGCATTGCCGAAGACCGGGGCTCAAGATTACCCCCAAAGGAATCCACCAATATCGGAAACCATAAGCTTGCCCATTCGCACTCTCTCCACGGCACTAGTCAACTCAAGCGCAAGTCCGTAGGACTTCGGGTAATAATGGGGCTTGGGTTACGGTGAGGAAAACAAGGATAAACATGAAGGGCTATGCACCTAACCCAAATGAGCTAGCCTAAAAGAATCCCTCGGCAAACCACAATATAACCAGGTGCACCACACCCCCAGACTTGATTTTTACAACATGGGTATGTGCACCGCCTACTCCAAATCCAAATCTTCTCAAATAAATATTTTCAATCAAACTTTTTCTTTTTCTTTTTTCTTTTCTCTTTTTCTCTTTTTCTCTTTTAAATATTTTCTTTTTCTTTTTACAAAATCAGCACATTTTTCTTTTGGGCACAACCACAAATCACAAATATGAATCACCACATCACAACCTAACATAAAATGTAAACTACTAAAGCTCGAATTGGGTGTGCGACTAGGATCGTCTATGAAGCTTTGGTGAATATAGTGGAGCTGAATCAAAAGGAAGGGTAGGCACAAAGGGGCTAGCAAGGGCGATGTTAGGAGTGGGTACAAAGCTCAACCGGGCCAAAAGGTGGCCTACATCACTCTCACGCTACACTAACCGTGTACCAATGATTCGAGAATAGCTTGGGGCAAGTTCTTAGCAACCGAGAAAGATAATCCTTCCTCCCGACTTAAGCAATACGAGTCTAGTGGTGGCTACACACATTCCTATGCTACCGTTTGATTCACACCGGATTCACCAACTTTTGAGTAGAATAAAAGAATTTACGCAGATAGAAAAATATAAACTATAAGCATACAGAAAAATTAAATCTACTCAAATTTCTACACAAAACGAGAGCAGTTGACTAGAAACACAGCAAGGCCAACATGTTACTCCGTCGCACAATCCTCAACTAGCACAGAAATTTTCCAAATCGAACAAAGATACAGGTTCAACTCGTGACACGCAAACCGCTAAGCTCGCGCTCAAGTGGGTGCAGTGGTGTGAAACAGGAGTCTAAAACAATGAAGCAAAAAGGAAAACTACTGGCATGCGAAATTAAATGTGCGCGTGGAGTGCACAAGCGGCTCTTCCCCCCAGACTTGAATGAAAACATAAGCAAGTAAAATAGACATTCAACCAAAGAATGAAATCTGAAACGAGAGAGAGTACCAATGCTCCAAAGAGGGGAGCATGCCAGAAGATTGCGTGATGATTCGCGGGAGTTGCTGCTTCGCACAAAAGATAAGCTGAACCTGCGAATTAGGCCGAACAATAGAGAATACAAAAAAGATAGAAAACATAAAATAAAATAAAACATAAACAAGGGGACCAAAAGGTCCAAGCTTGGGTTGTCTCCCGAATAGCCCTTTTGTTTACCATCCTTAAGGTGGACCAAATACCTGTATTAGTAGTTGTATATAATGTTTTTGCAGCAAAATAAAAGCTACGAAATAGAAAGCGAAATAAGGTCCCAAAGCAACTAGGAAAATAAGCAGGAAAAGCGAGGCATAGCGGCAATCAGCTATATGCCGATTTGTGGTAAGTCTTTCCGGTGGAGAGCGAAGGAGAAGCAGAACTTTTCATAGGATCTTGAGGAGGGGATTTCCCCTTGCTCAGATGGTGCGCAAGCGCTTGGAAGGAAGAATAACGCTTATCACGCAAGCGTTTGGCCTCCTTCAGCTTCTCAACCGATGGAGACCTCCAAGGAGTGGATTCCACAATTTTCCCAGATTTTATGATCGATGGCGTCATTTTCGGCACCGTGATGGCGATCGGATCAGCCCAAGCGACAGAACGCTTAGTACAGTCATGAATATTATTACAAGAATAACTGTCTAGTGATTTCTCCCTCATGGAACTAGAAATATCATGCTCAACAACAGTATCGGTGGGAAATGGCACGTTCACCGTGTCTTTGGTGCACTCGAACATCTTCGTGGTCGATAAGTCATTCTTCTCATCGGTCGTCTCGGTCAATCCTCCCTTGGTTTTCTCATCCGTAAGGGTTGCCTTCAAAGCTTGGATTCCAAAATCTTCCTTGAGATCTGCACTACGTAGTAAAACATCGTTTCAAACAAGAGAGGGGTGTACGGAAGTATCATCGAGGGTGAAATCATCAGCCGGCCAGGTGACGCGTCCTTTGGAAAAATCCAGGGATGCGCCACTGCCCGTCAGAAATGGGACACCAAGTATCGGAATGGAGTCATTTTCTTTTGGTCCCATGACCTGAAAATCAGTGGTAAAATGTTTGCCGTTAACCTCGATCTCAAATTCCCTCACACCACCACCAGTATCAACCACATTACCATTAGCTAAAATAAGTGATTTCCGGTCTTCGGTGTTTATTTGCAGTTGCATCTTCGCGACATCCTGCAGAGTGAGGATGTTGCTGGATGCTCCGGAATCACATAAAGAAGTAGTTTCAACATTGTTGATCATACAGCTAATCACGAGTTCGTTGTTATTCCCCAGCCTTTCCTCCCCAAGGCTTTTCCCTTGTCCGTGGGGATTTTTTTCGGTGTTGCTTGGGAGAGTACCAAGAGTGTGCTCGAAGACCATTTGAGCCAATTGGCCCAACTGTGCCTCGAGCTTACGCATTAAAGCGGCTTGGTTTGTCATGTTTGTCTGGGAAACTTCAACAAATTTTTCAAACATTTCAGCCAATGAATTGGTTTTTTCGGCGGGGAGCCATTGAGGATAATTCGGGTGGGGTGGCCGCGGCTGGCTTCCGGAGGCGGAGGCATCATATATATGCTGCCCGGTTGCCATCGTTGTCCCGGTGCATTTTGATTCCACGAGAAGTTCGGGTGATTTCTCGCACCCGGATTATAAGCATTTCCATAAGGCGCGCCCCTGTTTTGATTCGCGATAAAATTAACGGTTTCATTGGAGATGGCGGGGTCATACATTACCTCCGCTCCAGGGCACTCAAAGCTATGATGATCGGTACCTCCGCATCCATGACACGAAATGGCCAACACCGGAGCAGCAGCAGCGGGCCTTGATGCTTCCACAGCAAAGATTCCACTTGTCCCACGGGGGGTATTCCTTCCTGCGGTCCAAAAGGCGCTGTGCGTGGCGGTGTCCTGCAAAACTCTCAAAGCATCCTCAGGAGCAAGGTTCATAATTGTTCCACCAGAGGCGGCATCAATCATGGCGCGGTGTTGAGGTTCGATGGAGAAGTAGAAGCATTCCACGAGATTCGACGTTTGGAATCCGTGGTTGGGGCACTTCCGCAGCAACTCATTGAAGCGCTCCCAAACTTCTGCTAAACTCTCTTGGTCGTTTTGCCTGAAATTAGCGATGGCACGTCTCAAACTCACGATACGGTCGATCGGATGGAATTTGGCTAGAAACTTTGTGGTAAGAGCCTCCCAGGTTGTGGCAGTTCCAGGAGGAAGGGCATGAAGCCATGAGTTGGCCTTGTCACGCAGAGAGAAAGGGAAGAGACGGAGCTTGACCGTATCATCAGGAATCCCAGCATAGCGGAAAGTGGCACAGATTTCCGAAAAGTCTGCCAAGTGTAGATGGGCATCCTCCGTGGCCATTCCGGAGAACTGTGCGTTGTTCCGGATGATGTTAAGAATTGCTGGTTTGATCTCGAACTGTTGGTTTGCGATCGCCGGTCCGAACCCAGGGTAAATGCTCCCTATAGTGGGGGTAGTGTAGTCTCTCATGGTTCGGACATGCGGCGGATTCACCTCATTCTCATCCCCGTTTCGGTTATCATGGAGGTTCCCTCCAACACGAACTCCGTTGTCATTGTTCAACTGATCTCCCATTGTGATTGGATTGATTGCAGCGACACGCCTTTGCGCACGAAGAGTTCGCTCGATTTCAGGATCGTAAGTAACGAGATCTCTTGTAGCACGTACCTGCATCCACTGAAGCAACAAAACAAAGAAACAAAAATCAAAAAACACTAACTCTTATACCAATACTTCCAGAAATCATAATCGTTCAACAGTTGCATTCCTCGGCAACGGCGCCAAAAACTTGATGCGCGTAAAATACGGCAAGCGTACCGGTCGCACAAGTAATAAAGTTGGGAATGAATCCCCGGATGTCGGTCTCTTGAGGAATGCAATTGGCGTCGAACGATTTAGACTCTAAAACTATCGCTATGAGAGTTAATTGAAATAAATAGAAAACGAAAGGGCTTTGGTTGGTGGCCTTACGACCGATTACACTAGCGAAAACTATGCGGGTCGCAATCACCGCTTCTCAAGGCGAGATGGATGTAGCGGCCGTGATGCCGTACTTCGATTGGCGAGTGGACGGAAGTCTAGC
Source organism: Platanthera zijinensis (assembly GCA_039513925.1). Lineage (NCBI taxonomy): Eukaryota > Viridiplantae > Streptophyta > Magnoliopsida > Asparagales > Orchidaceae > Platanthera > Platanthera zijinensis. Next base: position 99,584,846 of record CM077095.1, on the reverse strand, counting down.
GAGTGAGGCGATTAGTGCGGAGTGAAATTGAGTGAAACGAATATGTGGAGTGGAGCGAGATGGAGCGAGGCGCATCAAAGAATGAATCTCAAAAGCAAGATGAAACACAACCAATCAAGATAACACTAGAAGTTGATGTTCATTACAAGCACAAACATTCCATACAACAAGAAAAGAGAGAGAATGCAAAACCAAGAGATTGAAGATCCACCGCGGTTGTTGGCCGGAGGTGCGGGTTGTCAATCCGCTTCCAAGCACAGTCCGAGGAGGGCTTCCGGTACCACCGAACTGTCACCTCGAGGGCCTGTAACTCCGTTCTCTAGGTATGCTTCGTCTTCCTCCTTGGTGGAAAGCTCGGAGAAGAATGCTTCAATGGCCGGGAGGATCACTGGAGGATGCGGAATGCTTCGGAATCACCGGAGAAGGTCCTCCCGTTGGTAGGGATGAAGGTAGAGGCGAATGGGACTGCTGGAGGGCGAAACGGCGGACTTGTGGAGGTTCCGTAACGATGCTCTCGCCCTAATTCGCGGAACAACGTATTTATAGCTTGCAGAATAAATAGGGCGCACGACCACTCGCGCACGACCAGTGGTCGTGCGCGACCAAGGTCAGCGCCCGTGCGTGAGCAACCTGTAGACCTGCATCAGAAAATCAGTGGTCGCGCACGATCAGCAGCGCACGATCAGTGATCGTGCGAGGCAATGCTGATGATCGTGCGGAAATAGGCAGACAGACTTTTGGAAAATGGGTATGACTGCGCACGATCGGAGGCGCACGAGCAGTGGTCGTGCGCGGTATGGCAAGTGATCATGCGGAAGGTTCAAGACAGAGTTTTCACAAATGAGACCGGGCTGCGCACGATCAGTGATCGTGCGCTATGAGGTCGATGGTCGTACGTGGGTAAAAACGCACGACCACTGACTCCTTTGCCAAAAATAGTGAAACGCCTATCCCGAATGCCCTCACGATCCCCAAACCTGCAGGAAAACTGCACGGGACATCGATCGTGGCAGCCACAGCAAACAGTAATAAACATAGCAAGAAAGTAAATGCACACAAGCACAGAAAATGGGCTAAAAAGGTGCACAGGGCGTGGAAAACCGTAGCGAACCAAAAGGAGTGCAAATGACGCTAAACGGTGTGCAAAGACAAGAAAATAAGCATAGATGAGTCCGCAAATAGGTATAAAATATGGACTCATCAATAATCTATACCTTCCTCCTGTCTGTAGCCCTGAGCTACAAGCCTAGCTTTGTTCCTTATAATAATTCCAGTTGCATCTAACTTGTTTCTAAACACCCACTTGGTGCCTATGATCAGTTGGCCTTTTGGTCTTGGAACCAAAGTCCATACTTTACATCTTTCAAATTGATTGAGCTCCTCTTGCATAGCAATGATCTAGTGGGGATCTAGCTCAGCATCTTTTATGGTGAGGGGCTCAACCTGTGAAAGGAAACAAGCATGCATCACATTCTGTCTTAATTTTTGTCTTGTTTGCACACCAGCTGATATGTCACCAATCACTTGAGATGTAGGATGATCTCTAAGTGTGAAAAGATCAGTAGGTGGGATGTGATCTTCAACAACAGTTGGGATTAATTCCTCTTGAGGAATAGGATCAACTGTTGGTGGTACAACAACTGCTTCCACAAGGTCTTCATCACTGTCTAAGTCAGTGATATGAAGAGTTGATAGAGGGAGAAGCTCTTGAGTGACATCTTTGCATGACTCAGGTACCTGCAATGAGCTTGAGGAAGGAGAAGTTTCCTTCTCCTTGTAAAACATTTTTGACTCATCAAAGGAAACATGCACAGACTCCTCTATTTTAGAAGATGATTTATTAAACACCCTATAAGCTTTGCTTACTTGGGAATATCCAAGAAAAATTCTCATTGAAGCTTTTGCTTCAAACTTTCTAAGGTATTCTTTGTTGTTATTGTGAATATACACTATACAACCAAAGACTCTAAAATAATTAATTTTAGGTTTCTTTCCTTTAAGCAACTCATAAGGAGTTTTACTCTTAAGCTTGTGTATAAGACATCTGTTCAAGACATAATTAGCTGTGCTAACAGCTTCTGCCTAATAAGAAAGAGGCATGTTAGCATCTTCCAATAATGTTCCAGCAGCTTCAATCAGGGTTCTACTCTTCCTTTCCACTACCCCATTTTGTTGGGGAGTTTTAGGAGCAGAGAAGCTATGTTTGATACCTTCTTTCTCACAGAATTCTTGCATGAGAAGAGAATCAAACTCAGTACCATGATCACTTCTGATCAAGGCCACATGAGTAGAATACTCAGTCTGCACACATAGCAGAAAGTCTGTAAGAACTTTGAAGTTATCAGCCTTAGTTCTCAAAAAGAACCCCCAAGTGAACCTAGAGAAGTCATCTATAATCACTAAAGTGTAATACTTCCCTCCTAGACTCTGTACATTTATTGGGCCAAAAAGGTCCAAGTGTAATAAATACAGGATTCTAGGTGAATCACTTTTATTTACAGATTTAAAGGAGTTTTTGGTTTGCTTGCCTAATTGACAAGCCCTGCATAGGCTCTCCTTCTTGTAGGGGCAAGAAGGTAAACCTCTAACAAGGTTGTATTTAGATAACCTAGATATCTTCTTGAGGTTAACATGTCACACCCCAAAAAGGCCCCAAAAAGACTCATCTGAAAGTTTGAGTAGCAGGCTGTTTGACACGGCCTGGGACACGGGCGTGTCCCAGGGTGTGTCGGGTGTACACGGCCTGGGACACGGGCGTGTCCCAGGGCGTGTGCGAATTATTTTTCGAAATTGGCCTATTCAAGTCAGAGCCGAACACGGCCTTGAACACGGCCTTGAACACGGGCGTGTCAAGCTGGACACGGGCGTGTCAGCTGCCGTGTTCCGACCCGTGTACTGGTTTTGGAAATCAGTGAGTGCAGTGTATCAGGAGACACAGGCGTGTCTCAAGAATGACACGGGCGTGTCAGGTTCGACACGGGCGTGTCGATGCCCGTGTTGTTCAGTTGGTTCAAACTGTGTGTGCCGCTTAAGGGTACACGGCCTGTGACACGGGCGTGTCACAGGCCGTGTCAGCCAAAAATTGGGTTTTTTGGGAAAATCTTGCCCGTTCAGTTTTCTCTCTTTTGATCCAAGGGCCAAGGTGGTTTCCTGGCTGGATTAATACGTGAGGGAAGAATGAAGAAGTCATTCTTCATTTGGCTTAAGGAAGAGAGAGAGAGGAAGAGAGAAAGAAGGAGGAGGAGAGCAAGCCACCGGCGGAGTTCCCGTGGTCCGATTCGTGATCCGAAGCCGGCGGTGTGAAGGCAAGGCTGCTGCGGTTCTTTCTCACCGACTTGTTTTCGATGGCTCCGAAGAGATCGACAAGGGTAACGATCTCCCTCCTTGGACATGTGAAGTCCTTCTTTTCTGCATTGCATAGGGAAAACCCTTCCCCGCGAGTGTGCGGTGGGTTGTGGTGTTCCTTGGGGTAGATATGTGAAGTCCCCCTTGTTAGAGGCCGGAATTGGAGTACGGCTCTAGGCATGCTGCGTGAAGCCCATCTGGATATGTTCTGTATTGGTGATGCTTGTTTGCATATCGGAGAAGGCTCCGTGATTATGGCTTGTGATGCCTTGTTCCTACCTGTTGCTTGGTGCGGCAGGAAGTACTGGACGATGTCCAGGAAATGAAGAGGGTTGGATGCAACTCTTGTGGCCGTGTGTTGCCACTTTGTGAGTGGTTGAGCCATTGGGCTGCAACTCGATGAAAAGGCAGATTGCCGAACAGGAAAGGTGAAACTGACCCGCGCCTATAAATAGCCATGGATACTTCCGTATTCGAGGTGGCACGGCGACTTGAGCAACAGGGGGGTGGCTGATCCGTACCTGCGTTAGGTCCGTCCGACTTGGAAGCCTGGTTATAGGTTTTGTTGGAGCGCCTAATGAGAGTCTTAGGCCCGCGCGCCGGAAAGACTAGAATGCTCAAATACCGTGTAGACGGTGGTGTTGACCCTGGTATTCCGGTACACCAAGAATGTGCCCTGAGTGCACGGACTGTCGGGCCGTGTGGCCGATAGTTGTGATGGCTTGAATGTGCCTGCGCGCACATAGTTGCTATTTGATGATGCCATGCTTGCAGGGAAAGAATGCTCATGCCCGAGAAAGGGGTAGGATTGTTATAATTGGGTCAGCTGAATGCTGACCGTTGCATTGTTTGCCACCGGTTGGGTGGATTGTTCCCGTGCAGGTGTTGGAGAGCCAAGTGGTAAGTGATGGGCTGAAGCCCTACTGCTGTTGCTGCTGCTGCTGCGGCTAGCCCTTAAAGGCTAGCGAATATGTTGCTTATTTCTCTTTTACTCATGTATGGCCGGCCTGCGCGCCGAGGTTTGTAAAACATGGTGTATGTAAAGAGGAACTGTAAGGCCTTAAGGCCAAACCTTTGTTGTACATTCCATGGTTTTATATATAAAGGTGGTTTTATATATATTGGACATTCCGGTTGCGAGTTCAAAGTTGTAACTTAAAGCTTCCGCTAGAATGCTCTGAGTTAGGATTCGTATGGTTTGGTATTATCCTGTGATCTCACCGTCTGTTTGTGGCCTATAGTGTGGGGCCCCGGCCGGACCTTCTACTATACGTCATTTAACGGATGGGGTCGTTACATTTTGGTATCAGCTTTTGTCGGTCTTCCTGTTTCGAATTCGTGGTCGAATTCTTTTGTGGGGTGGCGAGCACGTGTTTGTGCGATGTGCTGTAACGCTAATGAACTCTGGAATGTCCACTAAGGAATGTACAAAATCTTGTTTGAGGAATCTGCGCGTTCCTTTTTGTGTTGTTTTGCTTGCATACGTTCGCTAATGTGTGTCTTATCCACCTATAGGTGACACGTAGTGGTGCTGGGCAGTCTGAGCCCCAGCGCTCTGATGAGAGTGCGGCACCAGCTGAGGTGCCAACACCTCCTCCATTTGCGGAAACTGTTCGTTTAGTTGCTGAGGCGCTATTTGCCATGATTCAGCCGACCGGGCAAGCGCAGCCGGCAGTAGTGCCAGTTCGTGTTGATGTACGACCCGAGCCGGTTGAGGCTGTAGATCCACGAGCAGCTGACCGACAGTTGAAGCAATTCATGAGCTTCAGTCCTCCTACGTTTGCGGGAATGGGATCCCCAACGCAGGCGGAAGATTGGTTATCGCGTGTCAAGAGGATAATGACAGCGATCAGGGCGGAGGAAACTCTCAAGGTCACCTTAGCCACCTTCATGCTTGAAGGGGAGGCGCGGTTGTGGTGGGATGAGGTTGAGCTACACCATTTGGCGGGCAGGCAATTAACACAAGTGTCGATTGAGGAGTTCTCTCGAATATTTCTGGCGAAACATGTCCCAGCGGCGCAACGCATTGCGATGGAAAATGAGTTCCAACGGTTAAAGCAAGGGGAAGATAGTGTGGATATCTACTTGCATGAGTTTACCAGGTTGGGACGATATGCGGGAACAATCTTCGCGGATGACCAAAGGAAAACGAATCGGTTCTATGAAGGATTGCGGGATGAGTTGCGATTCCTGCTTTCGAGTTCTGTGAGCCAAGGGTTTCAGGCGTTGGTTGATACTGCGTGCGCATTGGAGAAGGACATAAGGCGAGTGCAAGGGAATAAGGGCTTGGTTGCGTCAAAGCCAGAGTTTCAAGCACCTCGCCCGAGCAAATCGTTTTACCAGAAGAAAGGGGGCAAGAGGTCCAAGCCATCTGGGCAAGTGACTACGACCGTTGTGTCGGGAGCGACATCAAGGCCGGATGCTCGTACATGCTATAACTGTGGCCGGGTGGGGCATATTGCTCGTGACTGTCGGGTTGTGCAGCCCAAAGGGGACAAGAAGACGGGTGCGTCGTATGCTGAGAAGGGCAAAGCGGTGGTTGATTCCTCTGCATCTCAGGCGCAGCCCCGAATCTATCAACTTGGCCAACAGGAAGCGATTAAGCAAAGTGACGTCGTCACAGGTACGAGTTGATTTCGTTTACTTGCTGTGCTATTGGTTTTGGTTATGTTTAGCTTGTGCATGATGTGTGTGCTGCAGGCTTTGTCCTGATTCGGAATAACTTGGCGAGAGCCCTGTTTGATACGGGTGCTTCGCATTCTTTTCTGTCTGAGGATTTCGTATCTCGAATTGGGGTACCAAGTCATGTGACGGTGGATAGTACAAGGGTGCTATTGCCGAATGGCTGTGTGATGCTTGCGGATAGGGCTTGCGATGTGGATGTGCAAATAGGAAGTCGGGATTTCGGTTTGAGTGCAGCTGTGCTACCGTTATCGGAGTTTGATGTGATCTTTGGTATGGACTGGCTCTCGGAGCAGCGTGCCTTTATTGATTGCAACTCCAAGGAGATTACACTGGGCCAGAATACCGGGCTTGTGACGAAGTTCGCTGGTATGCGAGGAGTTGGCGGGACTCTGTTGTCTGCACTCCAAGTCGTCAATGCTGTTCGGAAGGGCGCGGAGTTATTCTTCACGCTAATTCAGGCTGTTGAGCCAAAGGCCAGTGTCGGTGAAGTGCCAGTTGTGTCAGAGTTTGCCGACATGTTTCCTAAAGATCTTCCTGGGTTACCACCCCAGCGGGAGATTGACTTCTCTATTGAGTTGGTGCCAGGTGCGAAACCTGTGGCCCGCTCTCCATATCGCGTCGCGCCAAAAGAGATGGCTGAGTTGAAAGTCCAATTGCAAGAGTTGTTGGAGCAGGGATATATACGCCCAAGTATGTCACCTTGGAGCGCGCCTGTTCTCTTTGTGAAAAAGAAAGACGGTAGCTTACGGTTGTGTATTGACTACCGCGAGTTGAATAAGCTGACGGAGAAAAACAAATATCCGATCCCACGGATTGATGACCTCTTTGATCAGCTGGCGGGATCAACGGTCTATTCCAAGTTGGATTTGAAATCGGGATATTATCAGCTAAGGATTCGGGAAGGTGACATTCCCAAGACGGCGTTTGGAACACGCTACGGTCATTATGAGTTCACGGTAATGCCGTTTGGCCTATGTAATGCGCCTTCGGTATTTATGGACCTAATGCATCGAACGTTCCGAGAGTACTTGGATTTGTTTGTTATTGTGTTTATCGATGACATCTTAGTATACTCTCAGTCGGAAGAGGATCACGCAAACCATTTGCGGTTGGTCTTGCATACCCTGCGGAGGAATAAGCTTTTTGCCAAGTTCTCAAAGTGTGAGTTCTGGCTCTCTTCAGTAGCCTTTTTAGGCCATGTGGTAAGCGGAGAGGGTATCGCGGTGGATCCGTTGAAGATAAGTGCCATCCGAGATTGTCCAGTGATGTCTTCAGTGGCCGAGGTCAGGAGCTTCCTTGGACTTGCGGGCTACTATAGACGGTTTGTGGAAAACTTCTCACGGATTGCTTTACCTCTCACCACGCTGACGAGAAATGATCAAAAGTTCATTTGGACGCCGGAGTGCGCGCGAGCTTTTGAAGACTTGAAGAGTCGTTTGACCACGGCGCCTGTGTTGACATCGCCATGTGGTACCGATGGGTATGAGATCTATAGTGATGCATCTGGGAGCGGCTTATGCTGCGTTCTTTTGCAGTATGGTAAAGTGATTGCTTATGGCTCGCGTCAGTTGAAAGTGCATGAGCGAAATTACCCCGTCCATGATTTGGAGTTGGCGGCGGTAATCTTTGCGCTCAAGTTGTGGCGGCACTATCTATATGGCGTTAAAGTGGATATCTATACGGATCACAAGAGCCTAAAGTATTTGTTGGATCAGAAGGATCTGAACATGCGACAACGAAGATGGATGGAGTTCCTTGGGGACTACACCTTCGAGATTCACTATACTCCCGGGAAGGGAAATGTGGTCGCTGATGCTTTGAGTCGAAAGACTCCGGTACGGGCAAGCTGGTTGCAGAGGCATGATCAGCGTTTGATCCAGGAATTGGAAGCATTGGAGATATATTGCGTTGACAAGGGTTCGTCAACCGATGCATGCTTGAACTGGACGGAGGTGCAGTATGACCTTACGGACAGAGTTCGGCGAGCAACGGAGCTTGATGAAAGTCTCCAGCGCTATGCTAAAGATGGGCCGGATGACCAATTCTCTTGGGATAACGGTTTGTTACGAAGAAATGGTCGTGTGTGCGTCCCAAGTGTGGGTAAATTGAGGGAAGAGTTGATGTACGAAGCTCACTTTGCAAAGTACTCAGTTCACCCAGGGAGCACAAAGATGTACAGAGATCTGAAAAAGCTGTTCTGGTGGCCCGGATTAAAGAAAGATGTCGCACGTTATGTGGCTGAATGCACTACCTGTGCGTTGGTGAAAGCGGAATGCCAGAAGCCTGGCGGTTTCCTGAAGTCGTTACCTATTCCGGAGTGGAAGTTCGATGATATTTCGATGGATTTCGTGCATGGATTGCCGAGATCTCAACGCGGTCATGATTCAATCTGGGTGATTATGGACCGGTTGACGAAAGTGGCGCACTTCCTTCCAAACAGAAGAGACGATTCAGTGGAAACCTTGGCCAAGCTTTATGTGGAGCAGGTTGTTCGACTGCACGGTGTTCCTCGGAGCATCGTTAGTGACCGTGATGGGCGGTTCACATCGAATGATTGGCGGCTCGTTCATCAAATGTTGGGTACAAAGTTAGCGTTTAGTACGGCCTTTCATCCCCAAACGGATGGCCAGACTGAACGAACCAACAGGACGATGGAGGACATGCTCCGCATGTGCGCCCTAGACTTTGGTAAGAGATGCGAAGATTATATATTTCTCATCGAATTTGCCTATAATAATAGCTACCAAGCGAGTATTGGTATGGCACCATTTGAGGCGTTGTATGGTCGGAAATGTCGTACACCGTTAGCTTGGGCAGAAGCAGGCGTATCTAAGCTGAATGGGAAAAAGGAAGTCGAAGAAGCTACTTCGCTCATACGCTCTATTCGGGAGAGGCTATTGATAGCCCAAGATCGTCAAGCAAAGTACTACAATGCCAAACATCGGAACGTGGAGTTCGCGGTGGGTGATTGGGTATATTTGAAGATCAAACCCGTCAAAGGTGTGTCCAGGATTCGGCATTTGAAAAAGCTAAGTCCGAGGTATCTTGGTCCGTTTGAGGTGGTGGAGCGAGTTGGGGAAGCTGCTTATCGACTAGCGCTTTCAGCGGACTTGGGTGGATTACATGATGTATTTCACATCTCAGTCCTTCATAAGGCGGTGAAGGATCCAGCTCAAGTGGTGGAGAATGATCGGGTACCGGTCGAGTATGGGCTAACGACGAGGGTTAGACCCATTCAGATCGAGGATCGAGCCGAGAAACAGTTGCGGAACAAAGTGATCGGGATGGTCAAGGTCCGATGGGACAATTATGGCCGTGAAGAGCTAACATGGGAGCGAGAGCAGACCATGCGAGCTGAGTTTCCCGAGTTATTTGTATAAACTGTAGACAGTGTACTTTTTGTTATAACAGCGTTATAGCATTGCTGGTTCTTGTTTCCTTACTGTACAAATTTCGGGACGAAATTTTGTTAAGGGGGGGAGGGTTGTAACACCCCAAAAAGGCCCCAAAAGGACTCATCTGAAAGTTTGAGTAGCAGGCTGTTTGACACGGCCTGGGACACGGGCGTGTCCCAGGGCGCGTCGGGTGTACACGGCCTGGGATACGGGCGTGTCCCAGGGCGTGTGCGAATTATTTTTCGAAATTGGCCTATTCAAGTCAGAGCCGAACACGGCCTTGAACACGGCCTTGAACACGGGCGTGTCAGGCTGGACACGGGCGTGTCAGCTGCCGTGTTCCGACCCGTGTACTGGTTTTGGAAATCAGTGAGTGCAGTGTATCAGGAGACACGGGCATGTCTCAAGAATGACACGGGCGTGTCAGGTTCGACACGGGCGTGTCGATGCCCGTGTTGTTCAGTCGGTTCAAACTGTGTGTGCCGCTTAAGGGTACACGGCCTATGACACGGGCGTAACACAGGCCGTATCAGCCAAAAATTGGGTTTTTTGGGAAAATCTTGGTCGTTCAGTTTTCTCTCTTTTGATCCAAGGGCCAAGGTGGTTTCCTGGCTGGATTAATACGTGAGGGAAGAATGAAGAAGTCATTCTTCATTTGGCTTAAGGAAGAGAGAGAGAGAGGAAGAGAGAAAGAAGGAGGAGGAGAGCAAACCACCGGCGGAGTTCCCGTGGTCCGATTCGTGATCCGAAGCCGGCGGTGTGAAGGCAAGGCTGCTGCGGTTCTTTCTCACCGGCTAGTTTTCGATGGCTCCGAAGAGATCGACAAGGGTAACGATCTCCCTCCTTGGACATGTGAAGTCCTTCTTTTCTGCATTGCATAGGGAAAACCCTTCCCCGCGAGTGTGCGGTGGGTTGTGGTGTTCCTTGGGGTAGATATGTGAAGTCCCCCTTGTTAGAGGCCGGAATTGGAGTACGGCTCTAGGCATGCTGTGTGAAGCCCATCTGGATATGTTCTGGATTGGTGATGCTTGTTTGCATATCGGAGAAGGCTCCGTGATTATGGCTTGTGATGCCTTGTTCCTACCTGTTGCTTGGTGTGGCAGGAAGTATTGGACGATGTCCAGGAAATGAAGAGGGTTGGATGCAACTCTTGTGGCCGTGTGTTGCCACTTTGTGAGTGGTTGAGCCGTTGGGCTGCAACTCGATGAAAAGGCAGATTGCCGAACAGGAAAGGTGAAACCGACCCGCGCCTATAAATAGCCATGGATACTTCCGTATTCGAGGTGGCACGGCGACTTGAGCAACGGGGGGTGGCTGATCCGTACCTGCGTTAGGTCCGTCCGACTTGGACGGACCCTGGGAAGCCTGGTTATAGGTTTTGTTGGAGCGCCTAATGAGAGTCTTAGGCCCGCGCGCCGGAAAGACTAGAATGCTCAAATACCGTGTAGACGGTGGTGTTGACCCTGGTATTCCGGTACACCAAGAATGTGCCCTGAGTGCACGGACTGTCGGGCCGTGTGGCCGATAGTTGTGATGGCTTGAATGTGCCTGCGCGCACATAGTTGCTATTTGATGATGCCATGCTTGCAGGGAAAGAATGCTCATGCCCCGAGAAAGGGGTAGGATTGTTATAATTGGGTCAGCTGAATGCTGACCGTTGCATTGTTTGCCACCGGTTGGGTGGATTGTTCCCGTGCAGGTGTTGGAGAGCCAAGTGGTAAGTGATGGGCTGAAGCCCTACTGCTGTTGCTGCTGCTGCTGCGGCTAGCCCTTGAAGGCTAGCGAATATGTTGCTTATTTCTCTTTTACTCATGTATGGCCGGCCTGCGCGCCGAGGTTTGTAAAACATGGTGTATGTAAAGAGGAACTGTAAGGCCTTAAGGCCAAACCTTTGTTGTACATTCCATGGTTTTATATATAAAGGTGGTTTTATATATATTGGACATTCCGGTTGCGAGTTCAAAGTTGTAACTTAAAGCTTCCGCTAGAATGCTCTGAGTTAGGATTCGTATGGTTTGGTATTATCCTGTGACCTCACCGTCTGTTTGTGGCATATAGTGTGGGGCCCCGGCCGGACCTTCTACTATACGTCATTTAACGGATGGGGTCGTTACATAACATGGCTAAGCCTCCTATGCCATAAGGTGTTATTATTTGTTACTTCATTAAACAGGCAGATTTCATATTGGGTTGAATTAAAATCTACTAAATAAACATTACCCTGTCTAATACCTACTAACACAACATTACTATTTAAAGTAATATTACAGAGAGAGTCAGTGAAAGATACCTGATATCCTGCATCACATAACTGGCTTACTAATATAAGGTTGTAATTCAGTCCAGTTACATATGCAACCCTTTTGAATGTCACTGCTCCAATGGTAATCCTACCATATCCTTTAGTTTGACCACAACTGGAATCCCCAAAGATCACCTTTGGTCCAAGCTTGGCCTTGAACTTTGACCAATTTTCTTTGTTCCCTGTCATATGTTTGGAGCATCCACTATCCAAATACCACTTGTCCTGAGTGATAGGATAGGTCTTCACCTGCAATAAGTTAAATTAAACATTGTGGACCCAGGTAACCTTGGGTCCCTTATTCTTCACATAAGAAAAACTTGAGATAAAAGAATAAGCAGGCTGAGGATGATAACCTAAAGGGTAAGATCTCCTAGGTGGGATACTCTATGCAGTTGATGGGTCAACAAACCTAGTGTTTCTATTTACCTTAGGATTTCTAAAGTCCAGGTGACTATTTTGAAAATCATATTGAGATCGTCGATCAGAGTTCGACGATCGATGCTCAGATCGTCGAGCATCGTTCGACCATTGAGCCTTCGATCGTCGAGCATCGTTCGACGACTTTTGTATTTCTTTAAATATTTGTTTTCTCTTTCCTCTCTTAGCTTTATTTAAGGCTTTGTTAACTTGTTTTACTTGCTCAGTATTCTTTATTCCATCAGCTGAAATAAAGTTTATTGGAGTTGAAAGATGATTTTTAAGAACCAATGGGGCTTCACTTGATGAAGCTCCTAGGCCTAGCTTATTATTGCCTGACCTAGTGTTTGTCATGCTAGTAATCTCTAGCAGCTTAAGGCTTCTACCATTTAGAGATTCTTCTAATCTTTTTGATTTAGCTAGTTCATTTTTAAGAAATTTTATTTCTTCACTGGACTTAGTGAGTTCTGCTTCTAACCTAGCATTTTCAATGGAGAGGATTTCTGATTCTGCTATCCTATTTCTAAGCTCCTTAATTTCTTTTTATAAACTAATTAAATCTAAACAAAGAGATTTAAATTCAACAGAGGTAAAGTCATAAGAAGATAATACCTGATCTTCTGTAGGCATTTCTTCATCATCATCAGAACTCTCTGCAGCTGAGTGGTTGCTGCAGGCATCAATTGCCATTAGGCAAATTTCCTTTGCCTTTTTCTCTTCCTCATCTTCACTGGAGCTTGAGGAGGAATATTCCTCATCTGTGTCACTCCAGGTCTCAGCAACAAATCCTTTCTCCTTCTTCTTATTTTTGTAGGAGGAGGACTTGGAGTGCTTCTTCTGATGTTCTTTGTCTTTTCTCTTTTCTTTGTTCTTTTCCTCTGGACACTCAGGTAGAATGTGTCTAGGTTTCCTGCAATCATAACAGATAATTTCTTTAGCAAGAGATCTGTCATACCTTGGTTTATCTTCATATCTTGAAGATTTCTTTCTGAATTCCTTTCTGCCCATCTTGAGAAACCTTTTGGCAAGGAGTGCCATCAGTTCCTCATTAGATTGGCTTCCTTCAGAAGCATCATTAGCTTTGAGAGTAAGAGTTTACTCTTTCCTTGTTGGAGTTGGAGTCTTGGCTTCATCCTCAGCTTCCCTGGACTTCAGCACTTGCTCAAAAAATTTGAGCTTGCCAAGGAGGGCTTCAGTTGAGATTTCAGTGGTACTTCTAGCCTCTTTGATAGGCCAGATCCTAAGATACCATGTGCTGGGGAAGCACATTAGTATCTTATCATTAACCTCTGTCAATGTTATCTCCTTATCAAGGGTTCTCAGCTCATTGATGATGGAGTTGAGCCTGGTGTACATTCCTTCAACTGATTCAGCTTCAGTCTTCTTGAAGTTTTCATATTGGGATATAAGGTTGGACCTTCTGTCCTTCCTTTCATTAGCTGAACCAGCTACAATCTGGTTCAGTGTGTCCCACATGCCTTTTGCAGAGGTGCAATCAGCCACTTTCTGGAAGGTCTCATCAGACATAGTCTGAGCCAGAATATTCATTGCTTTAGCATCAGCTATCTTGGCCTTCTTGTATTCATCATTGTAGTCAGGAGGAGGCACTGCACTCATATCTGTTGAAGTTGAGGCAGTAGATACAGCAGGTGGTGTTGGTGGTCCTGTTAAAATAGAAGAAAAAAATACTTTCATCAATAGAATTCATATAAAGTTTGATTCTTGTCTTCCAGATGCTAAACTTAGCTAAGTTGCAAACTGGAGGTCTGGTGCTAGAGTAATCCTTGTACTAGGCCATGAAAGTGAGTATCTACAAGCTTGGTATCTATCTGGATCTTGTAACTCGGGTGTTAGCCTGTACAGTCAGTCAACCTCCCTCTTATACCAATTGAAAGTGAGGATAGATACAACTCTAGAGGGGGGGTGAATAGAGTAATCAAAAATTTGACTATCTACTCAACTCCCTTAGAGTTAATTTGCGGAATGAGTTTATAGATACTTGAAACCCTAGAGCCTAACACAATGTGTGGTGCACAAGAGAAAGCTAACTGTAATTACAGTTTCAGCTTTAATCCTATCACAGCAACTAGCAGTCCTAGTTAGTTCTACTCACAGCCACAGTGCAATAATTAAATAAGCAATACAGACGACACAAGAAGTTTATAGTGGTTCCCTCTCAATAGGTACATCCACTCTTCTACCACCCTGGTAGGAATCCACCACAAGTTTTTGTTCAGGTGCCCTGCCACCAACTGATCTGGTTCAGGTAGATCAAGTAGACCCTTTGATCTTTTGATCAGGAGCTCAAAATCCAACACAGGTTTTTGCTCAGGTGCCCTGCTACCAAGGTTCACTTTTGAAGGGAGTAATAACCCTTTGTACAGGAGGATGGAGGGATAGAATGTCTTCTCTATTGTAAAATAAGATTAGAGAAGCTAGTGGATTGCACAGAGCTAGAAAGCTCTTAAGGAGACAAGGCTCCCCCTGGCTTAGTGAATATCCAGGAAGAATCCTTGCTTCAGGGTGCAGGATCTCTTCAGAACTCTTGAGAGAGAGCTATCTTGAAGTTCTTGAAGGAGCAGCTTGAAGAAGACTCTTGATGTAGAATGATTGTTCTTCTTCAATCCGCTTTTCTTTCTTCTTCTTCTTCTTCTAGAGGCTCTGAGTGAATGTTCCTGGAAGCAGGATGAACTCAGGTTGAAGAAGAATGCTGAAGAGATTTGATCTTCTTGTTCTTGTTTTTAATCAGAGTATGTATGAACTTCTTGTATCTGAACTAGTTGTTGACTTCCTTCAAAAGAACTCTTTATATATTGGCCTTTGCAACGGCTCTAATCTTTGTCTTCTTCTGAGATCTGCAATCTAGGCTACAAATAGCACAAAGCAAAATATATCCTGCAGACAAACATCCTATAAAGGGATAAAACTTTCTAAGAAGCTGCATATCCAATCTGATTAAAAGAATACTAGAGAAAGTCATATCAGAATAAACTCTTTATGGCCAGAGAAGACTTTTTGAGTCTAACGGCTATAAAGGACAGCATGACAGATAAAGTAAAAAGATATTTCAACTAATAAGACAAATGACTTTGTCAGATAAAGCTTGACTTATGCATAAAGAATGGAGCAAAGATTTGCCTTGAAATATAAGCATAATATCAATGAAATAATCTTTAATAAAATATTCCAAATAAATAGGAAATAAATCACAGAACAGAAGGAGTACAACATTACTAACAGCAGACAAAAGATTATCGACCAATCCTCAGAGATCGTCGAACGAACCACAGAGATCCTTGACCTATCAGAGCAGATAGTCGAACGAAACAGATAGTCGAACTATCAAAGCAGATAGTTGATCTATCAGAAAGATAGTCGACCTATCAAACAGATAGTCGAGCTATCAAAACGGAACAGATAGTCGAGCTATCAAAACAGATAGTCGAGCTATCAAATAGATGAACTATCAAAGCAGATAGTTGAACTACCAAATAGATAGTCGACCTATCAAACAGATAGTCGAGCTATCAACACAGAGCAGATAGTCGAACTATCAGAACAGATAGTCGAGCTATCTGATAGTTGAACTATCAAAACAGATAGTTGAACTACTAAACAGATAGTCAAACTAACAAATAGTTGAACTATCAAGTAATCTGTCGGGTCAAAAGAAGTCGAGCAGAGGTCGACGATCGACGAGGCAGATACCACAGATCTTTGAGCTAGCAAGTGTTTAACTAACTCAGAGTTAGACGATCTGCTGACTGACGATAGTCGACCAGCTGATAGACGATCGTTGATCGGCTGATAGACGATAGTCGAGCGGCGTTCGACTATAGTCGAACCAAAAAAAACTTAGCCAGATTTTCACTGGATAAGTGACAACTCTACAACTAGAGGGAATCTAGCCTATCAACTAACCTTTGATCATAGCTAAATCTTGGGTCAAGAAACTACTAGAAAAGACTTAACACAAATCCAAACTAGGGTACCAACAGAATTAACTCCTGACCACACCTCTCTGCGGCCGTTTCATATTTGACTTAGACATGCCCTAGGTCACTGGCATGCCCCCATGTGACCTAGGGCGTGTAACCTTAATTTTCAACTTATAAAAGATGATTGATTTCAACAAGAAAAGTATCCAGTCCCTGCTTTAGAATTGGTCATTTTCTATTTTTCATATATTTTCTCTTACTGTCTTGTAGATTTCAACATTAAGTATTGCATATTTCAATTCAGTGTTTAACTTTTTCCATGCAATTATTATTACTTCTTTAATTATAAACCTTTTTTCTAAATTATGTTATTTCTTGGAATCATGTTTAACTGATGTATTTTAGCATTTAGTAAGATGATTCTTTAGAATTATAATTTTGTAATTCTTTTTTTCTGTGCAACTAATTTATTTTGTATTTCTTATTTAAAATCTAAATAAAGCGATTTTTTATTGGTCCAAAAATTGAAAAATGCAAGGGTAAGCCCCCTATTTATAGAAAACAGGGGAAGAGAGAGAATACAACAAGAGATGTGTGACTAAAATATATAACACCTGTCACAGGCAACTAGGTGGATAGAATAAAATTGATTGAGTAGGCTGTGAAGTTAGACAAGCTGTAACGTCCCAATTCACGCTAGGCCCCTTGATTGCGTATTTGAGTCAAGAGGGGCTGTGGTGAGCCCAATGGGGGTGTGGGTGAACAGGTGCGGACGTACGGGAGATGAGGAAAACAAGGCAAAACGGTGATTTTGGCCGACACGGGTATGGACACGGCCGTGTCCATACCCGTGTGCCTCATGCCAATATTAAGTTTCCAGTCAGAGAGGTACACGGGTATTGGGACACGGGCGTGTCCCTACCCGTGTGCCTAGGACACGGGTCGAGACACGGCCGTGTCTCTACCCGTGTGCCGCAACCCCGACACGGCAGAAAGTTGTTCTGGGATGAACACGACCCTAAACACGGCAGGCGACACGGCCGTGTCACCTGAACACGGGTAGGAACACGGCCGTGTGCCTACCCGTGTCTGCGGTGTATAAAAAGGGAAAAAGTTGGAAACCCTAGATTTCATCCCCTTTCTTCTGCCCCGAAATTTCTGAGAGAGTTCTTGGCTGGAGGAGGAGGAAGAAGCTTGCCGGAGCCATCCTTGGAGGAATCGAAACGCCGCCGCCGTCAAGGGAAAAACAATGCCGCCGCGAAGGAGTGCGAGGCTCATGGCCGGCCATGGTGGTACCGCTGGACTTGAGGTGAGCTTCCTCCCCTCTCCCTTGGTGCTAGATCTATAGTTATTTTAGGAGAGACATCGACTCCATAGAGTCTTGATGGTGAGTAGGAGAGTTCTTAGGATAAGCCATGCCTAGGTTTTCTAGGCTTAGTCTCCCTCAACCTTCTCATCATTCAAAGTGGAGATGAGAGGGGTTTTCGTTGAGGGTTTGGCTTTGAAAGGAGAAATAAGGTTGGGTGTGGGTGAACAGGTGCGGACGTATGGGAGATGAGGAAAACAAGGCAAAACAGTGATTTTGGCAAACACGGGTATGGACACTGCCGTGTCCATACCCGTGTGCCTCATGCCAATATTAAGTTTCCAGTCAGAGAGGTACACGGGTATTGGGACACGGGCGTGTCGCTACCCGTGTGCCTAGGACACGGGTCGAGACACGGCCGTGTTTCTACCCGTGTGCCGCAACCCCGACACGGCAGAAAGTTGTTCTGGGATGAACACGGCCCTAAACACGGCAGGCGACACGGCCGTGTCACCTGAACACGGGTAGGAACACGGCCGTGTGCCTACCCGTGTCTGCGGTGTATAAAAAGGGAAAAAGTTGTAAACCCTAGATTTCATCCCCTTTCTTCTGCCTCGAAATTTCTGAGAGAGTTCTTGGCTGGAGGAGGAGGAAGAAGCTTGCCGGAGCCATCCTTGGAGGAATCGAAACGCCGCCGCCGTCAAGGGAAAAACAATGCCGCCGCGAAGGAGTGCGAGGATCATGGCCGGCCATGATGGTACCGCTGGACTTGAGGTGAGCTTCCTCCCCTCTCCCTTGGTGCTAGATCTATAGTTATTTTAGGAGATACATCGACTCCATAGAGTCTTGATGGTGAGGAGGAGAGTTCTTAGGATAAGCCATGCCTAGGTTTTCTAGGCTTAGTCTCCCTCAACCTTCTCATCATTCAAAGTGGAGATGAGAGGGGTTTTCGTTGAGGGTTTGGCTTTGAAAGGAGAAATAAGGTTGGGTGTGATTTCTGGAGAAGTTTATGCGAGGTCGTTGCAAGGAAGAAGATGAACGGATGCCGTTCATCTCGCCTTAAGATGCGTGCAGAAATCTGATTTCTGCACGCGGCGACCTTCGTGGCCAATTTCGGAGGTGTTCTGGCTAGATCTGGGTGAACGACTCAACACGAAAGTCGTAGCCCTTGAAATTACCTTTCCAACGAGTGGTTGCTCGTTTCCATGCGATACCTGTAGCCACGGGAAAGCTGGTTCGAGTCCGCTGCGTTCGGGAAAATTCCTGTACAGGAAACTGTTTCCTGTACGTATTCGAGTTGAATTTCTGGTATGTTGCGACCAGATCTGGGTGATCGACTCAACACGAAAGTCGTAGCCCTCGCGAATACCTTTCCAACGAGGGGTTGTGCATTGTGATCGGATTCCTGTAGCTCCGGGAATCCCAGTTTTAGTATTGGGCTATCCTATGTTAATGCACTTGATAATTTATAATGCTAGCACTCTTGCAATGGTTGTGATTTGCTCATTTGTTGTCTTGCTCCCATATATCTATAATGTTGTTGTTACTATAATTTAGCATGGTTACTCATTTGGTTGTGTAATAAGGAATAACCATGTATTGGTAGAGAAATGGATTGGATGGGAAGGTTAGATATTAGGAGTTGTGATTGGTATAGGATATATTTATACAATTTGGTGTTGAACATATCTATTATGCGTAGTGATGAGGTGAATTCATTGAATAGGTGGGCGTGAACATGATGAACACTATGTGAAGAGTATTTTGTAACCGTAATCTGAGCCCAAGGGGTTTATTAACAACCGATGCTTAGAGTTGTAGTCTCCCTACGGGTAGCATCGAGTGAGTTGTTTTGGGGCATGTGATGTGCGACGATTCATCGTGTCGCAATATTGAGATAATGACTGTGGCAGGTCTACGGGTTCGCCAGTCGTCACACCGATGGGAGCCAATGGGTAGACCTTGGGCGGTAGGGTTAGATACTTGGTGTCCATAACCCGAGATCTCCTCTGCGCCATGAGAACGGTTGGGCTTGCACCTCGTGCGTTTCCGAGGTTCCATCCGGTTCGAAATCAAAGGCCAGGTTGGGCTGTGTTCTTGGTGCACATTTACCCAAGACCCCTTCTGAGCCGTAGTACGCATGTGAGCTCCGCTGTTGTGTTCTTAGCGTTGAGGCGTACGGGGGCCTAGGATAGGTAGTGTGATACCACCTTGTGATTTGCTCATTTGTTGTCTTGCTCCCATATATCTATAATGTTGTTGTTACTATAATTTAGCATGGTTACTCATTTGGTTGTGTAATAAGGATTAACCATGTATTGGTAGAGAAATGTATTGGATGGGAAGGTTAGATATTAGGAGTTGTGATTGGTATAGGATATATTTATACAATTTGGTGTTGAACATATCTATTATGCGTAGTGATGAGGTGAATTCATTTAATAGGTGGGTGTGAACATGATGAACACTATGTGAAGAGTATTTTGTAACCGTAATCCGAGCCCAAGGGGTTTATTAACAACCGATGCTTAGAGTTGTAGTCTCCCTACGGGTAGCATCGAGTGAGTTGTTTTAGGGCATGTGATGTGCGACGATTCATCGTGTCGCAATATTGAGATAATGACTGTGGCAGGTCTACGGGTTCGCCAATCGTCACACCGATGGGAGCCAATGGGTAGACCTTGGGCGGTAGGGTTAGATACTTGGTGTCCATAACCCGAGATCTCCTCCGCGCCATGAGAACGGTTGGGCTTGCACCTCGTGCGTTTCCGAGGTTCCATCCGGTTCGAAATCAAAGGCCAGGTTGGGCTGTGTTCTTGGTGCACATTTACCCAAGACCCCTTCTGAGCCGTAGTACGCATGTGAGCTCCGCTGTTGTGTTCTTAGCGTTGAGGCGTACGGGGGCCTAGGATAGGTAGTGTGATACCACCTTGTAGTGGAGACGCCCGCTCCACTGTCGCCGTCTGGCCACGACGGACGACGCCTGAGAGGTTAGCTACCTGCTCGAAAAGTGGGAACTTCAAGTCTGTGTCGACATAGCAACTTGCATGTGCGTGCGCATGATTCGGTCATAGCATAACATTCATATCATGTCATTCATTGTATACACAAGATCCTCATCGTATAAGTTTGTATGGGCACTCTTATACGATGAGTTACTTTACTGTTAAGCCGATCCTTAACTTATAAGTTTGTATGGGCACTCTTATAAGTTAAGTTACTATTCTGATTAATTATACCTGCTGTCATATATTATTGATATTTGTAGAACTGCTAGTTGTGTAGCGTAGTTTGTACTCCACCATATTTACAGTCACCTGCTCGTTTACTTGCTTATATATATATATTGTACCTTTGTTCCTTTCTCCGCCCGGTGCCGAGGAGTCGCCGGGGGAGCGGATGTGAAGCCACTTAGTCTTATGACTAACGGTTGCTACGTCTTCCTTTTTAGGAGGAAACCCCGCAGGTAGAGCAGCAACGGACTATGCAGCAGGACAGCCAGGCCCGGACGATAGGACCTGAGGTGGTGGTGCCATCGGCACCGTCAGTGACAGTCGTGAGTGTTTTCATGTAGCCGTTTTGGCAAAACATTTCTAGACTCTTGTTCTTTTGTACAAGCCTGTTGTGCTTGTTATCTTCCGCTCTTTTGGACTTAAACTTAGCTGTGAATTGAACTGCTTTACTTTTCTGTTATGGTTGGGTTGGCATAGTATATGTTATGATATGGATTGTAGCCGGCGAAATAGGCGTCTTATGGTAAAGGCTAACCCGTGTGTTAGTGCTACCGCAAGGCGGCTATTTCGGGCATAAGACTCCCCTCGTGCCGTGTGTTGTGTTCCGGGAGGGGGGGGGTCTTACAAATGGTATCAGAGTTAGCCGATCTTCAACTAGAGCAGTCATGTAACAATGGGCCACTCCCGTTCGATTAGTCGGTTTGGGGACAAACCGACTTAGCGGAAGCAGTGGTGTGCCCATATGTAATTCGCACTAAGTTATCCAACTTTGACATTAGTTTTAGCCAACCTGACCCTAATTGGTACCTTGCGTTTAGGTCCCAGCACAGGTGGAGCCGGTTGGGGGCACTCCTACCCCTTCCGTCCCTTCACAATTCCAGCAGTCGGAACTGGGACAAACGCTGTCAGCCATATTGGATGCATTTAAAGCCCAGCAAGCTCCGGTGCAACAACAAGCGCCAGGCTCCAACTGGTTGAGCACCTTCCGTGCCCTGTCCCCTCCTGCCTATCTTGGGACAGAATCGCCGGTTCGCACCGAGGAATGGCTTGATACCGTGCAGGAATTGATGGCTGGCATAAGATGTCCGAACAGCATGGCGGTGACATTGGTAGTGACGCTGCTAGAGCAGCACGCCAAAAGGTGGTGGAAGTCCCTCATGGGCTCCACCTTCCAAGGGCGGTTGTACACGGACATCAGTTGGAACGAGTTCACCGAGGCTTTTCTGGATCACTTCATCCCTTCTTCTGCTCGGGATGAACTTGAAGAAAGATTTCTGCAGCTGAAGCAGGGATCGAAATCGGTAACGGAGTACCAGAGGGAGTTCCAACACCTCGCTAGGTTTGCCGATTCCTATGATTTGGACGATAGAGGCTACGTGAAGCGCTTCTACAAAGGATTAAGGGACCCCCTGAGGCAGGCCCTTTTGTTTATAGCCGATGGAAGCCTGGCAGAAATCATCGACATGGCAAAGAGATTGGAGGCGGACCACATGGGATGTGGCAAGAGACCTGCGGAAGGAGTAATTGAAGTCGGCCCTAGTAATAGAAGGCGGAATGATCATGGCAGAGGAAGGGGAAACCACAGAGGCGGTCGGTGGGTCAACCGGAACTATCGGGTGGAGTACCCAATTCCGCAACCACTACCTTTACCACCACCACCGCAGCAGCAATATTATCAACAACCTGGGGGCCGACGTGAGGTGATATGTTTTGAGTGCAACCAACCGGGGCATGTCCGACGAGTTTGCCCGCGACTGATCGGGGGTGCTCCTATTGCTCCCCCTCCAGTAGCTCCACGGGGGCGAGGGCACATGCGTGGCCGAGGAAGAGGACCACCAGGGAGAAATCAAGGACATGCACGGGAGCATGTATTCGCATTGGATATGACTCAGGAGAGAAATCCGCAGGAAGTCATCACCGGTACGTGCAAAATTTATTAATATTATATGACTTGTTAGATTTACGATACAAATGATACGCGCAATTTTGAATGGTGATTACCTTTTTGGAACCTAGGCACCATCATGGTTAGCGGGAGACCCGCCTATACGTTATTTGACACGGGTGCGTCTCACTCGTTCATTTCGGCGGACTTCGTGAAGGTCTTGGAGGGAGTGCAACACTTCACGGGCACTACTCAAAGGGTGCGCCTTCCGGACGGCTCAGAGATGACGTCGTCAGCAAGTTGCGACTTCGACACCCTTATTGGAGGAAAGTTCTTTGAAACTCTGGCTACAGTGTTAAGAATCTCGGAGTTCGATCTCATCCTGGGCATGAGGTGGCTGAACTGGCACCACGCCAGGATCAATTGTGCGGAGAAGCAAGTTATGTTGAGGCATGGAGACTCGGAAGTCATCTTCCAAGGTATTAAATTCGCACCCCGTAAATTATTATCTTCAATCCAAGCTATGAAATCTCATATGGAAGGGGACGAGGTCTATGTAATTTGCTTCGAGTTGAAGAAATTGACATTAGAGGTCAAGGATGTGCGGGTGGTGCGAGAATTTCCCGAGGTATTTCCCGAGAAATTGCCGGGACTACCCCCGCATAGGGAAGTGGACTTCCAAATCAAGCTAATTCCGGGTGCCAAGCCCGTCTCGCGAGCTCCATACCGAATGGCTCCGAAGGAACCTGCAGAGTTTAGAGTCCAGCTTCAGGAATTGGTGGAAGCAGGGTTCGTTCGCCCAAGCTCGTCGCCTTGGGGAGCGCCCGTTTTGTTCGTCAAAAAGAAGGATGGCACCCTGCGGTTATGTATTGATTATCGAGAGTTGAACCGGTTAACGGTGCGGAACACCTATCCCCTACCGCGCATTGATGAATTATTTGATCAATTGGTGGGATCGTATTGGTTCTCCAAGTTAGATCTGCGTTCGGGATATTATCAGCTGAGGATACAAGAAGATGACATTCAGAAGACGGCGTTCAGTTCGAGATATGGTTTGTATGAATTCACCGTGATGCCGTTTGGGCTCACAAACGCCCCTTCCGCCTTTATGAGCTTGATGAACAAGGTGTTCAGCCCTTATTTGGACATCTTTGTCATCGTGTTCATCGATGATATCCTAGTCTACTCCAAGACTGAAGCAGAACACGCCGAACATCTAACTTTAGTGCTGAGGAAGCTAAAGGAGCACACTTTGTTTGCCAAGTTCAGCAAATGCGAGTTTTGGCTTCGAGAGGTCGCGTTCTTGGGACATGTGATTAGTGGGGCGGGGCTAGCTGTAGATCCGGCCAAGGTGCGGGCCGTGAAGGAGTGGTCGCCATTGAGGTCAGTGGCCGACATACGGAGCTTTCTTGGACTTGCCGGGTACTATCGCAAGTTCGTGAAAGGCTTCTCGAAGATCGCCCTTCCCCTTACTACGCTGACCAAGAAGGGTGTGCCGTTTGAATGGACACCCCAGTGCGAAGCTGCATTCCAAGAGTTGAAGGACAGATTGATGACTGCACCCATCCTAGCTCTTCCATCTGGGAAGGAGGGCTTTCAAGTTTACACGGATGCGTCATATCAAGGGATGGGAGCTGTGTTGATGCAGAATGGGCATGTGATCGCTTATGCTTCAAGACAGTTGAAGAAGCATGAAGCCAGCTACTCGGTGCATGATCTAGAGTTGGGAGCGGTGGTATTCGCCTTGAAGATGTGGAGGCATTATTTATATGGCGTCCACTGCGAGATCTACTCGGATCACAAAAATCTGAAGTACGTTCACACCCAAAAGGAGTTAAACTTGAGACAGCGGCGGCGGTTGGAGTTCTTGTGCGACTATGAATTCACCTTGAACTACCACCCCGGGAAGGTTAATTCCGTAGCTGATGCCTTGAGCCGAAAGGCACCGGGAACGAGCACGGAATCCCGCTTGATGAGGATGGAGTTAATCCAGACACTGCAAGAGATGGAAATCACTTTGGTCTTTAAGAATCAACCGGAAGAGTATACAGAATATTTGGCCGCGATGAGTATAGTTTGCAACATACGAGACCGGATCCGTACGGAACAAAAGAAGGATGCGGCTTTAACCCCGGCTTTCAAGTCAATGGAGGATGGGACTACAGAAGAATACTCCCTAAAAGACGGCCTCGTCCATTTTCGTGGCCGGCTTTACATCCCTGAAGGTGACAACATTCGGGAGGATATTCTAAAGGAGGCCCATTGCTCCAAGTACTCGGTGCACCCGGGGATCGCGAAGATGTACACCGATTTGAGAAAGATGATGTGTTGGCCGGGCATGAAGAGAGATGTCAAGTACTTTGTTACTCATTGCGTGGCCTGTCAAATGGTGAAGGCGGAATGCAGAAGCCCCGGTGGAATGCTACAGTCGTTGCCCATCCCCGAATGGAAATTTGAGGACATCTCCATGGACTTCGTCCATGGGTTACCTCGCTCGCGCTCGGGGAATGATTCTGTGTGGGTGATAGTTGACCGGTTGACCAAGGTAGCCCGATTTATCCCAATGAAAAAGGAGGCGCAAGTGGGCGTCTTAGTGCGTCTCTTTGTGGAACAATTTGTGCGGTACCATGGTGTGCCAAAGACGATCGTCTCCGACCGGGATGGTCGGTTTACTTCAAGAGAATGGAGGGCTGTACAGGCTTATTTGGGCTCGCTCCTCGCCTTTAGCACAGCCTTTCACCCACAAACGGACGGGCAATCTGAACGAACCATCCGAACATTGGAGGACCTTCTGAGGTTGTGTGTGCTAGATAAAGGAGAACCATGGGAGAGACTCTTACCTCTCTTGGAGTTCTCCTATAATAACAGTCATCAAGCCAGTATTGGAATGGCACCTCATGAAGCTTTGTATGGAAGGAGGTGTAGAACACCCTTGTCCTGGGTGCAAGACGAAGATCCGAAGACATTGGGAAATGAGTATATTGATGACACGGACGCGGTGGTTAGGTTGATCCGAGATCGAATGCTAGAGGCTCAAAGCCGACAGGCGAAATATTACAATGCAAGGCACCGTATGGTGGAGTTTCAAGTGGGGGATAAGGTGTTCCTGAAGATTCGACCGATGCACGGAGTGTCGCGGGTACGTGGAGTCAAGAAGCTAAGCCCAAGTTATGTCGGGCCCTATGTCGTAGTGGAAAGGATTGGCCCTCTGGCCTATCGATTGGAGTTACCACCGGAGCTGGAGAACCTTCACGACGTGTTCCATGTATCGTCGCTTCGGAAGGCTTTGTTGCGGCCTGAACAGTATACCCCCACGGCAGATGGTGCCGTGGCGTCTGATAGGTCTGTGCGACTGGAGCCGGTGCGGATCGTTGATAATGAGACAAGAACCTTGCGCCGCAAAAGTGTTCCCTTGGTGAAAGTGCTATGGTCTAATCATGGGAAGGAGGAGTTCACATGGGAGCCAAGGGATTTGATGCAAGAGCGCTACCCGGAATTATTTACCCCAGGTAAAATTTTATTTGAAAGCATAGTTCCCTTTTATGTGCTTCACTCCCATAGCCTTACCCTGATTTCGGGGACGAAATCTTTTATTTTGTTTATAGGATTTGTAACGTCCCAATTTGCGCTAGGCCCCTTGATTGCGTATTTGAGTCAAGAGGGGCTGTGGTGAGCCCAATGGGGGTGTGGGTGAACAGGTGCGGACGTATGGGAGATGAGGAAAACAAGGCAAAACGGTGATTTTGGCCGACACGGGTATGGACACGGCCGTGTCCATACCCGTGTGCCTCATGCCAATATTATGTTTCCAGTCAGAGAGGTACACGGGTATTGGGACACGGGCGTGTCCCTACCCGTGTGCCTAGGACACGGGTCGAGACACGGCCGTGTCTCTACCCGTGTGCCGCAACCCCGACACGGCAGAAAGTTGTTCTGGGATGAACACGGCCCTAAACACGGCAGGCGACACGGCCGTGTCACCTGAACACGGGTAGGAACACGGCCGTGTGCCTACCCGTGTCTGCGGTGTATAAAAAGGGAAAAAGTTGGAAACCCTAGATTTCATCCCCTTTCTTCTGCCCCGAAATTTCTGAGAGAGTTCTTGGCTGGAGGAGGAGGAAGAAGCTTGCCGGAGCCATCCTTGGAGGAATCGAAACGCCGCCGCCGTCAAGGGAAAAACAATGCCGCCGCGAAGGAGTGCGAGGCTCATGGCCGGCCATGGTGGTACCACTGGACTTGAGGTGAGCTTCCTCCCCTCTCCCTTGGTGCTAGATCTATAGTTATTTTAGGAGAGACATCGACTCCATAGAGTCTTGATGGTGAGGAGGAGAGTTCTTAGGATAAGCCATGCCTAGGTTTTCTAGGCTTAGTCTCCCTCAACCTTCTCATCATTCAAAGTGGAGATGAGAGGGGTTTTCGTTGAGGGTTTGGCTTTGAAAGGAGAAATAAGGTTGGGTGTGATTTCTGGAGAAGTTTATGCGAGGTCGTTGCAAGGAAGAAGATGAACGGATGTCGTTCATCTCGCCTTAAGATGCGTGCAGAAATCTGATTTCTGCACGCGGCGACCTTCGTGGCCAATTTCGGAGCTTTTCTGGCCAGATCTGGGTGAACGACTCAACACGAAAGTCGTAGCCCTTGAAATTACCTTTCCAACGAGTGGTTGCTCGTTTCCATGCGATACCTGTAGCCACGGGAAAGCTGGTTCGAGTCCGCTGCGTTCGGGAAAATTCCTGTACAGGAAACTGTTTCCTGTACGTATTCGAGTTGAATTTCTGGTATGTTGCGACCAGATCTGGGTGATCGACTCAACAGGAAAGTCGTAGCCCTCGCGAATACCTTTCCAACGAGGGGTTGTGCATTGTGATCGGATTCCTGTAGCTCCGGGAATCCCAGTTTTAGTATTGGGCTATCCTATGTTAATGCACTTGATAATTTATAATGCTAGCACTCTTGCAATGGTTGTGATTTGCTCATTTGTTGTCTTGCTCCCATATATCTATAATGTTGTTGTTACTATAATTTAGCATGGTTACTCATTTGGTTGTGTAATAAGGAATAACCATGTATTGGTAGAGAAATGGATTGGATGGGAAGGTTAGATATTAGGAGTTGTGATTGGTATAGGATATATTTATACAATTTGGTGTTGAACATATCTATTATGCGTAGTGATGAGGTGAATTCATTGAATAGGTGGGCGTGAACATGATGAACACTATATGAAGAGTATTTTGTAACCGTAATCCGAGCCCAAGGGGTTTATTAACAACCGATGCTTAGAGTTATAGTCTCCCTACGGGTAGCATCGAGTGAGTTGTTTTGGGGCATGTGATGTGCGACGATTCATCGTGTCGCAATATTGAGATAATGACTGTGGCAGGTCTACGGGTTCGCCAGTCGTCACACCGATGGGAGCCAATGGGTAGACCTTGGGCGGTAAGGTTAGATACTTGGTGTCCATAACCCGAGATCTCCTCCGCGCCATGAGAACGGTTGGGCTTCCACCTCGTGCGTTTCCGAGGTTCCATCCGGTTCGAAATCAAAGGCCAGGTTGGGCTGTGTTCTTGGTGCACATTTACCCAAGACCCCTTCTGAGCCGTAGTACGCATGTGAGCTCCGCTGTTGTGTTCTTAGCGTTGAGGCGTACGGGGGCCTAGGATAGGTAGTGTGATACCACCTAGTAGTGGAGACGCCAGCTCCACTGTCGCCGTCTTGCCACGACGGACGACGCCTGAGAGGTTAGCTACCTGCTCGAAAAGTGGGAACTTCAAGTCTGTGTCGACATAGCAACTTGCATGTGCGTGCGCATGATTCGGTCATAGCATAACATTCATATCATGTCATTCATTGCATACACAAGATCCTCATCGTATAAGTTTGTATGGGCACTCTTATACGATGAGTTACTTTACTGTTAAGCCGATCCTTAACTTATAAGTTTGTATGGGCACTCTTATAAGTTAAGTTACTATTCTGATTAATTATGCCTGCTGTCATATATTATTGATATTTGTAGAACTGCTAGTTGTGTAGCGTAGTTTGTACTCCACCATATTTACAGTCACCTGCTCGTTTACTTGCTTATATATATATATATATATTGTACCTTTGTTCCTTTCTCCGCCCGGTGCCGAGGAGTCGCCGGGGGAGCGGATGTGAAGCCACTTAGTCTTATGACTAACGGTTGCTACGTCTTCCTTTTTAGGAGGAAACCCCGCAGGTAGAGCAGCAACGGACTATGCAGCAGGACAGCCAGGCCCGGACGATAGGACCTGAGGTGGTGGTGCCATCGGCACCGTCAGTGACAGTCGTGAGTGTTTTCATGTAGCCGTTTTGGCAAAACATTTCTAGACTCTTGTTCTTTTGTACAAGCCTGTTGTGCTTGTTATCTTCCGCTCTTTTGGACTTAAACTTAGCTGTGAATTGAACTGCTTTACTTTTCTGTTATGGTTCGGTTGGCATAGTATATGTTATGATATGGATTGTAGCCGGCGAAATAGGCGTCTTATGGTAAAGGCTAACCCGTGTGTTAGTGCTACCGCAAGGCGGCTATTTCGGGCATAAGACTCCCCTCGTGCCGTGTGTTGTGTTCCGGGAGGGGGGGGGGTCTTACACAAGCTAACTGCATGACAATACAAAGTTGGAGATGCAATCAACAAGGTTGCTCTGGCCACTATCTGTCAGCACGAGGCATACAATCACCTATGATAGTAGTTGTAGATAGATGGAAGCTAACTGCCAGTCTGCAAATGCGATATCTATAACATCCTGAAAATAACTAGACCCCTAAGAGTGGTTTTGTCATGACTAGGTCATGAAAAAATCCTAGGAAGCCCAAGAAGTCCAAGTGAACCTAGGAATGAAGGTGAGATCACATTGGTCTGCAATTAGCTCAATTCAAAAACACCCCTATGGTTTGACTTTAAGGCCCAAACTTGACTCCAGTACCCCACCACAATACCCCTAACCCTTTAGGAGGTCCATAGGCTCACTAAGGACCCATTGGGGTCAATCAAACTGGTCAAGTTGATCAAAGTCAACCCAAATCCGAAATGGGTCAAACTAACCTACAGAGGGTCAATTGACCTTCCCTTAGCCAAATTGACCCCACCTAGACCTTCTTAATTCTTAAGGGAGGTCAACGGGTGACCAAGGACCCATTGGGGTCAACTAAAGAGGTCAAGTTGACCAAAGTCATCCTATCCCTGAAGTGGTCAAAGTGTCCTAATTAAGGGTCAAGTGGCCTCCAAGGTGCCAAACCAACCCTACCCAACCCTTCCTTGACCTTAGAGGAGGCCAATGGGTCACCAAGGACCCATTGGGGTCAACCTAAAAGGTCAAATTGACCAAAGTCAACTCAACCCTAGATTAAGTCAAATTAACTCAAGTTAACCCAGCCAAGCCCAATCCACTTGGGCTAAGCCCAATTTGAGTGGCCCATTAATCTTAGGAGGCCGAGAATTATCTAAAATGCCATTCATTTTCTGGAAATAGTGACTAGGAGAGAGAAAGCTCAAGTTTCCCTTTAATGGAGGAGAGAGAAAGGAAGAGGAGGAGGCTATTCATGGACAAGGACGGCCAAGGGCCTCCTCTCTTCATCTCCAATGGCTTGATCCATCTCCCCTAGTTAGTTCTGAGGAGATCAATAAACCAGGCTGGCCCCTTTGATGGCTGTAATGAAGAGAATTTCAGTTGGCCGAAATTCTCAAAATGGACATAATGGTTCCATTGAAGAATGAACTCCCCTCTCCCCATCTAAGCATTTTAAAAGATTCCCCAGACCTACAGCAGTCATTTCCACTCTTACCCCAAAGATTCCGAGCCCTCTGGTACTGTTGTTGTAGAGCACCCGAAAGCACCACCACCGGCAATGGCGACACGGCGATCGACCCGACTCCAGCCACCCTAGAAGGTCTTGTCTTCCTCCTCTCTCTCTCAATGGATAGTCTTCATCTGTTGGCCCCAAGATTTGGGTCCAATTGGCCCCAGATTAAGGGAAGCGAAAGCTTTATTTTTCAAGCTTTTATTCCTATCACCAATCACTAGTCCGACCACCTCTGGTCGGCCCACCACTGCGAATCGCCGGCCACCACTTCAACGAAGTTGGTGGTTACAGTGGCCGACCGAGAAGGGGCGTGGGTGGCCGGGAAATCACCAGCCAAAGTGGCCTAGGACAGACTATTCTGGGTTGTTGTCACACTGGGGAAGATGAACAGATCCCGTCAAATTTGCGCCAAGATTCGTGCGCCTGATTTTATTAAGGAATATTTATAATTTTTTATGTCACAGTTATTGCAGTGTTTTGAATTAATTATTAAAAATACATAGAGGTTAAATTAGAGGAAATGATCTATATGAAAGTTGTATCCCTTGAAGTATAGCTTAATTAAAAATTGGTTTAAACCCATTTGGGCCAGTTGTTTGACCTCAGCACTCAAAATGGTGCCGTCTATACCTAGGATTAATCAGAGACTAAGTTGAGTGCCCCCACTAAACTAGTTAGGAAAATGCCTTGAAATTTGTTCCATGGGATAATTATACAGACACAGTCATCATATTAAAAAAATTGAAATTTTTGGAAAATATTTTTCTATATTCTTTGTAAAAATTTAATAAATCATGTATGATTTAATTATAGGGTCTAATGACATTATAACTCCCCAAAATTTTGGTGGAGGGCCCTTAGGGTCATGAGAAGACACTGGTAAAAATCTCAGCCCATTTGGGGTTGATTTGAGTAGGGAATGATGTGACCAAACTTTGGTCCCTGAAGGGTAAATTAGGGCAAGAGTAAAATTGGTGGGTTGAGTGGCCAATCCTCATCTAAAAGGGTTGAAACTTTGGCCACAGCCTCAAAGTCCTCTAAAGCACCCCCTCAAGAGATTTTAAGTGGTTTGGGGTGGAGATGCCCAAAGACCCTAGTATAGGCCTTAGGGTTGATGTTTGGGGCCTAGTGAAGGACATGGGACTATATGTCCTTGGATGGTCTTGGTTGGTGAGTTCATGGTGTAAAAATAAGCTCTAGAAGAGTGGTTGTAGGATTTTTAGGAACATACACCCTCTTTGAAATAGATATGGATAGTTTAGGGCACTTTGGTTCAATATTTAATTACATACTCAATTGAATTTGGATACACATGAAACTAAGGCAATGATCTTAATGAGATGATATTGATCCCTAGAAATTTTATTGTGAATTTTGGGTTAGTAATCATTGTACTTCATTGATAAACCCTAATTTTGATTTATTCACAAGATAATTATTTTAGAGTTATTTGCTTCCTGGAAAATGATGGAACTTTGTTAGGGAACATTTTTGGACACAATAATACTCTGTGAATTTTTATAAAAATATAGGAAGACTTTTCATATAGGCTCCTTCATAAGTGCCAATTTGTTGAATATTTTAATATAATTCATATATGTGATCAATTGGAGTTGGAAAATTATAATTCAAAGGCAGTAGTCTTTTCTGGTCATTTTTATAATTTAGTAATTTTCTCATAATTTTTTGATGGTTGGTTCTAATTTTCCCCAAATTAAATTAAGATTATGCTTATTTGTTCCATAATTTGTTGAAGGTCAAATATACCTTGGAAAATTGGGATTTTAGGTATTTACTATTATTTTGATGTTATTAGTTTATCACAATTTATTTATGGCCATACCCTATCAGAAAGGAATACTTAGTGTTCAAAAGCACAGTTGGCCTTATTTTGCAGTAAATTAAATAATTACTAAATAAATTAGGAAAAATAATATATTCTGGAATAATATTTTAAATATCTTGATAGACCCCCAGTAATAATATTAGGTCATTTGGATGAATAATTGAGGGGGGTCACCATTCATGCACATCATGTAGGTTATTTGGTCTGCACTTAATAGAAATCGTAAAGTAGGGAAGCATTTGGAACTTGTATGGGAAAGGGTAGTTAGTGTACCTAGTTTGGTTGGAATGTATAGGGTCCCTAAAAGAAGGTAGGCTTTGTGAGCCCGATTGTGCAAGGGCAGAGTTGTGTTCGGGATCGACGGTGGACCGTCCCTCCTTGGAGAGGGAAAGTCTAAATATGATTAGTGCTAGTTCAAGAGTAACGATAACAAATTAGCACATGGGTTTATACCAATAATAATAAGTAACTTGCGAAAGGGAGCTTTGGGCTTCAGCCCATCGTAGTTCCTAGTGCCCTCAAGAGCCCTTCACAGGAAATGCCCTTGGTAGTCCAAGATTAACTTTAAACCATAAGACTAAAATGTTAAAGAGCAATTAATAAAAACCAAGGCTTCACCTTCGCTCACCCCAATGATTCAGGTGGTTAGCTTGGTTGGGTTGTCCAAGTGGTAGGCTCGGTGATTGTGGAAATTGGAAAGTTAGCCTGGTAAGCCGAAGGCTCGGAAGGTAGTTGTAACGGACAGGTCAATCCGAGGAGCCGATGGCTCGGGAATTCATGGCTGTATGTGCATAAGGTGGTGGGTCTTCGGTATCTGACGGTTGTTCACACCGACGTCAGTACGATGACTCGGTAGGTGTGGTTTACACTTAGCTAAGGAAAAGACTGGCGGGTTTGTCAGCATTAGTACGTGGTGACTCTGGTGTGTCCTTCAAAGGCGTACGTAAGGGCTAGACCTGGTAGTGTGGATACCCACCTAGGAGTGGGATTGCCCAACCCACTGTCTCTGTTGGCTACTACGGAGGCTCCTGGGAGTGAAACTAGCTTCCAAAATCGGGGAACTAAAGGTCTGTGTGCTTAGAGTCGTGTGCGTGTGTTTCACTTGTATGAACATATCATTAAACCCACATAACATAACATATCATGTCATCATCATACTTCAACCCTTACCCCTAACATATAAATTGGTATGAGACATTTTATACGTTAGGCCTTGCAAAACGACCACATAGTTTATAAGCTTATGTGGGTATGCTTAAAAGCTATGGTTACTTTCCTTGTGGTTATCTATTACTTTTCTTTATGATGCACTTTTATTTCTACTTTTTACTGATCTATTACTATAGTATCGCTAGCTCAGATTTAATTTTTTAGCACTGTGAACATTACAATAAAACTGCTAGATTAGGACCACCGTCACCTGCTCTTGTTTACTCTCCACCATAATAACTTTCCTATTATTCCTCCTGCACGGTGCCTAGGAGACACTGGGGGAGGGGTGGGGTAAATCAGGCTTAGTATTTTGACTAACGGTCGGTGGACAAAACATTTTGGGGGCTCCGGATGGGAGACAAGGAGAAGCAGTAGGAGTGGCAGCACCAGCAGAGTGCAATGCATATGGAGGTGGGCCAGTCTAGCACAGGAGAAGTAGCCTCTGGCTCTGTGAGTGTTAGTTTTACTTAGCTTCCGCGAGAGTGTTGTAGTGAGGTCATGATGTACTAGGCATGAGCCCATTTATATTTCTTCTTTACTGTTCTTTTTTAGTACCTTTATCTATGTATACTTTGTTGTGATTCAAGCTCATAATATGTGGTGATTTTTTGTGGACTTAACTTGATTGTCTTCACTATTGTACTTCTACTTTTTTGGTGATCATTAATGCCGGTAGGATTGGCGTTTTGTAGTGGCGACCCTCTTGAGTGTCGATGTCACCACAAAACAGCAATTTTGGGCGTAAGACCCGGTAGCATGGCAAAAGAAGGGGGGGGGGTCTTACAAACTAGTATCAGGGGTAACCTCTATCCAAAGAGAAGAAGTCCACAAAAAACCCTAGGCCACCCCAGGCAAGCTTAGTTTGAGGAAAAACTAGCAGCGGAAGCAATGCTGTGCCCATAAGGAGAATCACACACAAAAGTCCACCACTTCTTCATTAGTTCCATTAATAAATCAACTAACAATTGGAATTTTCATTGTAGCCTTTGGCGAACCCCAACCCTCAATAAGGTACACCTCAGGCACAAAACATGGTTCCACCCCTTCCGGCTCCTACTAAGATCCAGCAAACGGGGATGGGACAGACACTGACGGTTATTCTGGAGGCCTTCAGGGCTCAGCTGGCTCTGGCTCCACAGCCAAATCCTGGGGCTAACTGGCTGAGCGACTTCCATGGTCTTTCTCCTCCTTCCTACCTTGGGACAGAGTCAGCAGTCCGTATAGAGGAGGGGCTGGACATTATTTACGAGATGTTGGCTAGGATTTGATGCCCGAAGGAGGAGGCAGTAGCCATGACAGTTTCTTGCTTGGATTTGCATGCGAAGAGATGGTGGAAGTCACTGTTAGACACCACCTTCGTTGGAGTGGATTGCGCGGACATTTCTTGGGAGGAGTTCAGAGTAGCTCTTTTGGAGCATTTTGTACCACAGTCGAGGAGGGGTGAGTTGGAGGACATGTTCCTATAGTTGAGGAAGGGCAGCAGGACAATGTTGGAGTACTACCAGGAGTTCACACATCTAGCCCGCTTTGCGGACTCATACCAGCTGGATGACGCGGGCTACTCGAAGAGTTTCAACAAGGGCCTTCACGATGATATGTGGCAGGCCCTCCTATTTATTTCTGATGGGAGATTGGCCAGGATCTTGGAGATGGCCAAGAAGATGGAGGCAGACTAGCTTATAGTTTGGGGTCGGAAGAGACCGGCTAATGACTTAGTGATTTGTGGTAGGAGAGACCAGCCCAGAGGTCATATCATTGGGGAAACGAGGAATGGGGATCAATCCTGCCAGGAGGACAGGCAGGATCGAAGGAACCAAGTTGGTTAGTTCCTCAGCCTTTGCAAATGCGGGAGATGCCGAGGCTAGTTAAGGAGGCACCGAAATGCTATCGGTACAACTAGCCGGGGCACATTCGGAGGAACTGCCCCTTCAGGGAAGCACTCCCACCAGCACCTCAGGATACCCAACCTGCTCGATAGTTTGGTGGTCGAGGACGTGGATTTCAGTACGGAGACCGCAAACAGGATAGAGGGCAGGCATATTCCTTGGATCTGGCTCAACCTCGGAACCCGGAGCGGGTAATAACAGATATCTCTTGTATTCGAGGATGATCCAGAGCTGTATGAGGAGTACCTGACATCGATGAGCACCACCGAGGACATACGGGATCGCATTAGGGACGGGCAGAGGCTGGATGTGATGATGGAGCCAATTTTTAGGGCCCTAGAGGAAGGCACGACAGTGGATTACTCTCTGAGAGATGGGCTCTTGTGCTTTAGAGGAAGAGTTTATATATCGACAGGAGGCATGATACGGGAGGATATCATTGTGGAGGCACATTGAAGCCGGTACTCAGTATACCCAGGGATTATAAAGATGGCAGGGGATCTGAAGAGGACTATGTTTTGGTCGGCATGAAGAAGGATATCACATATTTTGTGACGCATTGTGAGCCTTGTCAGCTCGTAAAGGTAGAGTATAAGAGTCTGACCGGATTATTGCAGCCACTACCGGTGTCGGAGTGGAAGTCGACGACATAGCTATGAACTTCATTCATGGTCTCCCTTGATCACATATGGGAAATGATTCGATGTGGGTGATTGTCGACAGTTGACAAAGGTGGCTAGGTTCAATCTGATCAGGAAGGACACTATGGTTGGCGATTTGGTGCGGAATTTCGTGGAGCAGTTTTTCCTTTATCACGGCATACCAAGGTCGATCATGTCAGATTGAGATGGACAGTTTACGTCTAGAGAGTGGAGGTCAGTCCAGGATTACCTAGGACCCCGATTGACATTTAGTACAGCCTTCCACCCTCATACGGATGGATAGACGGAGCATACCAATCGAACAAAGGTAGATCTCTTGCACTTATGCATCCTATACCACGGGGAGCCATGAGAGAGACTGTTGCAATTGATCGAGTTATTGTATAACAACAGTCATCAGTCCAGTATAGGCAGGGCCCCTTACGAGGCATTCTACGGACAGTGGTGCAGGACCCCACTTGTTGGGTATTGTATCCACCATTACCTGGATTTGAGGAAGCCACCTGTCAAGATAAGATGAATTCACAATGTATTTGATGAACTATTTTTAGTTGTGCTTGCAGTTATTCCATGTTAAGTACACACCAATGTCAGGGTGCAATGGGTCAATATACACGGGTCTGTACAACGTAATCCCTCGTTAAGCAGATCAGTGTGTTGGCCTACGTGTACTCTCTCTATTGGGGTGTACTTATTTTCAAGTACAGGGCTATGATAAAGCAAGAGCAGACAAGGAGCAAGGATGGGCCAAAGACCAGCTCACGGGTTGAAAGACGAAATTCGTCTAAGTGTAAATCGTCGAGAATCACTAAGTGATTCTCGCCGATTCGTCGAGAATCATTAGTGATTCTTGACGAGTCGTCGAGAATCACCAGATGATTCTCGCCGGGTTGGGTAGGCTGTCATGACACAGACAGAAAATTCTCTAAGGCAGAATCGTCGAGAATCACTTATGATTCTCGCCGATTCGTCGAGAATGACCTTGCATTCTTGA
Source organism: Platanthera zijinensis (assembly GCA_039513925.1). Taxonomy (NCBI): domain Eukaryota; kingdom Viridiplantae; phylum Streptophyta; class Magnoliopsida; order Asparagales; family Orchidaceae; genus Platanthera; species Platanthera zijinensis. The sequence goes on along the minus strand of CM077095.1, from coordinate 99,547,912 downwards.
CGATTCAGTGAGAATCAAATGTGATTCCCGCCGATTCTCCCCGGCCTCTACAGCCTGTGTTGCCTGAATTCACTAAGTAGAATTCGGCGAGAATCGTAGGTGATTCTCGCCGATTCGTCGAGAATCACCTACGATTCTCGCCGATTTTGACTTGGCAATTTTTCCAAAATTCCTGGACCGGTCCATGTTACTTCCAGCGGAATTTTGAACCGGTCTTAGATCTTTGCTTGGGTGGGGCCCACAACGGTCATCCTTGACCTACTATATAAATACACTTGTATGTATGTACAGTAAAAATGAGAATACACGAGATACGAAAAGAAGCGGCCGACTAACCCTAAAATCTCGAATCTGCTCCGCCTCCGTCGCCACCGCCGATCACCGAAGCCGATCTCGATCTCCTCCAGATCCTCGGTGATAGAAGCCAAGTCTCGCACAGCGTCTCACGTGTCTAACCAGAGATCCTTAGTCTCTTGATTTGAGATAGGGAAATCTTTCCCCGTCCGAATCGATCGAGACGATTGATCCTCGTGTGACCGTTGGTAGACCTTGCCGACTTCGCTAAGAAGATTGAATCTCCAGTGCTTCGCTTTTGTTTTCAGTTGCCGCCGCCAACACCGAGAGCCTTGCCGCCGCCCTTTGCCGCCGCCAGTCTCGGGGAGATTTTCTCCAAGAAGGATCAAGGGTTGTGGACTTTTCGTTGCCTACAAGAACAAGTAGTCTAACGAAAAGGGACACCTAGATCTTCAAGTTGTTTGTATTTCTTACAAGCTATTTTCATTTTCTCTTTTATTGTAAAGGAACATTTGGTTCCTAGTTGTAGGGTTGGGTGCAACCCGTGTTGTGGGAGTGTTGACTCTTACGTGTGGAAGGGTTCCTTCCGTTAGTGCAAGGATTGGATTTCAATCCTGTTGGTGAAGTGACCGAGTCATCCCTGGTTGGGAGATAGGTCGAAGGGGGAAAGTGGACGTACCCAAATCGGGGAATCACTATAAATTGCTTGTGTACTTTCTGTGCTGTATTGTTTTGTTTTCTTGTGCAGGTAAAATCTTAATTCCGCAAATACGCTGCAAAGACACCTATTCCCCCCCCCCCATAGGTGAAGGTAGTTGACACTAGGTGGACTTTCAAGTGGTATCAGAGGAGGTTACTCATCAAAAAGGTTAACACCTTGAGTTGAATCCTGCCACCAGTGTCAACAAGGAGATCAGAATTAAGCATGGAGTTGGATTATGATGTCCCTCCTCTAAGACTCCCCTCATGTACAAAGGAGTACTATCCTGTATGGAAGATGAGAGTGTTGCTTCATCTGGAGGCCATTGACCCTCGAGCGTCACTCATTTTGGAAGAGGGTCCCTTCATTCTCATGAAGGCTTCTGGCTCTGGGAAGGATCTCCAAGTCCCCAAAAGTCCCAAAGAGATGTCAGAGACCGAACTCTCTCTGTCCAACCTGGACCAGGTGATTCGTCAGATCATCATCAATGTCTGGTCTGGACCATCTCACTCTAGAGTGGGCAAGTGTAGGACTGCCATGTCCATGTGGCAAACCATCTCAGACCTCATAGAGGGATCAGAGAAAACAGGGACCAGTTGTCAACAAGAGGATGAAGCCTATGTAGGGGTCATCACTTCTGAAGATGAAGGGCATGATCATTCTGTCAGTATCAGGGCTCTTGTGTCCTTGTCAGAGACTGAAGAAGAAGTTAAGGAAAGCTGTTCTGATGAAGTTGACTCAACAGCATCTGACGATATTAACGGTAACCCTGAACAGCAAAGCCAGGAGCAGGTAACTTCTTCCTCATGCTCCTCTCCTCTTGAAGTTCCTGAAGACAGGAACAATTCAGAGGGTAGTACTTCTAGAGATGCAAGGGATATGGATAGCTTCTATCAAAAGATTGAAAATCCTGATTCCCTTGAGAGTGCCCTTCAGAAGAGCAACTTACTTATGGAGGAGCAAGCTAAGGAGATTGCTCAGCTGAAGACCTTGATGAATCGCCAATTGGAATCCATCAAGGTAAAGGACTCAAAGATCTCGGATCTAGAGAGTCGTCTAGAGACCGAGAAGAGGATTGTTTCTAACTTTTCCAAGATAGATGCTATCAAAAGAAAAGCAGAAAATGGGTGGATCTCCCAAATCGTCAATTCTTGGAGAAATGGGGAAACTGTGTTCAGACCCCCCACCCCGAGCAGGAAGGGAACTCATCATGCCTTCAGGTATGAACACAGGAATAATCGTGGTCACCGCAAGGTTGATGTGCCCTCATGTGGAGGCACCCAAAATGCAAGGGCTGTCATGGCCACCCAGAAAAGAATACCTCAGGCTTCCACCAAGCCCTTTGTATTCTCGGCCACAGCCCCAACTCGTCATGAATCTGCCAGCATCAGCTCACAATGCGCCTCTCACCTCCCTAGGACTCTGGAAAGGGGGATAGAAATCATGTTGTTGGGACTCATGGGGTCCTCGGGAGGGGGCTGACTGAAAAGAAGGCACCACCTCCCAGGCCTCGTGACGGCTGCCATATGCATTCTTTCCACCCTTCCAAAAGTCACGGTGGAAGAGACAATTCTGTGAACATATCTGGCTCTATTCCGTTTAGACCTAGAACTATGACTACCTCTGTCATCCGTTCAGGTCACAAACGGCGATACGACATTCATGAGTGTTGGTGTTGTGGCAAAGTGGGTCATTTTGCCATAGATTGTTGGCACAACTATTCTGTATCAATGGCAAGGGGACTTCCACATCCTCGAGGCAATGTTAGTCTTCCCACCAGGATTCCTGAGGGGAGGCATTCCAATTATTATGCTGACAGGAACCTAGGACCCAATACATATTGGGCTCCTAAGGTAAGGTAACATTCTTTGGTGTAGGGTAGTCTAGACTTCCGTACACATGATGGGAGCTAGACAGAAGATGTTCCAAGAATGGTCTGGAACAAGTATCTGGAACGAAAGAAGTACTATCTACAATGAGATAATCAAATTGACCACCTGGTATGCTCTAATCAGAGGGGGTAAATGATGAATCTTACAATCCCAGGTATCATTGATCAGCCTCAATATTTGAGTCATATTATGTCGACATTTACATATATATATATATATATATATATATATATATATATATATATACATCTATGTGTGTTCTCCTAAGGACAGATCAAAACCGTAAAAATAACCCTTAGATACATTATTCAAGATGTATCAGTAAATTCTCTGATAGATTCGAGAAGGCACATCAATAGGCATACATCACAAGCTAAAAATTAAAGCAGACACGTCATTAGGAGTCACTGAGAATGACAACTGCAATCAAGAATATTGCGTTTATCGATCTCGACATAATTTATGAAATCTGCTAGCCAATGTTAGTGAGTTAGGAATCTCAGAGTTGATGTGCCTCCTAAGCTGTGTGGTATGTTAAACCACACTTGGATTAAGAAATGATCTTTTCGAATCCTTTCCAATCCATGACAAATACATAAAATTGGAATTCCTGCAATTCTCATCGAACCGAAGCTCTTCCCATATATAAACCCGTTTATAACATGTAAAGTAAATCCCGCCGACCCAGTTTATTCCCGCCGACCTTCGACTTCCCGTCGACCCTTGGAATCTGGAAATCCCGTCTTCAACTTCCGATTGTCGCCGAAACCCTGTCCAAGCCACTTCCCGATACTCGCCGAAACCCTTCAACTTCCCGATTCCAAGCCACTTCCCGATTCTTCGACTTCGACTTCGTAGTGACCTAACGACCCTCCGGAAGACTCCCTCTCGCAGCCGGGGACACGCCCACGCTTAGCCTCGGATCGGCTCGCCGCAACTCTGATAAAGCAACGTAGTGCCGGAACATTCACTTCATCTCCTCACAAGGTAATCCCCCTCTTATCCCTAACCGTGCCTTGAGCTTAATGTAGATTTTATTCTCAACCTCTTAGTTTCGGAGATCCTTAGACTTGGAAATTGGTATTCCCTTTCTTCCTAGTTTGCTATGGCCCCACGGACTACTGCAGGCCTGGTCACTGGATGCGAGCTAGTGAGAACCGGATTCTCCCAGGCCTCAAATGAGTTCCGCAACATAATCATTATGCTCGAGGAAGCTGTATTGACGTTCGTGCTGGAGCACCCCATGCAAGATCTTGGATAAGGAGGTACTGGAGTTCTTTGCAACTGCGAAGCTTCGTCACGAATACACTTCCATCAAGAGAAAGGTTGCTGGGAAGAAGATCAAGTTATCCGCCAGGAAACTGACCCAATGCCTGCGGCTATCCAGTTGTGAGGAAGGAGACTACCTGGAGGAAGAGGATAGAGCAAGGACACTTTCCTTCTATGGACTGGCTAGGGGGATCAGGTCAATCAAGAGGAAAGACATGAACGAGGAGGGCAAATTGCTGTCCGACATCGTTGGGAAGGCTCTAATCTGCAAACCTGGATCCCACGACCATATCTCAGGAGAAATGTTCAAGATTCTGGTGGCGATCGTCTGCCGGAAGCGGTTCAATTGGGGAGCCATACTCTTTGAAAGAATTAAAGACAGACTCTGAACCCCCAGCTTTGGCAGAATCATCAGCCTCTATCTGAATCAGCTGGATGGAGATACATTCGACATGAGCAAAGGAGTGCCTCTGCACTATTTGAAAAGGATGGACGCAAGCATATTCGACCGGTGGGAGCGTCGAATAGGGCAAGTCGCCAGGGAAATATACCACGAGGAAGCATCTCCGGCCGAGGACACCAGTGCTCCTGCACATTCTATGGCAGCACCCAGTGAAGCTCCTGACACACTGATTGCAGGAACTGAGGGGGAGCCTGTACTCTCTTCTGCAAACCTCATATCTGATATTACTCAGATAGCAAAAGATGCTGTGGAGTCTGTGCAAGAAGACCGTGCGGAGGAAGTGGCAGATGTGGAAGAGGAAGGGGAAGGTGAGGAAGATATGCATTACATGGGAGATGAGGTGGCTGATGAGGAGGAGGAGGATGAAGTAGAAGAAGACATGCACCCTTCTGCAGATAAACCTGAGCACTTGGAGACTGAGATGGAGAAAGAAGTAATAGAGAGGGAGAAAGTGGTGGATTCTCGGGAGGATGCTGCTGGTCCATCTGAGGAACAAGCTCCTGAGAGGTCGGATGCAGGAATACAGGGGGAGCCCTCTCAGCAACCCTCTGTCCCCCCGGTAGACTCTATTCTAGTGTCCAGCTCTCCCAGTACTTCTGCTGGGGAGCCCGACCAGGGTCTGCCTGCAGCTCCTCCACTTCAAGCAAACCTAGCAAATCACACTGTTAATGTTGTCCAAGGGATACTGGATGAGCTCAAAGGTACGTTTAACAAATCCCACAAAAAGGTGTTAAAGAGACTGAAGGAATCTGAGGATCTCATGCTCAAGAATATAGTTCAGATCAACCATAAACTAGATGTGATGGAGAAGAAATTTGATGAAAAGTATACAGAGGCAGGCACAGCTGTATCTCTTCTCATGAAAGGACTGAAGAAGAATACTGACGACCTGGGAGTGGTCAATCAAAATGCTCATGTTGTGGCAAATAACATACAGAAATTTGATGCCAACATGATGCTCCTGAATAAAAATCAACAAGACTTGCTGACTGAGTTCTATAAATCTCTGACGCACATAGATAAGTCCCTGCACTCCTATGCAAACTCCATTGCAATCGAAGCCAAAAAGGGGGAGAAAGAATATACTGCTAAAATGGCCGAACTTCAGCAAATCATCATCGACAATTTCGACCAGTCTAATGTATATGTGTATGACAGTTGCCAGTGGTTGCTCAACCAAGCATTAGGCACCGTATACCTAATAATCCTGAGGTTAATCCTGCTCATGTGACTCCTGAGAACAATACTGTGGATGACGAAGGAGCAAGTGCAGAAGATGTTCTGTTAAGCGAAGCTGAGTCAAAGAAAGCTGCTGAAAGGGCTGAACGAAGAAACTGGTTTGATCAAGATGCCTTAGCAAAAGCCAAAGGCAAAAGGCAAATCAAAGAAGGAACTTCAAAGGAAACACCAGCTGAAAAGAGGATCAGATTGACGGAGGAGGATGTGAGAAATGAAAAATGGAGTCCTGTATCAAAGAGTATCATCTTGGACACATTTTTGTTACAGCAGAGGGGGCACATAAATCGAAGTGAGGTATATAGCCAGTACGAATGGGAGCGACACAAAGAATTTGAAGCCAAACGCAACATATTCTTCAGGAATAACACCGTCGCAGATAAAGCCCCTCCTCCCAGATATCATCCAAAGCCTAAGGAATATTTCGAAAGGCAGAGCAAGAAATTCCTGGCTCAGAAGCTTAAGGATGATCTTGCCAAGGAGAAATAGGCTTAGGATCTTTTCCGCCTCTTATTGCACATCAATGTTTCCATATTATCTTACGAACAAGTATTGTGGATATATATATATATATATGTGATGTCATGTTTTGACTCAAGTATTGTTATGTTTGTTCTTGTCTTCTTAAAGCTTTAATCATTCTCTGGATGGTGGTATTCATCTTAGCTAGTAGGATTTTGGCTTCGTCAAATAGGGGGAGATTGTTGGGTATTGTATCCACAATTACCTGGATTTAAGGAAGCCACCTGTCAAGCTAAGATGAATTCACAATGTATTTGATGAACTATTTTTAGTTGTGCTTGGAGTTATTCCATGTTAAGTACACACCAATGTCAGGGTGCAGTGGGTCAATATACACGGGTCTGTACAACGTAATCCCTCGTTGAACAGATCAGTGTGTTGGCCTACGTGTACTCTCTCTATTAGCGTGTACTTATTTTCAAGTACAGGGCTATGATAAAGCAAGAGCAGACAAGGAGCAAGGATGGGCCAAAGACCAGCTCATGGGTTGAAAGACGAAATTCGTCTAAGTGTAAATCATCGAGCATCACTAAGTGATTCTCTCCGATTCGTCGAGAATCATTAGTGATTCTCGACGAGTCGTCGAGAATCACCAGATGATTCTCGACGGGTTGGGCCGGCTGTGATGACACAGACAGGAAAATTCTCTAAGGCAGAATCGTCGAGAATCACTTATGATTCTCGCCGATTCGTCGAGAATGACCTTGCATTCTCGACGATTCGGTGAGAATCAAATGTGATTCCCGCCGATTCTCCCCGGCCTCTACAACCTGTGTTGCCTGAATTCACTAAGTAGAATTCGGCAAAAATCGTAGGTGATTCTCGCCGATTCGTCGAGAATCACCTACGATTCTCGCCGATTTTGACTTGGCAATTTTTCCAAAATTCCTGGACCGGTCCCTGTTACTTCCAACGGCATTTTGAACCAGTCTTAGATCTTTGCTTGGGTGGGGCCCACAACGGTCATCTCTTGACCTACTGTATAAATACACTTGTATGTATGTACAGTAAAAATGAGAATACACGAGATACGAAAAGAAGCGGCCGACTAACCCTAAAATCGCGAATCTGCTCCGCCTCCGTCGCCGCCGCCGATCACCAAAGCCGATCTCGATCTCCTCCAGATCCTCGGTGATAGAAGCCAAGTCTCGCACAGCGTCTCACGTGTCTAACCAGAGATCCTTTGTCTCTTGATTTGAGATAGGGAAATCTTTCCCCGACCGAATCGATCGAGACGATTGATCCTCGTGTGACCGTTGGTAGACCTTGCCAACTTCGCTAAGAAGATTGAATCTCCAGTGCTTCGCTTCTGTTTTCAGTTGCCGCCGCCAACACCGGGAGCCTTGCCGCCGCCCTTTGCCGCCGCCGGTCTCGGGGAGATTTTCTCCAAGAAGGATCAAGGGTTATGGACTTTTCGTTGCCTACAAGAACAAGTAGTCTAACGAAAAGGGACACCTAGATCTTCAAGTTGTTTGTATTTCTTACAAGCTATTTTCATTTTCTCTTTTATTGTAAAGGAACATTTGGTTCCTAGTTGTAGGGTTGGGTGCAACCCGTGTTGTGGGAGTGTTGACTCCTACGTGTGGAAGGGTTCCTTCCGTTAGTGCAAGGATTGGATTTCAATCCTGTTGGTGAAGTGACCGAGTCGTCCCTGGTTGGGAGATAGGTCGAAGGGGGAAAGTGGACGTACCCAAATCGGGGAACCACTATAAATTGCTTGTGTACTTTCTGTGCTGTATTGTTTTGTTTTCTTGTGCAGGTAAAATCTTAATTCCGCAAATACGCTGCATAGACACCTATTCCCCCCCCCCCATAGGTGAAGGTAGTTGACACTAGGTGGACTTTCAAGTGGTATCAGAGGAGGTTACTCATCAAAAAGGTTAACACCTTGAGTTGAATCCTGCCACCAGTGTCAACAAGGAGATCAGAATTAAGCTTGGAGTTGGATTATGATGTCCCTCCTCTAAGACTCCCCTCATGTACAAAGGAGTACTATCCTGTATGGAAGATGAGAGTGTTGCTTCATCTGGAGGCCATTGATCCTCGAGCGTCACTCATTTTGGAAGAGGGTCCCTTCATTCCCATGAAGGCTTCCGGCTCTGGGAAGGATCTCCAAGTCCCCAAAAGTCCCAAAGAGATGTCAGAGACCGAACTCTCTCTGTCCAACCTGGACCAGGTGATTCGTCAGATCATCATCAATGTCTGGTCTGGACCATCTCACTCTAGAGTGGGCAAGTGTAGGACTGCCATGTCCATGTGGCAAACCATCTCAGACCTCATGGAGGGATCAGAGAAAACAGGGACAAGTTGTCAACAAGAGGATGAAGCCTATGTAGGGGTCATCACTTCTGAAGATGAAGGGCATGATCATTCTGTCAGTATCAGGGCTCCTGTGTCCTTGTCAGAGACTGAAGAAGAAGTTGAGGAAAGCTATTCTGATGAAGCTGACTCAATAGCATCTGCCGATATTAACGGTAACCCTGAACAGCAAAGCCAGGAGCAGGTAACTTCTTCCTCATGCTCCTCTCCTCTTGAAGTTCCTGAAGACAGGAACAATTCAGAGGGTAGTACTTCCAGAGATGCAAGAGATATGGATAGCTTCTATCAAAAGATTGAAAATCCTGATTCCCTTGAGAGTGCCCTTCAGAAGAGCAACTTACTTATGGAGGAGCAAGCTAAGGAGATTGCTCAGCTGAAGACCTTGATGAATTGCCAATTGGAATCCATCAAGGTAAAGGACTCAAAGATCTCGGATCTAGACAGTCGTCTAGAGACCGAGAAGAGGATTGTTTCTAACTTTTCCAAGATAAATGCTATCAAAAGAAAAGCAGAAAATGGGTGGATCTCCCAAATCGTCAATTCTTGGAGAAATGGGGAAACTGTGTTCAGACCCCCCCACCCCGAGCAGGAAGGGCACTCATCATGCCTTCAGGTATGACCACAGGAATAATCGTGGTCACTGCAAGGTTGATGTGCCCTCATGTGGAGGCACCCAAAATGCAAGGGCTGTCATGGCCACCCAGAAAATAATACCTCAGGCTTCCACCAAGCCCTTTGTATTCTCGGCCACATCCCCAACTCGTCATGAATCTGCCAGCATCAGCTCATAATGCGCCTCTCACCCCCCTAGGACTCTGGAAAGGGGGGATAGAAATCATGTTGTTGGGACTCATGGGGTCCTCGGGAGGGGGCTGACTGAAAAGAAGGCACCACCTCCCAGGCCTCGTGACGCCTGCCATATGCATTCTTTCCACCCTTCCAATAGTCACGGTGGAAGAGACAATTCTGTGAGCTTATCTGGCTCTATTCCGTTTAGACATAGAACTATGACTACCTCTGTCATCCGTTCAGGTCACAAACGGCGATACAACATTCATGAGTGTTGGTGTTGTGGCAAAGTGGGTCATTTTGCCATAGATTGTTGGCACAACTATTCTGTATCAATGGCAAGGGGACTTCCACATCCTCGAGGCAATGTTAGTCTTCCCACCAGGATTCCTGAGGGGAGGCATTCCAATTATTATGCTGACAGGAACCTAGGACCCAATACATATTGGGCTCCTAAGGTAAGGTAACATTCTTTGGTGCAGGGTAGTCTAGACTTCCGTACACATGATGGGAGCTAGATAGAAGATGTTCCAAGAATGGTCTGGAACAAGTATCTGGAACGAAAGAAGTACTATCTACAATGGGATAATCAAATTGACCACCTGGTATGCTCTAATCAGAGGGGCTAAATGATGAATCTTACAATCCCAGGTATCATTGATCAGCCTCAATATTTGAGTCATATTATGTCGACATTTACATATATATATATATATATATATACATCTATGTGTGTTCTCCTAAGGACAGATCAAAACCGTAAAAATAACCCTTAGATACATTATTCAAGATGTATCAGTAAATTCTCTGATAGATTCGAGAAGGCACATCAATAGGCATACATCACAAGCTAAAAATTAAAGCAGACACGTCATTAGGAGTCACTGAGAATGACAACTGCAATCAAGAATATTGCGTTTATCGATCTCGACATAATTTATGAAATCTGCTAGCCAATGTTAGTGAGTTAGGAATCTCAGAGTTGATGTGCCTCCTAAGCTGTGTGGTATGTTAAACCACACTTGGATTAAGAAATGATCTTTTCGAATCCTTTCCAATCCATGACAAATACATAAAATTGGAATTCCTGCAATTCTCATCCAACCGAAGCTCTTCCCATATATAAAACCGTTTATAACATGTAAAGTAAATCCCGCCGACCCAGTTTATTCCCGCCGACCTTTTGACTTCCCGTCGACCCTTGGACTCTGGAAATCCCGTCTTCAACTTCCGATTGTCGCCGAAACCCTGTCCAAGCCACTTCCCGATACTCGTCGAAACCCTTCAACTTCCCGATTCCAAGCCACTTCCCGATTCCAAGCCACTTCCCGATTCTTCGAATTCGACTTCGTAGTGACCTAACGACCCTCCGGAAGACTCCCTCTCGCAGCCGGGGACACGCCCACGCTTAGCCTCGGATCGGCTTGCCGCAACTCTGATAAAGCAACGTAGTGCCGGAACATTCACTGCATCTCCTCACAAGGTAATCCCCCTCTTATCCCTAACCGTGCCTTGAGCTTAGTGTAGATTTTATTCTCAACCTCTTAGTTTCGGAGATCCTTAGACTTGGAAATTGGTATTCCCTTTCTTCCTAGTTTGCTATGGCCCCACGGACTACTGCAGGCCTGGTCACTGGATGCGAGCTAGTGAGAACCGGATTCTCCCAGGCCTCAGATGAGTTCCGCAACATAATCATTATGCTCGAGGAAGCTGGATTGACGTTCGTGCTGGAGCACCCATGCAAGATCTTGGATAAGGAGGTACTGGAGTTCTTTGCAACTGCGAAGCTCCGTCACGAAGACACTTCCATCAAGAGCAAGGTTGCTGGGAAGAAGATCAAGTTATCCGCCAGGAAACTGACCCAATGCCTGCGGCTATCTAGTTGTGAGGAAGGAGACTACCTGGAGGAAGAGGATAGAGCAAGGACACTTTCCTTCTGTGGACTGGCCAGGGGGATCAGGTCAATCAAGAGGAAAGACATGAACGAGGAGGGAAAATTGCTGTCCGACATCGTTGGGAAGGCTCTAATCTGCAAACCTGGATCCCACAACCATATCTTAGGAGAAATGTTCAAGATTCTGGTGGCGATCATCTGTCGGAAGCGGTTCAATTGGGGAGCCATGCTCTTTGAAAGAATTAAAGACACACTCCGAACCCCCAGCTTTGGTAGAATCATCAACCTCTATCTGAATCAGCTGGATGGAGATACATTCGACATGAGCAAAGGAGTGCCTCTGCACTATTTGAAAAGGATGGACGCAAGCATATTCGACCGGTGGGAGTGTCGAATAGGGCAAGTCACCAGGGAAATAGACCACGAGGAAGCATCTCCGGCCGAGGACACCAGTGCTCCTGCACATTCTATGGCAGCACCCAGTGAAGCTCCTGACACACTGATTGCAGGAACTGAGGGGGAGCCTGTACTCTCTTCTGCGAACCTCATATCAGATATTACTCAGATAGCAAAAGATGATGTGGAGTCTGTGCAAGAAGACCGTGCGGAGGAAGTGGCAGATGTGGAAGAGGAAGGGGAAGGTGAGGAAGATATGCATTACATGGGAGATGAGGTGGCTGATGATGAGGAGGAGGATGAAGTAGAAGAAAACATACACCCTTCTGCAGATAAACCTGAGCACTTGGAGACTGAGATGGAGAAAGAAGTAATAGAGAGGGAGAAAGTGGTGGATTCTCGGGAGGATGCTGCTGGTCCATCTGAGGAACAAGCTCCTGAGAGGTCGGATGCAGGAATACAGGGGGGAGCCCTCTCAGCAACCCTCTGTCCCCCCTGTACAGTCTATTCTAGTGTCCAGCTCTCCCAGTACTTCTGCTGGGGAGCCCGACCAGGGTCTGCCTGCAGCTCCTCCACTTCAAGCAAACCTAGCAAATCACACTGTTAATGTTGTCCAAGGGATACTGGATGAGCTCAAAGGTACGTTTAACAAATCCCATAAAAAGGTGTTAAAGAGACTGAAGGAATCTGAGGATCTCATGCTCAAGAATATAGTTCAGATCAACCATAAACTAGATGTGATGGAGAAGAAATTTGATGAAAAGTATACAGAGGCAGGCACAGCTGTATCTCTTCTCATGAAAGGACTGAAGAAGAATACTGACGACCTGGGAGTGGTCAATCAAAATGCTCATGTTGTGGCAAATAACATACAGAAATTTGATGCCAACATGGTGCTCCTGAATAAAAATCAACAAGACCTGCTGACTGAGTTCTCTAAATCTCTGACGTACATAGATAAGTCCCTGCACTCCTATGCAAACTCCATTGCAATCGAAGCCAAAAAGGGGGAGAAAGAATATACTGCTAAAATGGCCGGACTTCAGCAAATCATCATCGACAATTTCGACCAGTCTAATGTATATGTGTATGACAGTTGCCAGTGGTTGCTCAACCAAGCATTATGCACCGATATACCTAATAATCCTGAGGTTAATCCTGCTCATGTGACTCCTGAGAACAATACTGTGGATGACGAAGGAGCAAGTGCAGAAGATGTTCCGTTAAGCAAAGCTGAGTCAAAGAAAGCTGCTGAAAGGGCTGAACAAAGAAACTGGTTTGATCAAGATGCCTTAACAAAAGCCAAAGGCAAAAGGCAAATCAAAGAAGGAACTTCAAAGGAAACACCAGCTAAAAAGAGGATCAGATTGACGGAGGAGGATGTGAGAAATGAAAAATGGAGTCCTGTATCAAAGAGTATCATCTTGGACACATTTTTGTTACAACAGAGGGGGCACATAAATCGAAGTGAGGTATATAGCCAGTACGAATGGGAGCGACACAAAGAATTTGAAGCCAAACACAACATATTCTTCAGGAATAACACAGTGGCAGATAAAGCCCCTCCTCCCAGATATCATCCAAAGCCTAAGGAATATTTCGAAAGGCAGAGCAAGAAATTCCTGGCTCAGAAGCTTAAGGATGATCTTGCCAAGGAGAAATAGGCTTAGGATCTTTTTCCGCCTCTCATTGCACATCAATGTTTCCATATTATCTTACGAACAAGTATTGTGGATATATTATATATATATATATGTGATGTCATGTTTTGACTCAAGTATTGTTATGTTTGTTCTTGTCTTCTTAAAGCTTTAATCATTCTCTGGATGGTGGTATTCATCTTAGCTAGTAGGATTTTGGCTTCGTCAAATAGGGGGAGATTGTTGGGTATTGTATCCACAATTACCTGGATTTGAGGAAGCCACCTGTCAAGCTAAGATGAATTCACAATGTATTTGATGAACTATTTTTAGTTGTGCTTGCAGTTATTCCATGTTAAGTACACACCAATGTCAGGGTGCAGTGGGTCAATATACACGGGTCTGTACAACGTAATCCCTCGTTGAGCAGATCAGTGTGTTGGCCTACGTGTACTCTCTCTATTGGGGTGTACTTATTTTCAAGTACAGGGCTATGATAAAGCAAGAGCAGACAAGGAGCAAGGATGGGCCAAAGACCAGCTCATGGGTTGAAAGACGAAATTCGTCTAAGTGTAAATCATCGAGCATCACTAAGTGATTCTCTCCGATTCGTCGAGAATCATTAGTGATTCTCGACGAGTCGTCGAGAATCACCAGATGATTCTCGACGGGTTGGGCCGGCTGTGATGACACAGACAGGAAAATTCTCTAAGGCAGAATCGTCGAGAATCACTTATGATTCTCGCCGATTCGTCGAGAATGACCTTGCATTCTCGACGATTCGGTGAGAATCAAATGTGATTCCCGCCGATTCTCCCCGGCCTCTACAACCTGTGTTGCTTGAATTCACTAAGTAGAATTCGGCGAAATCGTAGGTGATTCTCGCCGATTCGTCGAGAATCACCTACGATTCTCGCCGATTTTGACTTGGCAATTTTTCCAAAATTCCTGGACCGGTCCCTGTTACTTCCAGCGGCATTTTGAACCGGTCTTAGATCTTTGCTTGGGTGGGGCCCACAACGGTCATCTCTTGACATACTGTATAAATACACTTGTATGTATGTACAGTAAAAATGAGAATACACGAGATACGAAAAGAAGCGGCCGACTAACCCTAAAATCGCGAATCTGCTCCGCCTCCGTCGCCGCCGCCGATCACCGAAGCCGATCTCGATCTCCTCCAGATCCTCGGTGATAGAAGCCAAGTCTCGCACAGCGTCTCACGTGTCTAACCAGAGATCCTTTGTCTCTTGATTTGAGATAGGGAAATCTTTCCCCGTCCGAATCGATCGAGACGATTGATCCTCGTGTGACCGTTGGTAGACCTTGCCAACTTCGCTAAGAAGATTGAATCTCCAGTGCTTCGCTTCTGTTTTCAGTTGCCGTCGCCAACACCGGGAGCCTTGCCGCCGCCCTTTGCCGCCGCCGGTCTCGGGGAGATTTTCTCCAAGAAGGATCAAGGGTTGTGGACTTTTCGTTGCCTACAAGAACAAGTAGTCTAACGAAAAGGGACACCTAGATCTTCAAGTTGTTTGTATTTCTTACAAGCTATTTTCATTTTCTCTTTTATTGTAAAGGAACATTTGGTTCCTAGTTATAGGGTTGGGTGCAACCCGTGTTGTGGGAGTGTTGACTCCTACGTGTGGAAGGGTTCCTTCCGTTAGTGCAAGGATTGGATTTCAATCCTGTTGGTGAAGTGACTGAGTCGTCCCTGGTTGGGAGATAGGTCGAAGGGGGAAAGTGGACGTACCCAAATCGGGGAACCACTATAAATTGCTTGTGTACTTTCTGTGCTGTATTGTTTTGTTTTCTTGTGCAGGTAAAATCTTAATTCCGCAAATACGCTGCATAGACACCTATTCCCCCCCCCCCCATAGGTGAAGGTAGTTGACACTAGGTGGACTTTCAAGTGGTATCAGAGGAGGTTACTCATCAAAAAGGTTAACACCTTGAGTTGAATCCTGCCACCAGTGTCAACAAGGAGATCAGAATTAAGCTTGGAGTTGGATTATGATGTCCCTCCTCTAAGACTCCCCTCATGTACAAAGGAGTACTATCCTGTATGGAAGATGAGAGTGTTGCTTCATCTGGAGGCCATTGACCCTCGAGCGTCACTCATTTTGGAAGAGGGTCCCTTCATTCCCATGAAGGCTTCCGGCTCTGGGAAGGATCTCCAAGTCCCCAAAAGTCCCAAAGAGATGTCAGAGACCGAACTCTCTCTGTCCAACCTGGACCAGGTGATTCGTCAGATCATCATCAATGTCTGGTCTGGACCATCTCACTCTAGAGTGGGCAAGTGTAGGACTGCCATGTCCATGTGGCAAACCATCTCAGACCTCATGGAGGGATCAGAGAAAACAGGGACCAGTTGTCAACAAGAGGATGAAGCCTATGTAGGGGTCATCACTTCTGAAGATGAAGGGCATGATCATTCTGTCAGTATCAGGGCTCCTGTGTCCTTGTCAGAGACTGAAGAAGAAGTTGAGGAAAGCTGTTCTGATGAAGCTGACTCAACAGCATCTGCCGATATTAACTGTAACCCTGAACAGCAAAGCCAGGAGCAGGTAACTTCTTCCTCATGCTCCTCTCCTCTTGAAGTTCCTGAAGACAGGAACAATTCAGAGGGTAGTACTTCCAGAGATGCAAGGGATATGGATAGCTTCTATCAAAAGATTGAAAATCCTGATTCCCTTGAGAGTGCCCTTTAGAAGAGCAACTTACTTATGGAGGAGCAAGCTAAGGAGATTGCTCAGCTGAAGACCTTGATGAATCGCCAATTGGAATCCATCAAGGTAAAGGACTCAAAGATCTCGGATCTAGAGAGTCGTCTAGAGACCGAGAAGAGGATTGTTTCTAACTTTTCCAAGATAGATGCTATCAAAAGAAAAGCAGAAAATGGGTGGATCTCCCAAATCGTCAATTCTTGGAGAAATGGGGAAACTGTGTTCAGACCCCCCACCCCGAGCAGGAAGGGCACTCATCATGCCTTCAGGTATGACCACAGGAATAATTGTGGTCACTGCAAGGTTGATGTGCCCTCATGTGGAGGCACCCAAAATGCAAGGGCTGTCATGGCCACCCAGAAAAGAATACCTCAGGCTTCCACCAAGCCCTTTGTATTCTCAGCCACATCCCCAACTCATCATGAATCTGCCAGCATCAGCTCATAATGCGCCTCTCACCCCCTAGGACTCTGGAAAGGGGGGATAGAAATCATGTTGTTGGGACTCATGGGGTCCTCGGGAGGGGGCTGACTGAAAAGAAGGCACCACCTCCCAGGCCTCGTGACGCCTGCCATATGCATTCTTTCCACCCTTCCAATAGTCACGGTGGAAGAGACAATTCTGTGAGCTTATCTGGCTCTATTCCGTTTAGACCTAGAACTATGACTACCTCTGTCATCCGTTCAGGTCACAAACGGCGATACAACATTCATGAGTGTTGGTGTTGTGGCAAAGTGGGTCATTTTGCCATAGATTGTTGGCACAACTATTCTGTATCAATGGCAAGGGGACTTCCACATCCTCGAGGCAATGTTAGTCTTCCCACCAGGATTCCTGAGGGGAGGCATTCCAATTATTATGCTGACAGGAACCTAGGACCCAATACATATTGGGCTCCTAAGGTAAGGTAACATTCTTTGGTGCAGGGTAGTCTAGACTTCCGTACACATGATGGGAGCTAGATAGAAGATGTTCCAAGAATGATCTGGAACAAGTATTTGGAACGAAAGAAGTACTATCTACAATGGGATAATCAAATTGACCACCTGGTATGCTCTAATCAGAGGGGCTAAATGATGAATCTTATAATACCAGGTATCATTGATCAGCCTCAATATTTGAGTAATATTATGTCGACATTTACATATATATATATATATATATATATATATATATATATATACATCTATGTGTGTTCTCCTAAGGACAGATCAAAACCGTAAAAATAACCCTTAGATACATTATTCAAGATGTATCAGTAAATTCTCTGATAGATTCGAGAAGGCACATCAATAGGCATACATCACAAGCTAAAAATTAAAGCAGACACGTCATTAGGAGTCACTGAGAATGACAACTGCAATCAAGAATATTGCGTTTATCGATCTCGACATAATTTATGAAATCTGCTAGCCAATGTTAGTGAGTTAGGAATCTCAGAGTTGATGTGCCTCCTAAGCTGTGTGGTATGTTAAACCACACTTGGATTAAGAAATGATCTTTTTGAATCCTTTCCAATCCATGACAAATACATAAAATTGGAATTCCTGCAATTCTCATCGAACCGAAGCTCTTCCCATATATAAACCCGTTTATAACATGTAAAGTAAATCCCGCCGACCCAGTTTATTCCCGCCGACCTTTCGACTTCCCGTCGACCCTTGGACTCTGGAAATCCGGTCTTCAACTTCCGATTGTCGCCGAAACCCTGTCCAAGCCACTTCCCGATACTCGTCGAAACCCTTCAACTTCCCGATTCCAAGCCACTTCCCGATTCCAAGCCACTTCCCGATTCTTCGACTTCGACTTCGTAGTGACCTAACGACCCTCCGGAAGACTCCCTCTCGCAGACGGGGACACGCCCACGCTTAGTCATGGATCGGCTCGCCGCAACTCTGATAAAGCAACGTAGTGCCGGAACATTCACTGCATCTCCTCACAAGGTAATCCCCCTCTTATCCCTAACCGTGCCTTGAGCTTAGTGTAGATTTTATTCTCAACCTCTTAGTTTCGGAGATCCTTAGACTTGGAAATTGGTATTCCCTTTCTTCCTAGTTTGCTATGGCCCCACGGACTACTGCAGGCCTGGTCACTGGATGCGAGCTAGTGAGAACCGGATTCTCCCAGGCCTCAGATGAGTTCCGCAACATAATCATTATGCTCGAGGAAGCTGGATTGACGTTCGTGCTGGAGCACCCATGCAAGATCTTGGATAAGGAGGTACTGGAGTTCTTTGCAACTGCGAAGCTCCGTCACGAAGACACTTCCATCAAGAGCAAGGTTGCTGGGAAGAAGATCAAGTTATCCGCCAGGAAACTGACCCAATGCCTGCGGCTATCCAGTTGTGAGGAAGGAGACTACCTGGAGGAAGAGGATAGAGCAAGGACACTTTCCTTCTGTGGACTGGCCAGGGGGATCAGGTCAATCAAGAGGAAAGACATGAACGAGGAGGGCAAATTGCTGTCCGACATCGTTGGGAAGGCTCTAATCTGCAAACCTGGATCCCACGACCATATCTCAGGAGAAATGTTCAAGATTCTGGTGGTGATCGTCTGTCGGAAGCGGTTCAATTGGGGAGCCATGCTCTTTGAAAGAATTAAAGACACACTCCGAACCCCCAGCTTTGGCAGAATCATCAACCTCTATCTGAATCAGTTGGATGGAGATACATTCGACATGAGCAAAGGAGTGCCTCTGCACTATTTGAAAAGGATGGACGCAAGCATATTCGACCGGTGGGAGCGTCGAATAGGGCAAGTCACCAGGGAAATAGACTACAAGGAAGCATCTCCGGCCGAGGACACCAGTGCTCCTGCACATTCTATGGCAGCACCCAGTGAAGCTCCTGACACACTGATTGCAGGAACTGAGGGGGAGCCTGTACTCTCTTCTGCGAACCTCATATCAGATATTACTCAGATAGAAAAAGATGATGTGGAGTCTGTGCAAGAAGACCGTGCGGAGGAAGTGGCAGATGTGGAAGAGGAAGGGGAAGGTGAGGGAGATATGCATTACATGGGAGATGAGGTGGCTGATGAGGAGGAGGAGGATGAAGTAGAAGAAAACATGCACCCTTCTGCAGATAAACCTGAGCACTTGGAGACTGAGATGGAGAAAGAAGTAATAGAGAGGGAGAAAGTGGTGGATTCTCGGGAGGATGCTGCTGGTCCATCTGAGGAACAAGCTCCTGAGAGGTCGGATGCAGGAATACAGGGGGAGCCCTCTCAGCAACCCTCTGTCCCCCCTGTACACTCTATTCTAGTGTCCAGCTCTCCCAGTACTTCTGCTGGGGAGCCCGACCAGGGTCTGCCTGCAGCTCCTCCACTTCAAGCAAACCTAGCAAATCACACTGTTAATGTTGTCCAAGGGATACTGGATGAGCTCAAAGGTACGTTTAACAAATCCCATAAAAAGGTGTTAAAGAGACTGAAGGAATCTGAGGATCTCATGCTCAAGAATATAGTTCAGATCAACCATAAACTAGATTTGATGGAGAAGAAATTTGATGAAAAGTATACAGAGGCAGGCACAGCTGTATCTCTTCTCATGAAAGGACTGAAGAAGAATACTGACGACCTGGGAGTGGTCAATCAAAATGCTCATGTTGTGGCAAATAACATACAGAAATTTGATGCCAACATGGTGCTCCTGAATAAAAATCAACAAGACCTGCTGACTGAGTTCTCTAAATCTCTGAAGTACATAGATAATTCCCTGCACTCCTATGCAAACTCCATTGCAATCGAAGCCAAAAAGGGGGAGAAAGAATATACTGCTAAAATGGCCGGACTTCAGCAAATCATCATCGACAATTTCGACCAGTCTAATGTATATGTGTATGACAGTTGCCAGTGGTTGCTCAACCAAGCATTATGCACCGATATACCTAATAATCCTGAGGTTAATCCTGCTCATGTGACTCCTGAGAACAATACTGTGGATGACGAAGGAGCAAGTGTAGAAGATGTTCCGTTAAGCGAAGCTGAGTCAAAGAAAGCTGCTGAAAGGGCTGAACAAAGAAACTGGTTTGATCAAGATGCCTTAGCAAAAGCCAAAGGCAAAAGGCAAATCAAAGAAGGAACTTCAAAGGAAACACCAGCTGAAAAGAGGATCAGATTGACGGAGGAGGATGTGAGAAATGAAAAATGGAGTCCTGTATCAAAGAGTATCATCTTGGACACATTTTTGTTACAGCAGAGGGGGCACATAAATCGAAGTGAGGTATATAGCCAGTACGAATGGGAGCGACACAAAGAATTTGAAGCCAAACACAACATATTCTTCAGGAATAACACAGTGGCAGATAAAGCCCCTCCTCCCAGATATCATCCAAAGCCTAAGGAATATTTCGAAAGGCAGAGCAAGAAATTCCTGGCTCAGAAGCTTAAGGATGATCTTGCCAAGGAGAAATAGGCTTAGGATCTTTTCCGCCTCTTATTGCACATCAATGTTTCCATATTATCTTACGAACAAGTATTGTGGATTTATATATATATATATATATATATATATATATATATATATATATGTGATGTCATGTTTTGACTCAAGTATTATTATGTTTGTTCTTGTCTTCTTAAAGCTTTAATCATTCTCTGTATGGTGGTATTCATCTTAGCTAGTAGGATTTTGGCTTCGTCAAATAGGGGGAGATTGTTGGGTATTGTATCCACAATTACCTGGATTTGAGGAAGCCACCTGTCAAGCTAAGATGAATTCACAATGTATTTGATGAACTATTTTTAGTTGTGCTTGCAGTTATTCCATGTTAAGTACACACCAATGTCAGGGTGCAGTGGGTCAATATACACGGGTCTGTACAACGTAATCCCTCGTTGAGCAGATCAGTGTGTTGGCCTACGTGTACTCTCTCTATTGGGGTGTACTTATTTTCAAGTACAGGGCTATGATAAAGCAAGAGCAGACAAGGAGCAAGGATGGGCCAAAGACCAGCTCACGGGTTGAAAGACGAAATTCGTCTAAGTGTAAATCGTCGAGAATCACTAAGTGATTCTCGCTGATTCGTCGAGTATCATTAGTGATTCTCGACGAGTCGTCGAGATTTACCAAATGATTCTCGCCGGGTTGGGCCGGCTGTCATGACACAGACAGGAAAATTCTCTAAGGCAGAATCGTCAAGAATCACTTATGATTCTCGCCGATTCGTCGAGAATGACCTTGCATTCTCGACGATTCGGTGAGAATCAAATGTGATTCCCGCCGATTCTCCCCGGCCTCTACAACCTGTGTTGCCTGAATTCACTAAGTAGAATTTGGCGAGAATCGTAGGTGATTCTCGCCGATTCGTCGAGAATCACCTACGATTCTCGCCGATTTTGACTTGGGCAATTTTTCCAAAATTCCTGGACCGGTCCATGTTACTTCCAGCGGCATTTTGAACCGGTCTTAGATCTTTGCTTGGGTGGGGCCCACAACGGTCATCTCTTGACCTACTGTATAAATACACTTGTATGTATGTACAGTAAAAATGAGAATACACGAGATACGAAAAGAAGTGGCCAACTAACCCTAAAATCGCGAATCTGCTCCGCCTCTGTCGCCGCCGCCGATCACCGAAGCCGATCTCGATCTCCTCCAGATCCTCGGTGATAGAAGCCAAGTCTCGCACAGCGTCTCACGTGTCTAACCAGAGATCCTTTGTCTCTTGATTTGAGATAGGGAAATCTTTCCCCGTCCGAATCGATCGAGACGATTGATCCTCGTGTGACCGTTGGTAGACCTTGCCGACTTCGCTAAGAAGATTGAATCTCCAGTGCTTCGCTTCTGTTTTCAGTTGCCGCCGCCAACACCGAGAGCCTTGCCGCCGCCCTTTGCCGCCGCCGGTCTCGGGGAGATTTTCTCCAAGAAGGATCAAGGGTTGTGGACTTTTCGTTGCCTACAAGAACAAGTAGTCTAACGAAAAGGGACACCTAGATCTTCAAGTTGTTTGTATTTCTTACAAGCTATTTTCATTTTCTCTTTTATTGTAAAGGAACATTTGGTTCCTAGTTGTAGGGTTGGGTGCAACCCGTGTTGTGGGAGTGTTGACTCCTACGTGTGGAAGGGTTCCTTCCGTTAGTGCAAGGATTGGATTTCAATCCTATTTGTGAAGTGACCGAGTCATCCCTGGTTGGGAGATAGGTCGAAGGGGGAAAGTTGACGTACCCAAATCGGGGAACCACTATAAATTGCTTGTGTACTTTCTGTGCTGTATTGTTTTGTTTTCTTATGCAGGTAAAATCTTAATTCCGCAAATACGCTGCAAAGACACCTATTCCCCCCCCATAGGTGAAGGTAGTTGACACTAGGTGGACTTTCACCACTATCTTGGATCCAGGATGAGGATCCAAAGGCACTCAGCTCGGAGTTTATAAAGGACACATATAATCAAGTGAGACTGATCAAGGATAGGATGTTGGAGGCCCAGAGTAGATAGGCCAAGTACTACGATGCGAGACATCGTTAGGTGGAGTTCCAGGTGGGAGATCGAGTTTTCTTGAAGATACGATCGATGCTTGGAGTCTTGCGGGTATGCGGGCGGAAGAACCTCAGTCTTAGATATATGGGGCCCTATAGGATCCTAGAGCGGATCGACCCCTTGGCTTATATACTGGAGCTACTACCAGAGCTGGCGGGGTTGCACGACCTCTTCCACATCTATTCACTTTGAAGGGCTCTACTATGGCTAGAACAGCTGATTTATACTACAGATGGCTCAGTGGCTTCAGATCGATCAGTCAGTATGGAGCCGGTCAGGATCGATAATATAGCAGTGTGGGTTTTACGACGCAAGAAGGTCCCACAGGTCAAGGTCCTATGGAGGAATGATGGGCAGGAGGAGCACACCTGGGAGCCATGGGACCTGATGCAGCAGAGGTATATCTTCAATTTTTAGGGATGTTACATGGTTTTACTTCAGTAGAAACCCCGTAGGCCTAACCTTAATTTCAGGGACAAAATTTTTATTTTTATGTATTGGGATTTGTAACATCCCTCAAACAATAAGACCTATAAGAGTGGTTTTGTCATGACTAGGTCATGACAAAACACTAGGAAGCCCAAGAAGACCAAGTGAACCTTGGAATGAAGGTGAGATCACCTTAGTCTACATTTAGCTCATTTCAAACCCACCCCTAGGGTTTGACTTTAAGGCCACAACTTGACTCCAGGACCCCACCATAACACCCCTAACCCTTTAGGGGATCCATCGGGTCACTAAGGACCTATGGGGGGTCAATCAAAGTGGTCAAGTTGACCAAAGTCAACCCTAACCCAAAATGGGTCAAACTAACCTACTAAGGGTCAATTGACCATCCCTTAGCCAAATTGACCCCGCCTAGACCTTCCTAACCCTTAAGGGAGGTCAATGGGTCACCAAGGATCCATTGGTGTCAACTAAAGAGGTCAAGTTGACTAAAGTCAACCCGTGCCCTAAAGTGGTCAAAGTGCCCTATTTAAGGGTCAAGTGGCCTCCAAGGTGCCAAACCAACCCCATCCAACCCTTCCTAGACCTTAGGGCAAGCCAATGGGTCACCAAGAACCCATTGGGGTCAACCCAAAAGGTTAATTGACCAAAGTCAACTCAACCCTAGATTAGGTCAAATTAACTAAAGTTGACCCAACCAAGCCCAATCCACTTGGGCTAAGCCCAATTTGAGTGGCCCATTAACCATAGGAGGCTGGGAATTATCTAAAATGCCATTCATTTTCTAAAAATAGTGACTAGGAGAGAGAAAGCTCAAGTTGCCCTTTAATGGAGGAGAGAGAAAGGAAGAGGAAGAGGCCATTCATGGCCAAGGAAGGCCAAGGGCCTCCTCTCTTCATCTCCATTGGCTTGATCCATCTCCCCTGTTCAGTTCTGAGGAGATCAACAACCCTGGCTGGCCCCATTGATGGCTGTAATGAAGAGAATTTTAGTTGACCGAAATTTTTAAAATGGCCATTAATGGTGCCATTGAAGAATGACCTCTCCTCTCCCCATCTAAGCATTTTAAAAGCTTCCCCAGACCTAGAGCAGTCATTTACATTCTTTCCCTAAGGATTTCAAGCCCTCTGGTAGTGTTCTTGTAGAGCACCCGTAAGCACCACCACCGACTATGCCAACACGGCGATCGGCCCGACTCCAACCACCCCAGAAGGTCCTGTCTTCCTCCTCTCTCTCAGTGGATAGTTCTTCATCTCTTGGCCCCAAGATTTGGGTCCAATTGGCCCCAGATCAAGGGAGCCGAAAGCTTGATTTTTCAAGCTTTTATTCCTATCACCAATCACTGTTCCGGCCACCTCCGTCTGGCCCACCACTGTAAATCGTCGTCCACCACTTCAACGAAGGTGGTGGTGCCAGTGGCCAGCCGTGAAGGGGGTGGGTGGCCGGGAAATAACCAGCCAAAGTGGCCCAGGATGGGCTAATCTGGGCCATTGGCGTGCTGGGGAAGATGAATTGATCCCGTCGAATTTGCGCCAAGATTCGAGCACCTGATTTTATTAAGGAATATTTATAATTCTTTATGTCACTGTTATTGTAGTGTTTTTAATTAATTATTAAAAATACATAGAGGTTAAATCAGAGGAAATGATCTATATAAAAGTTGTAACCCTTGAAGTTTAGTTTAATCTAAAATTAATGTCAACCAATTTGGGTCAGTGGTTTGACCTCAGCACTCAAAATAGTGCAGTCTATACCTAGATTTAATCAGATACTAATTTGTGTGCCCCCACTAAAACATTTACACAAATGTCTTGAAATATGTACCATTGGCTAATTATACAGATACACTCATCATATCAAAAAATGGGAATTTTTGGAAAATATTGTTCCATAGTTTTTGTAAAAATTTAATAAATCATGTATGATTTAATTAGAAGGTCTAATGACCTCATAACTCCCCAAAAGTTTGGGGGATGAGCCTTAGGGTCATGATAAGACACTAGTAAAAAATCTCAGCCCATTTGGGGTTGATATGAGTAGGGAATGATGTGACCAAACTTTGGTCCCTAAAGGGTAAGTTAGGGCAACAGTAAAATTTCTGGGTTGAGTGGCCAATCCTCATATAAATAGGTTGAAACTTTGGCAACTGCCTCAAAGTCCTCTAAAGCACATCCTCAATAGATTTTGAGTGATTTGGGGTGGAGATGCCCAAATACCCTAGTATAGGCCTTAGGGTTGATGTTTGGGGCCTAATGAAGGAATTGGGACTATATGTCCTTGGATGGTCTTAGAACTTGGTTGGCGAGTTCCTAGGGTAAAAACAAGCTATAGAAGAGTGGTTGTAGGATTTTTACGAACATATACCCTCTTTGAAATAAATACGGATAGTTTAGGGCACGTTAGTACAATATTTAATTACATACTCAAATGAATTTGGATACTCATTAAACTTAGGCAGTGATCTTAATGAGGTGATATTGATCCCTAGAAATTTTATTGTGAATTTTGGGTTGGTAATCATAGTACTTCATTCATAAAACCTAATTTTGATTTATTCACAAGATAATTATTTTAGGGTTATTTGCTTCCTAGAAAATGATAGAACTTGGTTATGGAACATTTTAGGACACAATAATACTCTGTGAATTTTTATAAAAATATTGGAAGACTTTTCATATAGGCCCCTTCATAAGTGCTCATTTGTTGAATATTTTAATATAATTCATGTATATGATCAATTGGAGTTGGAAAATTATAATTCAAGGGCAGTAACCTTTTCTGCTCAATTTTATAATCTAGTAATTTTCTCATAATTTTTGAATGGCTGGTTCTAATTTTCCCCTAATTAAATTAAGATTATGCTTGTTTGTTCCATAATTTGTTGAAGGTCAAATCCACCATGGAAAATTGGGATTTTTGGTATTTACTGTTATATTGATGTTTTTAGTTTATCACAATTTATTTAAGGCCATACCCTATTAGAAAGGAATACTTGGTGTTCAAAATCATTGTTGGCCTGATTTTGTAGTAAATTAAATAATTACTAAATAAATTAGGAAAAATAATATAATCTGGAGTTATCTTTAAAATATCATGATAGATCCCCAGTAATAATCTTAGGTCATTTTGATGAATAATTGAGGGGGTCACTATTCATGCACATTATGTAGGTTATTTGGTCTGCACTTAGTAGAAATTGTAAAGTAGGGAAGCATTTGGAACGTGTATGGGAATGGGTAGTTAGTGTACCTAGTTTGGTTGGAATGTATAAGGTCACCAAAAGAAGGTAGGTTGTGTGAGCCCGGTTGTGCAAGTGAGTAGTTGTGCTCGGGATCGATGTCGGACCGTCCTTCCATGGAGAGGGAAAGTTTAAATATGATTAGTGCTAGTTCAAGAGTAATGATAACAAATTGGGACATGGGTTAATACTAATAATAATAAGTACCTTGTGAAAGGGAGCTTCGGGTTTCAGCCCATCATAGTTCCTAGTGCCCTCAATAGCCCTTCACTGGGAATGCCCTGGGCAGTCCAAGATTAACTTTAAAACATAAGACTAAAATGTTAAAGAGAAATTAGTAAAAACCAGGGATTCACCTTCACTCACCCCAATGACTCGGGAGGTTAGCTTGGTTGGGTTGTTCCGAGCGGTAGGCTCGGAAGGTAGTCTGAGGAGCCGATGGCTCGGGAATTCATGGCTGCATGTGCATAAGGTGGTGGGTCTTCGGTATCTGATGGTCGTTCATACAGATATCGGTACGGTGACTCGGTGGGTGTGGATTACACTTAGCCAATGAAAAGACTGGCGGGTTTGTCAGCATTAGTACGTGGTGAATCTGGTGTGTCCTTCAGAGTTGTACATAAGGGCTAGGACTGGTAGTGTGGATACCTGCCTAGGAGTGGGTTAGCCCAACCCACTATCTCTGTTGGCTACTATGGAGGCTCTTGGGAGTGAAGCTAGCTTTAAAAATCGGGGAACTAAAGGTCTGTGCACATAGAGTCGTGTGTGTGTGTTTTTCACTTGTATGAACATATCATTAAACCCACAAAACATAACATATCATGTCATCATCATACTTCAACCCTTACCCCTATCGTATAAATTGGTATGAGACTTTTTATACGTTAGGCCTTGCAAAACGACCACATAGTTTATAAGCTTGTGTGGGCATGCTTATAAGATATTGCTTAATTTCCTTGTGGTTATTGTTAGGTATTGTATCCACAATTACCTGGATTTGAAGAAGACTCCAGTCAAGCTAAGATGGATTCACAATGTATTTGACGATCTTCTATTAAGTTGTGCTTGCAGTTATTCCACGCTAAGTACACACCAATGTCAGGGTGCAGTGGGTAAATATACACGGGTCTGCGCAACGTAATCCCTCGTTGAGTAGATCAGTGTGTTGACTCACGTGTGCTCTCTCTATTGGAGTGTACTTATTTTCAAGTACAGGGTGAAGGCAGATCAAGAGCAGAAGAAGGAGCAAAGATGGGTCAAAGACCAAGTCATCAAAGGAAGGAAGAGAAATTTCTTCTAAGTAAAAATCGACGGGAATCACTAAGTGATTCTCGCCGATTCGGCGGGAATCATCAGTGATTCCCGCCGAATCGTCAAGCATCAGTCAGTGATTCCCGCCGACTTCATCCGGCTGACTGTCCTCCTACAAGAATTCTACTAAGGCAGAATCGACGAGAATCATCAAGTGATTCTCGCCGATTCGACGAGAATCACCTTGCATTACTGCCGATTCCCTCCGGATGACCAGATTTCCAACTGGAATTCTGCCAAGGCAAATTCGACCGGAATCGTGAGTGATTCCCGCCAACTTCGACGGGAATCACCAGCGATTCTCGCCGATTTTGCCTTAGGCAAAATTCTCGTTCACTGGACCGAACCAAGTTCGCTGTGTGCTGTTTTGACCGGGACTAGGGCTTCTCCTTGTGGGCCCCATAATGGTCATTTAGTGTTGGCTCGGGTATATATACATGCGTATTTCAAACATCTACAGTAGCCATTAACAGAAAATCTGAAGTAGCCGACGCGTGACCTAGCCTCGTGAACTCCGCCCGCCCGCACGTCGCCGCTCGCAAGTTGTCTCCGCCGCTGATCTCAGAGCCTCTCTGATCGCTCGATGACAGTACCGAGGCAAGACGAGTGTCTCACGCTTCTCTCTTGAGATCTCTTGTCTCTCGATTCGTTGAACGAGGTTAGTTCTTCATTCCAAATCGATTGAAACGACTGATCCGACTGAGATCATTCGTAGACCTTGCTTGCTTCGTCAAGAAGTTTGGATCTACATAGTATCGCCGCCGCAATCACTTGCCGCCACCGATCTTGATAAGATCCTCTCCAAGAGAGTTCTCCGGTTGTGAACTCTTCGCATCTTTCAAGAAAGCCTAAAAGGTCGAAGAAGGACATTGGAAACTCCAAAAGTTTGTTTGCATTTTCTTTACTTTCATTTTAGTTTCTTATAAAGGAATTTTGATTCCTAGTTGTAAGGGTTGGGTGCAACCCGTAGTGGAGGAGTAGTGACTCCTTTGATTGGAAGGGTTCCTTCCGTAGTGTGAGGATTGGATTTCAATCCGGTTGGTGAAGTGACCGAGTCGTCCCTTGGTGGGAGATAGGTCGAAGGGGGAGAGTGGACGTACCCAAATCGGGGAACCACTATAATTGCTCGTGTGCTTTTTTGTGCTGTGTTTGTTTATTTGTGCAGGTAATTTAAATTCCGCAAAAGACTGCATGACACCTATTCCCCCCCCCCATAGGTGGATTTAGTCGACACTAGATACTTTCAAGTGGTATCAGAGGGAGGTTGCTCGTCAATAAGGTTAACACCTTGAGTAAGATCCTGCATCTAGTGTCAAGAAGAAAACAAGACTCAAGCATGGAGCTATACACTGATTTCTCTCCTCTGAGACTCCCTGCATGCACAAAAGAGTATTATCCCATCTGGAAAATGAGAGTTCAGTTTCATATGGAGGCCATTGACCCTCGTGCGTCTTTCATTATGGAAGAGGGTCCCTTCATTCCCATGAAGTCTTCTGGTTCTGGAAAGGATCTCCAAATCCCCAAGAGTCCCTGAAGAGATGTTTGAAACTGAGCTCTCACTATTCAACTTGGACAAGCTGCTTCGACAGATCATCTCTGATGTTTGGTCTGGATCATATCGTACGAGATTGGATAAGTGTAAGACTGCAAAGTCCATGTGGCTAACTATCTCTGACCTCATGGAGGGAACGAAGACGACTGGGACCAAATGCCAGCAAGATGATGAAGCATATGTGGGGGTCCTAGTCTCTGAAGATGAAAGTCAAGACCAACCTAACAATATTAGGGCACCCGTGTCCCTCTATGAGACTGAAGAAGAGATTGAGGAATACAACTGTGATGAAGCTGAAACATTAGTCTCTACAACCTTAACGCTAACCCTGATCAGCACAATCAGGATCAGGTATCTTCCTCATCTTGCTCCTTTCCTCTTGAATCTCCTGAAGACAGGAGAAGTTCAGAGGTTTGTCCATCAAGTGATGCTAGGGAGATTGGCATCTTCAATCAAAGGATTGAAACTCTTGATTCCCTTCATAGAGCCCTTCAAATGAGCAACTCGCTTGTTGAGGAACAAGCTAAGGAAATTGCTCAACTGAGGACCATGATGGATCTCCAAATGGAATCTATCAAGGTGAAGGACTCAAAGATCTCGGATCTAGAGTTTCGTCTAGAGACCGAGAAGAGGATAGTATCTAATTTTTCCAAGATAGATGCTATTAAGAGAAAGGGAGAAAACGGGTGGATCTCTCGAATCATTAATTCGTTAAGAAATGGGGAAACTTTATTCAGACCCCCCATACCGGGCAGGAAGGGCCCACATTATGCTTTCAGGTATGACCATAAGAACAACTATGGTCACTACAAGAATGATCGGCCCTCATGTGGAAATACCCATAGTGCAAGTGCTGTTATGGCTACCCATGAGAAAATACATTTGGCTCATCATGAACCTTTTGTATTCACTGCCTCAGCCCCAACACTACATGAGATTGCAGGAACCATCTCTCACAGTACCTCTCACCACCCTAGGACGCAGGGAAAGGGGGTTGGCAAACATGTAGCAAGTATCTATGGGGCCCCCGAATGTGTGCTGACTGAAAAGAAGGCACCACCTCCCAGGCCTCATGACACTCACCACATGTTCTCCATCCACCCTCCCTCGTGTCTCAGTGGAAAGGGTAAATCTGAGAGCAGAACCTGCTATGCCCCTGTCAGACCTAAGATCGTGACAAACTCAGTCAGTAGATCTGGTCCGAAAAGGCGATATAATATTCATGAGTGCTGGTGCTGTGGCAAAGTAGGTCACTTTGCCATAGATTGTTGGCATAATCCTTCTGTGCCAAGGGCAAGGGTTTGTCCACATACCTTGCTAGAGATAGCATTCCTGACAAAAATCCTATAAGAAGGCATCCTGTATTTTATGCTGACAAGAACCTAGGGCCCAATACATATTGGGTTCCTAACGTAAGGTAATTCATTTTTGCAGGATAGTCTAGGTACCCTTGAACATGATGGGACCTAGACAAGAGATGTTCCAGGAATGTTATGGAACAAGTATATGGGATAAGAGATAATACTAACTACATTGTCCTACTTGAACTGGATAACTGTTGTACTTCAAATAGTGGATCCGAATGATCAACCTAATGATCCCAGGTACGCGCATTCAGTTTCGAAAATTGAATCACATTACATAGAAGTATATATATATATCCCAACAAATATGTAGATTCTCTCTCAAGATATAGATATATATATATATATACATACACCTGATGGAAGGACACGGAAGCTAATATCTGTATGATCCATATTGTGGAACTAATAAACTGTCAAAATCTTGATATGATGAGAAAGGGGGTGTCAAATGGTCCTATGACTCTCACGAGACGTGTATCAATAGTTGAAACTACCATACTACATTTTGAATCCAACAAGGATAAGCCGGGGTTTGTTCTAGTTTTAGCCTTCCTTGAACTCAACTTGGCTATCATAAGAAAACTTGATATCCCTTGTTTAGAGGAAAAAGGAAATCTAGGTGAAATAAACAGGACTCCTATCGATTAGAATAATCTAGCGGGGTAAGGAAACAAATATCCGGTGCAATTTATATTCCCGTCAATTTTACGGTAACAAATAGTGGAAACCAATCGAGTCCACCTCCCGACCGTTCAGCTCCCTGCAATAACTAGCAAAAACCTCGCCGAATCCCTTCGATCGTGCGGAAACAAGCCTCCTGTCGCTCCCCAGCCGTAGCTCTCTGCAACCTTCTGGTCTATCTTCCGTCGTTTGGAGTCTGCCCGCCGTCCTCTCCCCGTCGGCTCGGTGTTCATGTCTCTGGCATCTGCTCGATGCTCGTGTCTCGACAATCCACCGCCAGCATTCCGTCCTGACGCAAGCCGCTCACTAGATTAGGGCTTCTCTTCGCTCACCGCCTGACGAGAATCACTTTTCTTCCCCCTTCCGAGTACAAGGTAACGACCGTTCCTCCTTGTATCATTAGCTAGGTTGTAACTTGTCTATTTCCTACTAGTTAAGTTCCTACAACCTATAGATTAAGATAGAGTTGAGTTCCTTGGATGTTACTTGTTTAGGTTTATAATGGCTCCTCGAACCACGGTCGGGCTCCTCACTGGGAGTGAGTTGGTTAGGACAGTCTTCGCCCATGTTTCTGATGAATTCAGGAACATCATCTTTATGCTTGAGCAAGCCGGGCTCTCCATTATTCTCGAGCACCCATGTAAGGTCCTAGATAAGGAAGTTCTTGAGTTCTACGCAACCGCCAAGCTACGTCACGAAGACACCTTAATAAAGAGTAAGATAGCTGGACTAAGGATCAAGGTGACTGCTGCAAAATTATCACATCATCTGCAGCTCTCCAGCTCTGTACAAGAGGACTACCTGGATGAAGATGATCATGCAAGGACACTACTATTCTGTGGATTAGCTCGAGGGACCAAGGCCATCAAACGAAAGGACATGAACGAGGAAGGAAAGCTCCTCTCTGACATCATAGGGAAGGTTCTGATCTGCAAACCTGGCTCCCATGATCATATTTCTGGGGATATATTTAAGATCCTGATAGTTGTGGTGTGCAGAAAGAAATTCAACTGGGGGCCATGTTATTTGAGAAGATTAAAGATACCCTACGAACTCCAAACTTTGTGAGAATCATCAGTTTATACCTGAATCAGATGGACGGAGACAGATTTGATATGACTAAGGGAGTTCCTCTTCACTACCTAAAGAAGATGGACTCCAGCGTTTTTGATAGGTGGGAGAGGAGAATTGGCCAAGGAGGTGCAACTAAAGCACATGGTGATGAAGAAGACAGAGCTCCGGAGTTCAGAAATCCTTTGGATGAGCCCAGTGAAGTTCCTGATCTGCTGCATGCAGGAACTGAGGGGGAGTCTTTACCCATTCCTTCTGATGCCCTCAGGATGGATGTCTCAGTTTCAGATCAACCAGACGCCATTACTAATATTACCCTGATTGCGAAGGATGCAGTGGATACCCTCACTACCGATCAAGCTAACGAGGAGGAAGTGGAGGATGACATGGAGGATGATGCTGCTGATGAGGATGATGTGGAGAATGCGGCCGCTGATGATGTGAACAATGAGCAAGCTGGAAATGAGATGGACATGACGGAAATTGATGTTGACCTCCCCTCTGGGGATCAGGTTCAGGTAGCAGTTCCTGATGTATCTGGTGCAATAATTGATGGGGAGACCTCCCGGCAGGGGATGATGAGTATATATGAAAAAACGACAAAGGCTGCCCCAATCCCCCCTCAAGAGACTATGAATCTATCTAGCTCCACCAGTGTATCTGCAGAAGAGAATCCTGACACCCAGAGTCCTATCCCCCCTGAGCACGACCAGGACATGCTTCAGGATCATCCTGCTAAGACCTAGCCTGGCAAATCACATGGTAAATATCATTCAAGGTATAGTGGATGAACTGAAGTCCTCTTTTGAACAATCTCACAACAAGGTACTTAAACGGATTAAGCAATCTAAGGATCTGATGCTAAAAATGTTGTGGAGATAAATCATAAGCTGGATATGATGGAACAAAAATTTGAAGCTAAGTATGCAGAGGCCGACACTGCTGTCAATCTTCTAATGCAAGGGCTTAAGAAAAATACAGTTGATCTGGCAGTGGTAAACCAAAATGCACATGTTGTGGCCAACAACATCAAATTGTTTGATGCCAACATGGTGACACTCAACACAAATCAGACATCCCTGCTGAACGAGTTTACTAAGACTGTTAAGCATATAGATGAGTCACTGCATTCTTATGCAAACTCCATTGCCCTAGAAGCCAAAAAGGGGGAGAATGAATATACAGCTAAGATGGCGGGGCTAGAGGAAATCATAATCGGAAACTTCGAACAATCTAACGAATATGTATTTAAAAGTTGTCGTTGGCTCGCTCAACAAGTGTCAGGTATTCCTATTCCTGTTGATCCTGAGGTTGATCCCGCTACTGATATTAGTATTGTTGCTGATAATGTTGCTATTGCTGAGGAGTCTCCTTTGAGTGAAGCTGATCCCAGAAAGGCTGCCAAAGCTGCTCTCAAGGCCATGTTTGATCAAGAGGACATTGCAAAAGGGAAAAGAAAACTTCAAGAAGGAACTTCCAAAGAATCTCCAGCTGAGAGGAAATCAAGATTGAAGGAAAGTGAAGTTAAAAATGAACGATGGAGTCCTATGTCTAGAAGTATCATACTGGACACAGTCATGCTACAACAGCGGGGAGAGCTTAATAGCAATGAAGTGTACAGTCAGTATGAGTGGGAAATGTACAAAGAATATGAGGCTAAAAGAAACATATTCTTCAGGACAAACACTGTGCAGAATAAAGCTCCTCCCCCCCAGGTACTACCCGAAGCCGAAGGAGTATTTTTAAAGACAAAGCAAAAAGTACCGGGCTCAACAACTAAGAAATGCTGAGGCAAAGGAGTGATAGATTTGGAATCTAAACTTTTTAGTTTTCAATATGCATGTGCGTCTATTCTTGTAATGATAAACACTTTGGATATATATATATAATCACATGCTGATTCAATTGTTGTTCTGAATGCGTGAAATTTTATTATTCTGATTTCTTGTCTCGCATATCTTTATATATATCTTTTTGGTTGGTGTAATTCATCTTAGCTAGTAGGATTTTGGCTTCTTCAAATAGGGGGAGATTGTTGGGTATTGTATCCATAATTACCTGGATTTGAAAAAGACTCCAGTCAAGCTAAGATGGATTCACAATGTATTTGATGATCTTCTATTAAGTTGTGCTTGCAGTTATTCCATGCTAAGTACACACCAATGTCATGGTGCAGTGGGTCAATATATACGGGTCTGCGCAACGTAATCCCTCGTTGAGTAGATCAGTGTGTTGACTCACGTGTGCTCTCTCTATTGGACTGTACTTATTTTCAAGTACAGGGTGAAGGCGGATCAAGAGCATAAGATGGAGCAAAGATGGGTCAAAGACCAAGTCATCAAAGGAAAGAAGATAAATTTCTTCTAAGTCAAAATCAACGGGAATCACTAAGTGATTCTCGCCGATTCGACGAGAATCATCAGTGATTCCCGCCAAATCGTCGAGAATCAGTCAGTGATTCCTGCCGACTTCATCCGGCTGACTGTCCTCCTATAAGAATTCTGCTAAGGCAGAATCGACGGGAATCATCAAGTGATTCTCTCCGATTCGACGAGAATAACCTTGCATTCCCGCTGATTCCCTCCGGATGACCAGATTTCCAACTGGAATTCTGCCAAGGCAAATTCGACGGGGATCGTGAGTGATTCCCGACGACTTCGACGGGAATCACCAGCTATTCTAGCCGATTTTGCCTTATGCAAAATTTCCCATTCGCTGGACCGAACCAAGTTCGTTGTGCGCTGTTTTGACCGGGACTAGGGCTTCTCCTTGTGGGCCCCACAACAGTCATTTAGGGTTGGCTCGGGTATATATACATGCGTATTTAAAACGTCTACAGTAGCCATTAACAAAAATCTGAAGTAGCTGACGCGTGACCTAGCCTCGTGAACTCCGCCCGGCCGCATGTTGCCGCTCGCAAGTTGTCGCCGCCGCTGATCTCAGAGCCTCTCTGATCGCTCGACGACAGTACCGAGGCAAGACGAGTGTCTCACGCTTCTCACTTGAGATCTCTTGTCTCTCGATTCGTTAAACGAGGTTAGTTATTCATTCCGAATCGATTGAGACGACTTATCCGACTGAGATCGTTCGTAGACCTTGCTTGCTTCGTCAAGAAGTTTGGATGTACAATGTATCGCCGCTGCAATCACTTGCCGCTGCCGATATTGAAAAGATCCTCTCCAAGAGAGTACTCTGGTTGTGAACTCTTCGCATCTTTCAAGAAAGCCTCAATGATCGAAGAAGGACATCGGAAACTCCAAAAGTTTGTTTGTATTTTCTTTATTTTCATTTTAGTTTCTTGTAAAGGAATTGTGATTCCTAGTTGTAAGGGTTGGGTGCAACCCGTGGTGGAGGAGTAGTGACTCCTTTGATTGGAAGGGTTCCTTCCGTAGTGTGAGGATTGGATTTCAATCCGATTGGTGAAGTGACCGAGTCGTCCCTTGGTGGGAGATAGGTCGAAGGGGGAGAGTGGACGGACCCAAATCGGGGAACCACTATAATTGCTCGTGTGCTTTTCTATTCTGTGTTTGTTTATTTGTGCAGGTAATTTAAATTCCACAAAAGACTGCACGACACCTATTCCCCCCCCATATAGGTGGATTTAGTCGACACTAGATACTTTTAGTTATCTATTACTTTTCTTTATGATGCACTTTACTTTCTACTTTTACTGCTCTATTACTAGAGTATTGCTAGCTCGGATTTCATTTTATAACACTATGAACATTACAATAAAACTGCTAGATTAGGACCATCGTCACCTGTTCTTGTTTACTCTCCACCACCATAACTTTCCTACCATTCCTCCCGTACGGTGCCTAGGAGCCACTAGGGGAGGGGTGGGGGAAATCAGGCTTACTCTTTTGACTAACGGTCAGTGGACCAAACATTTCAGAGGCTCTAGATGGGAGACAGCAAGCAGCAGCAGAAGAGGCAGCGCCAGTAGAGTGCGGTTCACAAGGAGGTGGGCTAGTCTAGCATAGGAGCACTAGCCTCTTGCTCCGTGAGTGTTAGTTTTACTTAGCTTCCACGAGAGTGTTGTAGTGAGGTCATGATGTACTGGGCATGAGCCCGTTTATATTTCTTCTTTACAGTTTGTTTTAGTACCTTTATCTCTATGGACTTTGCTGTGATTCATGCTCGTAATATATGGTGATTTTTTGTGGACTTGACTTGATTGTCTTCACTATTGTAATTCTACTTCTTTGGTGATCATTAATGCAAGCAGGATCGGAATTTTGCAGTGGCGATCCTCCTGAGTGTCGGTGTCATCGTAAAACAGCAATTCTGGGCGTAAGACCTAGTAGGGTAGCAAAATGGGGGGTTACAAACAGGTATCAGAGGTAACCTCTATCCAAAGAGAAGAAGTCCACAAAACCCTAGGCCACCTCGCGCGAGCTTAGTTTGAGGACAAACTAGTAGCGGATGCAATGGTGTGCCCATAAGGGGAATCACACGCAAAAGTCCACTTCTTCATTAGTTCCATTTATAAATCAACTAACAATTGGAATTTTTCTTGTAGCCTTTGGCGAACCCTAACCCTCAACAAGGTATACCTCAGGCACAGAATAGGGTTCCACCCCTGCAGGCTCCTACTACATTCCAGCAAACGGAGATGGGACAGACATTGACAGCTATTCTGGAGGCCTTCAGGGCTCAGCAGGCTCCGGCTCCACAACCAAATCCTGGGGATATCTGGATGAGCATCTTCTATGGTCTTTCTCCTCCATCCTACATCGGGAAGATGTTAGCATTCTGTATAGAGGAGTTGTTGGAAATTATTTACGAGTTGCTGGCTGGGATTTGATGCCCGACGGAGGAGACAGTAGCCTTGGCAGTTTCCTTCTTGGAGTCGCATGTGAAGAGATGGTGGAAGTCACTGTTAGACACCACCTTCGCTGGAGTGGATTGCACGGACATTTACTGGGAGGATTTCAGGGTAGCTCTATTGGAGCATTTTGTACCGCAGTCGGCGAGGGATGAGTTGGAGGACAGGATTCTGTAGTTGATGAACGGCAGCAGGACGGTGTTGGAGTACTACCGGGAGTTCACACATCTAGCCTGATTTGCGGACTCATTCCAGCTGGATGACGCAGGCTACACGAAGAGGTTCTATAGGGGACTTCACGATGATATGAGGCAGGCCCTCATCTTTGTTTCTGATGGGAGGTTGGCCAGGATCTTGGAGATGGCCAAGAAGCTTGAGGCAGACCAGCTTATAGTTCGGGGTCGGAAGAGACCGGCTAATGACTCAGTGATTGGTGGCAGGAGAGACCAGCCCAGAGATCATGTCATTGGGGAAAGGAGGAATGGGGATCAACCCCACCAGGAGGACACGCATGAGCAGAGGAACAAGGTGGTGTTAGTTCCTCAGCCCTTGTAGATGCGGGAGATGCTGAGGCCAATGGAGGAGGCACTGACATACTATCGGTTCAACCAGCCGGGGCACATTCGGAGGAACTGCCCCAACAAGGAAGCACCCCCACCAGCACCTCAGGATGCCCCACCTACTTGACAGTTTAGTGGTCGAGGATGCGGTCGAGGACGTGGATTTCAGTATGGAGACCGCAGACAGGATAGAGGGCAGGTATATGCCTTGGATTTAGCTCAGCCCTGGAACCCGGAGCAGGTGATAACAGATATCTCTCGTATCTGAGGATGATCTAGAGGTGTATGAGGAGTACCTGGCATCGATGAACACTACCGAGGTCATCCGGGATCGCATCAGGGACAGACAGAGGCTGATGCGATGATGGAGCCGATTTTCATGGCAGTAGAGCAAGGCACGACAGTGGATTACTCTTTGAGAGATGGGCTCCTGTGCTTTAAAGGAAGAGTTTATATACCGGTAGGAGGCCATATACGAGAGGATATCATAGCGGAGGCACATAGCAGCCAGTACTCAGTGTTGATGCGCAAAAATGGATAGAAGGAAAGGGTTCGCAGGCACCAGCAGCTAACAGGTGTTCGGTCTCACAAGCGAGGTGAAGTAGAGGGTTGCGGGGATAGAGGAGAGGTTGCTAAGGATGCTGGGAATAGCCAAGAAGGTTGATCAGGAATTATCAAGCAGACAGCTACTTTGGCGGTTAGCCTTACAGGTTGATGCCGAGAGAGGAGAGGGGTTGAGAGGAAGAGGGGGCCGCTAGCAGCAGTAACAATAGACTTCGCCCGTCGCGGCTTAATTGCCACTCTTGTGACGGGCTTTCCTTTGATTAATAAATAGATTACAGCTTGAGTTTGCACCTTTACGCAGAAAGCAAAAAGGGTATCAAGGGGGAAACTGGCGGCTAAGGAGAAGAAAATTCCAGAGGCCGCACGGTTAGACCAGAGAGGTCGGCAAACCGTGCGATTAGCTGATCCAGCAACTAGCTTAAGCAAGCCGAGCGGACTACGTGATCAAGCTGTGGAGAATAGGAGGAGGTCATGTGGACTGAGAAGATGAGTCCGCAGGAAATGATGCCTGAACCTTGTCGTCCCCACCGTGTCCCTGAATGAGAGGTATGGGGGCCTATTTATAGGCCCGAGGAGCTAACAGTCTTGGTAACATCACCCTCGGTAGAACGATAAGTTGTGCGAGTAGAATAAGGAGTCCGCCGAGTCCGCGCCTTATCGACCAGTTAGGGACTTGTTCACCTAAGTTGATATGCTGGATGACTGGGACGAGTCCGCATCAGCTGTACTGAGCGAGCTCATGTCGATCTATGCAAACTGATGATGAGTTCGCCTGCTGCTAGGAAGAAGCGGGCACCGGGAAACTTGAGGGCTAGTTGGCGGACTGTAGAATGAGTCCGCCCAGCCCGCTGCAAAGAGGAGGCAGATCGACTGCCCAGCTGGGATAGTCCTGGCGGATTGTGCAATGAGTTCGCTCTTGCTCATGACAAACAGGTTGAGCAGGCCGCCTCCTGCTGGATGCTTGTCCCATTTGCTTGGTGATGAGGGTTGGTGACCTAGCGCACTGAAGAGTCTAGGTCGCGCATGCTAATGGGTGGCCTGGAAGCAGGTCGCCACTGTTGTTGGATGAAGAGAGTCTGCCTATTCCTTGCGGGTTGGAGTTGAGACCGCGTGGAATGGCACAGTCTATCGTAGAGTGATGCTGAGTTGTCGTCTAAAGGCAGGCAGAGACCTAGTCCGCCCATTGCTGGCGAATTGGAGAGTTGATCGCCGTCTGGATGTGCGGTCTGGAGAGCTGGAGGGAGGAGCAAGTCTGCCTCCCTTAGGCGGACTGAAGACTGAGTCCGCCACCCTCTGCCAAATAGAAGGGGCAGGTCGCCATATTTTATGGACCAAGCTTGTCTCCTGTTGGAACTGTCGGAAGAGAACTGATGCGCGGTTAGCAAAACTAACCGCGCGGCCTGTAGGGACAGACTAATGAAGCAGTCTGCAGCCCCTACAGAATTAGTGGCTTCTGTGCAACCTGGACAGTCAGATCAGGGAGACCGCCTTACCCGCATAGCCTGAGAGCACAGAGAAGTCTGTCCGCCCATCCTTAGAAAAAGGGGGCTGACAGGACGCGAACATCAAGGGGAACCTAGAGCAGGTCACGACTTGCGAGCTGGCTACCTTGGGAGGGATTGCTGATTTCTGAGTTAACATAATCCCCTCTCTTTTTTAAGTCTGAAAGGAAACTTCGAAAAAGTAGGAGACCCACAAAAATAGTGATCCATCCCTCGGAAAAACAAGAGGTAGGGAGAGATAGAACCTGATATCTCTCCTTAAAAAAGGACTGGCAATGTATGTCTTTTTCCTGCGAAGGAAGATTTAATGTAAGAGAAAAGAGGTACATCTCGTGCGTACCTGGGTTGCTTTTGCAAAACGAGGAAGATGTGAATCTCTTGTAATGGGCTATGCAAAACAATGATGAGAGGGAAGCATAGAAGCAAGATAACTTGCAAGTACCTGAAGGGGTTTGCAAGTACCTGTTAACTTCTACAAAAGGAAGAGTAAGTCGCACGTATGAAATGAAACTAAGTTGCAAGTACCTGGATGTAACTCACAAGTATCTGCTAATCTCTACAAAAGAAGAGTAAGTAGCATGTATGTTATAAAACTAAGTTGCCAGTACCTGGATGGAACTTGCAAATATCTGCTAATCTCTGCAAAAGAAAAGTAAGTAGCAGGTATGATAGGAAAATAAATTGCAAGTACCTGAAGAGAACTTGCTAATATCTGCTAACCTCTACAAAAGAAGAGTAAGAGGCAGATATGATAGAAAAGTAAGCAGCAAGTACCTGAAGGGAACTCGCTAATATCTGTTAATCTCTGCAAAAGAAGAGTAAGTAGCAGATATAAAAGAAAACTAAGCAACAAGTACCTGAAGGGAACTTGCTAATATCTACTAAACTCTGCAAAAGAAGAGTAAGTAGTAGATATGATAGAAAAATTAGCAGCAAGTACCTGAAGGGAACTCGCTAATATCTGTTAATCTTTGTAAAAGAAGAGTAAGTAGCAGATATAAAAGAAAAATAAACAGCAAGTACCTGAAGGAACTTCCTAATATCTGCTAATCTCTGCAAAAAAGAGTAAGTAGCATATATGATAGAAAAGTAAGTTGCAAGTACCTGAAGGAACTTGCTAATATTTGCAAATCTCTGCAAAAGAAGAGTAAGTAGCAGATATAAAAGAAAACTAAGTCACATGTACCTGGAGGGAACCTGTGAATATTGACTGTTGATATGATAAGATATAATTGAATAGCAGAAGGGATACCCAACAAACTCTACTATTAACTGAATAGAGATCAAACTGTGATAATGATCGTCTGGCGTGATCAAGTATGATGCCTTTAACATGAAATCCAAATCAGCAAGATGAAACTATCTTAATTAGACTTTAATAGCATGACTTTGTCAGTAAACAGAAATAGAATCCTTGATTGAATAATAGATGCTTAGAGTAAGCATAATCAATTGTCAGCAGATGGAGCTTCTTGAAAGCCGAATATATAGAATGTGCATACGAAAGAGAATGTGAGAGAGGAAGTTGTCTACCTAAATCACCTAGAGGGGGGGGGGGGTGAATAGGTGAGATGTGCGTCTATTTGCGGAATAAAAATTTAGGAACCAGCACAGCACAATACCAAGCAATCACAGACGACAAAAGATTTATAGTGGTTCCCCAACCTTGGGTACGTCCACTTTCCTCACCAATCTAGTAAACAACTAGACTTGGCTACTCCACTATCTCGGATCAAAACGATCCTACACCTCGGAACAACGTTCCTACAAAAAAAAACTCGATCCCAAAATGGATCTACACTCGGAAGATAAAACTTCCTACAAGTCTCGGAGAAAAAGCTCCTACACAATAATTTGTTTAAAAAAGAATACAAACAATAATTATCTCAGATTTGGATCTTGACAGTCTTCTTCCTTAAGAACTTTGGCTTGATCAGAAAAGTTGAAGACGACTTGAGAGAGATCCATAAATCTGAAAAACTAAATCACCTCGATCGAGAAAATAGATCTGGAATCTTTAAAGCGCGGCGAGATCGAGTGATTTACTTGCGTCTGGATCGTTGAAGAATCAGGGTTGCAAACAGAGATCGGAGATCGTCGATCCAAAGCTTCTTCCGTGAACGTTAATGGCGGCGGCGGCTGTACAACCCCGGATCCCGCGAGTGGTCGACAGGAGTTGAACCGGCCGGCTCAGACCAACTTGGACCCAGCATGCCGAGCCCGAGCTCGGCAATAGTCGAGCCGAGCTCGACGATGGCCGAACGAAGCCCGGCATGCCGAGACCGAGCTCGGGTGCGGGAACAGGGCTCGATGATCCCCGTGGCGAGTCCGAGCTCGGCGATCGCCGTACCGAGTCCGAGCTCGGCGGTAGTCAAGCCGAGCTCAGCGATAGTCGAGCACAGTCCACCGAGTACGTGCCCGCCTAGGCCCAGGGCGAGGCGAGTCGGGCCCCCTGCCGAGCGAGTGCCCCCTCAGGTCCAGCTCGCATCTCGGCCATGGCATGCTTTTACTATGATTCCCCTTTTTGGTCTGCCTGCAGTCATCGAAAATAGTGAAGGTTGTATATTGGCAGGCCATCTTTTCCTATAAATAGGACCCAAGGGGTACCTCAGAAGGCATGCTTACTAATTCTCCGGCCTACTAGCGCTTTCTGAGGTACCTTAGCCCGGCATTAGGCTAAGGAGGGGAAGCGCTCTAAGATCTTCCGGGTGTGTGGTGGGACCTCCACGCCAGGCCCTTGGTCTAGTCCTTGTTCCTTCCCTTTTCTTTGTCATTTTCTTGCAGGAGTGAAGTAGGTGCGCGGCCACCCCTTCCCCAAGGGTCGAACTCCACAAGAGACCGGTTTTCCGGTTTCAACATTTTGGTGCGGTGAGCGTGGACAGTGGTTAGCAGAGAAAACCTTCTGTAGGCTCGATGACTGGAGAAGAAGG
This sequence comes from Platanthera zijinensis, assembly GCA_039513925.1. NCBI lineage: Eukaryota > Viridiplantae > Streptophyta > Magnoliopsida > Asparagales > Orchidaceae > Platanthera > Platanthera zijinensis. Next base: position 99,505,246 of record CM077095.1, on the reverse strand, counting down.
ACAAGGATCAGGCAGGGGCAACTCGCCACCCCCTCCCCCACCCCCAGCGGCGAGTGTGCCGGCGGAGCTTAGGGAGGAGATCCTCGGGCTCGTCAGGACCGCCCTCGGCATGCGAGCTGAGAGTGCGACACCGGCAGTCCCGGTGGTCGCCGCTCCCGCACTCGGCGACGACGCGCCGCTCAGGCGACCAGGGAAGGAACCCGCCGAGAGAGGTGAGCGCGAGTTCCATGGGCGAGTTCTGTTCCCCGGCTCGGCCGCCGAGTACCACTTCGGCGAGACTGCAGGGAGGGAGTTCCCGTCTCGCCTGGCTGAGGGGGGGAGCCCCTTCAGCGAGTTCGTTTCTTCAGCCCCAGTTCCCGAGGGGTTTCGCGAGCCGGAGATGACTTACTACTCCGGGAGAGGAGACCCGGTCCACCACATCCAGTGGTTCGAGGACATGGTCTCTATTCGACAGATGTCAGATGGCTTCAAGTGCCGACTCTTCACCATCACCCTCAGAGAAAAGGCGAGAGAGTGGTTCCACCAGCTCCCGACCGGGTCCATTTACTGCTTTGAGGATCTGCGACGGGGTTTCATGCTAAGGTTCACCACTTCTAAGAAGAGGAAGAAGGAGGCGGAGTCTTTGTTCCGCATCAAGCAGAGGGTGGGAGAGACCCTGGGGAGCTATCTGGACAGGTTCCAAGAGGAACTGTCCCAAGTTCAGGAGATGCCGGGGCACACCATGATGGTGGCCTTCACCCTGGGTCTCCAATCCGGGTTCTTCGCAATGGAACTAAAGAGATCACCTCCAGTGTCTTTTGAGGCACTCCTGGAGAGGGCGGCCAGGGAGGCCGAAATGGAGGCAGCACATCCAGAGTTTGCGCGAAGGTTAGCCAAGTGGGCCGTGGAGGAGGAAAGGCCAAGGGGTGGCCGAATTCAGGAGGAGAGGAGGGCTGAACCTCGGCAGAGGGAGCAGCCGTAGCAGCAGCCGCAACCCAGGTGGGTGCGTCCGGAGCAGACCCACCGTTTGGGATGGAGGCCCGAGTGGCAAGACCAGGCACCACGAAGAGGTTATCAGGGAGGAGATAACCGCCAGGGTGGCCGAGGGCAGTACAACCCCCAGGGGGGTAGGCAGGGTCAGAGACCCCCTCTCCCCGACCAGGAGGAGGCAATGGCAATTGCCATGAGGGGGAGAAGGAGAGGACAGATGAGGAGAAGGAGGGAGGTCAGGGTGGACCTGCCCTATTGTGACTTTCATCAGGAAGAGGGGCACCTCACATCCACGTGTCCGGAGTTCCTCGAGATGAGAGGGAGAAGGGAACAGCAACAACAAGACCATCAGGAAGTTCGGATAGAGGAGATCCGGCCTCGGGAGGAGGGGGATCAGTGTGAAGACCGGGTTGATGTGGGCACCCGAGGAAGGATCAGAGCGATCCACGTGGGGGCCGGGATCGAGGCCTCCCGTAAGTCAAGCCTCCACGCTATGTACCGGAGGAGCGTTGGCTCCACATCCCAATCCCCTCCCCTAGAGGAGAAAATCACCTTCTCCAGAGAGGACTTGCCGGGTCACGAGGACCCCTTCTGCGATGCGCTGGTTATCCAGACAGCCATCGAGGATTTCACTGTCTCCCGAATCCTTGTGGACAATGGGAGTTCGGTCAACGTCATCTTCAAGAAGGCGTTCGATGCGATGAAGGTAGAGGCCAGGAGGGTGTTAGCCTCGGACGGGCCTCTGTTCGGCTTTTCAGGGGAGAGGAAAGAAGTCGAGGTAGGAGTGGGACTCCATGTCACTCTTGGGGGGCAGTCACGCAACTGCAAGTTCGTCATCGTGGACGCTCCTAGCAGTTACAGCGCCATCTTCGGGAGACCCCTCATCAGCGCCTTCCACTGCGTCCCCTCATCCTTCCACCAGTGTCTAAAGCTCAGCGTCGAGGGGGTCCAGATCCGGGTTCGAGGAGACCCTAAGGAGGCAAGGGAGTGCTACGTCTCGGCGGTAAACTCCATCTCTTGGTTGGAGGGGGCCGAGGAGATGGGGCGGAGGTTGGAGGAGGAGGAGCAGGAAGCTGACAAAGAAATGGAGGTGGAGTGCCGCGCTCGGGAGGAGGTCGCGGAAGAGACTCGGGGGTCGGCCGAGGCCATGGCCGTCGAGGAGGCAGAGGAAGAGGTCCTCGCCCCCGGAAGGGGAGGTATCGAGGAATGGGAGGAGCAGTCCCGTCTGGAGGCAGCGGAAGAGGTGGAGGAGATGGAGGTCCTCACCATTGGAGGCAGGGTGGAGAAGGTCCGCGTCAACGGAGGCCTGACCCCGGAAGCTCAAGGCAGGATGCTGGAGTGCATCCAGAGGAACGTGGACATCTTCGCCTGGAGCGCCGCGGAGATGCCAGGGATCGACCCCGACGTGGCCTGCCATCGCCTCAACCTGGACCCGGAGGCTCCCCCCATCCAGCAGAAAAAAAGATCCATCACGGACAAGCTCGCCGAGCCAATCAGGGAGGAAGTCGCCAAGCTCCTCGAGGCTGGCTTCATATCTGAAATCCAATACCCCGGCTGGGTCTCCAACGTAGTAATGGTTAAAAAAGGAGACGGCCGGTGGAGGATGTGTATTGACTTTTCTCTTCTTAATAAATCATGCCCGAAAGATTGTTATCCTTTGCCTCGGATCGACGCGCTGGTTGACTCAGCCGTCGGTTTCCCTGTAATGAGTTTTCTGGATGCTTTTTTCAGGTTATCACCAAATCAGGATGCACCCCCCTGACGTCAAAGACGTCTCGTTCATCACGGGAGACGGATGTTATTGTTACAAAATGATGCCCTTCGGGCTAAAGAATGCGGGGGCCACCTATCAAAAAATGATGGATAGGGTCTTCCGAGAGCAGAAGGGGAGTAATCTCGAAGTGTACGTGGATGATCTCATGGTCAAGAGCTTGGACGTCGACTCCCACATCCGGGACTTGGAAGAAACTTTCGCCACTCTCCGCAAGTTTAAGATGAGGTTGAACCCCTTGAAGTGTGTCTTCGGTGCGAGCCGGGGAAAGTTCCTAGGGCATCTTCTCACCCCCGCTGGGGTAGAACCTAATCCAGACAAGGTGAGGGCAATCTTGGAACTAAGGTCGCCGCAAAATACCAAGGAAGTACAGCAACTAACAGGGAAGTTGGCAGGGTTGAGTAGATTCCTCTCCCGGGCCGGGGAGAGGTGCTCCTCGTTTTTCAAAACTTTGAGAGGGGGTCGAAAGTTTGAATGGACCTCGGAGTGCGAGGAGGCATTCCAGGCTTTAAAGAAACAGCTGACTCAGGCCCCCCTGCTCCAAGGGCCCAAGGAGGGGGAAAACTTATTCCTATATCTAGGGGTCGGGGCTGAAGCCTTGAGTTCGGTTTTGGTTCGGGAAGAAGGGAAGAGGCAACTCCCCGTCTATTATGTGAGTCGGATATTGAAGAGGGCCGAGCTCCGTTACCCCATCCTGGAAAAACTGGCCTTCGCCTTAATCATCTCAGCCCGGAGGCTTCGGCCCTATTTCCAGGCACACTCAATTCAAGTAGTGACCGACCACCCCCTGCGCAACATCTTCAAGGGGGTAGAGCATTCAGGTAGGTTGGCCAAATGGTCAGTGGAACTGAGCGAGTTCGACATCTCCTTCGTCCCCCGCCTCTCAATCAAGGCCCAAGCTATGGCTGACTTCCTGGCAGAGTATGTGGTCGAGGTGGCGGAGGAGAGACTCACTCGCCCCCTCCCCTGGAAAGTCAGGGTGGACGGTGCCTCGGGGAAGCATTCTTTAGGGGTTGGGGTCATCTTGGAAAGCCCCCAAGGGATAAAGATCGAGCAGACTGTGGTAGTGCACTTTCCTATCACCAACAACCAAGCCGAATACGAAGCCGTGATCGCAGGTCTGCACCTGGCAAGAGACTTGGGGGTGCATGACGTGGAGGTCCTCACCGACTCCATGGTGGTGGCTTCCCAGGTCAAAGGGGAGTTTGAGGCGAGGGAGCCCACCCTGCAGCTCTATTTGATGAAGGTAAGGGGAGTCATTGGGACCTTCCAGACCTTCTCAATCAAGCATGTGCCGCGAGGGGAAAACGAGCCAGTCGACCAGCTAGCAAAGCACGGCCCACGGATGGGAGGCACCATTACGGATCTCTTCCGACCTTCCATCGAGGAGGGGGAACTAATGGAAGTAGAACAGCACCCCTCATGGATGGATCCCTTCGTCACCTTCTTGTCCACCGGAGAATACCCGGAGGGAATGGACCGAAGAGGGCTCAAGCACAAGGCGGCATACTACCTCCTATGTGAGGGACAGTTGTACCGCAAGACCCTCTCAGGGATGTTGGCCCGTTGCGTGGCCGAAAGAGAGGTGCACAAAATTTTGGAGGAAGTCCACTCCGGTGAATGTGGAAGTCATTCGGGGAGTCGGACCCTGGAAGGGAGAATCGTCAGGCAAGGGTACTTCTAGCCCACCCTCGGTCAGGACGCAGCCGAATTCGCAAAAAAATGTCATAAGTGCCAACTATATGCCCCGCTCCAGCTCCAGCCGGCTCAGAGGTTAAGAAGCATCATGGCACCATGGCCCTTCGCCATATGGGGGCTGGACCTCGTAGGACCTTTCCCTCAGGCCAGCGGGCAGAGGAGGTTCTTATTGGTCATGATCGATTATTTTTCTAAGTGGATGGAGGTGAAGGCTCTAGCCAAGGTAACCTCTCAGGTAGTCAGGAACTTTATCTGGGGAGAGATCATCTGCAGGCATGGGCTGCCACAGGCTATCGTCACGGACAACGGACCTCAGTTCGCCAGCACGGAGTTCATTCGCTTCTGCGAACAGCTGGGGATTGACCTTCGGTTTGCTTCTGTCCACCACCCCAGGAGCAACGGGCAGGTGGAAGCGGCCAACAAAATCATCGTGAACCTCTTAAAGAAGAAAGTGGAAAATTTGAGGGGAAGCTGGGTGGAACAGCTTCCATCAGTCCTCTGGGCCTTGAGGACCACCCCCAATACGGCCACAGGGGAGACACCTTTCAAACTCTCTCACGGCTGCGAGGCCGTCCTACCTATCGAATTCGAGGTCCAGACGCCTCGGGTCGTCGAGGCAGGAGCCGGAAGGGAAGAATGGAGGTCAGAGAATGAGGAGGAGCTTCGACTCTCCCTCGATATGGTGGAAGAACTACGCGACTTGTCCGTCGTCAGGAAGGAGGAGGCCAAGCGAAGAATGGCCAAGTATTTCGACAAACACGTCCGTGTCAAGCAGTTCGTGGAGGGAGACCTTGTCTTGAAAAAAGTGGATGCGGCAGGGAGATCAGCCGCTGTGGGAAAACTCCACCCCAATTGGGAGGGCCCCTACATTGTGCAGGAGGTCTTGAAATCGGGGGGGGGGGGGGGTATCGCCTCCAAGATGCAAGAGGGGACACCCTCAGCCACACTTGGAGTGGCGACGATCTGAAACGTTTCTACCCTTGAAAAAATTGTAAATATCTTGGCCTTAAGAATGAAAACAAATCTCATTGTCGTATTCTATGCTTTGTCAAAATAGTGAGGGTAAAGGGGTTCGCAGCTTAAACCCCCAAGGGGGCAAAAGTTTCTAAGTCTTCTCGCTCTGGGGTTAGGTCTCGACACTCCCCTGCCAGGCTCCCACTTAGCTGGCACGGCCGAGTCTCGATGGACATCGCTATGACCCTGGGGCTGAGCCCGGAGGATGTTCAACACCCGCCCTCAGGCTCTCACCTAGCTGACTGGCCCGGTGGTAGCACCCGGGAGAGGCCAAAGTTTCTAAGTCTTCTCGCTCTGGGGTTAGGTCTCGTCATTCCCCTGCTAGGCTCCCACCTAGCTGGCACGGCCGAGTCTCGATGGACATCGCTATGACCCTGGGGCTGAGCCCGGAGGATGTTCAACACCCGCCCTCAGGCTCTCACCTAGCTGACTGGCCCGGTGGTAGCACCCGGGAGAGGCCAAAGTTTCTAAGTCTTCTCGCTCTGGGGTTAGGTCTCGTCACTCCCCTGCCAGGCTCCCACCTAGCTGGCACGGCCGAGTCTCGATGGACATCGCTATGACCCTAGGGCTGAGCCCGGAGGATGTTCAACACCCGCCCTCAGGCTCTCACCTAGCTGACTGGCCCGGTGGTAGCACCCGGGAGAGGCCAAAGTTTCTAAGTCTTCTCGCTCTGGGGTTAGGTCTCGTCACTCCCCTGCCAGGCTCCCACCTAGCTGGCACGGCCGAGTCTCAATGGACATCGCTATGACCCTGGGGCTGAGCCCGGAGGATGTTCAACACCCGCCCTCAGGCTCTCACCTAGCTGACTGGCCCGGTGGTAGCACCCGGGAGAGGCCAAAGTTTCTAAGTCTTCTCGCTCTGGGGTTAGGTCTCGTCACTCCCCTGCCAGGCTCCCACCTAGCTGGCACGGCCGAGTCTCGATGGACATCGCTATGACCCTGGGGTTGAGCCCGGAGGATGTTCAACACCCGCCCTCAGGCTCTCACTTAGCTGACTGGCCCGGTGGTAGCACCCGGAAGAGGCCAAAGTTTCTAAGTCTTCTCGCTCTGGGGTTAGGTCTCGTCACTCCCCTGCCAGGCTCCCACCTAGCTGGCACGGCCGAGTCTCGATGGACATCACTATGACCCTAGGGCTGAGCCCGGAGGATGTTCAACACCCGCCCTCAGGCTCTCACCTAGCTGACTGGCCCGGTGGTAGCACCCGGGAGAGGCCAAAGTTTCTAAGTCTTCTCGCTCTGGGGTTAGGTCTCGTCACTCCCCTGCCAGGCTCCCACCTAGCTGGCACGGCCGAGTCTCGATGGACATCGCTACGACCCTGGAGTTGAGACTGGGAGTTGGCCCGAGAAAAACACCAGGGTGCGAGCTCGCCAGTCAAGACGGCGAGCTCGGAATATCCTACCCCCCCCCCCCCCTCTCTCTCCAGCTCTCTACTAAGGAAGCCCTGGTCCCGTCCCAGACCCCGGGGAAGGAAAGCGGCTCTCTCCAGCGAGCTTAGCCTCGCTCTAGTTAACTCGGCGAAAGACGCGCCCTGATGTTTCACTTGTCTGAATTGTCGAAAAACTGAGGCGAGAAATGGCAGGGGAAGGTGAGGCGTGAGTAGGATATGGCGCGAGCACGTGTCCTAGGGATTCGCCGCGAGCACTGCGGGGGGCTGGTCCTAAATCAAGACATTCTACGGGCGAGGTCGCTCTACCAAGCGCGTGGGTATAATATCGCAAGTAAGCTTAAAAAGAAGATAGTAAAATTGTGAAAAATGTCTTTGATTCATCATTACAAGTGTACAAGGCCCGCCTCGGCAGGATACAAAAAAACAAAAGTTAGCTCTCACCCTCCCCCCTCGAGTGGCGGTCCTCCTCGCCACCAAGCCGAGCGTCCTTCTCCCCCACCCCCGCAAAGAGCGAGTCGAAGCTATCTTCCTTCTCGCTGAGGGGCTGGGCGGGAACAGGGTTGGCAGGAGCTCCCGGACGGTGACCTCCTCGCAGCCTTCCGCCAAAATCCCCGTCCCCCTCATGGCTTGTAGGAGACACTCGGCAGCCTCGACGGAGTTGACTCGCAGCCGCTCCGCGACATCAGACTCGCCAAACACCCGGGGCCTTTTGAAGGGGAAGGCCGGCTCGCTGGCGTCCGGGGGAAGGAGAGCGTCGGCTTGGCGGAGGACCTCTCCCAGGAGCCCCTTGTTTCTTCTCTTTCAATTCCTCCACCTCGACCCCAGCCGGGCGGCGACAGCCTCCTGCTCGCGGGAGTATATCTTTTGCTCAGCAAGCTGGGCTTCCCGCTCAGCGAGCTGAGCCTGCAACTGAGCCACCTCGCCTCGTATCGCGTCAGCGGCTTCGGCGTCCTGTAGGGTTAGAAATTCAGAACACGCGCAGGAATAATCCTAAGCAAGGTAAGCAGAGGCACCCAGTGATTACCAAGCCACCGACGGACTTCACGAGTAGAGCATCGGCGAGGCCGAACCGCCTCTCCGCGTCAGCCGCGCTCTCCTTCGCCAGGTCGCGCTCCTGCTCAGTAGTCAGCAGGGCATTGCTGAGCTGGAAGCCGCGGCGGACCATCATGTGATGGAGCTCGAAGGCCCGCAGGTGGGCCTGCAACCCCTCGTAGCCGAGCTGGCTGGGGGTAAGTTTCTTGTACGATTCGGCGCTGTCGCGGCTGTAGAGGCCGAAGCCGAAGGCGAAGGCGTGGGCGGTAGGCGGCCGGCGGGCTCCCCAGGAGGGGGCGCGAGTAGAAACGGAAACTCGGTGCGCCCCCTCGTCCCACTTCAAGATGGGCTCGCCAGCCGCATCTTTGCTCTTGCACCCCTTGCCGAAGTTGGGGTGATCCTTCGGCAGACTGGGCTCGCGGAGGGTGTCCTCCCCGGTGGAATCGGAGGACGGCCCGCTCTTCTTCTTCCCCTTTCGGGGGGAGGAGGCTTCTTTCAGCGGACTCAAGGGCGGCTCGTCAGACAGTGCCTCCGGCGAGCTCATGAACTTGGTAGGCGATGGAGGAAGGTGCAGCCGTCCGCGCGAGACCACCTTCCCCCTCTTCTTCTTGGGGAGTGAAGGCTCGTGGCGCGAGCTTGACCCCCCGGACTCCAAGCGCTTCCTGCCGGGGAGTTGGTCTCGCGCTTGCTCCTCGCGACAAGCCAGTGCCGCCGCCCGGGCCAGCTCCAGAGGATCTGAGAATATCCCCGAGTCGGCGAAAGGCAGATGCTCCGGCAGAACCCGTTCCCCTACAGAGAAAGACTTAGTCAAAAAAAAAAGAGAGGGAAAAATGATATGAGATCCACCTTGATAAAGTTTGCGAGAGGGCTGAGCGAGATGTACCTTTGCCGGGGAGAACGGGCTGAAGCGAATCAAGGACGCGGCGGAGGAAGGCGACCTCGAAGTCCTTGTGGAGAAAAAACTTGTGGAGGTCGGCGTCGCTACCAGACAGGGAAGGAGGACGATATATGTCCTCGCTCTTCTGCAGGGGGCGAAAGGGGATGTTGCCGAGCTCGCCCTTAATGAAGACGAGCCGGGTCATCCAATTGTGATTCTTGTTCGCTAGCTCGCGAACTTTGATGAATGACTCGCCGAAGTAGGCGACCCCGTCGGGGGTAGCCTTGTAAGAGAACAACTTGCGGAACACCGCGAGGTTGAACTCAATTCGCTCCCGGCGGAGGAAGCAGGCGAACGCCACCATCATAGCAATGGCGTTGGAATTCAGCTGCGCGGGCACCGCGCCGTAGTACTTCAGGATCTGGCGGATTTCTGGCCAGAGGGGAAGGCGCAGTCCCACCTTGAAGTGCGAGATGGGGAAGGCGAGCTCACCCTCCGGGAAGGAATTGATGGCTTCATGCTCGGCGGGCCTACGAGACTGGAAGCCGGGGGGGACGAACGCCGCCGTGAACTCGACGAGCTCCTCCTCTGTAATGTGCCCCTCGAAAAAGCAATGATCAAAGAAGTGCTGGGCGCACTTAGACCGACCGTCCGCGTCAGGGTTGGTCTTGACCATGGTCGCAGAGGAAAGGAAAATCGCGAGCTCGGGAAGACAGAGACGAAGCAAGGATTCGAAAGCAATAAAAGCGTGCCTCGGGGGTAGGTGAGAAGATCTATTTATAGAAGAAGGTAAAGAAGGGCGAGAGAGAGGGCGAGTCGGCCGATCGGTCCGGTCTCGCCACGCCACCTCGCCACCCTCTCCTCGCAAGTCCTGCGAGCCGGCCAGACCCCCGAAGGGGGAATTCGAAAAGACTCACCAAAATATTGAAAAAGCGTCTACATATACAAAGTGGTTGAAAAGTTGTTCCAAGTTATTACAAGCAGATCATTCAGAGCAAATAAAAGAAAAAATATAAATAAGGGCGCGAGGACCATGCGAGGGCGAGGGCGAGTACCGGCCGGCTGACAGAGGAGCCGTTTCATTCTCCCCGGTCTCGCCGGCCGCCGTCGCAGGCCGTCGCGCATGAAGTTCGCGAAGTCGCCCCATGTTCCTATTTATCACCCGAAGGTTCTTGTCAATTTCATCCATCAGCACCAGGGAAGACGCCTCCTCGAACGCCAGGCTGACTCCAGCACCGTCCGCGAGACGCGAGCACTCCCACTGCAGCCTGTTGTTGTCCTTCCGCAGGTCGTGGAGCTCGCGCACCAGCTTCTTGAGAACCTTCCGCTCCCGTCTTGCGCGTTCAGGGCTGCCCACCTCGGAGTCCAGGAAGGCGTCCAGGGCGCTTGGAGAAGGGAGGGGCGAGTAAGGAGGTCGATCTACGGACTTGCCGTCCTCCGTTCGGCTGGGAAATTCTGGGTGAAGAACTGAAAGACGGTCAGAAAAACAAATATCCCCGGAACAGGAAAGCAATGTCGGAAACTTACCGCGCGAGCCTGGCTCCTCTGGGTTGGCGCGAGGAGAGAAGTGGCGCAGGTCCTTGCCACGCCCCAGCAGTTCTTGAGGGGCAAGTTGGTAGCCGGGAACAGGGATAATCCCGGCACCCCTCCCCACGACTAGGGATCCAGGGGAAGGTTGCCGGGAAGGGAGGTGACTCGGCGACGCCAATTCTCGCGAGCCCGGCTCCTTGACCCCGGGATCCTGCCGTGGCGAGCTGGCAGGAATACTTTTGGCCCGAGGGGTGGATGCTTCGCCGCTGTTCTCCCGGTCGGAAGACAGTTCCACGAGATTTTTAGTGGAAGAACCAAGAACCGGCTGGTTGGAGGAACCGGCCCCGTTCCCCAAGGCGGCAGTGAAGTCGGCCAGAATGGGTACGGCCCCCGGAGGAAAGGGCTTCGCCCGCTTGGCCGAGCCAAAATCGGCAAAATGGCGAGCAGGGGCCTCAAGGTTGGTCAGCCCCGCGGCCTGGGCAGCAATCTCCTCGCGGGAACGTGCGAGTCGTTCTAAGACTTCCTTGGGGAGCGGCATCTTGACAGAATTTGGGGAAGGGCAAAGGTCAGCCAGATGCGCAGGGGTACATATATATAGCTACCTGTGGGGCCTACCAGAAGATTCCTTTTTGCCCCTGCCGCACTCGCCAGATCCTATGGGGTTGGATGTTTCTTTCCGAGCTTGTCCCAACCTCGCAAAGAGCGGGGATTATGTACAACCCCGGATCCCGCGAGTGGTCGACAGGAGTTGAACCGGCCGGCTCAGACCAACTTGGACCCAGCATGCCGAGCCCGAGCTCGGCAATAGTCGAGCCGAGCTCGACGATGGCCGAACGAAGCCCGGCATGCCGAGACCAAGCTCGGGTGCGGGAACAGGGCTCGACGGTAGTCGAGCCAAGCTCGACGATCCCCGTGGCGAGTCCGAGCTCGGCGATCGCCGTACTGAGTCCGAGCTCGGCGGTAGTCAAGCCGAGCTCAGCGATAGTCGAGCACAGTCTGCCGAGTATGTGCCCGCCTAGGCCCAGGGCGAGGCGAGTCGGGCCCCCTGCCGAGCGAGTGCCCCCTCAGGTCCAGCTCGCATCTCGGCCATGGCATGCTTTTACTATGATTCCCCTTTTTGGTCTGCCTGCAGTCATCGAAAACAGTGAAGGTTGTATATTGGCAGGCCATCTTTTCCTATAAATAGGACCCAAGGGGTACCTCATAAGGCATGCTTACTAATTCTCCGGCCTACTAGCGCTTTCTGAGGTACCTTAGCCCGGCATTAGGCTAAGGAGGGGAAGCGCTCTAAGATCTTCCGGGTGTGTGGTGGGACCTCCACGCCGGGCCCTTGGTCTAGTCCTTGTTCCTTCCCTTTTCTTTGTCATTTTCTTGCAGGAGTGAAGTAGGTGCGCGGCCACCCCTTCCCCAAGGGTCGAACTCCACAAGAGACCGGTTTTCCGGTTTCAACAGCGGCGACTTGAAGAATTAGGGTTCACGGGATTGTTCACTTTCTTTTTCTTAAAATAATAATCTCTGAAGGAATTTGATTATTAGTCAAATCTGAAATGACTTATTTATAGGTAGACTCCAACGGTCATAAGAATCATTAATGATGACACGTGGACTTATCAGAAAGGATCAAATCGAAATGAACAGCGATATTGACTTAGAGAATTTCAGGAAAGATTTGAACCGACATACTCTAGTCATAGAAGATACATACTCGAGTATCAGATGGTATAAACTCGAGTGGAAAAGAATTGGCATACTCGAGTAAGAGAAGTTATATACTCGAGTGGAAAGGATTGGCATACTCGAGTAAGAGAAGTTATATACTCGAGTGGAAAGGATTGGCATACTCGAGTAAGAGAAGAGAGAACTACTCGAGTGATCCGGAGATCAATACTCGAGTGATGTACGAACTACTCGAGTATGAGAGTAGATACTCGAGTGAAAACACTTAGAAAAATTTCAGATAAAGTGTGAATAAATACTCGAGTACAAGAGTTGCAGATACTCGAGTGAGAGAAAAAGAACTACTCGAGTATATTAGGAGAACTACTCGAGTGAGGGGAAAATGAACTACTCGAGTATCTTAGAACAACTACTCGAGTAAACATTGACTTACTCGAGTATGAAAAATAACTACTCGAGTACAGAGTCACTTACTCGAGTATATAGGGAACTACTCGAGTATGTGGACTTAGAATATTTCTGAAATGGGAAGAACAGAACTACTCGAGTATAAACAAGGCACTTACTCGAGTAACTAACCAACCACTCGAGTACAAGTTATCACTTACTCGAGTGAATACAGTCTACTCGAGTATGTAAACCAACTTACTCGAGTACAGACCCACTTACTCGAGTATACTAGAGAAGTACTCGAGTATGTGGACTTAGAAAATTTCAGGATTAAGAACAGAAGGATTTACTCGAGTATAAGAAATAATCTACTCGAATGACTGACTATCTACTCGAGTATAAACTTATCTACACGAGTATATAGAGTCTACACGAGTATGTCAAAGGATCTACTCGAGTACTAAGTCACTTACTCGAGTATATGAAGGGTACTACTCGAGTATGTGGACTTAGAAAAATTTCTTCTAAAAGACATACTTCAATACTTGAGTCCACCATTCCAAGTGCATGTAGGAAGTGTATCCCAATAGAGAGGCTATACATGCGCCAACACTTTGGATCACACAATGAGGGATTACATTGTATGGTCCTGTGTTTGGTGACCCATTATAGACTGACATTGGTCTACACTTGGCATTAAGGACCTGCATACATACAACTTAAACACAGCATAAAATACACCTTAATTCATCTTAGTTCAAGGTCTGACCTCCTACAAATCTGAGGTATTGTGAAGACAAATCCCAACAATCTCCCCCTATTTGTAGATGTCAGCATTCTCTATACTAAGGTGAATTATTCAGAGTAAAAAGAACAATACACATATACTTAAAAAAAATAAGCTAAAGCAGGATAACTATTGAAATAGCCATAATCAGAATCAATTATATATATAGAATTGTTTTTAACAAAAGAATCCATTTCCACATTCTCTTTACTCAAGAGGGTCCTTCCTTATGCATCCTTTCTCTCTTCAGCTCTTGCCTCTCTAGGTAACTGAATGGCTTGGGAAAATAAGTTCTGGGCCTAGGAGGAGCAGCTGGATTATTGTGTCCCCAATTCCTGTCATGAAGTCTGATTTTGATTTGGGACACTTCATAGGCTTTCCATTCTGAATGACTGTAAAACTGGTCTCTGTTCTCACCAAGATCTGTAACTAACTTCAGGGTATCAAGGATTAGGGATTTGGAGGTTGGACTCCAAACTTCAGAATGAATAATTGGTGGTCTGCTTTCAGAAGCTAGGGCAGGATCTCTTTTGGGTGCAGAACGACTGGCAGAAGCACCTTCACCATATTTTCTCTTCTTCCTTGGAGCTGGAATTTCATCTTGCCACATATCAGAATAGGTGAGAGGGGGCTCAGTCACATCACCCTCAGGTCTAGGTGAGAATGCTGGCACACCTTCTGGAATGGCTGCCTGGGCTGGAGCATCTGCAGGAGGTTGTTCTTCAAGAGGATTCAAGAAGTGTGGAATGATGGCAGGGTTGAGCTGGGCATTAGGGAAATTCATGTTGTGCAGCCAAACAGCAGTGTCATAGGTATAGAATTTCACAGACTGGAGCTGGGAGAGAATATCTGCTTTCATTTCTTTTACAAGACCATCCACAGTAGCTTGAGCTTAGTTAGATAGTATTTCAACTTGTTCTTTTACAACTGCTTGAGCTTGCTCAGATAGTTTTTCCACTTGTTCTTTTACTATCTTCTCCCCCTTGGTGATATCTACAGATAGCTGAGCTATAGTTTCATCCCTGAACTTGCCAACTTCTTCACAGATTTTCATAAGATTGGCCTCAGCATGCTTGTCCAACTGGACCTGATTATTGGCAACAGTTTCTTGTTGATTTCTCAATTCACCTATGCTTGTGATAGTGTGATCTATGGCCTTGCCACCTAGCTGGAACAACCTTTTTAGCTCATCAGTATTGGCTTGGATTTCTGCAAAGCCTCTACTCATCTCTTGTTCAAGAGTAGTGACTTTGTTAGTGACTGATGCTAGAGAGTCATCAAAGTACTTTCTCTGTGCAAGGAGCAACTGTTCAATTTGACTTACCACAACTGAGGGAGAAGGGGCTGAGGTTGGTGCAGGAACTGAAGGAGCAGGAGCAGGAGGAGTCCAAGGAGGAATTTCTGTAAGAACTATTGAGCTTGCAGCTCTCTTGAAAGATTCTATTTCAACAGTTTCTTTTGTATTTAGGAAAGATGGCATGGAGAAATCCAAAGTCCTCAGAGGTGCCTCCACAGGATCTGGAGACATTTCCTCATCATCAGACAAGAGAATATGATCAGATTTGCTGGGCTCACTATCAGGAGACTTGGCAGGAGACTGGACTGGAGTCTGAACTGGAGTCTGTACAGGAGATGAAACTGGAGACTGAATGGGAGACTTGGCAGCTGATCCACTCTGAAAAAGAGGAGCATCTGAGCTGAGCTCATCAATGAATCTGTTTATATCTTCAGCTGTAGACAGTAAAGTTGTTGTATCTGGAATCTCTGAGTCAGGAATTGCTGATTGAGGATCTGCTGGAGGAGGGGAGACTGGAGGAGTAGAAACTCTTACCTCTACTAGTTCTGGAATCACTGATTCTGAAGAAACTTGATGCTGAGGAAGAGAAGAGGCAGGCTCCCCCTCAACTATTGCACCAGAGGTAGCAGTAGTTTGATGTAGAGGAGGAGATGGAATCCTGTCTTCAGGTAAACTGGTTTCTTGGTGAGTTTCTGAGATGGCATCAGCCTTTGAAGTTTGGGCAGAGTTCAGGATCTTGATGTCATACCTCTGTATGGAAGAGATGGAAACTTTCTTCATGTGGTGAAGAGGAGTCCCTTTGGATAAGTCAAACACTGTAGGATTAATCTCATGGAGGAGGAGTGAGATAATCCTAGCATAACTTGGATGTTTCACGCTCTCTCGAATCTTATCCAGTATCATCATTCCGAACTGGAATTTCTTCCTGCAGACTATGGCTTGCATAACGTCGAATAAATTTTGGGATATATCTCTTATGGAGTATGTCTTGCACCATAGGATTTTGGCGATGACATCAACTAGAAACTTGCCTTCTGAATTGAACAAAGACCGATTCAAGGTTTCACCTCCACCTTCAGGATCTCGGCCACAGAATAGGGAAGTACGGTCGGCATCTTCCTTTTCTAGGTCGTCTTCTTCGTCAACCACGGGCATCCGAAGCAGAGTGGCGACTGAAGTTTTATCCAACCGAATCTCAAGTCCTTTTACCTTTGATTTCAGAATTGTGCCATTATGTCTAACCTTTAGATTTCTGTAAAATTCTTCAACATCAGGAAGCAGGAGACGGCAGGGTTCTTGAAGAACGAAGGACAATCCGGCGGTGTCTAAGAGAATCAGTAAATTTTTGAAGTCATCCGAAATATCTGCAATACCATCTGGCACGAGTTCGGAGCCGATTCCAATCTTGGAGGAGGGAGCCATCAGCGATTCTGGAGTACGAAGAGAAAAAAGAGAGGAGGAAGACAAAACTCAGCAACTGTTCTGGAAGACGAAGGGACGGCGGCTACTCGAGTGAAATGAGAAGTGGAAAGGATTTCTGATTTTACTAAATATATATATGACCCTAATTAGGTTTAAGGAGGAGTACTGAAAATAAAATCATACCTGATATGGAGCGCCAAAACTTTGGTGCGAATAGAAGAAAAAAAAAGAGATTTTCAAATTTCTGATTCCCGTATACTCGAGTAGGTTTCGCCATACAAGAGTATGAGATGGAGTATACACGAGTAGATCAAGTAACATACACGAGTAGGTTACCAACTACTCGAGTATGTCAATTTTGGCATTCGAGTATTTCCGTTTACTCGTGTATATGTCTCTATGTACTCGAGTATATCACTTTGAAATTCAATTTTCTTGGGATAGATTTACTGCCACTGATATCTTCAACTCTGAGCCTGTCTGTGAATCCACCATCACTATTCCTCTTTGTTGAGCAGTCCGAGTTCCGTTTTGAAGAACGAGAACTTGGACTCGTCCAGCGGCTTCGTGAATATATCTGCCACTTGCCTGTCTGTGGAGACATATTGTAGATCTATGTCTCCATTCTCCACATGCTCCTGGATGAAATGATAACGAAGCTCTATGTGCTTGGTCCGGCTGTGGGAGACTGGGTTGTTGGCTATTGCTATAGCGCTGGATGAGTCGCAAAACAAAGGAATGTTCTGGAACTTCATGTTGTAGTCTTCAAATTGATTCTTGATCCATAAAAGCTGTGCACAACAGCTGCCTGCAGAGATGTATTCTGATTCAGCCGTTGAGATGGCTACACAGTTCTGCTTCTTACTGCTCCAGGAAATAAGTCTCCTTTCGAGAAATTGGTAAGTTCCGGAAGTGCTTTTCCTGTCGTCTTTGCTACCTGCAAAATCTGCATCTGAAAAACCAATTAGTTCACTATCATTACTTCTTGGGTACCATAAGCCAAGATTTGGTGTGCCTTTGAGGTATCTCAGGATTCGCTTTGCAGCGATGTAGTGAGATTCCTTAGAGTTCACCTGAAATCTAGCACATACACATGTTGAGAACATTATATCTGGTCTACTCGCAGTAAGGTAGACCAAGGACCCAATTATGCTTATGTACTTGGTTTCATCAAAAGGTTTCCCTTTCTCGTCCTTGTCTAGAGACATAGCTGAGGCCATTGGAGTCCTCATAGAGGTTGCATTCTCCATTTCGAATTTCTTAAGCAGCTCTTTGGTGAACTTGGTCTGTGAGATGAAAATCCATCCTCAGATTGTTTCACTTGAAGCCCTAAGAAATACTTCAGCTCTCCCATACTGCTCATTTCAAACTTCCCTTGCATAAGTTTAGAAAACTTCCTGCAGAGGTTGTTGTCTGTAGACCCAAAAATGATGTCATCGACATAGATTTGCACTAGCAAAATCTTGCCTTTTATTTCCCTAAGAAATAATGTCTTGTCTATCTTTCCTCTAGTGAACTTGTTCTCAAGAAGAAAGGTAGACAGCGTCTCATACCAAGCTCGAGGAGCTTGCTTAAGACCATATAGTGCTTTTTGCAGTAAATAAACGTAATTAGGAAAGGTTGAATCAACAAAACCTGGCGGTTGCTCTACATACACCTCTTCCTTTATGTCACCATTTAGGAAGGCGGACTTAACGTCCATTTGATAGACGGTAAAGCCCTTAAGTGCAGCGTAGGCAAGAAATAACCTGATCGCTTCCAGTCTCGCTACTGGAGCATAAGTCTGGTCGAAGTCGATTCCTTCTTCTTGACGATATCCCTTGGCGACAAGTCTGGCTTTATTCTTTATAATAGTTCCATCTTCATCCATCTTGTTCCGGTAGACCCATTTTGTCCCGATGACGTTCTTATGCTTGGGTCTAGGAACAAGTGTCCAAACTTTGCATCGTTTGAACTGATTCAATTCTTCTTCCATGGCTAGAATCCAGGATGCGTCGGAGTTGGCTTCCTCAAATTTTTTTGGTTCAACCTGTGAGAGAAAACTTAAGTGTAAATTCTCGTTAGTTGTACCTCGACGAGTTCTGACGCCATCCCGAGGATCTCCTATTATTTGGTCAACAGGATGATCCTTCAAGTGTCTGAACTCTAAAGTCCTTGCATCTGGGATCTCTTCAGCCACTGGAGTTGCATCTTCAGCTGGGATGTATTCTTCATCTTGATCTTGATGAACGTCTCCAATAGTGGTTGTAGAGGGGATCTTGATGAACGTCTCATCTTTATCTTCAATAGGTTCATCCAAGCTAAGTTCTTTCAACTTTGTACCTGCATCTACAATAGGCACACTAGATGAGTTGCTTTGCAACAGACTCGTCTCATCAAATACAAGATGTATCGACTCTTCCACCACCAGAGTTTTTCTATTGAATACTCTATAAGCCTTACTATGGCTACTATATCCTACAAAAATACCTTCAAAGCTTTTCTCGCTAAACTTGGTAGTGTGATACTTGCCATTGTTAAGTACGAAGCACTTACAGCCAAAGATTCTAAGGTATGAAATGGTTGGTTTCCTGCCTTTTAGAAGTTCGTAAGGAGTCTTATCATGGTTCTTGTTGATGAGTGCTCGATTTTGCACGTGACAAGCGGTGTTGACGGCTTCAGCTTAGAAATACTCCGGAAGTGAGGCATCACTCAACATGGTCCGACAAGCCTCTATGAGTGTTCTGTTCCTTCTCTCAGCTACTCCGTTTTGCTGTGGAGTGCGAGGAGAGGAAAACTCATGAAAGATACCTTGACTTTCACAAAATTCTGTCATGGCTCCAGATTTGAATTCCGTTCCATTGTCACTTCTGATTTTGACTACGGAACAGTTGTATTCATTCTGGATCTGCCTCACAAAATTAGTGAAAATACCGAAGGTATCTGACTTGTGTTTCAGAAAGAACACCCACGCAAAGCGCGAGTAATCATCCACAATAACCAACGTATATTCCTTACCTCCCAAACTTCTAACCTGCAGTGGACCAAACAAGTCCATATGGAGAAGCTGCAAACTTCTATTGGAATCCTTGCCTATTATGCTTTTAAAAGAACTTCTTGTTTGCTTGCCTTTGATACAAGCGTGACAAGGACTGTCCGTAACGCACTTGACATTAGGTGCATCACGCACTAAGTTTTGAGAGAATAATTTATTAATAGTTTTGAAATTAATATGTGCTAGTATCTTGTGCCATTGGTCAGCAAGAGATGCACTACTTTTTGCCAAAAGACACACTGGTGTCGAGGAGCCTATACAAATAAAATTTAAACAGAAAATATTTCTGATTCGAGTGCCTGATAAAATAGTTTCCATATTGTTAACCGATTTTATCAAACACTTGTCAGCATGAAATTCAACTACGTATCCTTTGTCGCATAGTTGGCTTATGCTAATGAGATTGTGTTCCAATCCTTCAACATAGGCTACATCCGAAAAGGATACGCTACCGTTAGAAATCATACCATAGCCTTTAGTGATTCCTCGATCTGAACCTCCAAAGATGACCTTTGGTCCGTTGCAGACTGAGGTGTAATTCTGTAGTAGGCTCCTTGTCCCGGTCATATGCCGAGAACATCCACTGTCCAAGTACCAGATTGGCATTTTGGTGGCCTTTGGACATACCTGCAATTACAATCATTTAGCCTTAGGATCCCAAACAAGTTTGGGTCCTTGGTCTCGAGTTAAAATACTCGCCCTACGAGTATTAGCCTCATGAGTGGTCACTCTCACGTTGCTAACTTTAGGGGTTGCAGCATTTTTAGGATTGAACCAGCAATCGATGGCAAAGTGACCAACTCTACCACATCACCAACAGTCAAATTTGTTGTATCTTTGCCTCATTTTCTCCTGCTTGACTACCTCGAGAGGAGGTCCAACAGGGGCAGCATTTTTAGATGTGGAGGCTTCATGATGATGGCACGTGCATGAAGTCTTTTCCATCTTCGGCTTTTCTACAAAAACTTTCACTTTGGGTGCCTTCTTAATATTATGACCACGAACATAAGGTCCATAGCTCTGAAGTTGAATCTCCTCATAAGGTTCCTTGAAAACGCTCTCACCAAAGTTGCGAAGGCGAGTCCACCCTTGGTATCTTGTCTTAGGCTTCTCAAGGATAGGCCTGCTAAAGTGACCATAGGTGGATTCATAGTCAAGATCGTTCGTAGGAAAGATGACTTTCTTGAACGCGACTGGCTCCAAGGGAGCTTTCCCTTTCTCTTCAGCAGAGGCCTTCTTGGCCGCCTTATTTCTCCTCTTAGCTTTGTTTCTCCTAGAAGATTTACTAGGAGCTCCTTTGTGGCCTAGACCGGCACAACTTGCCTTAGCTGAGAATTCAGCAATCATAGGAAGCACAGTCTTAGGCTTCGAGAAGCTTTCTACAAGCTTCTTCTCAGCCAAGAGTTGTTCTTCCAATTCCTTGATGATTTTCTCTTTAAGGTCAAGGTGCCCGAGAGCCTTGTTGTATTCTTCGATAGATTTATCGAAGTCTTCCTTGAGAGAGTCAGTCTTAGAGACTTCTTCTCTAAGGTTGCTCTCTGAAGCTTTTAGAGATTTTATCTCCTAGCTTGAGTTTTCACGACTTGGCGACATTTGTCGTAAGCCTTGAGTAACTCCTGATATTGTATCATGAGTTCTGATTCATCCTCAGAGGGATAGCCCTCTGGTTCATTGTCATCATCAGAGTCCGAAAGAGGGGTGTGAGATTTTACCTCCCCAGTGAACTGGGGGACTTGCTCATCGTCTGTTAGAGCCATTAGCCCAAAGTAAGCTTCTTCCTCTTCTACACTTGACTCGGATGAGTCGGAGTCACTGAGAGTTTTGCTCTTCTTAGCTAACAAACTCTTTTCTGTCCTCTTCCTGTTGTAGGACTTCTTGTCTTCTTTCTTGCCGCCCTCTTTCTTCTTATGGGGGCAATCCGCAATGACGTGACCTGGCTTGTTGCAGCAATAACAAACAATATCAGTGGAATGATGTTTATTCGGTTTCGAGCCATACCTGTCGTGGCTGCTTGAGCTCTTTTTCTGACGATCACCATCATTGCGTGATCTTCTATATGAGGCATCCTTGCCTTTCCATTGTTTCTTTTTGTTCAAGAATTTCTTGAACTGCCTTGAGAGTAGAGAAAACTCTCCTTCAGATAGCTCCGAGCCAGAAGAGCTTGGTTCAGACGAATCTTCATCATCAGCTTCAGGAGCTGGGGCAGGAGAGCTAGCCTTAATCTTCCTTGAGCTGTCTGCCTTCAGAGCAACAGACTTCTCTTTGGATCCGGACCTGCTCATCTCTTCTTCAGCTTTTCTAGAATTGATTTGAAGCTCATAGGACATTAGCTTTCCGAACAGATTTTGTGGGTCCGTCTCGGCTAACCTTCTGAACTCCCGAATGGCGCATACCTTGTTATCCCATTCCTTGGTTAGGGATCATAGGAATTTGTCATTCAGTTCTCCGTTGGTGAAGACTCGGCCATAAACTCTTAGGCCGTTCACTATCTTGAAAAAGTTCTCGAACGTGTCAGCTATGGCTTCCTTGTGACCTTGCCGGAAGGCTTCATACTTTTGATTCAGAAGGGATCTCCAATCATCCCTCACTTCTTCAGTGCCTTCCATCAGAGTCACCAGGGATTGCCACATCTCCTTGGCAGATTTGCAATGGATGAGATTCTGCAGCATTGAGTCATCGACTGCACTTGCTATTATATTTTTGGCTTTCTTATCGAGGGAGACAAGTGCAATCTCGTCTTTATCCAAGTCCATCAGCTTCTTAGGAACTTGTTTGGATGAGTCTATAGTAGAGGCAACCATAGGAACATGCGGACCTTCTTCAACAATCATGAAGATCCGAGGATCCACAGCTTCCATGAAGAACCTAACTCTTTCCTTCCATATAGGAAAATTATTCTTGGTGCAAATGGGAAGCTTGGCAAAATCTTTAGTCTTACTCATGCTTGATATTTCTCAAAAGACAACTCGGGCAGGATCAGATCAAGGTGTTAACCTCTTAACGATCAACCTCCCCCTCTGATACCAATTGAGAGAGGAAGTTGTCTACCTAAATCACCTAGAGGGGGTGAATAGGTGAGATGTGCGTCTATTTGCGGAATAAAAATTTAGGAACCTGCACAGCACAATACCAAGCAATCATAGACGACAAAAGATTTATAGTGGTTCCCCAACCTTGGGTACGTCCACTTTCCTCACCAATCTAGTAAACCACTAGACTTGGCTACTCCACTATCTCGGATCAAAACGATCCTACACCTCGGAACAACGTTCCTACAAAAAAAAACTCGATCCCAAAATGGATCTACACTCGGAAGATAAAACTTCCTACAAGTCTCGGAGAAAAAGCTCCTACACAATAATTTGTTTAAAAAAGAATACAAACAATAATGATCTCAGATCTAGATCTTGACAGTCTTCTTCCTTAAGAACTTTGGCTTGATCAGAAAAGTTGAAGACGACTTGAGAGAGATCCATAAATCTGAAAAACTAAATCACCTCGATCGAGAAAATAGATCTGGAATCTTTAAACCGCGGCGAGATCGAGTGATTTACTTGCGTCTGGATCGCTGAAGAATCAGGGTTGCAAACAGAGATCGGAGATCGTCGATCCAGAGCTTCTTCCGTGAACGTTAATGGCGGCGGCGACGACTTGAAGAATTAGGGTTCACGGGATTGTTCTCTTTCTTTTTCTTAAAATAATAATCTCTGAAGGAATTTGATTATTAGTCAAATCTGAAATGACTTATTTATAGGTAGACTCCAACGGTCATAAGAATCATTAATGATGACACGTGGACTTATCAGAAAGGACAAATCGAAATGACCAGCGATATTGACTTAGAGAATTTCAGGAAAGATTTGAATCGACATACTCGAGTCATAGAAGATACATACTCGAGTATCAGATGGTATAAACTCGAGTGGAAAAGAATTGGCATACTCGAGTAAGAGAAGTTATATACTCGAGTGGAAAGGATTGGCATACTCGAGTAAGAGAAGTTATATACTCGAGTGGAAAGGATTGGCATACTCGAGTAAGAGAAGAGAGAACTACTCGAGTGATCCGGAGATCAATACTCGAGTGATGTACGAACTACTCGAGAGAAGAGAGTAGATACTCGAGTGAAAACACTTAGAAAAATTTCAGATAAAGTGTGAATAAATACTCGAGTACAAGAGTTGCAGATACTCGAGTGAGAGAAAAAGAACTACTCGAGTATATTAGGAGAACTACTCGAGTGAGGGGAAAATGAACTACTCGAGTATCTTAGAACAACTACTCGAGTAAACATTGACTTACTCGAGTATGAAAAATAACTACTCGAGTACAGAGTCACTTACTCGAGTATATAGGGAACTACTCGAGTATGTGGACTTAGAATATTTCTGAAATGGGAAGAACAGAACTACTCGAGTATAAACAAGGCACTTACTCGAGTAACTAAC
This sequence comes from Platanthera zijinensis, assembly GCA_039513925.1. Lineage (NCBI taxonomy): Eukaryota > Viridiplantae > Streptophyta > Magnoliopsida > Asparagales > Orchidaceae > Platanthera > Platanthera zijinensis. The sequence goes on along the minus strand of CM077095.1, from coordinate 99,481,914 downwards.
CAACCACTCGAGTACAAGTTATCACTTACTCGAGTGAATACAGTCTACTCGAGTATGTAAACCAACTTACTCGAGTACAGACCCACTTACTCGAGTATACTAGAGAAGTACTCGAGTATGTGGACTTAGAAAATTTCTGGATTAAGAACAGAAGGATTTACTCGAGTATAAGAAATAATCTACTCGAGTGACTGACTATCTACTCGAGTATAAACTTATCTACACGAGTATATAGAGTCTACACGAGTATGTCCAAGGATCTACTCAAGTACTAAGTCACTTACTCGAGTATATGAAGGGTACTACTCGAGTATGTGGACTTAGAAAAATTTCTTCTAAAAGACATACTTCAATACTTGAGTCCACCATTCCAAGTGCATGTAGGAAGTGTATCCCAATAGAGAGGCTATACATGGGCCAACACTTTGGATCACACAATGAGGGATTACATTGTATGGTCCTGTGTTTGGTGACCCATTATAGACTGACATTGGTCTACACTTGGCATTAAGGACCTGCACACATACAACTTAAACACAGCATCAAATACACCTTAATTCATCTTAGTTCAAGGTCTGACCTCCTACAAATCTGAGGTATTATGGAGACAAATCCCAACAGAATGCTGCAAATTTGATAGATCAGATTTACCCTGTAAACCTGTAAGAAGGCAAAAAATGAAGAAAGGAGGGCTATACCCAAAAGATGACCCAAAATGACTAGATGTTGCCACAGGAGATCACCCGCGGGCCTTATGCATCGCTTGTCTGAGAAAAATCATCTAGGGCGTAGTCCTACCTAGAGCGGGCTAGCCGCGCTTCCTTTAGAAGGGCACAAAAGAGTAACAAGCACATAAAATCCTAAGAAGGATCAACAGATAAACTGCTCTCATGCTTCGGGTTACAAGTATCGCTGATCAATTAGACTAGATGCGCCAAGTGGCCTATCGCTTGTCTGCAGATTGATCAGCGGAGTTGTGGGCCCCGCAAAGGCGCGGATTGAGAGTACCTTAGAGTATTCGGCCGTTACAGTTGTGAGATGATCGAAGAGACAAGGCTACACTTGATCGTCATTTCTTGCCCAGCAAAGATCATCGTAACTATAACGTATCCCTAACGGAGCACATCAGAGCTAACACATGGGACCTCCCTTGATACACACTTTTTGTTAGATACCGGCTAGGATCCGAAGCCTGAAGTCCACCATCATAGATTGAACGGCCCCCACTACACATATGCGAACACTCCCCACAATATGTGGTCATCGTGGTCTTACGCCGAAGAAAAATCTATGGAGGGAACAACAAGTCTTGGTGATATCTCATTGGTTCAGTGATCTCTTTGGCAAAGAGAAAAAGTAGTGGAGAAAACACTCCATAAAGGGAAATGTGTCAGTATGAGATCTCTAACGTAAAATTTATTTAAATGAAATGAAAGAACACTTAGAAGTGTTATAAAGAGAATGTTTGAAGAGTAAAGCAGAAACAAACAGTCATGATCATGAGGAGCTTGTGATGTCCTCTTTGCTTTAGAATAGTCCTCCAAGGGCGCCCTCGTCATTGGCATCAATGGCATCGTCGATGATGACATGAGGACAACTGTCGATATGACAAACTCCATTTGAGCAGCAAGGAACATCTGCTACATCTTTGCTCTTTGAAGTTTACAGATCAGAGTTATCATCTTTCAGGAGTAGATTGCGCATCTTACCCTGCCTCTGCATCTTTTGTATAAGTTGACGAAGCGCTCAGAAGTTTTCAGTTAAATGCCCTCTTTATTTGTGAAATTCACAGAATAGATCTGAATATTTTGATCTGTGATCTATCGGCTGGTAAGGCCTTTTGAAATTAGCCCTACCCTTCATGATTTGACTGACTTCTTGAATGGCTTCATCTAGTTCTGATTCTGGCAAGTCATCATCTTGCTGCTGATGAACTGATGTTGTTAGCAGAGCTGGTGCTGGCAATAGTAATAATTGATCTTGGGTACGATCCTGGCCCGGGAAGGGGTGTCGATGTCGTTGAAATCTTCTACTCTTCCTTGAGTAGGATGGAGAATATTTCCGAGGAGACCTCAGAGGCTGCTTGTAAGAAGAAGGATCTTTCTCTGTTATAAGCCTGGAGACGAAGCTGGGGTTGCTTTTCTCACCGTGGATGTAAGAGTTGGCTAAACAAATAAACTCTTGATATGTCCTTGGCGCTCGGATGTTAGCCTCAAACTTGAGTGGTCCTTCACGCAGGCCGTGAATAAGAGCCACTCGATATAGTTCTTGATCGACGATATCAATGTCCATGATTTCTTTCTGAAAACAATCCACAAAATGAGAGCAAGTCTCGTTCTCTCGCTGCTTGATCTCAAAGAGGGCTTCTGGACCTCCCTTTCTCTTCGTAGAGGTAGAAAACCTGAGGAGAAACTCTCTTCGCAAATCAGCAAAGGAAGAGATGGACTGAGGACGCAGTCCATAGAACCAATCCCTCACTTGATAATCAAAGGTTGTTACAAAGAGTTTGCATTTGGTAGCATCTGAGAGGGTCTTGTGAGCCACAGCTAATTCAAAGGCTTGAAGGTGCTTCATTGGATCAGTCTCTCCAGTGTAAATGGGCAACCGCTGTTCTCTGAAGTTAACTGGAGTTGGTTCATGTTGAATATTCTTTGAAAATGGTGACGGCTCTTCCTACTCCCCTACAATATAAGGAAAAAGGGAGCATAAGTTGTAGTTTGAAAAGGAGCAGGAGGGTAGAAGGGAACTACAGCTGGAGGAGAAAAGGCAGGAGCTGAAGGGTAGGGATGACTTCCCTGGAAGTTGAGAAATCTATCTGGACTTCCTCGGGCAGCTTCTCGGAAGATGTTTTGACGAGCTATGAACTCATCTCTTTGAGATCGCAAAGGGGCTACAGGCCCTTGCGGAAAAGTTGGTGGGTAAAGAGGAGGATAGACCGGCGGATAAGCCGGTGGATAAACTTGAGGAGTCTCCAATGCTGGTGCTTGATTGACTGGAGGAACTGGTGCTGCTACAGATTGCATTTCTAATCATTGGATGATAACAGTTAGAGTATGGTTGACTGTTTGAAACTGTTGGGAAGTTTCTCTGCGTGATTGCTCCAATTCTTCCCAAAGAGGATCTTCACCGGGAATTGAAGGAGCAAGGTTCTCGGCTTGTTGATGGTTTTACATGAGTAACCACTGATTTTACTCTTTGATCGAGATTTGAAGGTCGTGTGTTAACTGTTGATGCGCGAAAATGGACAGAAGGATGGGGGCTCGCGGGCACTAGTAGCTAACGGGTGTTCAGTATCACAAGCGAGGTGAAGTAGATGGTTATAGGGATAAAGGAGAGGTTGTTGAGGATGCTGGGAACAGCCGGGAAGGTTGATCAAGAACTGTCGAGCAGACAGCTACTTTGACGGTTAGCCTTACAGGTTGATGCCGAGAGAGGAGAGGGGTTGAAAAGAAGAGGGGGCTGCCAGCAGTGGCAACCATAGACTTCGCCCGCCGAGACTTAAATGCCACTCTTGCGACGAGCTTTCCATTGATTAAGAAATAGATTACAGCTTGAGTTTGCATTTTTACACAGAAAGCAAAAAGGGTACAAAGGGGGAAGCTGGCGGCTAAGGAGAAGAAAATGCTAGAGGCCGCGTGGTTAGACCAGATAGGTCGGCAGATCGCCTGGTTAGCTGATCCAGCAGCTCGCTTAAGCAAGCCGAGCGGACTGCGTGATCAAGTTGAGGAGAATAGGAGGAGTTCACGTGAATTGAGATGCCGAGTCCACAGGAAATGATGCCTATACCTTATCGTCTCCATCGTGTCTCCTGAATGAGAGGTATGGGGGCCTATTTATAGGCCCGAGGAGGTAACGGTCTTGGTAACGTCACCCCGGTAGAACGATAAGTTGTTCGAGTAGAACAAGGAGTCTACCGAGTCCGCGCATTGTCGAGCGGTTAGGGACATGTTCACTTGAGTTGATCTGTTGGCGGACTGGGGCGAGTCTGCAGCTGCTGCACTGAGCGAGCCTACATCGATCTATGTGAGCTGAGGAGGAGTTCGCCCGTTGCTGGGAAGAAGCGGGCACCAGGAAACTAGAGGGCTAGCTGGCGGACTGCAGAACGAGTCTGCCTAGCCCGCTACGGAGAGGAGCCTGATCGACTGCCGAGCTGGGATAGTCCTGGAAGACTGCGCAACGAGTCTGCTCTTGCTCGTGGCGGACGAGTTGAGTAGGCTGCCTCCTACTGTAGGCTTGTCCTATTTGCTTGGAGACGAGGGTTGGCGACCTGGCGGACTGAAGATTCAAGGTCGCGCATGTTGGCTGGTGGCCTGGAAGCAGGTCACCACTACTGTTGGATTAACAGAGTCCGCCTCTTCTTTGTGGGTTTGAGTTGAGTCTGCATAGAATGGCACAGTCTGTCGTAGAGTGATGCTGAGTTGCCTTCTAAAGGTGAGCTGAGACCTAGTCCGCCCATTGCTGGCGGACTAGAGAGCTGATCGCCGTCTGGATGTGTGGTCTGGAGAGCTGGAGGGAGGATCAAGTCTTCCTCCCTTAGGCAGAATGAAGACTGAGTCTTCCACCTTCTGCCGAATAGAAGGGGTAGGTCGCAATCTTTGATGGACCAAGCTTGTCTCTTGTTGGACCTATCGGAAGAGAACTGATGCACGTTTGGATATCGTGCGGCTTGCACGGCCGGACTGAGGAACCAGTCCGCAGCCACTGCCGAACGAGCGGCTGTTGCATGACCTGGGCGGTCAGATTGGGGAGACTGCCTTAGCCGTATGGCCTGAGCGGATAGAGAAGTTTGTTCGCCCATCCTCAGAAAAAGGGAGCGAGTAGGACGCAATCTTCAGGGGGAACCTGGAGCAGGCCGCGACATGCATGCTGGCTACTTTGAGAGGGATCACCGATTTTTGGGTTAACACTCAGTACACCCTGGGATTACAAATATGGCAGCGGATCTGAAGAGGACTATGTATTGGTCGGGTATGAAGAAGGATATCACCTATTTTGTAACGCATAGCGAGCCTTGTCAGCTCGTAAAGGTAGAGTGTAAGAGTCTGGCCGGATTATTACAGCCACTACTGGTGCCGGAGTGGAAGTTCAACGACATAGCCATGGACATCATTTATGGTCTCCCTCAATCACATGCGGGAAACGATTCAATATGGGTGATCATCGATAGGTTGACGAAGGTGGCTAGGTTCATTCCGATCAGGAAGGATGCTCTTGTTGGCGATTTGGTGCGGAAGTTTGTGGAGCAGATTTTCCTCTATCATGGCTGTTGGAGTTACCATGGTGATCTAGAAGTTGTCAAACATGTAATCTCACTGCCAACGCGATATGAGCCTGCAGGGTCGCACATAAGAGCTGTGGAGGAGTTGGAAGATTGACCGTATTGGTAAAGGTTACCAATCACCATTATGTATGGGGTCAGGCAATTGTTGCCAGTAAAGTTCATAGGGCATGGATAGTCGAAAGGTCGTCGAGTTTGACTCGATGACCAAGGAAAATCGTCGAGAATGTCTCGACGACCAAGGCAATATCGTCGAGAATGTCTCGACGACCATGGGGTTTTAGTTGAGAATCAATCTGATAGATTCGTCGAGAATCAAAGACTTAGTCGTCGGGACTATCCATCGTTTCTCGTCGAATCTGCCTGATGAGTCTCGCCGATCGACGAGTATCGTCGAGAGTTGTCGAGTATGACTCAACGACTAAAGGCCATTCGTCGAGAATCGTCCCTGATTCTCGACGACTTGGCGGATGATTCTCGCCGAACGCCTCTGCCGGTTCTCGCCGAATTCTTCCAGGGACCCTATGCTGTGTGGTCTGCGGATAACCATTCCTTTAGGTCTATTCATACCTTTGGTATAAATAAACACTTAGGGTTTTGGAAAATGGGGACGTGTGCTTTTCTTGCGGCCGATTAGAACCCGACGGAAAGAGTTCCGCCAATCGCTCGTTCCGCCGCATCCCGCACATCGCCGGACGGAAGTGTTCCGCCGCCGTGTCTGCTCCGCTGACCCTCCCATTTCCGGCAATAGTCGTTGTTCTTGCCTCTCCTGGCGCGGACCTAGCAGTCCGTGGAGTTGCAAAGGTGCGGCTGTCTTCCTCCCGATTGTTCGTGCGACGAGCAGTTCGGGTTTCTCCTGCTCGTGTGGATTTCTGCAGAGATGTGGATATTATTCCACGTACAACTCGCCACCGACAGCACTCAATACTTGGAGCATCTTCGTTGAGTTGTGACTCAACGCCACTAAGGTATTTTGCCCTAGTTATTTTGTTTACTTCTTGATACAACGATCATGGCCAGATCCAGTTTTCTTGGGCTGTTCTCGTCTTTTTCCTTTCCGCTGCGTGCACAAAGTGTTGTGCCAACCCTCACGAGAAAACCCAACAGTGGTATCCAGTTAGGGAATTCCAACACGTGTAAACCTAGGGATTTAGAAGTGTTCTAAATGTCTAGATTTATTCCTGGAACATCAATTGTTGATGATTTTTCTAAGGGAAATCGTTGCCCCTTGGAACCCCGCCAGGAACGTCTGGGATTTTGTAGCAATTTCTAATTGTAGAAGTTGTTGTCTCCTTAGCAGTAACCATCCCTCGAATTTTGTTTTGGATTTTTAATCCAACAAAGAGAGATGAGCTTGTCTACTGCTTTAAGTTGAGTTGCCTTTCCCCTTTGTCCAATGCATGTAAACCTGAATATTTGGAAATGTCCATATGTTCAGATTTAGCCCTTTGCTCTATCAAATGTTGATAGTGTCTTGTTGTGCACATAAGGGATGCATGAGGATTCTAGAAATGTTTTATTTTATTTAGATGTGCACATTGATCAAATGTTGATCATGGTTAATTGTTAACATACTATCAAAATTTAAATCCCTTCATCAAACATTAAGTGTTCAGATGCCTTCCGATGGATGACACTCTTCCTGCCTCGATCGATGAAGTGTGGGCTTGCCAAAGCAAGGTGCATTAATCTATCTTGGTAAGGGTGCGAGCGGATAATTGTGATATCCCACTGTCGACATCGGGCCCCACTTAACTAGGTGACTTCAAAGGTTGAGCGCCTAGAGGCATAGGGTTGGCATGCACCATATGATGGATGCGAATAAAGAGTTATTCACCAACCATATAAGAATTGCATGAGGATGCAATTGGCAAGCGTTGCCTACCTAAATAACTACATCGTGAGAGGAAAGCCAAAGCTGACTCATTGTGTTGGTGAAATACGGATCTTGTCCACTAAGAGAGTAGCTCGCATGAACTCTCCGAATGGATAGTGAGGGCTATTAGTTCGAATAAAATAGTGGGAGTTTTAATTAGAGTCCAAATTAAAATAAATTGTATTTTGAAACTTTGGTACTGATTTTATTCTGCATGAATTCTTGTAGAATTCCATGGCAAGTGGTTCACACTCCACTTTGTCTTTGAGAGCCATCCTTGAGAAGGATAAGCTCAATGGGACTAACTACATGGACTGGTACAGAAGCTTGAGAATTGTTCTCAGGCAAGAACGAAAGCTCTATGTCTTGGAAGAAGAATCCCCCGAGGTGCCGACCGGGAATTCTTCCCGTGCTGATAAGGATGCTTACAAGAAGTATACCGATGATGCTTTAGACATCGAATGCCTCATGCTTTCCACCATGAACTCTGAGCTCCAAAGGCAACATGAGAACATGGGGTGCAAGGAGATTGACGAGCATCTCAAGAAAATGTTTCAAGGGCAGGCTCGTCAAGAGAGGTTCGACATCACGAAAGCGTTGTTTTAGTGCAAGATGGGAGTTCGAGACTCAGTAGGGACACACGTACTCAAGATGATTGGGTATATAGAGAACCTTGAAAGGCTGGGTTTTCCTCTGGGTCAAGAGTTTGCCACAGATCTGATCCTACAATCGTTGCCGGACAGCTACGAGCAGTTTGTCTTGAACTATAACATGAATGAAATAGACAAGACACTGCCCGAACTCCTAGGCATGTTGAGAACTGCCGAAATCAATATGAAGAAGGCCAAGCCTACCAGCCCCATACTGATGGTGCATAAGGGCAAGGGCAAGGCCAAGGGCTTCAAGAAGACGAAGGTGGGACCTAAGTCACATCTTGAGCCCAAGTCTTCTGCACTGAAGAAGAAGAAAAGCACGGTGAAGGAAGGGAAATGCCACCACTATGGCAAGGCTGGTCATTGGAGGAGGAACTGTCCCTCTTATATTGAGGGTCTGCAGAAATTGAAGGGAGGTATGACTTCCGCTTCAGATATTTATGTTATATAGATAAACCTTTCTGCTCCTTCATCTTGGGTATTGGATACCGGATGTGGTTCTCACATTTGTACAAATGTGCAGGAACTGGAAAGGAGAAGATTGCTGAGTAAAGGGGAGGTGGACCTGCGTGTCGGCAATGGAGCAAGAGTTACTGCTGTAGCCGTAGGGGTTTACCGTCTTTCTTTGCCCAGTGGGCTTGTAATAGAACTAGATAATTGTTATTTTGTTCCGGCCATAACTAGAAACATTATATCTATTTCATGTCTGGACATGATTGGATTTTCTTTTATAATTAAGAACAACTGTTGTTCCATATTTAAGAATGATGTTTGTTATGCTGTAGCCCAACTGTTTAATGGTCTTTATGTTTTGAACTTAGACCATTTGATCTATAATGTAGAAAATAATAAAAGACTAAGAACAAATGACTCAAACCCTACGTATCTCTGGCATTGTCGTTTGGGCCATATAAACGAGAAGCGCATATCCAAGCTCCATAAGGATGGACTTTTGGACTCAATTGATTATGAATCATTTGAGCGATGCGAATCTTGTTTGTTAGGCAAAATGACAAAAGCTCCTTTCACTGGTTATACTGAGAGGGCTGAGGATCTCTTGGGTGTTGTACATAGTGATGTATGCGGACCCATGAGTTCCATGGCTAGAGGTGGGTATTTCTACTTCGTTACATTTACTGATGATTTAAGTAGATACGGATATGTGTATCTTATGAAGTGCAAATCCGAGACCTTTGAAAAGTTCAAAGAGTTCAAGAATGAAGTAGAAAACCAGTTGGGCAAAAGGGTTAAAGCACTCCGATCCGATCGAGGTGGTGAATACCTGAGTCACGAGTTCCGTGATCATCTGAAAGAGTGTGGTATTATATCACAGCTCACTCCACCTAGAACACCACAGCACAATGGTGTGTCTGAGAGGAGAAATCGTACTCTGTTAGACATGGTACGTTCGATGATGAGTCATGCAAACATGCCTGTTTCCTTTTGGGGTTTTGCTTTAGAGACTGCTGCTATGACACTGAATCGCGCTCCAACAAAACCGGTTCTGAAGACACCATATGAGATATGGACTGGGAAACGTCCTAGTATGTCGTTCATTAAAATTTGGGGCTGTGAGGCATACGTGCGACGTCAAATGCCTGACAAGCTAGAACCCAAATCAGATAAATGTTATCTGGTGGGATATCCTAAGGAAACGAAAGGATATTACTTTTACCTACCGTCCGAGGGCAAGGTGTTTGTCGTAAGGACCAGTGTCTTCTTGGAGAAAGAGTTCTTATTAAGAAAGACTGAAAAGGTAGAACTTGAAGAAGTTCAAGAACCACAAATAGTGAATGAACCAGAATTGGATTCTGAATTAGGACTACAAGGTGTTGTAGCTAGAGAACCTACTCAAGAAACACATGTCCTGCGTAGATCTGGTAGACCAAGATTTGAGCCTGAGAGATATGGATTTCTCGTGTCTCAAATAGGTAATGTGTTGCTAATGGATCATGATGATGAACCAGCAACCTACCAAGAGGCTATGAATGGACCGGACTCCGACAAATGGCTTGAGGCTATAAAATCCGAAATGGACTCCATGTATGCAAACCAAGTTTGGAACTTGGTGGAACCACCTGAAGGGGTTCGACCCATAGGGTGCAAGTGGGTCTTCAAGAAGAAGACCGACATGGATGGGAATGTACAGACATTCAAAGGGCGACTGGTGGCTAAGGGTTTTAGACAAATTCATGGTATTGACTATGATGAAAACTTTTCCCCTGTTGCCATGGTAAAGTCCATAAGGATATTGCTTGCTATTGCTGCGTATTATGACTACGAGATCTGGCAGATGGATGTCAAAACAGCTTTCCTTAATGGAAACCTCCTTGAGGAAGTGTACATGACACAACCCGAGGGTTTTGTATCCCCAAATGAAGCCACTAAGATATGCAAGCTGAATAGGTCCATATATGGACTGAAACTGGCCTCTCGAAGTTGGAATCTTCGTTTTGATGAGAAAATCAAAGAGTTTGGTTTCATCAAGAATGAAGATGAGCCTTGTGTTTACAAGCGAATCAGTGGGAGCATTGTTGTCTTCCTGATACTGTATGTAGATGACATACTGTTGATTGGGAATGACATTCCTACCCTGAAAGTTGTTAAGAACAACCTAGGGAACTGCTTTTCTATGAAGGACTTGGGTGAAGCGACTTATATACTTGGTATTAAGATCTATAGAGATAGATCGAAGAAGTTGTTGGGTTTGACCCAGAGTACATACATTGATAAGGTGTTGAAGCGGTTCAACATGCTTGAGTCCAAGAAAGGATTTTTGCCCATGTCTCATGGTGTGAATCTCTCTAAGGACCAGTGTCCAAAATCTTGTGAAGATAAGGACCGAATGAAGTTGATTCCATATGCTTCGGCAATTGGATCAATCATGTATGCAATGTTATGTACTCGACCCGATGTCTCCTTTGCTTTAAGTATGACTAGCAGGTATCAGTCAGACCCCGGTGAGTGTCACTGGATTGCAGTCAAGAATATCCTGAAGTACTTGAGAAGGACTAAGGATGTGTTCTTGGTGTATGGTGGAGAGGAAGAGCTCGTTGTAAGTGGTTACACGGATGCTAGCTTCCAAACTGATAGGGACGATTCAAAGTCTCAGTCAGGGTTTGTGTTTTGCCTGAATGGAGGAGCTGTGAGCTGGAAGAGTTCCAAGCAAGAGACAGTTGCTGATTCTACAACGGAAGCCGAGTATATCGCTGCAGCTAATGCAGCGAAGGAGGTTGTATGGATTAGGAAATTCATCGGCGAGCTTGATGTAGTTCCTAGCATTGTTGGTCCCGTAGTTCTCTACTGTGATAACAATGGTGCAATTGCACAATCTAAGGAACCTAGATCCCATCAGCGCTCCAAGCACATACTTCGGCGGTTCCATCTTATTCGTGAGATTGTCGAACGAGGAGATGTGAACATTTGCAGAGTGCCGACTGAGGAGAATATTGCAGATCCACTGACAAAGCCTCTCGCGCAGAGAAAGCATGATGGTCATACTAGATCAATGGGTATACGATACCTGAATGATCAAGTCTAGTGGGAGCCTTGTGGGTTGCATGTAAAGATATATTCTGTTGGCTGTTTATTGTTTATTCATATGATGAATTGTGTACCTAGATTTTCTTTTTGCAATTAATGGCATATTCCGTTATTATGGTTTTTTCTATATGATAGTTAAATGTTAACATAATGAATACCCTTAGAATGTTCGCTTCCATAGGACATCAAGTACGTGACTTGAATGTGAGAGCCTATGATTCATTTGAAGCTTCATTCTTAAAAGTCCCTGGTCGTGGTATCATCATAGGATCTAAGGGTAATGATGATACATGAAGACTAACACGTGCGTTGACTGATGACCAGTTCTCACAGGTCATGATATTGTGATATCAAGTCATCACGTGGGTACTTGTTAGTGAACAAGTTGTACTGGACAGACCCAACCAGAGACTACTTTGTGGATTGTTATCTAATCGTGTCACAAGTAGGTCTCTATTGACAATGGTGTTGTGGTCCTTTGACCTGAAGTCACAGCATTCATCAAGTGAGGAAGAGCATGCTTTGATGCCATCTAAAGTCTTCCTTGAGAAAGGTTGATGATAAGGGTGGTTGTTGGGCACGTTACCAATCATTTGGGTGTTTGTGTGTGAGCAGATATGGAATTTGTCCTCCTATATGACAGGAGTTGCATCCATGGGCCCCTTGATGGAACTGGACTGAGAAATGCATGGCCATGCTTGGTGGAGTCAATATGTGATATTGGCCTCACCATTCTCTGGATGTCCGTTCTAGATCAGGAAACTTGGATTGAGCTATTATGAGGGTGACACGGTCCATGCCTCTAGTTCTTTCCGGATGTAAGGGACAAAGGGACAAAGACAACCGTGATACATTGTTCATGAAGGCTTATGAGTTATAAACTCTTATTGCTTGGGGAGCAATGATGCATTGCTAGATGCCGCTCATTGTTTGTGAGGTTTATGATTTGATGCTTCCAAGATCAAGTGGGAGACTGCTGGAGTTACCATGGTGATCTAGAAGTTGTCAAACATGTAATCTCACTGCCAACGCGATATGAGCCTGCAGGGTCGCACATAAGAGCTATGGAGGAGTTGGAAGATTGACCGTATTGGTAAAGGTTACCAATCACCATTATGTATGGGGTCAGGCAATTGTTGCCAGTAAAGTTCATAGGGCATGGATAGTCGAAAGGTCGTCGAGTTTGACTCGACGACCAAGGCAAATCGTCGAGAATATCTCGACGACCAAGGCAATATCGTCGAGAATGTCTCGACGACCATGGGGTTTTAGTTGAGAATCAATCTGATAGATTCGTCGAGAATCAAAGACTTAGTCGTCGGGACTATCCATCGTTTCTCGTCGAATCTGCTTGATGATTCTCGCCGATCGACGAGTATCGTCGAGAGTTGTCGAGTATGACTCAACGACTAAAGGCCATTCGTCGAGAATCGTCCCTGATTCTCGACGACTTGGCGGATGATTCTCGCCGAACGCCTCTGCCGGTTCTCGCCGAATTCTTCCAAGGGCCCTATGCTGTGTGGTCTGCGGATAACCATTCCTTTAGGTCTATTCATACCTTTGGTATAAATAAACACTTAGGGTTTTGGAAAAATGGGGACGTGTGCTTTTCTTGCGGCCGATTAGAACCCGACGGAAAGAGTTCCGCTGATCGCTCGTTCCGCCGCATCCCGCACATCGCCGGACGGAAGTGTTCCGCCGCCGTGTCTGCTCCGCTGACCCTCCCATTTCCGGCGATAGTCGTTGTTCTTGCCTCTCCTGGCGCAGACCTAGCAGTCCATGGAGTTGCAAAGGTGCGGCTGTCTTCCTCCCGATTGTTCGTGCGACGAGCAGTTCGGGTTTCTCCTGCTCGTGTGGATTTCTGCAGAGACGTGGATATTATTCCACGTACAACTCGCCACCGACAGCACTCAATACTTGGAGCATCTTCGTTGAGTTGTGACTCAACGCCACTAAGGTATTTTGCCCTAGTTATTTTGTTTACTTCTTGATACAACGATCATGGCCAGATCCAGTTTTCTTGGCCTGTTCTCGTCTTTTTCCTTTCCGCTGCATGCACAAAGTATTGTGCCAACCCTCACGAGAAAACCCAACAATGGCATGCCAAGGTCGATCGTGTCGGATCGAGATGGACGGTTTATGTATAGAGAGTGGAGGTCAGTCCAAGCTTACCTAGGGTCCCGATTGGCATTTAGTACAGCCTTCCACCCTTAGACGGACGAATAGATGGAGCATACCAACCGGACACTAGAGGATCTCTTGCGCTTATTGAAAGCTATAACTTCAAGGTTAGCTAATCACCTAGAAGGGGGGGGGATGAATAGGTCTTTTGAAATTAATTAAGTCTTCTTATATCTTTATGCTGTTTATATGTTTGGTGATCTAGAGCTTGTCCTTAACACCTGTAATATAAGAAAGAAACAAGCAACACAACAAGCACACAAAGATTTATAGTGGTTCCCCAATTGGGTACATCCACTTTCCCTCCCACCTTTCTAACTTGTGTTAGACAAGGCATAATCTCCTCCAAAATGCTCCTCAGAGCTTAAATCTCAGTCCTTCAGTCGTACACACAGATTCTCTTAAGAATCCAAACTTAGAACCACAAGGGTTCCTACCTCAGAGTCCTTCAGTGCTCCTACAGCTCAGTGGTCCACTGACCACCTACCTCAGCCTTATTTCTAAGGCCTACAGCTCAGGATTCTCAGCCCTACAACTTCAGGCACACAGCCTTACTCTCGAGTGCTGCAGCACTCCTACACTCAGTACTAATCCAGGTACCTACAACTCAGACTCCTCCAAGGCCTAAACCTCAGTGACACACTTGTTACCTATAGCTCAGTGACTCTCTTGTCACCTACCTCTGGCTGTTAAGCCCTACACTCAGGCTGGGAGGATAGACCTACCTCAGATCCACAAGGATCCTACCTCAGAGAGTAGCACTCTCCTACCTCAGGCACTTAAGCCCTACAGATCAGATCCACACTTGGATCCTACCTCAGTACCCCAGTAGGGAACCTACATTAGTGACTAATTTATCACCTACCACTCAGGCACAAAGTTGCCTACACTAAGATTCAGATAAACTGAATCTTACGGGAAATCAATAAAGTTGAACTACTGACTCAGAGAAAATCTCTGAGTCAACTTGCTAGACTGAGCAGATATCAGTCCATCCTACTTGTTGTAGAAGGAATTTGCTTTCTTTTATAGCACACACTTATCTGATGCACTATTGCACAGCTAACTGCTGTTGAAGGGTAACTGCCCTTCACACAGCTACCTGCCCTTGCTGATTGATTGAATCAGCTAACATGTTCTTTAGTGAATAATCCTGCTAAACTGGATGGAGATTCAGCTAACTTTGCCCTCTGGCTTTCACTGCTAGACTTTTGCTTTCAAGCTTATCGGAGAAGATGAAGTCCAGCCGCCTTTCTTTCTTTTTCTCCTTTCGTTCTTGATTTCATTAACCCTTATTCCATCTCCTCTTTTCTTTTTATATCTGTTGATTTGAATCAACGACACAATTCAAATGTGCGCCCAGTCAAGTATGGTGAGCGCTGCCTACCTCAGAAGAGGACAAAAAGTAGCTTCTGGTGCTACTGTAGCTTTCCCGCAACTGCTTGAAATTCTTGAACTGGGCTCGACTATCATCGATCTGAGATCGACAAACTTTGTGCTGAGATTAACGATCTGATTATACAACCTTCAACCCGAGCTTGATAAAATGTAAGCTCAGGTCGACGAACTCTGTATCTTCATACATTAACTTGAGCTCGATGATCGTCGATCTGAGTTCGACGAACTCTATGCTGAGCTCAACGAAATGTGAGCTCAGCTCGACGAAACTTCACTTCTCTGGACTTGAACAAATTCTGTTGGCTTTGTCTCAGCCGTTCTTTCTCAGCAGTCTCAGCAGTTTCTTCTTAATAGCTAAGACAAGCTTCTGTCTCAGCACTTTCTTCTCAGTGGTCTTGACGCTTTCTTCTTCTCAGCTGTGACTGTCTTCTATCTCAGTGGATTCTTCTCAGTGGTCTCAGCTGTCTCCGCGGTTTTTGCCATAGACTATTTGTATGACTTTAGGACGACGACTGTTGAGCTAAGCTCGACGATCTGCGGGTTGAGCATGACGAATTCTGAACCTCAACATTCTGAGGTTTAGCTCAAGGAAAGGCGAGCTGAGCTTGATGATCTGAGATTTGAGCTCGACGATCTGCAAGCTGAGCTCGACGACTTCTGAACCTCAAGCTTCTGAGTTTTTTGTCTCAAGGAACGACGAGCTGAGCTTGACGATCTGTGATCTGAGCTCGACGAACTGCAATCTAAGCTCGATGACTTCTGAACCTCAAGCTTCTAAGTTTTAGCTCAAGGAACGGCAAGCTGAGCTCAACGATCTGTGATCTGAGCTTAACGAACTGCGAGCTGAGCTTGATGAAATTAGAGACTTATACTCTGAACTGAGCTTGACAAACTTTGAATTCTCCAACATATTCTTATTGTTGACCTGTCCATTCATGGACTACCTGCATGCATGAACTCAAGCACACATCAAATATATTATGCCCCTTAGCATGATCTGTGATGACTCTTCATATTTTGTGGAACAATGTAGGGCACAATTCCCAACAATCTCCTCCTATTTGAAGAAGGCAGAACACCCTTCCATGTTTAGGTGCATTAACACAAAAAAACATCATGATAGGCCTAATGAAACAATATCATGACAACTAGCCACCCTAGTATTGGAAAACTCCCCCTAGATAAAATGGCTTAACACTATGATTGATTAACCAATGGTATTAGTGAATTATGAATTATTACCAAGGTAAACATTATGATTAAGATATACCTAACCATTAACTAATCCCAACAATAGTAGCAACCCTGTGATTCTAAGATATCTATGGAGGAACAATATATTTATTAATCACAGATATATAAATGATACTTGCATGCACATTTATCACATCAATATAATCAGGGCCAACTCATATTAATTTCATTGATGAAGATTTGGTATTGTTATATTGTTACAAGACATTTATTACATAATTTAAAGCACCCTAATTCTTGCAGTCTCATCTCAGCTCTTTTTTGATGAACTTGACTCAGCATCCTTGGTAGCAGCTATCCTCTTCAGGTTTTCAACTTTGTTCTCCTGCCTCTTGAAGTAAAGGAATGGCTTTAGAATATATTTGTGAGGAATTTTCTTAGGATTGCTCTTCCTTATCAAATTTTCTTTGAATACTC
Organism: Platanthera zijinensis; assembly: GCA_039513925.1. Taxonomy (NCBI): domain Eukaryota; kingdom Viridiplantae; phylum Streptophyta; class Magnoliopsida; order Asparagales; family Orchidaceae; genus Platanthera; species Platanthera zijinensis. Next base: position 99,465,314 of record CM077095.1, on the reverse strand, counting down.
TTTCCCTTAGGGAATTTCTTTCCAAGTGCTTGATCCATTCCTCAGAGGGGTAAACACTATCAATTTTCTTTAAGATTTGTCCATAGATTATCCAAGCATTGATAATGATGGATTCAGAGGCATCACTTAGCTGTTCATGATCTGGATCATTTTTGTTCTCTGCTCTCCTCTTTGTCATGAACTCTTCAGCCATTTGAGTTCCTTCCCTCTTCCTTCTAGCAGGAAGTTCTGCATCCTGTGCAGCTCTAGCTTGTGCTGGTAAGTCTAGATCCTCTGGCCTCTTTTTATCCAGTAGGGGCAGGTGCAGTGCCACCCTGGTGCCTTAAATTACATTGAAGGCTTGCTCTTCAATGAGTGTTGCTGTCTTAGCATGGATGCTCTCCCCCTTTCTGCCTTCTTCAGATAGTCTTTTGCAGTAGGGTGATGTTAGCTGCATTTTTGTTTGACAAAGATTGGAGTATTCTCTCATTATCAGTAAGCAGCTCATTTTTCAGAAGTATGGCCTTCTCCATAGAGTGGAGTGCAACCTTGGAGACATGCTGATTTACATGGTCTCCTGTACTCCTGATCACTTCATCAGTTGCACTTACAAAATTTTTGACATACCCTATGTTAGTTGCAGAGACTCTCTGGCTTGTTCCCATGGATTTCATAAGGGAGGTCAGCTTTATGTCTGCAGTTCCAACCATATCAAACCAGGTGGTGACTTGTTTGTTTAAGTGAGAGGTTTCTTCTTTAGATTTGTTGACTTCAGTTAATAATTCATCCCTTATCTTGGTAACTGATTGGTCAACAAACTCCTTGAGGGTTGTGGTATGAACATTCAAGAGTGCTTTGATATTGTTTAGGAGTTGCTCATTTGGGACTTGAGTTCCATGAGTAGTGGATGGTTGGTTTAATGGGGGAGGGACTTCTGTCACAACAGGGATCTGTGAGGACTCCCCCTCTATTACAACACTTGTAGTGGGTGCAACCTCAACCTATTTGTTGACAACTTGATCCAAGGTTGTTAAATCCATCTGATTATGCTCCACCTCAGATTGAGCATCCTTCTCCGAGCTTGACTTATCAAGATAAGTATCTAATGTCTCAAGAGGCTCCCTGTTATCTTCTATAGCATAGATAACTTAACCTACTGCTACATCATCAGTATCATCCATGTCTGCCTCATCCTCTTCATTGAAACTTGTCCTGACCTAGAGCTGGCATGGATTTTATCAACATGCACAGCAGTATCCTTGAGTTGAATGTTTGTAGAGGATTGACTTAGTGATAAGTCAACTTGCAGACCTACATCAACAGGAGAGGAGGTTCCAAGCTCTGGTTTAGAGCTAGCAGTTCTTTCTTCCTCAGCAGGTTTCTTCCTTGTGTCCCAAGAGGAGTTCTTTGGTGCTGAAGGTTGGCTCATTGGTAGAACTCTAGTAAATCTGTCCAAGGTTTTGATGTCAATTCTTTTAAGGTAGTGAATCTTCACTCCTTGCTCCTGCTTGAATGAATCAGGGTAGGTATTCACTAGGTATAAAGAAAGAATCATGCCCATGTTTGGAGTGTGTAGGCAGTCTACTATTCTCTGGTATATGATTTATGACCAAGAGGTCTTCCTATTGAAGATTATACTAGTCATCACATCAAACATTGACTTTGATATAGTGTCATGTGATCCAGGTTTGCAGATAAGGGCTTTCCCTACAATATCTCCTAGCAGTTTACCTCTTTGATTGAAGAATTTCCTCTTAATAAACCCAGATTTGGTCTCACTATATTCACACCATTTGAGAGCACTGTCTCTGTCCATGATGGTTGGCTCGTCTTTCATGCTAGGGCTGATGGAGAGAATTTGTATGGCTTTGCCTAGTCTCTTAGGTTTTACCTTTATCTTGATATCCTCAATCTTAGACTTAAGAGAGTTTTGAGAGGAGGACACTGTGATGTTAGAGAAGAATTCCACTACCTCTTTTCTAAGAATGGTGGAAGGTTCGGAAAGGGTGTATTCCAGGCCTGAGATTTCAACAATCCTTATCAATGCTTTAATCTCTAGGGAGGCAAGACTAAATCCATCCCTTACAATTTCATATCCTTCCTGGAGCTCCTTGATGACATTTGGCGCCATTGAAACAGTGAGGCAAGATGCAGAGAGAGTTTCGGTCTCGACAGCTAGGGTTAAGGCTTTGAGAGCGATGTGGCTTTTCATTTCTAGTCGCCTTTTATATATATAATGAAAAAAAAGGTTACATGCCTTATCATTTAGTTAACCAATTAAACATTGTTAGACATAAGTTAATACATGTAAGCTTTACGGCTTGCTCTCCGCTTCCTATTATGATATATGGAACTTAGTGCTTCTATTGGAACTTAGTGCTTCTATTATGCCTCTTAACTCTTTTTTTAGTCATTCCCAGGTATAATGGATACCTAACATGTTAAAAAGTCAGTTTTACTAGTAATCTTATTTTATTCACTGATTTATAAGTAATTTGGATTTGAGAGACAAGGCTACCTAAGTTAACAATGTAGAAAATCATGAAGGATAATTGAATCATTTTTATCTAATTAATGTGCTTGATTAGGTTCATCCTAAGAACATGTAACTCTACCAATGAATTTTCAAAATTAGTCTCAATGCAAGAGAGGGATACTTACCTTGAGGCATGCTGCCTCTATCTTTTGAGGATTTCACACTCTACATCCCAAACCATGGTTTGTTGTATTATATGAAGTATATTTCTTGAGCAATCATCTTGTTCCAGACATTTGCCCGGAACATCCATTGTCCAAATACCAAGTCTTACCTATACAGGTATTTGGACTATCCTGCAAAGAAAAGTTATTTACCCTTAGGCACCCAATGATGATTGGGTCCTAGGTGCTTGTTATCATTATAAAACATTTGCCCTACCCTCTGCCTGGGTTGAGCACCTTTCTTTCCCCTAGTCACATTCAGGTTATGCCAACAGTCAATGGCAAAGTGACCCACTTTCCCACAACACTAACATTTATGATTGTTGTACCTTCTCTTTAGGACAACACACTATTGCTCCCATGAGAGATATGAGCAGCCCTAGTCTTTGCTGGATGAGCATTGCATGGTGATGGCCCTTCTTCCTGAATGAGGGTGCTGAGGAGCTAAATACAGCTGGTCCAGTATGGGCTAGATGTATTTTTGGAGTCATCCATCTAGTGGACTCTTTCATTCCCTTAGATATGGGATGTTTAGAACCAAATCTACAGAACTTACCCTGAGCATTGTGGCTAGAGTGGAAAATATCACTCCTTCTAAGATCATGTGTCTTTACCCCACTGGTATTGCACACATTTGATTGATCCTCAAGGGGAGGTGCAACCTTGAAAGTTTTAGAAAGTGACTTCACCTTTTGAAATACTATCACCTTATCAGGGAATACAGATTTGAAATGATAATTAGTGTGATTAATACCCAGCTTCCCAGGGACTTGGCTGGTTGCAGCTTTTGGCAACTTACCCTGTGACTGGGAAGGGTTAATCACAATCCCCAATCTCTCTGTGAACTTTTGTTTCCAGATATCTGATATGCTTATTCTTCTCTTCTAGAAGCATGATATGACACTCAAGACTTTTCTTGAGTTCATACACCTAATGGCTTGTCTTATAAAACTCAATAGATTTATTGTTATAAAGAGTTTTATAAGGATTCAGGACTTCAATCTCCTTGGCTTGCCTTTTGACAATAATTCTACTCTCCCTTAGAGCATATAGGAGCAGTCGATACTTGTCAATCAATTGATTGACATCAGTCTCAGATTCTGAGCAATCTTTATCAGAGGATGAAGATGCACCAGTATCTGGACTGGTTTCATAGTCAGAGGAAGATGAAGGAATGGATAGAGGTTGTACCTTGATTGATTTTAAATCAGTCTGACTTCCTTCCTCTTAAATTTTAGCCATCAGCCCTGGCATCTACAGACTTCTTCATCCTCCTCATTGTCACTGTCTGAGTATGACAGAGGGGCCCTGATTCCTATCCTGGCAGCAGGATGTTCCTCTTCTTCTTCAGGATTTGCAGCAACAGATATCAGCCTTATGTAGGCTTCTCCCTCTTCATCTTTAGATTCTGAGGAGGAAGAATCTGTCCAGCTTTTCTCCTTCTTATCCACAAAGGACTTCTCCTTTTTCCTGTCCTTGTGGTGATGATGATGCTTCTTCTTCTCCTAGTGATTATTCTTCATGAACTTCTGAAGATTTCTGGAGAAGACTACAACCTCTTCATTAGACATTTGGTTGTCTGAGGAACTATTCTCAGGCAATTCCGAGCTGGTCTCAACTTCTCTCCTTGGTGGAGATGGAGTCTTCCTTCTGCTACTTCTTGGGGCTTCTGCCTTGCGGGCAAGTATCTTATCCTTAGTCTTGGATTGACTTTCCTTCTCCTTGTAGTTTATTCCTGACCCCATACTTATCTTATATCTAACCTTGGAGGTATACTCAGATTGTTAAATCCTTATTGAGCAACCTCCCTCTAATACAACTTGAAAGTTATTACTTCAAGGTTAGCTAATCACCTAGAGGGGTGGGGGGGGTGAATAGGTCTTTTGAAATTAATTAAGTATTCTTATATCTTTATGTTGTTTATATGTTTGGTGATCTAGAGCTTGTCCTTAACACCTACAATTTAAGAAAGAAACAAGCAACACAACAAGCACACAAAGATTTATAATGGTTCCCCAATTAGGTACATCCACTTTCCCTCCCACCTTTCTAACCTGTGTTAGACAAGGCACAATCTCCTCCAAAATGCTCCTCAGAGCTTACACCTCAGGCCTTCAGCCTTACATTCAGATTCTCTTCAGAATCAAAACTTAGAACCACAAAGGTTCCTACCTCAGAGCCCTGCAGTGCTCCTACAGCTCAGTGGTCCACTGACCACCTACCTCAGCCTTATTTCTAAGTCCTATAACTCAGGCTTCTCAGCCCTACAACTTTAGGCACACAGCCTTACTCTTAGATTGCTGCAACACTCCTACACTCAGTACCAATCCAGGTACCTACAGATCAGCCTCCTCCAAGGCCTTCAACTCAGTGACACACTTGTCACCTACAGCTCAGTGACTATCCTGTCACCTACCTCAGGCTGTTAATCCCTACACTCAGGCTAGGAGGACATCCCTACCTCAGATCCACAAGGATCCTACCTCAGAGAGTAGCACTCTCCTACCTTATGCACTTAAGCCCTATAGCTCAGATCCACACTTGGATCCTACCTCAGTACCCCAGTAGGGAACCTACCTCAATGAAAAATTTGTCACCTACCACTCAGGCACAAAGTGTACTACACTCAGATTCAGATAAACTGAATCCTACAGGAAATCAATAAAGTTGAACTACTGACTCAGAGAAAATCTCTGAGTCAACTTGTTGGACTGAGTAGATATCAGTCTAGCCTACTTACTGTAGAAGGAATTTGCTTTCTTCTACAGCACACACTTATCTGCTGCACTATTGCACAACTAACTATTGTTGAAGGGTAACTGCCCTTCACACAAATACTTGCCCTTGTTGATTGATGGAATCAGCAAACTTGTTCTTCAGTGAACAATCCTGCTGAACTGGATGGAGATTCAGCTCACTTTGCCCTCTAGCTTTCACTGCTAGACTTTTGCTTTCAAGCTTGTCAGAGAAGATGATGTCCAGCCGCCTTTCTTTCTTTTTCTCCTTTCATTCTTGATTTCCTTAACCCTAATTCCATCGCCTCTTTTCTTTTTATATCTGTTGATTTGAATCAACGACATAATTCAAATGTGGGCCCAGTCAAGTATGGTGAGTGCTGTCTACCTCAGAAGAGGACAAAAAGTAGCTTCCGGCGCTAATGTAGCTTTCCCGCAACTGCCTGAAATACTTGAACTAGGCTCAGATATCGTCGATCTGAGATCGACGAACTCTGTGCTGAGCTCAACGATCTAAGTCTACAACCTTCAACCCGAGCTTGACGAAATGTAAGCTTAGGTCAACGAACTCTGTTTCTTCATACATTAACTTGAGCTCAACGATCGTCGATCTGAGTTTGACAAACTTTGTGTTGAGCTCAACAAAATGTGAGCTCATCTCGACAAAACTTCACTTCTCTAGACTTGTACAAATTCTGCCGGCTTTGTCTCAGCGGTTCTTTCTCAACAGTCTCAGCGGTTTCTTCTTAACAGCTGAGATAAGCTTATGTCTCAGCGCTTTCTTCTCTGTGGTCTCGATGCTTTCTTTTTCTCAACTTTGACTGTCTTCTATCTTAGCGGATTCTTCTCAGCGGTCTTAGCTGTCTCAGTGGTTTTTGCCTTAGAAGATTTGTCTGACTTTAGGTCGACGACTGTTGAGCTGAGCTTGACGATCTACGGGTTAAGCTTGACGAATTCTGAACCTCAACCTTCTGATGTTTAGCTCAAGGAAAGGCGAGATGAGCTAGACGATCTGAGATCTGAGCTCGACGATCTGCAAGCTGATCTCGACGACTTCTGAACCTCAAGCTTCTGAGTTTTAGCTCAAGGAATGGCGAGCTGAGCTCGACGATCTGTGATCTGAGCACGACGAACTACTTGCTGAGCTCGATGAAATCTGAGACTCATACTCTGAACTGAGCTTGATAAACATTGAATTCTCCAGCCTATTCTTCTTGTTGACTTGTCCTATCATGGACTACCTGCATGTATGAACTCAAGCACACATCAAATACATTATGCCCCTTAGCATGATCTGTGATGCCTCTTCAAATCTTGAGGAACATTGTAGGGCATAATTCCCAACACTTATGCATCCTAGACCACAGGGAGCCAATGAGAGAGACGGTTGTCATTGATCTAGTTATTGTATAACAACAGTCATCAGTCCAGGATAGGTAGGGCCCCTTATGAGGCATTCTACAGACAGTGGTGCAGGACCCCACTATCTTTGACCCAGGATGAGGATCCAAAGGCACTCAGCTCAGAGTTTGTAGAGGACACAAATGCTCAAGAGAAACTGATCAAGGATAGGATGTTGGAGGCCCAGAATAGATAGGCCAAGTAATACGATGCGCGGCATCGTCAAGTGGATTTATAGGTGGGATACCAAGTTTTCTTGAAGATATGACTGATGCATGGAGCCTTGCGAGTACGCGGGCGGAAGAAGCTCAGTACGAGATATATGGGGACCTACAGGATCCTAGAGCAGATCGGCCCCTTGGCTTATAGACTGGAGCTACCGCCGGATATAGCGGAGTTACACGACGTCTTTCACATCTCTTCACTTTGAAGTGCTCTACTATGGCCAGAGCAGCTGATTTCTACTACAGATGGCTGGTTGCTTCGGATCGATCAGTCAGCATGGAGCCGGTCAGGATCGATGATATAGTAGTGCGGGTCTTACGACGCAATAAGGTCCTGCTAGTCAAGGTCCCGTGGAGGAATCACGGACAGGAAGAGCACACCTGGGAGCCATGGGACCTGATGTAGCAGAGGTTCCCTAACCTCTTCGAGTTAGGTATATCTTCAATTTTCTAGGGATGCTATATACTTTTACTTCAGTAGAAACACCGTAGGCCTAACCTTAATTTCAGAGACAAATTTTTTATTTTTATGTATTGGAATTTGTAACATCCCTCAAACAATAAGACCCTTAAGAGTTGTTTTGTCATGACTAGGTCATGACAAAACCCTAGGAAGTCCAAGAAGATCAAGTGAACCTAGGAATGAAGGTGAGATCACCTTAGTCTGCAATTAGCTCATTTCTAAACCACCCTAGGGTTTAACTTTAAGGCCCCAACTTGACTCCAGGACCCCACCACAACAACCCTAACCCTTTAGTAGATCCATAGGGTCACTAAGGACCCATGGGGGTCAATCAAAGTGGTCAAGTTGACCAAAGTCAACCCTAACCCTAAATGGGTCAAACTAACCTACTAAGGGTCAACTGACCATCCCTTAGCCAAATTAACCCCACCTAGACCTTCCTAATCCTTAAGGGAGTTCAATGGATCACCAAGGACCCATTGGGGTCAACTAAAGAGGTCAAGTTGACCAAAGTCAACCCTTGCCCTAAAGTGGTCAAAGTGCCCTAATTAAGGCTCAAGTAGCCTCCAAGGTGCCAAACCAACCCTATCCAACCCTTCTTAGACATTAGGGGAGGCCATTGGGTCACCAAGGACCCATTGGGGCCAACCCAAAGGTCAAATTTACCAAAGTCAACTCAACCCTAGATTAGGTCAAATTAACTTAAGTTGACCAAACCAGGCCCAATCCACTTGGGCTAAGCCCAATTTTAGTGGTCCATTAACCTTAGGAGGCTGGCAATGATCTAAAATGCCATTCATTTTCTGGAAATAGTAACTAGGAGAGAGAAAGCTCAAGTTACCCTTTAATAGAGGAGAGAGAATGGAAGAGGAATAGGCCATTCATGGCCAAGGAAGGCCAAGGGCCTCCTCTCTTCATCTCCAATGGCTTGATCCATCTCCCCTAGTAAGCTCTGAGGAGATCAACAGCCCTGGCAGGCCCCATTGATGGCTGTAATGAAGATAATTTTAGTTGATCGAAATTCTTAAAATGGCCATTAATGGTGCCAATGAAGAATGACCTCTCCTCTCCCCATCAAAGCATTTTAAAAGCTTCCCCAGACCTAGAGCAATCGTTTCCACTCATGCCCCAAGGATTTGAAGCCCTCTGGTGGTGTTGTTGCAGAGCACCCGATATCACCACCACCGAAATGGAGACACGACGATCGGCCCGACTGCAGCCACCCTAGAAGGTCCTGTCTTCCTCCGCTCTCTCAGTGGATAGTTCTTCATTTGTTGGCCCCAAGATTTGGGTCCAATTGGCCCCAGATCCAGGCAGCCGAAAGCTTGTTTTTTCAAGCTTTTATTCCTATCACCAATCACTATTCTGGCCACCTCTGGCCGACCCACCACCGCGAATCGTCGGCCACCACATCAACGAAGGTGGTGGTGGCAGTGGCCGGCCGGGAAGGGGCGTAGGTGGTCAGGAAATCACTAGCCAAAGTGGCCCAGGATGGGCTAATCTGGGCCATTGGCGTGCTGGGGAAGATGAACAAGTCCCGTGGAATTTGTGCCAAGATTCGTGCGCTTGATTTTATTAAGGAATATTATAATTTTTTATGTCACTGTTATTGCAGTGTTTTGAATTAATTATTAAAAATACATAGAGGTTAGATCAGAGGAAATGATCTATATAAAAGTTGTAGCCCTTGAAGTCATTTTAATCTAAAATTGATGTCAACCCATTTGGGCTAGTGGTTGACCTCTACAATCAAAATGGTGCAGTCTATACCAAGAGTTAATAAGAGACTAATTTGTCTGCCCCCACTAAACCATTTATGCAAATGTCTTGAAATTTGTACCATTGGCAAATTATATAGATACACTCATCATAGCAAAAAATTGGGAATTTTTGGAAAATATTGTTCCATAGTTTTTGTAAAAATTTAATAAATCATATATGATTTAATTAGAGGGACTAATGACCTCATAACTCCCCAAAATTTTGGCGGATGACCCTTAGTGTCATAATATGACACTAGAAAAAACCTCAGCCCATTTGGGGTTGACAGGGGTAGGGAATGATGTGACCAAACTTTGGCCCCTAAAGGGTAAATTAGTGCAAGAGTAAAATTGGTGGGTTGAGTGGCCAATTCTCATCTAAAAGGGTTGAAACTTTGGCTACTACCTCAAAGTCCTTTAAAGCACCCCCTCAAGAGATTTTGAGTTATTTGGGGTGGAGATGCCCAAAAACCCTAATATAGGCCTTAGGGTTGAAGTTTGGGGCCTAGTGAAGGAATTGGGACTATATGTCCTTGGATGGTCTTTAAACTTTGTTGGTGAGTTCTAGGGTAAAAATAAGCTCTAGAAGAGTTCTTGTAGGGTTTTTAGGGACATATACACTCTTTGAAATAGTTATGGATAGTTTAGGGCATTTTGGTCCAATATTTAATTACATACTCAAATGAATTTGGATACTCTTGAAACTTAGGCAGTGATCTTAATGAGATGATATTGATCTCTAGAAATTTTATTATGAATTTTGTGTTGGTAATCATAGTACTTCATTCATAAAACCTAATTTTGATTTATTCACAAGATAATTATTTTAAGGTTATTTGCTTCCTGGAAAATGATAGAACTTGGTTAAGCAAAATTTTAGGACATTCAAGCACATCATTTAGGTTATTTGGTCTGCACTTAGTAGAAATTGTAAAGTAGGGAAGCATTTGGAACTTGTATGGAATATGGTAGTTAGTGTACCTAGTTTGGTTGGAATGTATAGGGTCCCTAAAAAGAAGGTAGGCTATGTGAGCCCGATTATGCAAGGGCAGAGTTGTGCTCGGGATCGATGGTGGAGTGTCCTTCTTTAGAGAGGGAAAGTCTAAATATGATTTGTGCTAGTTCAAGAGTAACGATAACAAATTGGGACATGGGTTGATAATAATAATAATAAGTACCTTGTGAAAGGGAGCTTTGGGCTTTAGCCCATCATAGTTCCTAGTTCCCTTGAGAGCCCTTCACAGGGAATGCCTTGGGAAGTCCAAGGTTAACTTTAAACCGTAAGACTAAAATGTTAAAGAGCAATAATTAAAAACTAGGGCTTCACCTTCACTCACCCCGATGACTCGGGAGGTTATCTTGGTTGGGTTGTCCGAGCGGTATGCTCAGTGGTTATGGAAATTGGCAAGTTAGCCCGGCGAGCCGAAGGCTCGGAAGATAGTTGTAATGGACAGGTCAGTCAAGGGAGCCGTTGGCTAGGGAATTGATGGTTGCATGTGCATACGGTGGTGGGTCTTCGGTATCTGGCGGCTATTCACACCAACGTTGGTACGATGACTCGGCGGGTGTGGTTTACACTTAGCCAAGGAAAATACTGGCGGGTTTGTCAGCATTAGTACGTGGTGACTCTGGTGTGTCCTTTAGAGGCATACGTAAGGGCTATGCCTAGTAGTGTTGATACCCGCCTAGGAGTGGGATTGGCCACTACTGAGGCTCCTGGGAGTGAAGCTAGCTTCCAAAATCAGGGAACTAAAGGTCTGTGTGCATAGAGTCATGTGTGTGTGTTGTACTTGTATGAACATAACATTAAACCCACATAACATAACATATCTTGTCATCATCATACTTCAACCCTTACCCATAACATATAAATTGGTATGAGACATTTTATACATTAGGCCTTGCAAAGAAACCCCATAGTTTATAAGCTTGTGTGGGCATGCTTATAAGCTATGGTTACTTTCCTTGTGGTTATCTGTTACTTTTCTTTATGATGCACTTTACTTTCTACTTTTTACTGCTCTATAACTATAGTATTGCTAGCTCACATTTCTTTTTATAGCACTGTGAACATTACAATAAAACTGCTAGATTAGGACCGCCGTCACCTGCTCTTGTTTACTCTCCACCATCATATCTTTCATATCATTCCTCCTGCACGATTCCTAGGAGCCACTGGGGGAGGAGTGGGTGAAATCAGGCTTAGTATTTTGACTAACGGTTAGTGTACCAAACATTTCAGGGGCTCCGGATGGGAGACAGGAAGCAGTAGCAGGAGAGGCAGCACTAGCAGAGTGCGGTGCATATGGAGGTGGGCCAGTCTAGAACAGGAGCACCAACCTCTAGCTCCATGAGTGTTAGTTTTACTTAGCTTCCACGAGAGTGTTGTAGTGTGGTCATGATGTACCGGGCATTAACCTATTTATATTTATTCTTTAATGTTTTGTTTCAGTACCTTTATCTCTGTGGACTTTGATGTGATTCATGCTCATATATACGTGGTGATGTTTTGTGTACATGACTTGATTGTCTTCACTATTGTACTTCTACTTCTTTGATGATCATTAATGCCGACAGGTTTGGCGTTTTGTAGTGGCGACCCTCCTGAGTGTCGGTGTCACTGCAAAATGGCGATTATGGGCATAAGACCCGATAGTGTAGCAAAAAAAGGGATATTACAATATCACTAGGAAAATAGCAAACTTCAATTATGGTTAAGCCTTTGCTTAGCTAATCGTCAGTCCCAGTTATAATAGGCAACAATTGTAAGACCTTGATAGTCACCAGACCGCACCGCAAGTAACTCTGATCACTAGACCGCACTACGGTTAACTCTTACTGATCAAAAAACTACACTACGGTACATGGTGTGGTTATAAAGGGCAACTGCCAGACCACCAAACTAGGTCGCCAGACCGTTAGGAATTAAGCTCTAACATTCATACAATAACACAACCAGACCTACCAGATAGGAAGACCGCCAAGCCAAACCATCAATCTGCCAGATCTGTTCACCAATTCAGACCGCTAGTTCCCATGGACTCCACATTTTCTAACACTCCCCCTCAAGCTGGAGCATATATGTCAGCCATGTCCAGTTTGTCACAGATGTTCGAAAAAATGATATTGGTTTGGTAAATACACCAGCTAGCTATTTATCAGATAGTGACAAACGGAGTGCATAGATTTGATTCTTCAATATCTCTTCTCTGATAAATGGCAGTCAACATCAATATGTTTTGTCCTCTCATGAAAAAATTAGATTCTTTGAAATATATATTACTGTCGTGTTATCATAGAACACTGGCATAGGATGATCATAGACTTCTCCTAAGTCAAGCATAAGAGCACGTAATAAGTTTAGCTTAGAAGTAGTCAAAGCTATGCTTCAGTGCTCAGCTTCAGCGCTTGACCTGGAAATTACAGACTATTTCTTACTCTTCTAGCTAATCAGATTTCCCCTACAAATGTGCAAAAACCAAAACTAGATTTTAAATCTTCCTTATCATCAACATAGATGGTATCAGAGTAAGCTTCAGTCCTCAAATTGTTATTCTTTTGAAACCGAAATCCCTTCCCTGGAGATCCTTTCACATATTATAATATTTTTAGAGCTGAATGAAGATGGAACTCCTTGGTAGCTTGTATAAACTAACTCACCCTTCCAACTACGTAACAAATATCTGGTCTTGTGACTGTCAGATAAATGAGTTTTCCCACAAGCCATCTGTACCTAGTGGTATCTGAAATAAGAGGCGAATCATCACTCCAACACTTATCATCACCAATGGCCATTGGACATCGAGCAGTTTAGACCCAAGAAGAGCTCTCTTTTACAAGATCCATTACATACTTTGTTGTGAGAGCACTACTGAGTTGGGCATATGCTAGTTTTTTATCCTTAGAAAGTATTTATGAGACCCCATATTTTTTTTGTAATAAAGTGTTGAAGAAGTTGTTTCTTCGTTAGATCAATTCCCTTCTGATCATAACCTGTATGAAGAATGTCATTTGCATAAATAACAAGAATAACTAGCTATGTAGAATTCTTGCATATGAAGAGAGAGTAATCTGTAGAACTCCAAGCAAAACCAATAATAGAGATAACTTTGTTGAACTTTCGAACCAAGCTCGTGGGCTTCGCTTAAGACCATAGATTGCCTTGTGCAACCTATACACATAAGACTCCTCCTAAGAAATATACCCAGTAGGTTGCTCCGTATATAGCACTTCTTATAGATCTCCATAAAGGAAGACACTCTTGACATATCCCAATATTTATTAATGTCCATAGAAAGGAGAACATGGATCGTGGTAATTATACAAGAAACTGGGGAGAGTTGTCAAATTAGTCCACACCATAGGTTTGAGAAATACTTTGGCAATGAGCTGAGCCTTATAGAGATTGATAGTACCATTAGGATGAAACTTAGTCATAAATACCAACGATAAACAACAATATCCACTTTTGGAGGGGTATGAACCAGAGTCTAAGTACACATTTTTTGTTAAAGTTTTCATCTTCTCGTCCATAATAGCATTCCAATGAGGTATAATAAGAGCTTCTTGATAGGTAGCCGGGGTAACAGTGGCCGAGAGAGTGAGAGAAATTTTTTTGCAAGAGTGAGATAGAAGATAATATGAGACAATCTCATTAATGGAATGCTAAGTCCATGTCCAAATCCTCTTCCAAAGAGCAATGGGAAGATCAAGATCTGACCTATTTGTAGTATTAGATCCACCCACCAGAGAGACTACTAGCTAGGGAACAATTAGCAATGGCTCAGGTAGAGATGTAGTATCAGGAGAAAAGAATGGAGAATTAGTAAATGGTATAGGAGGAGGAAGAAGTGCAAGCTCATGTAGAGATAATAGGTAAAGAAGAGGGATCATCAAACAGTGAAAGAGGAGAGCTGCGAGTAAAGTAAGGAGAATCTTCAAAGAAAGTGAAATCAATGGAAACATACTATATTCGGAGAAGGGGATCATAGCACTGATACCCCTTTTGAGTTGGACAATAGATAAGGAAGATCCACTTAACGGTGCAATGAGAGTGTGTTATGTCCAGGAGAAGGAAAGTGAAAAAAATGCAATACAGCTAATGACTTGTGGATGTAAAGGAAACCGAGTGGCACTGGGGTACATGATAGAGAAGGGAATTTTGTCGTTGAGAACCGAAGAAAAAATTGGGATGATTAGATAATAAGATACAAGAAGGACATGCCCCAAAAGGATCGTAGGACATCCAGTTGAGTGAGGAGAGTGTGAGCAATATCGAGAAGTTGACAATTCTTGCTTTCAACAACTCCATTTTATTAGGATGTTTACAGAAACATGGTTTGATATATAATGTCATGATGTATACAAAAAAAGAATTGATTACTAAGATGCTCTTTCACATTATCTGTGCAGAGCATTTTAATAGACACATCAAAATATATGCATATTTTATTAAAAATGTAGTGAAAATAGGGAAAAGTTTAGAAAATTTTTTCAACAGATATAACTAGGTACATCTTGAAAAATCATCAATAAAAGTGACAAAATACAGACTACTCCTACCAATAGAATTTTTAGGAGAAGGACCCCAAATGTTAGAATGAACAATATCAAAAGGATGAGAATAACTACGTGCTTGTCTTGGTGGAAAAGATGAGCGATGGCGTTTTTCGAGTTGGCAAGCATCTTAATTGATAGAGGGGTCTCCTCTTGATGGATTTGGTAGGATCTGGTAAAGATGGTGAGGAGGGGGATGAATAAGGCAAATATAACACCGAATAAGAGAAGAATACACTGAAAGAGAAGAGTCATTATCAAGGTAGAATAACCCGCCACTCTCAATCCCAGTAGCAATCGTCTTCTTGGAGCATGGATTGTGAAAAGAATAAGTAGGGGAAGTAAAAGTAACAGTGCAATTGATGGTCAAAACTCGTGGCTTATTTATTTGTTTAGGATGGTCGGGGCATGCAGATTTTATTAGATATAAAAGTTGAAACCAAGTTTTAACGAGAGGAAGCAAGTGCACCTATCGCGTGTAGTACATGATATTCCGGTGGGGAATATCGGGGTCGTATTATTCTCGTGGACGGGTTGATTAGTTCCACTCTTCCCTGGAGGGACTATTATTTTACTGAAGATAACTTGTCGGGTTATATATTAAATAGCGTGGGTATAAATAAAAACAAAATATAGACTTGAAAAAGCCGATGAAGAAATAACGCATCGGTACTGAAATGAATAGAACTAAAATAACTTTTAGTAACTAGAGATCCTAAATTTGAAATTAATTAAAGAGTGACTTGACCGTGGAGGTTCCACAAACATGAGCTCACCTAGCTCTAAGAATATCGCTCACCTGAACATTAAGACTATTTGACCGAACTCTCGTTCGACGAAGGATTCCTCTTAATGTCCGCATTACACTAAGAACCCTGATATTGGGTGGGGAACCCAATCCAGAAGAATTACGCTTCTCCTCTTTCGAGGTTATGCATGCAATTCTCCTTACCCAAGAGAGATCAGTCCATACGCATGGACTCTCGGCTAGCTAGCATATGGACAACGGAAATAGAGCCCACACTTCGATATGTTGTCCTACGCATCGTATACCCGTGGCAAACCTTAAGTGCTTTAATTAAAGAGAAAAAGAAGACCTTTAATTATTTAAAGCGATTTTATATGTCTCAATGATCTTTGATACTAAGGGCTAAGAGCTATTTGCCACTCATCGGAACGGGATGGCTTAAAAAAAGAAATTACATAGTTGAAAGTGCGAGTCCTACTCAAACGAGTATACAGGAAATTAAAGCAGAAAATTGCGAGTACTACACAAATGAGTAGGCGAGAAATTAAAGCGATAAAATGTGAGTCCTACTCAAACGAGTAGACGGGAAACTAAAGCAGTAAAGAAAGCAGTAAAATGGAAGTCCTACTCAAACGATTAGGAAGGAAATGAAAGCGATAAAATACGAGTCCTACTCAAACGAGTAGGAGTGAAATGAAAGCAGAAAAAAACAATCTCATACACACACGCACTCTACCGGAATTGAAGAAAGCAGTAAATAAAGTAATAAAATCTAACTCCTAAATGCACGCACTCTAAAAAAGAGAAAAACAAAGTGCTCGAAAAATTAAAAATATTATAAATCTACTCCTAGAATATGATAAAAATGCATACAAAGACAAAAAAAATTAAAGGAGCAAAAGCTTTGAGAATTAAAGACCAAAAATCAAAGTTTTACAAAAATAAAATCGATTACAAAATCATTTTTATAACTTTATAAAAGAGCTAAAAAAGTGGAAATAAAGCTAAAAGAGAACAAAATGTTTAACACCCTAAACACCTAAGTTAAAGAAAAATCAAAACCACATTTAAAAACACCTTTATAAACTCATAAAAATGAAATAAAAATAACTAAAAAGCTAAACCTAAACCTAGCTAAGGGACAAAAGAAATAAAAAGCTATCATAACGGCTAACAATTTATAAGAAATCCTAGAACAAAAACTAAGCAAAACAAAATTATTAAAACATAAAAACATAAGAATTAATCTCATACACACACACCCATTTTAAAAGGAAAATCAAAAGACAAAAAGATCACTTGAGGAGGGGCACTCAGATGCATTCCACTACAATATAAGGAGGGAAAATCTACAAATTTTATTAAGATGAAAATGAGTTACAAAAAGCTAAAATAAACTAAAGAGTGGGGGGAGAAAATTCCCTTACATAGCTTGGAAATCCACCTAGGCAGCCCTACCCTAAAAAAGTGGTTCAAAAAGGGGAACATTTGATCTTATAGAGAAGATATATTTATCAGCAAAAAATTACAGTAGGTGGCACTCTGGTGTGCAAGGGAAGCCAAAAAGCTGATGGGCTACATGGTTCTAGAAGCTTCTGGAAGAAGTAGGGATGGAGCTTTATCTGGTGAAGGTGTTGAGAGGTTGTTGGAAGCGTCGAGTGCTGGGTCTGGGGAAATTCGTCGAGCGCAGGGAAAATTCGTTGAGCGCTGGGAAAATCATCGAGCTCAGGGAAAATCGTCGAGCACTGGCTGTATTTCGTCGAGCTGGCATGAATTTGTCGATCACTGGATTTATTTCGCCGAGCGCTGAGTCTGGAAAAATTCGTCGAGCTGGCATGGATTCGTCGAGCACTGGTTGTATTTCGTCGAGCATTGGTACTGTTAGGAATTTTGTCGAGCGCTGCTCTAGAATTGATTCGTCGAGCGCAGAGTTGTGGAATTCGTCGAGGGCAGCTCGATGAATCGTCGAGCGCAGGGAAAATTTGTCGAGCTTGCATGGATTAATCGAGCGTTGGTGTCAAAAAATTCATCGAGCGCAAGGACTGTCAGGAATTTCGTCGAGCGCTGCTCGACAAGAGTCGAGCACAGGCGCTGACAGTAATTTTGTCGAGCGCTGCTCGATGAAAGTGGTCATTTTACCCGTGCACGGGCGTGACATGAAGTACACGGGCGTGTACTTTGATTTTTTTGACTTTTTCCTGAAAAATTTTAGAAAACAAATTTAAACTAAGTTAGAAGATATATACAAAAAGGAGCATTTTATTAAAGAAAAATTACTAAAAATAACGAAAATAAATTAAAACTACATAAATAAACTACGTAAAAATATGAATATTTCAACTTATCAAATACCCCCATATATAAGCTTTTGTTATTCCAGAGCAAAAGTTGGAGATATACTTATAAGGAATTAAAGAAATCCTAAGTTTTGCTACCGCTTGAATTAATTGAAAGAAAGATCAAAATAATTATCAGGGGTATAAAAGTTAAGTCCTAAATTAAGACAAAAATTTAAGTAGAGGAAGAGTTTCAGCTAAAAAAAACGTCTCGATATAATCAAATAGAAAATAAAAATTGTATTTGTTAGGTTAACAAAAATAGATTGGAATTATAGAAACTTTAGCTTATAAGAATTAAGGGAAATAATGCAATTTAAAAATTATGCTCTCAAAAAGATTTTAAAATTAAATCTAGAATCATTGAAAATGGCTAAAGGGGTTGTTGTGGTTTATGAAGAGGGCTTGATTTTTGAGGTGAGATAATTTTTTCTCAAACCACTAATGAAATTTTTTGTTGAATGTGGATGTTTAGGAAAATAAAATCTTATTTTCCATAACATATAATATATTTTTTCTTAAACAACTTCATAATAACCCAAAATATATGTATAGGAGTAATGAATTTTATTCTCTTACTCCGTAACATATAAATTTTTTTTATTGGATGCTTATGTTTACGGAACAAAATCTTATTCCCATTGACATAGATTTTTTTAAAGATCAAAATTAATCATGCCAAGTAAGACATGAAAAAAAATGGGGAGATAGGTATCTTTTTTCAAAAATAAAACTAGAATTTAATGAAAAAAATTTTGAGAGCAACCTTTATAAATTGAACGTTCCTATATTTCAAAAAAAACTTGGAGTAAACATAATTGAAGTGTAAGGTTGTTATTTTTTTTAACAAAATACACGTGCAACTATTCTAGATAAATTAGAAATAGTGCTGAAAACAAGTCCATTATCTAAATAAAAAATAAATGCATAAATTTTTTTTTTAAAACTTAAACCCAGATATTTAAATCTATCAATCTCCAACTAATAAACGAATAGTAAAAAAACAATTATTAAAATTCGCTTATAAACAAACTTACAACTAGATTTTTGGAGAGCGAAAAGGGTTAAGAATGAGATATTCGATTTATTTGTTTCATAATTTTTTTGGATTTTAGAGTTTTTTTTTGTATTTTGATTTATTATCCCTTTTTTTAACATTTTTATTTATTTATTTATAAGAAAGGGGAGAGAAAGAGATGTTATTTTCAAAGAAGAGGGGGTGGGGGAAGAGAAAGATTATTTACAAAAAAGATTTACAAAGTAAAAACAAAATAAATTTTTTTTTGAATTTTTGTTTTAAGAATTTTTTTTGGGTTTTCGATGATAAAATAAACAAAATTTTTGGAGTTTTAATTAATTTTTTTTGTATTTTTTTTTATTTTTAATGAGTTCAGAATATAGAAATATAATAAAGAAAACTAAGAAAACACCCCATACATAAATTCCAACATTGTCCTCAATGTTGCAATGTAAGTATGCGGAACAAAAAAATGCAATATTAAAAAACAAAAAATAAAGAGGGAGGGTAGAAGCTTCCCTGAAATGAGGTCGGGGAGGCCTATTTGGAATCCCTGCATTATTCAAAAATAATAAAGAAACAATTCTGTTTATATGGAATTTATTTAGTGGCACGAGTTTTATTTCTAATATGCACTTTATATATCAATGAACTAACTCGATTCGACCATATGTGTCAGGGTGGTAGGGGGTGGCAGTGAAGCGTGCCGAAGAGAGAAAATACATATATAATTTATTTATTTATTATTATTATTATTTACTTTATTTATTTATTTATTAATTTTTATTATTATTATTTTTTTTTGAAATGAAAATAAAAAGTTAAGGCAACAAATTTTTATGGTGTTTTTAAGTAGGTTTTATTTATTTATTTTTTGGTTTGTTTTTAGGTATGTTTTTTTGTTTAGTTTTAGTTTTTTTTGTATTTTAGATTATTTAGGTTTTTTAGTTTTTTCGGTTTTTAGATTTTTTGGTTTTTAGATTCTTAGGTTTTTAGATTTTTAGGAAACAACGCCAGTTCATTTTTTTATTGATAAATATATATATCAAATAATAATAATAATAAAAAGAAGTAAAAGTAATTTTATAGATTTTTTTTAGATTTAGTTTTTTTTAGTTTTTTTCATTATTACTATTATTATTATTATTATATGGCCAATTTTTTGGTTATATATAAATAAAATTGGTAAAAGTAATAGTTTTACAAAGTTCAAAATAACAACACGGAAACTCCCCGGCAACGGCGCCAAAAACATGATGGTCAAAACTCGCGGCTTATTTATTTTTTTAGGATGGTCGGGGCACACAGATTTTATTAGATATAAAAGTTGAAATCGAGTTTTAACAAGAGGAGGCAAGTGCACCAATCGCGTGTAGTACATGATATTCTGGTGGAGAATATCAGGGTCGTATTATTCTCGGGGACAGGTTGATTAGTTCTACTCTTCCCTGGTGGGACAATTATTTTACCGAAGATAACTTGTCGGGTTATATATTAAATTACACTGGTATAAATAAAAACAGAATATAGACTTGAAAAAGCAGATGAAGAAATAGCGCATCTGTACCGAAATGAATAGAACTAAACTAATTTTTAATAACTAGAGATCCTAAATTTCAAATTAATTAAAGGGCGACTTGACCGTAGAGGTTCCACAAACATGAGATCACCTAGCTCTAGGAATATCGCTCACCTGAACATTAAGACTATTTGACCGAACTCTCGTTCGACAAATGATTCCTCTTAATGCACACATTACGCTAAGAACCCCGCTATTGGGTGGGGAACCCAATCCGGAAGAATTACGCTTCTCCTCTCTCGAGGTTATGCACACAATTCTCTTTAGCCAAGGTAGATCGGTCCATACGCACGGCCTCTCGGCTAGCTAGCGTATGGACAATGGAAATAGAGCCCACACATCGATATGTGGCCCTACGCGTCATATACCCGGGGCAAACCGTAAGTGCTTTAATTAAAGAGAAAAAGAAGACCTTTAATTATTTAAAGCGATTTTATCTATCCCAATGCTCTTTGATACTGAGGGCTAAGAGAGATTTGCCACTCATCGGAATGGGGACGGCTTAAAAAAAGAAATTGCATAATTGAAAGTGCGAGTCCTACTCAAACGAGTAGGCGGCAAATTAAAGCAAAAAATTGCGAGTCCTACTCAAATAAGTAGGGGGGAAATTAAAGTGATAAAATGTGAGTCCTACTAAAATGAGAAGGCGGAAAATTAAAGAAGTAAAGAAAGCAGCAAAATGGAAGTCCTACTCAAACGAGTAGGCGGGAAATGAAAGTGATAAAATGCGAGTCCTTCTCAAACGAGTAGGAGGAAAATGAAAGAAGAAAAAAACTATCTCATACACACACGCACTGTACAGGAATTGAAGAAAGCAGTAAATAAAGCAATAAAATCTAACTCCTAAACGCACGCACTCTAAAATAGAGAAAAACAAAGTGCTCGAAAAATTAAAACTATTATAAATCTACTCCTAGAATATGATAAAAATGCATACAAAGACAAAATAAAAATTAAAGGAGCAAAAGTTTTGAGAATTAAAGACCAAAAATCAAAGTTTTACAAAAATAAAATTGATTACAAAATCATTTTTATAACTATATAAAAGACCTAAAAAAGTGGAAAAAAAGCTAAACAAAAAAAAGTTTTACACCCTAAACACCTAAGTTAAAGAAAAATCAGAACCACTTTCAAAAACACCTTTATAAACTCATAAAAATGAAATAAAAATCACTAAAAAGCTAAACCTAAACCTAGCTAAGGGATAAAAGAAATAAAAATCTATCATAACGGCTAACAATTTATAAGAAATCCTAGAACAAAAACTAAGCAAAACAAAATTATGAAAACATAAAAACATAAGAATTAATCTCATACATACACACACACCCATTTTAAAATGAAAATGAAAGACAAAAAGATCACTTAAGGAGGGGCACTCAGATGCTTTCCAATACAATATAAGGAGGGAAAATCTACAAATTTTATTAAGATGAAAATGAGTTACAAAAAGCTAAAACAAACTAAAGAGAGGGTAGAAAATTCCCTTACATAGCTTGGAAATCCACCCAGGCAGTCCTACCCTAAGCAAAATGGTTCAAAAAGGGGAACATTTGATCTTATAGAGAAGATCTATTTATAAGCAAAAAAATACAGGAGGTGGAACTCTGGTGTGCATGGGAAGCCAAAAAGCTGGTGGGCTGGCATGATTCTAGGAGCTTCTAAAAGCAGTAGGGCGGGAGCTTTATCTGGTGAAGGCGTTGAGTGGTTGCTGGAAGCATCGAGTGCTGGGTATGGGGAAATTCATCGAGCACGGGGAAAATTTGTCTAGCGCTAGGAAAATTATCAAGCGCAGGGAAAATCGTCGAGTACTGGCTACATTTCATCGAGTTGGCATGGATTCGTCGAGCACTGGCTGCATTTCGTCGAGTGCTGAGTCTGGAAAAATTCATCGAGCTGGCATGGATTCATCGAGCAATGGCTGCATTTCATCGAGTGCTAGGACTGTCAGGAATTTCGTCAAGCGCTGCTCTTGAATTGATTCGTCGAGCGCTGAGTTGCGGAATTTGTCGAGCGCAGGGAAAATTCGTCGAGCTGGCATGAATTTCATCAAGCACTGCTCGATGAAAGTCATGGAAGCAATTTCGTCGAGCGCTGCACGGGCATGACATGAAGTATACGGGCGTGTACTTTGATTTTTTTGACTTTTTCCTGAAAATTTTTAGAAAACAAATTTAAACTAAGTTAGAAGATATATACAAAAAAGGAGCATTTTATTGAAGAAAAATTACTAAAAATAACAAAAATAAACTAAAACTACATAAATAAACTACGTAAAAATATGAATATTTACAACTTATCAGCAATTCAGTTGTTTACATAGAGAGGTAACAAAAAGCAGGTTCCACGAAAAAGTTAGGATGTATAGAGTGTTCTCAATGGGTAGAGATAGAGTGACATGGACTGTTCTAGTCCCTCATACAGGAGATGGAGAACGATTTGCAATAAAATCAGAGGCAACTGGTTATGTTTGTCCAAATAGGAGAAAAGAAGATAATTGCCCGTCATATGATTAGTTGTGCTAGAGTCAATGTGCCACCTACCCTGAGTGATCACATTAGTAGTACCCGAAGAGGAGGCAAGAAAAAGATGACTTCTTCGCGGTAGTGTTACCTAGAGAAGGGTAGAGATGAGGGTACTTGACCTAGTAATGATCAAGAAGGTGTCCTATCTTGCCACAATGAGAGCAAAAGTACTGAGAAAGACCACTCCCACTGTAGTGACCTCCTATGGCCACTAGGATTACTATAATGAGTCGGATGTGCAACAGTGTTAGGAAGAGGAGAGGCAAGCAAAGGATGTTGTATAAGAGTAGTGACAGCAAAGATGCACGCAATAATAACATCAACAGTAGGAGAGTCAGCCTCTCCAATAATTTGGTACCAAATCATATCATAATACTTTGGCAAACAAAGTAGATAACACACCACTAGATGTTCCTAGAAGTGCTTGTGTTGTTTAGTAAGATTAGTAGAAAAAGGACAATGCTGAAGAAGCTCAACACTAAGAGCGTGCACCTCCTGGTAAGCAGTAGCAGGAGTAATCTTGGGATGAGGAAAAAAACTAGCATATAATATATATATTCTTGAAGTCTAACCTCCCATGGAGTATAGAGCAGCAAGATAAGTCCAAGTAGCCTTAACCGTATCATCATGGAGAATGATGGGAATGCACTCATCAAAAAGACTATTTGGAAGCCACGTACGGACCAGAGCATCACCCACGTCCAAGTTAATAAAGGAAGTAGATCCATGTGGAGGAGGTTCATTAATAAGATGATGACATTTACATTGAGACCGTAATAAAAACTGAAAGAAACACTCCATTCTGGATAATTTTGGCTAGTCAGCTTGGAAGTAGGTCTAAGATTACAAGATAAAGTGGAAGTAGAGGCAATAGTAAAAACTGGGGGGGGGGGGCGAACAGAGTAGAGTAAGAGAGGCTAAAGTATACATAGAGACCTCTCGAAGATAACCGAGACCGAAAATGCAGGAATATAACTCTAATCACACTATTAGAGAGAGGCCGCAAAAGAGCTTATATCGCATAAAGCATGAATAAAAATGGCAGGGCAGGAGGGCGACAAGAAATAACAGCTAAGAAGAGACCGCAAAAGAGAGAAGAGAATTGTTAAGAAAGAAAACTGCACAAAGGAAAGAGAATGGCAAGTAGTTAAAAATAGGAGACCACTTGCACTGCCTCACGCTCGAAAAAAACTCGGAGTAAATGAACTATTGAGATCTGATACTATGTGAGAAAATCTAAATAAAAGGATTTTTTATTGCTCCAAAGGATGAATTATACAAGGGTATGCCCCCTTTTTATAGAAAAAAGGGGCAAAAGAGAGAATATAATAGGAGATGTGGGACTAAAATACATAACACCAATCACAGACGACTAGCAAGATAGAATAAAATAGACTGCGTGGGCTGTGTGGTTAGACAAGCTAACCACACGACTATATAGAGCTGGAAACGCCATCAACAAGGATGCTCTGGCCACTATCTGCCAGCATGAGGCATATAATCTACTGGGATAATTGTTACAGATAGATGAAAGATAACCACAAGTCCGCATTTGCTATCACTTGGGAGCTATCAAACTTCATACATGCCTAAGCCTTCGTTTAGTTGATCACCAATCTCGGCTCTAACAAACAACAATAGTAAGACCTTGACAGTCACAAGACCGCACCACCATTAATTCTGATCACCAGACTGTACTGCAGTTAACTCTTGCTGAACGCCAAACCGCTCTGCGGTATACAGTGCAGTTATAATGGACAACTGTCAGACCACCATAAAAGGTTGCCAGATTGCCAACACTTGATCTCTAACACATATGTGGCAACACAGCCAAACATATCAGATAGGCAGTCTGCCAAACCAAATCGTCAGTCTGCTAGATCTATTTGCTAATCAAGACCGCAAGTTTGCCTGGACTCTACACATTCTAAGATTTTCATCTACATTGAATTTAATATCTCGATTTACCTTTGATTTTAGTTATATTGTTTGATATATACAAATCAATTATTGATCCATATTCTAGTTTGAAGGGGTCGTCCCCAATTTATAGGCGAACCAGGTTTCACAAAGCCACAACATCCACTCCCCCCATAAATGAGGTGGGGGATAATGTAGGTGTTACCATTGTGATCTGGATGTGATCAAGCATGTAGTCTCACTGCCAACACAATATGAGCCTATAGGCCGCACATAAGAGTGTTTGGAGAAACTGGAGGAATGGATTATGTTGGTCTTACTCTTATGGGATGAGTGAAGGACTAAGCAGTCAGGCGTTGAGTGTGTTGAGAACACACTACCAAGAGTTGAGTGCATTGAGACCACTCGATGAATCTTTGAGTCAAGTGTTGATTCGTCGAGTTGGCGTTGAGTGGATGAAGACCATTTAAGGATTCATCAAGTCAAGTGTTGACTCATCGAGTTGGCTTTGAGTGCGTCGAGACCACTCGATGATTTGTCAAGCCATGTGTTGATTCGTTGAATTAGGCGTTGAGAGCATTGAGTCTGCTCGACGCTTCATCGATTCAAGTGTTGATTTATCGAATTAGGCATTGAGAGCATTGTGTCCACTCGATGCTTTGTCGAGTCAAATGTTGATTCGTCGAGTTAGGCGTTGAGTGCACTCGACACTTTGTCGAGTCAAATGTTGATTCATCGATTCAAGTGTTGAGGCCACTACCAAACATTGAGTGAGTTGTGACCACTCAACGATTCGTCGAGTCAGGGGTTGATTCGACGAATTATATTCCACATATTATGGGTCTGCTGATAACGACGACTTTCCATTGTTTATTCCTTTGGATATAAATAGAAGATGTATTAGGGTTTTTGTGTGCTCGTAACTGTGCTAAACCCGAGAGTAAAAAGGCCGACAGAAATCATTTTCGAAAGTCCCGTTCCCATCATCATCGCTCAGCCTGCTTCAAACACCTGTCGCCGCCACCTCTTCTGGACCAGACCTAGCAGTCTGTGAAGACGCAAAGTGCTTTTTTCCAACCTAGATCTTGTGTGACAAGAGTCTAAGGGTCATCCCGTTCATGTGGATCACATGTAGAGGCGTGGACATTATTTTTCGCTCAAAACTCTAGCCGCTTGTGATCGCCGGATTTCTTGGATCATCTCGGTTGAGTAGTGACTCAATCCCGCAAAGGTAAATTTTATTTATAGAGATTTTACTTCTTGATCAATGTTCATCGAAATATTTATTTCTTTTGTGCTTTTCTTGTTCCTTCTTCCGCTGCGCATAAGTGTTGTGACGTATAGAAAAATCTAATAATGGTATCAAAGCCAGGTTGAGCGATGATCATTATTTCAGAAGTTGCTAAATCTATTGTGTGTACATCTAGAAATTTAGAAGTGTTCTAAATACCCGAATCTATTGTTGGAACCCTGCCAAGAACGCGTGTGATTTCTTTATGATGTCTTTGTTTCTCCTTAACAGTAACCATCCCTCTTATTGGTTTGTGAAACCAAGTGTGTTGGATTTTGAATCTCATATAGAGATACGAGCTTGTCTACTATGTAAGTGGAGTTAGTGTTGCTCATGCCCAATGCATATAAATCTGAAGATTTAGAAGGGTTTTAGATGTTCAGATTTAGCCCAGTTCGCCAAGTGTTGATGATTTTTTCTTGTACATATCTGGGATGTATTTGGATTGTGAATGCTATAAGCTTTATTTTGTGGATGTGCACATTGGTTAATTTTTAACCATGATTAAGTGTTAATTAATCATCTTAAAAGTCCCTTATGAAATATTAAGTATTTGGATGTCTTATGATAGATGACACTCTTTCTTCCTCGGTCGATCATGTGTGGGATTGCCAAAGCAAGGTGCATTAATCTATCTTGGTAAGGGTGCGAGCGGATAATAGTGATATCCCACTGTCGAGATCTAGTCAAACTTAACTGGGTGACCTCCCACTGTCGAGATCTTAGAGGCATAGGGTTAGAATACACCATATGATGGATGTGAATAAAGAGTTATTCACCAACCATACAAGAGTTGCATGATGATACAATCGGCAAGCGTTGCCAACCAAAATAACAACATTGTGAGAGAAATGCCAAAGCTGACTCATTGTGTTGGTGAAATACGGATCTTGTCCAGTAAGAGAGTAGCACACATAAACTCTCTGAATTGATATTGAGGGTTATTAGTTTGATTAAAATAGTGGGAGTAATTTTAATTAAAGTCCTAATTGAAATAAATAAAATGTATTAGTATTGAGTTTTTATTTACACAAATCCTTGTAGAATTTCCATGACAAGTGGATCTCACTCCACCCTGTCCCTCAGAGCTATCCTTGAGAAGGAGAAACTGAGTGGAACAAATTAGGTGGACTAGTACAGGAACTTGAGAATTGTTCTCAGGCAAGTGCATAAGCTCTATGTCTTGGAAGAGGATTCCCCTGAAGAGCCAACTGGGAATATGTCCCGAACTGATAAAGATGCTTATAAGAAGTATCAAGACGACTCCTTGGATGTCGAATGCCTCATACTAGAAACCATGAACTCTGAGCTTCAGAAGTAACATGAAAACATGGGTCGTAAAGAAATTGATGAGCATCTCAACAAAATGTTTTAAGGGCAAGCTCTACAAGAGAGGTTTGACATCACCAAGACGTTGTTTCAGTGTAAGATAGGAGCTCAAGACCTGGTCGGGACTCACGTACTCAAGATGATTGGGTATATAGAGAACCTTTAGAGATTAGGTTTTCCTCTGGGCCAAGAGTTGGCTACAGACCTGATCCTACAATCGTTGACAGAAAGTTACAAGCAGTTTTTCTTGAACTACAATATGAATGAAATAAACAAGACACTACACGAGCTCCTAAGCATGTTGAGTACTGCCAAAATCAATATAAAGAAGGCCAGGCCTGCTAGCCCCATACTGATGGTGCATAAAGGCAAAGGCAAGGCCAAGGGTTTTAAGAAGATTAAGGTTGGACATAAGTCATCTCTTGAGCCCAAGTCTTCAGTACTGAAAAAGAAAGGCTTGTCAATGGAAGGGAAATGACACAACTATGGCAAGACTGGTTATTGGAGGAGGAACTGCCCTTCTTATATTGAGGGTCTGCAGAAGATGAAGAGAGGTATGACTTGCACTTCGAGTATTTATGATATAGAGATAATCCTTTTTGCACCTTCATCCTGGATATTGGATACCAAATGTGGTTCTCACATTTGTATAATGTGCAGGAAGTGGGTATGAGAAGAATATTGAGTAAAGGGGAGGTGGACCTGTGTGTGGGAAATAGAGCAAGTGTTGCTTCTACCGTCGTAGGAGTTTATCGTCTTTCTCTGCCTAATGGGCTTGTAATGGAATTAGATAATTGTTATTATGTTTCTTCCATAACTAGAAACATCATATCCATATCATGTCTTGATATGTGTTGGAGCTTGAGGAGACCGGGCGGACCTATGTCTAACTGCATCAATTTATATGTCTCAGCGACCTCGTGGTTTGGTCCAGCGGTCTGGTGGTGAACATCAGCTTGCAATCAGGTGGACAGTAGCTGTGGCGTCTAAGGGTAAGCTGCAGCAGCAGTCTGGCAGAAAGCTACAGTAGCGTGATATAGGTTAGCCGCGGCAGTATGAATGAAGCCGCAGCGATCTGGAAGAGAGACACATCAGCGGTCTATCGGTTAGCCGCAGTGGTCTGGATGGAGCCACAGCGGTCTGGTTGAAGTTGTAGTAGCGGATAGATGATTAACCGTAATTGCGGTCTGGTGACAACCCACAGTTGCTGTCAGATAGCTTGCAGTAGTTGCAGTCTGGTGGGAAGCCGCAACTACTGTCTGGTGGCAACCTGTAGTTGCGGTCTGGAGACCTATTTCAGCGGTCTTCCCTTGCAGATATGCGACTTTGCTAGTTGTCGATTTGTGTTTAATTATTTATTGTATAGTAAGAGGTTTGACCATGTCAAACTGAGTAGGTCACCTGACTTATATTTGGTCCCACATCGGTTATTGTATTCTCTCATCTCCCTCAATTTCTATAAATAAGGGGGCATGCCTATGTAATGATTACCTTTTGGAGCAAAAAAATTTGCCTTTATTTAGCTCTTTTTGTATGGTATCAGAGCTACTCGGTCCTTTGCTCCAATTTGTGTGACTTCTAGTCTGTCCCCACGGCTTCTCTTCTGTTCACATGGCTTCCATTCTGTCCGCACGGTTTCCCTCCCTACCCTCCCTTGCTTCTCTTTCTGATCGCGTGGTTTCCTTGTACGCGTGCTTCCTTTACTTCTCCTACTCTTCTCTCTTCTCGCTGCGGTTTCTCTAACCAATATAGGTTAGACATCCTGTTCGCGACTTCTGTTTCTTGCCGCTGGTGTGTTGTCACCTTGACCGTGCGGTCTTTTCTCTTCTCGCTACTTGTCTAACCGAGCAGCTTTTCTTTTCTGTTGCGGAATCCGCATTTTGGTCGCGACATCTTTCCTGCAGCTAGTGTGTTGACACAGAGACTGTGTGGTCTCTCCTCTTGTTTGCGCGGCTTGTTGTGTTGTTTGTCTACAAGGTTTATTTTGTGAAACTGTGTAGTTTCTATTTGTTTTCTATGGACACTCCTTCTACTCTCTATTCCTCCTTCTCTTTCTACTTCTTCTTTCTCTGATTCTGGTAGTTTGGCGACTGCTTTAAAGCTTACAGGTCTAAATTATCCTTACTGGAGTGTATCTTTTAATTTTTCTCTTGCGTTCTCAGCGCAAACGTCATCATTTGACTGATGACCCTCCTCCTTCTGGATCCATTTCTTTTGATGATTGGTATGCTTCTGATGCGTTGGTGCAGACTTGGTTGTCCAACAGTTTATCTGACGAGTGCCTTGCTATCATCTGTCAAGATCTGTCGGTCAAGGTTGCATGGAATCATCTTGTCGCCTTGTATCCAAGGGAGCCCAAACTTCGTGGATCCATACTTTGTATGCCAATCTTTTCGCTGGACCAGTAATGACTCCTGCTTTTGCCTATCAGGAGATTCAGACTCTTGGTGCTTAACTTCTTCAGCATCGCCCTTCTTATGCGGATCTGGCTGAGCAACCTCAGAATTTTCAGGAGCTTTTGGTTGTTTGTTATTTGCTTCGCCTGCCGGATTCCTATGATATGATCCGTCAACAAATTCTTGGAGAGGCGGATACTCTGACTGTTGGGAATTGTACCCTACGATGTTCCTCAGATTTGAAGAGGCATCACCAATCATGCTAAGGGGAATTATGTATTTGATGTGTGTTTAAGTTCATGCATACAGGTTGTCCTTGATTGGACAGGTGAACAAAAAGAGTAAGCTGAAAGTCAAATAATTTGACTAAGGCAAAAACATTGAGACAGCTGAAGACAGCTGAGAAGAATGTCTTCAGTATAATCGCTGAGACAGCTGAGAAGCTCAATGCAAAATGTTGAGAGAAGTGTTGATCTCAGCAAAACCGCTGAGACAAGTGATAGTCTAAGCTATGAAGAAGGAGGCGTTGAGACGGTTGAGAAGAAATCTCTGAGACAGGAGATAGTCTAAACTATAAAAGAGAAACCGCTGAGACAGTTGAGAAGGAACCGCTGAGACAAAGCCATCAAAAATTATCTAAGTCTAGAAGCATTGAGTGAAGCAGGTTCACTCAACGCTTCTAATGAAGAGCCCAAGTCAGCGTGCGTTGAGTGACTTAACATCACTAAATACTTAATGAGTTCTTGAATTTTTCTAACTCCAGAAAGTGATGACCACTGCTGATGTCACCAGAAGACAACAAGTCAAAGTATTTCATGCCATTGCGGGAAAGCTACAATAGCACCGAATGACCACTGCTGACATCACAAGAAGTCAACAATGTCAAAGTATTTCTTGCCATTGCGAGAAAGCTACAGTAGCGCCGGAAGCTACTATATGTCCTCTTCTGAGGGAGGTGGCGCTCACCATCCTTGGCTAGGTCCACACTCAAATTGTGTCATTGATTCAAATCAACAGATATAAAAAGAATAGAGAAAAGGGGATTAGGGAATCAAACAGGTTATGGAAAATAGAGGCGGTTGGAATTCATCTTCTCCGATGAGCCTGAAAGTCAAGTCCAGCAGTGCAAGCCAATAGGCAGAGAAAGATAGTTGAAGCTTTTCCAATTCAGCAAGTTTGTTCTTTGCAGAACAAGGTGGCTGATTCATCTAATTAGCAAGGAGAGATAGCTATGTGAAGGGCCGTCAACCGTCAACAGTAGATAGTTGTTCTTCAGTACAACAGAGAAGTAGTTAGCTATAGAAGACAACTAATTCCTTATACAGCAAGAGGGCTTGACTGATATCTGCTCAATCTAGCAAGGTAGACTCTGAGATTTATCTCTGAGTCAATATTTTAATTTATTTCAACTTCTTGATTAAATTCATGTAGGATTCAGGTTGTCTGACTCTGAGTTATAGGCCATTTTGTGCCTGAGTTGTAGGTGACTAATTAGTCACTAAGGTAGGTGCCCTGCTAGGGTACTGAGGTAGGATTTAAGTGTGGATCTGAGAGTAGGGCTGGTGTCCTAGCTTGAGTAGTAGGGCCTAGTGCCTGAGGTAGGTGACTGTTGAGTCACTGAGTTATAGGTGACAAGTGTATCACTGAGTTATAGGTCTTGGAGGAGACTGAGTGTAGGGCCTTTTAGCCTGAGGTAGGTGAAAAGTTTGTCACTAAGCTGTAGGTGCCTAGAAGGGCACTAAGGTTGGTACCTGGAAGGGTTCTAAGTTGTAGGAGTGCTGCAGCACTCTGAGAGTAGGGCCTTTTACCTGAAGTTGTAGGGATGAAAATCCTGAGCTGTAAGACTTAAAGATAAGGCAGAGGTAGGTGGTTTGAGGACCACTGAGCTATAGGAGCACTGTAGGGCTCTGAGGTAGGAACCTTTGTGGTTCTGAGGTAGGGTTCTGAAGAGAACCTGAGTGTAAGGCTGAGGGCCTGAGGTGTAAGCTCTAAGGAGTATTTTGTGGATTTTGTGCCTTGTCTAACATAAGTTAGAAAGGTGGGAGGGAAAGTGGATGTACCTAGTTGGGAAACCACTATAAATATTTGTATGCTTTACTGTGTTGTTTGTTCTTCTTTTATATTTCAGGTACTAAGGACAAGCTCTAGATCACTTACTACGAAAACAACAAAAAGGCTTAGGAATTTTCAAAGACCTTTTCACCCCCCCCCCCCCTCTAGGTGACCAACTAACCTTAAGTTAATAACTTTCAAGTGGTATCAGAGGGAGGTTCCTCAAAAAAGATTTAACAATATGAGGATACCTCCAAGGTTAGCTATAAGATATAATTATGGGATCAGGAATGAACTACAAGGAGCTAGGGGCCATGAAACTACCAATCTACAGGAAGGAAGGATTTGGCCTCTGGAAGCAAAGGATTAGACTGTTCATGGAAACATCTGACCCTAGGATCTATGTAACAGTAGTGGAAGGTCCTTTTATCCCCACAAAGGCTTTCACCATAGATCTAACTCTGAGAGTGCCCAAGGTATATATAGAGATGGATAGAGATGAGGTAATTCTGTCCACCATGGACAAAAGGGCACAAAATATTATAGCCAGTGTCATTGATAACTCAACCTTCCAAAATCTTGTACACTACCAGACCTCCAAGGAAATGTGGGACACTCTTGTGGTCTACATGGAAGCCTCTGAGGAAGTTAGAGATGATAGGAAGTCCATGCTCAACCAAGAGTATGAGGCTTTCAAACAAAGCAAATCTGAAAAAGTAGTTGATTGCTTTGAGAGGTTCTTTAGGAAAGTTAATGAACTAAGAACCTATGGTAGGGTCTTCAGCAACAATGAGCTGAATGACAAGTTTTTTAGATCTCTCACTAGAGATTGGGACACCAAGATTTGTGCCATTAGGGAATTGGCTAAGCTGGCAGACACTCCTCCACCAACTCTCTTTGGAAAGCTGATGTCCTATGAAATGTAGTTGGGTGCTAGACAAGAAGGTGAGATGGGGAGTCAATCCAAGACTAGGGATAAGATAGTGGCCCTCAAGGGTGAAGCCCCAAGAAGGAGCAGATGAAAGACTCCTTCTCCACCAAGGAGGGAAGCTGAGTCCAGCACAGAATTGTCTGGGACATGTTCCTTAGACAACCACATGTCTGATGAAGAGTTTGCAGCCTTCTCCAGGCAATTTCAGAAGTTTATAAAGAAGAAGCACTGGGAGAGAAGACCCTCTTCATCATCTCATCACAGGAAGTCCACCAAGAATGAAAGGTATGGCTCTAAATCTAGTAAACAGATTTCATCTAATGTTATCTATTATTTTGCAGCAAGGTTGGACATGTCATTGCTGACTGCCCAGTCTGGAACAAGGAAGAAGATGAGAAGAAGAAGAAGCATCACCATCACCACAAGGATAGGAAGAAGGAGAAGTCCTTTGTGGCTAAGAAGGAGAAAAGCTGGACAGATTCTTCCTCCTTAGAATCAGAAGATTATGAAGAAGAAGCCTATATAGGGCAGATCTCTGTTGGTGCAGAACCAGAAGACGAAGAGGAATATCCTGCTGCCAGGATAGGAATAAGGTCCCCTCTGTCACACTCTGATAGTGAAAATGAGGATGATGAAGAAGACTGTGGATGCATGGGATGAAGGCAATAATTGAAGAAGAAAGAAGTGAGGTACAAATAGAATCATTCAAGGTACATCCTCTATCCAATTCTTCATCTTCCTCTGACTATGAAACCAGTCTAAATACTTGTGCATCTTCATCCTGTGATAAAGATTGCTCAGAATCTGAGACTGATGTCAATCAATTGATTGACAAGTATGGACTGCTCCTAGATGCTCTGAAGAAGAGCAAAAATCTTACCAAAAGGCTAGCAAAGGAGGTCGAAGTCCTCAAGCCCTATAAGACTCTGTATAACAATAAATCTATTGAGTTTTATAAGAAAAGTCATGAGGTGTCTAAACTCAAGAAAAGTCTTGAGTATCAGACCAAAGTTCTAGAAGAAAAATGTAAACATATTAGATATCTAGAACAGAAATTAATTGAGAGAATAGGGTTTGTGATTAACCCTTCTCAATCTCTTGGTATGTTGCTAAAAGCTGCAACTTGTCAGACCTCTGAGAAGTTGGGTATTAATCACACAAATTATCAAGTCAAATCAAACACCCCTGATACGTTGACAGTATTTCAAAAGGTGAATTTACCTTCTAAAACTATCAAGTTTGCACCTCCCCATAAGGGTCAATCTGATGTGTGCTCTACTAGTGGGGTAAATACACATGATCTCAGAAGGAGTGATGTTGTCCACTCTAGCCATAAAGTTCAGGATAAGTTCTCTAGATTTGGATCCATATATCCTTTGTCTAAAGAAATGAGAGAGACCACTAGATGGCAGGCTCCAAAAATATAATTGGCCCATCCTGGACCAGCTATATTTAGTTCTTCAGCACCTTCACTCAGGAAGAAGGAAGCAGCATCATGCAATGCTCATCTAGCAAAATCTGGAGCTGCTCACATCTCTCATGGACAGCAATTCTGTGTTGTCCTGAAGAGAAGGTACAACATTCATAAATGTTGGTGCTGTGAGAAGTTGGGCCACTTTGCCATTGACTATTGGCACAACCTGAATGTGGCTAGTGGACAGAAAAGTGCTCAGCCCAGGCAGAGAGTTGGGAAAAAGTTTTATAATACTAACAAGAAACTAGGACCCAGTAATTATTGGGTGCCTAAGGGTAACTGTATTCTTTTTTTTGCAAGATAGTCCAAATACCTGTCTAGATAAGACATGGTATTTGGACAATGGATGTTCCAGGAAAATGTTTGGGACAGGATGATTTCTCAAGGAATATTAGATAAGACATGGTATTTGGACAATGGATGTTCCAGGAAAATGTTTGGGACAGGATGATTTCTCAAGGAATATTCTCCATATAAAGTAATAAACAAAGGTTGAGGTTGTTAAGCGTGTAATCCTCAAAAGCTAGAGGCAGCAAGCCTCAAGGTAAGTATCTCTTGTATAGAGACTAAGTTTGCAAATTCATGAATTAAGTTAGATTTGCTTAGTATGAACCTAATCAAGCACACCAGTTAGAAAACAATGATTCAATTATCCTTCATAATAATCTGCACTGTTAACTTATGTAGCCTTTTCTCTCAAGCTCAAATAATATATACATCAGTCCATAATAAGGTTGCTAATAAAACTGGCTTAGTAGCATGTTAGGTCTCCATTATATTTATAATTGATAAAATATTTAAATAATGGTGTGATAAATAGAATGTACATCCAGACAGTGAGGGAAGCTACTTAATCAGGCATTGAGTGAATGAAATAAAATCAAAGAGGTATAATAGAAGCACTAATTGCCCTAAATCATCACAGGAAGCGTAAAGTGGTGGTGTCGTAAGGCCTAAGTGATGTTGTAAGGCCTAAAAGTATCACTCAACGCCATACAGCAAAAGCTGTGAGTTGAACTCAGTTCAAAATTCATCGAACTAAGTTCAGAGCTCGTCGAGCTGAGCTCACCATTCGTCGAGCTGAATTCAGAGTTTGAGATTCTGAGTTCGTCG
The DNA here is from genome assembly GCA_039513925.1 of Platanthera zijinensis. Lineage (NCBI taxonomy): Eukaryota > Viridiplantae > Streptophyta > Magnoliopsida > Asparagales > Orchidaceae > Platanthera > Platanthera zijinensis. The sequence continues at coordinate 99,429,784 of CM077095.1, read as the reverse complement.
AGCTCAGTTCAGAAATTCGTCGAACTGAGTTCAGAGTTCATCGAGCTGAGCTCACCATTCGTCGAGCTAAATTTAGAGTTTGAGATTCTTAGTTCGTCGAGCTCAGTTCAGAAATTCGTCGAACTGAGTTCAGAGTTCGTCGAGCTGAGCTCACCATTTGTCGAGCTAAATTCAGAGTTTTGAGATTCTGAGTTCGCCGAGCTCAGTTCAGAATTTATCGAACTCACTTAAGTCTAAAAATGTTTAATTGGTTAATCTAATGATAAGGTAATTAAAATTTTTCATTATATATATAAAGGCGAAAAGAAATGAAAAGCCACATGATGCGTTGAACGACAAGTGTACCGGTCACACAAGTAATATAAAATGGGCGAATTTCCCCAAGTATCGATCTCTCAAGGAACACAGTAAGGTGGAGTTAATTTTGAGGAGGACTTGAGATTGAAGTCCATAGGTCGGAGTTAACAAAGGGGGGTTTTGATTGTTGTGGAAAAAGAAAGTAAAACACTAATAAAATGCTCCTATGCAACGGCGCTATGCGATGCTTTGTCGGGCGGGATGGAAGACTATATGGGCCGCTATGCACCGAATCATTGGGCGGATGAGCAAGTAGGCTTGCGGATGAGGTGGTGAGAATGGCAGAATAAGAAAGTAAAATACTAATAAACTACTCATATGTAACGCCGCTATGCGATGCTTCGCTAGGCGGGATGGAAGACTACACGGGCTGCTATGCACTGAATCGCTAGGCGGATGGACGAGTAGGCTTGCAGATGAGGTGGTGAGAATGGCGGAATGAGGGTTGCGAGCACCTCTTTGCTACGCACACCAGTAGCAATTACTAGTGCGGCACAGTGTGGTGGAGGATGGAAAGTAAAGGCACACCTCAAACAAATAACGAAAATATAAAATCACATAGACATGATTGTATACAAACGCATTTATTAAATTAAACATACTTCATCATATACAAGAGATTAAACTACACTATCAATAACAAGAGAAGAGAGAGTGTGAAATCGACCGAATCTGAAGTCTTGCTGATGATTCACGGTAGGATTTGCCGGGTTGTCAATCCGCATCCTAGCTCGGTCCTCAACTGCGTCCGGGGTAGAGGAGGTTGCCACTAACTCCCAATTGACCTGTCTTCTTCGTGTCACGATCTGGTGGAGGACGATACAAACTTCTCCTAGCTTGATGGAGAAAGCTAGGTCAAACTCTTCTTGAAGCTCAAGGATGAAGTAGGAGGCCGAGAGAAAGCTCTGGCTTAGATTTGGAGGTGAAAGATTGCCTAGAGCACCTCCCTATGGTGGAAGATGAAGGAGAACGGCGTAACCATTCCTCGGACACGAAAACGGCGGAAAAATGTCGTGGGATTCCAAATTAGGGCGGAACCTGTGAATTTATAGATAGCAGAAATAACAATGTGCACGATCATTAGCGTACGACCAGTGGTCGTGCGCACTATGTCCAGTGATCATGCGTATTGGCAATGACAGAAATCAAGAAGAACTGGGATAACATGCACGAGCAGGGGCGCACGACCAGTGGTCGTGCGCACTATTTCCAATGGTCGTGCGATTACCCTAGATTGAACTCTAGAAAAAAGGAATCAGTGCACACGATCAGTGGCGCAAGACCAGTGGTCATGCACACTATGTCAAGTGTTCGTGCGTTTTCCCCTGGCAGAACTTGGAAAAATTAAGAACAGTGCGCACAATCAGTGGCGCACGACTTGTGGTCGTGCATAGTAGATCCAATGATCGTGCGCAGTATTCCTATTTCCAAACAATCCTAGAACACGCACACGACACCTCTACCAGAAGGAAAAACAAATTACTGATATGTGCAGACATTCCATGCAATCACAATAAGAAGTACAATCTAAAAAAGTAACGAAAATACACAACCACGGCCTAAATGTTCACTTCCTATGGAAATAAAGATAAGATGAAATATATATGATAATTAACTAAAAGTGAAGTGCATGTGAAATAAAACTAGCCTAGATGAGTCCGAAATTCACTGTATAAATAGGACTCATCACACCCCCAGACTTACATGTTTGCCCATCCAGAGCAAACAAAATCTCTGCAGATAGGGAAAATAAACTAGCTAACAAAGAAATTGAGATACGGAGTACCATGCGAAGTCGCATGCTTGCGCGAATAAAAATATAATAGAGTAAATTTCTAAGTATTCAAAATAGTTTATACTTTTCACAATGCGTATCAAAATTTTATTACAACTCAAAAATGGAATCACGGTGAATCTTCCGGTCATGCGTAGGGAGAAAGTAGGCAGACCACTAAAGTGAGCTTTGCCAGAGACCGTGGCTCAGGATCACCTCCAAAGGAATCCATCAATGTCGGGGACCATATGCTTGCATGTTCACACTCTCTCCACGGTACTAGTTGGACTCAAACGTGAATCTGTAGGACTTTAGGAGAATCATGGGGCTTGGGTTTCGATGAGGTAAACAAAGATAAATGAGTAGGCTACGCACCTAACCCAAATGAGCTAGCATAAAAAAGAATCCATTCGCTAACCAAAATACATGCGGGTACACCACACCCCCAGACTTAATTTTTATGTGTGTGTGCACCGCCTACTGCAAATACAATCTCATCTCAAAAGGATTTTCAATTATACTTTTTCTTTTCACTTTTCTTTTTCACAAATATATATATTTTAATCATCTTTATTTTAACAATTTCAGGAAATATAAATCTTTGGAGCACATCCATATATTCACATTGAATATCACCACATCAACACCCCAAAATGAAAATGTAAAACACTAAAGCTCGACTTGGGTGTGTGACTAGGATCGACTATGAGGCTTTGGTGAAATACTGGTGGAGATGAATAAAAAAGAAGGGGCAGGCACAATAAGGCTAGTGAGGATAAGACGTTAGGAAAGGTACAAAGCTCAACCGGGCCAAAATGATGGCCTACATCACGCTCATGCTTGACTAACCATGCACCAATGCTTCGAGAGTAGCTTGAGGCAAGTTCTTAGCCACCGAGAAAGATGATCCTTCCTCCCGACTCGAGCAAAATGAGTCTAGTGACGGCTACACACATCTGTACACTACCGTTCGATTCAAACAAGATTCACCAATTTTTGAGTATAATAAAAAGTATTTACGCAAATAGCAAAATATAAAACAATAAGCATACAGAAAATTTAAATCTACTCAGATTTCTACACGAGACGAGAGCACTCGACTAGGAGCACTGCAGGAGTCAACATTTTACTCCATCTCACAATCCTATGCCAACACAATAATTTTCCCAAATCATACAAAATAAACGAGTTTAACTCGCAGCACGCTAACGGCTAAGCACGCGCTCATGTGGGTATAGTGGTGTGCGATGTAATGAACTAATCAAAATAAAACTATAAAAGCTTCTAGTATGCAAAAGAAATGTGCGCGTGCAAAATATAACAAATATTGGCTCTCCCCTAGACTTAAACTAAGCTACACAACATATGATATATAAATTTAAATCAAATAGATACAAGGGAAGAGGTTACCCAATGCTCAGCCAGTGAGCATACTAGAAGACGCGTGAAAAATAGAAGCAGGTCCGCCAAATGAAGAATCACAACCCCACCAATATGAATTTGCCATGAATACCTGCAGGGGTGAGATTCACAAAAATAAAAGAAAAATATACAAAATACAAAGAATTTCTAAAACTAAGATAGACATGAAAAATGAAAATGCAGGAAATATAAGATAACTACTGGGGTTATTGTCCTCCCAGCACGACTTATTAAATTTAATACATTTCTAGCTAATGGGCCTATGAAAAGAAAAGTGCACAGGTAACTGTTCCATTATCTGTTTCGAAAACGGGTACTGATACAGAGATAGAGAAGTTACCCCTCCACCTAAATAATAATACCTGCCCAACACAGATAAAGGAAAAAAGAAGTAAGAAGAGGAGGAGCACTGGTCCTCACTCATCTCACCACAAAATAAATCCTTGCCCAACAAGGTATCGTCTACCACAAGTTTGCAGGAAGCGATGGCGACGACATAAGCACAAGGCTCATCGTCTTCCCAACATACCCGTGGAGACTCAACCTGCACTGGCTTGTATAGAGAAAGGGGATCAAGAAATAAAGGAGATGAACAACTAAAATAATTAGAAATAGGGGGAGTGGTCCCGGTCTCACTCCCAGTAGATCCAAGCATAGATCATCATCGGTGTCATATGAGTCATAGCAAGGAGAATCCGAGAGGTCGAGGTCCTCGGTAGTGGTTTGGACTTCCTCATCCAACAAGGAAGTGAAAAATTCCTCATCAAAAAGGATCTCCTCATTATCCCACCTCGGTGCGTCATCATGCTTCATGGTGTCCCACTCTCCATTAGAGAGAATAACGTCCTCGTCCCACATTGGCGCAACCTTAGGCTCTGAATCACTATCCGACATAACATCATCAACCGACTCACTAAAAATTGGGAATGATAATTTTTGCAACGAAAGTGGAGGAACAACAACTTCAAATAAAATATATGCGGGTTCCTCCGGGGGTGAATCCAAAAGAGGGGAAGAATGCATAGGGAGAGACGAAACCACAATGTCGTCACACCGATCAGTAGATAGTCTTATGGGTATATCCGCAGTAGTCCCCCATAGACAAGTTGGTACTACAAATATATCATCAGAATCAGAAGGGGAAGCCAATTGAGAGGTGGATGGAATGAATCAGATACCCAGTTCATCATCCTTCTCCAACTGGCGTTGAAATTCTGCGCAATCTTTAAACACGTGCTCAGTTCTACGACAACACAAACACTGTCTTCCATTACTCCTCAGTCCTGGTGGGACCGGAGAGGAATAAGAAAAAGGTGAAGGAATAGAAGAGAAGTAACCATAAGACTTGGTTATGGTGTATGAAGTACCATAAGAGGATGGTGCTCCATACACTGAACCACAAGAATTATGCTCACTATCTTCAGTGGGGCACTCATCACTACCACGCTTATAATCCTCGCACCATCTACAACGGATATTCATATAAGAAAACATGGTGCAACAAGAAAGAATTCACCAACAGAAATATTCTAAGCAAAAATTAACTATACACTAGCAGATAAAAGAAAAGGAATGTCTACTGCAGAAAAATTAAAATTAGAAAAGGAACAAAGAAAAATAAGCCACAAATTCTAAAAACTAAAGCAAAGAAGAAACATGATATGAACAAATGGAAAAGGGCGTCTATCTCCTATCACCCTCTCCAAAAACTCACACGACTGTGTTCCCCGGCAACGACGCCAAAAACTTGATGCGTTGAACGAAAAATGTACCGGTCGCACAAGTAATATAAAATGGGCAAATTTCCCCAAGTATCGATCTCTCAAGGAACACAGTAAGGTGGAGTTAATTTTGAGTACTTGAGATTGAAGTCCTTAGGTCGGAGTTAACGAAGGGGGGTTCTGATTGTTGCGGAAAAAGAAAGTAAAATGCTAATAAACTACTCCTATACAATGCCGATATGTGATGCTTCTCCAGGCAGGATAGAAGACTACACGGGCCACTACACACCGAATTGTTGGGCGGATGGGCGAGTAGGCTTACAAATGAGGTTGTGAGAACGGCGGAATAAGAAAGTAAAATACTAATAAACTACTCTTATGCAACACCACTATGTGATGTTTCGCCAAGCGGTATGGAAGACTACACAGGCCGCTATGCACCGAATCGCTTGGCGGATGGACGAGTAGGCTTGCGGATGAGGTGATGAGAATGTCGGAATGAGGGTCGTGAGTACCTCTTCACTAAGCACGCCACTAGCAATTGTTAGTACGACACGGTGTGGTAGATGATGGAAAATAAAGGCGCACCTCAAACAAATAACGAAAATATAAAATCACATTGACATGATTGTATATAAACGTTTATCAAATTAAACATACTTCATCCTATACAAGAGATTAAAGCTACACTATGAACAACAAGAGAAGAAGAGAGTGCGAAATCGACCTAATCCGAAGTCTTGCTGATGATTCACGGTAGGATTCGCCGGGTTCTCAATCCGCGTCCTAGCTCGGTCCTCAACTGCGTCCGGGGTAGAGGAAGCTGTCACTAACTCCCAATGGACCTATCTTCTTCGTGTTATGATCCGGTGGAGGACGATACAAATTTCTCCTAGCTTGATGGAGAAAGCTAGGTCAAACTCTTCTTGAAGCTCAAGGATGAAGGAGGTGGCCGAGAGAAATCTCCTGCTAGGATTCAGCAGTGAAAGCTTGCCCGAAGCACCTCACTATGGTGGAAGATGAAGGAGTACGACAGAACCATTCCTCAGAGACAAAAACAGCGAGAAAATGTCGTAGGATTTAGAATTAGGGCGGAACCTGTGAATTTATAGATAGCAGAAATAACAATGCGCACGATCACTGGCGCATGACCAGTGGTCGTGCGCACTATATATTGTGATCGTGCGTATTGGAAATGGCAGAAATCAAGAAGAACTGGGATAACACGCACGAGCAGTGGCGCATGACCGGTGGTTGTGCGCACTATGTCCAATGGTCGTGCGATTACCCCGTACAGAACTCCAGAAAAAAGCAATCAGTGCACACAATTAGTGGCGCATAACTAGTGGTCGTGTGCACTGTGTCCAGTGGTCATGAGTTTGCCCCAGGCAGAACTTGGAAAAATGAAGAACAGTGCGCACGATCAGTGGTGCACGACCAGTGGTCGTTCGCGTAGTAGATCCAATGATCGTGCGCAGTATTCCTGTTTCCAAACAATCCCGGAACACACATACGACCCCTGTACCAGTAGGAAAAACAAATCACTGATATGTGCAGACATTCCAGGCAATCACAATAAGAAGTACAATCTAAAAAAGTAACAAAAATACACAACCATGGGCCTAAATGTGCACTTCCTATGGAAATAAAGATAAGATGAAATATATACGATAACGAACTAAAAGTGAAGTGCATGTGAAAGAAAACAACCCCAGATCAGTCCAAAAATCAATATATAAATAGGTGTTGGGTATTGCATCCACAATAACCCAGATTTGCTTGAAGTCATCTTTGAATTAAGATGAATTAAGTTGTATTTGATATCTTTGTTTAGTTGTGTGTTTGCAGATTACCATTGCTAAGTATAGACCAATATCAGTCTACAGTGGGTTATGAACACAGGACCATACAGTGTAATCCCTCACCGTGTGATCCAAGGTGTGGACTCATCTGTATCCTCTCAATTGGGATACACTTCATATTCAAACACTTGGATCATGGAATGAAGATTGGACTCTTGAAGACTAGAAGAAAATTTCTCAAAAGTTTAGAAAATTCTCTAAGTCCACTTCTCAAGAAGTGCCTCTTAGTTCTCGAGAAGTAGAGTTAGAGGTTCTCGAGAAGTCTTTATAATTCTCGAGAAGCTTTGCTTCAAAGTTCTCGAGAAGTGCTTAGAGTTCTCGAGAAGCTTAGCTTCAAAGTTATCGAGAAGACCCAGAAGTTTAGTTCTCGAGAAGTGCTTCTAGTTCTGGAGAAGCTTAGCTTCAAAGTTCTCGAGAAGTTCCAACTTTTAGTTCTCGAGAAGTCCAGACAGCTTCTAGAATTTTTCCAAGTCTGAATTCTCGAGAAGTCCAGTGAAGTTCTCGAGAAGTGTTTTTAGTTCTCGAGAAGTCAAGTCTGCTTCAAGATTTTTTTTCTTTTAAGTCCTATTTCTCGAGAAGCAGAAACATAGTTCTCGAGAAGTCCTTATATTTCTCGAGAAGCTTAACTTCATACTTCTCGAGAAGTCAGCTTGTGGTTCTCGAGAAGTCCAGATTGCTCTCAAGAAGTATTAACCCTGAAGTTCCAGTCAGTATAGCTCTCGAGAAATCAATCTTGTTCTCGAGAACTAATATTACTTCTCAAGAATTGCAGGTAAGTTTTTCAGAATTTCTATTAAGTTCAGATCGGCCGGATTTTCAATTGACTTGACGTGATTGGTCCACGTATTGTCATTAATGTCTTTTCTAACCGTTAGGAGTAATCCTATATAAAGTCTTTTCATTAAGACCAAACCCTAAGAATTAATAATTACAAGAAGCGGATATTCTCTCTCTGAAATTCTTCTGGTTCGGCCAACCCTAAACGACAGTTCTCTGAAGCCTCCACCGCCGCCGCTCATGAATAGATCGAGTTCTTTGTTTTCGATCAAGGAAGACTTGCTGTTCAAGGGATCCTCATCCTCTCCTTGATAGAGTAGGTCAAAGCTTTCTCAAGTCAGATCTACAAGTCTTCTTCAACATTTTTTGAAAGAGCCGCAAAGTTCAAGAAGAAGACTCAGAGATTTATTTTTCCAGATCTGAGAAATTACTGTGTTTGTATTTCCAAATTTCTTTGTTATTATTGTAGGAGATTTTCTTCAAGTGTAGGAGCATTGCTTGATTTCTGTGATTGCTTGATTTCTTGTGCAAGATCGTTAAAATTTTTATCTCGGCAAATAGACACACGATTCACCTATTCACCCCCCTCTAGGTGATTTAGGTTGACAACTTTACACTTTCAATTGGTATCAGAGGGAGGTTGGTCGTTAAAAGGTTAACACCTTGATCAATTTCCTCTAGAAAGTAGTCACTTGGATATTAAAGCAATGGATAAGGCCAAAGATTTTGTCAAGCTTCCCTTGTGCACAAAGAATAACTTTCCCATGTGGAAAGAGAGAATAAAATTTTCATGGAAGCTGTGGACCCCCAGATCTTCATGATTGTTGAAGAAGGTCCTTACGTCCCCATGACTACCTCCACTATAGATCCAACCAAAAAGGTTCCTAAGAAATTGATGGATCTAGATAAGGACGAGATTGCACTTGTCTCTTTGGACAAGAAAGCTAAAAATATTATAGCAAGTGCAGTTGATGACTCGATGCTACAGAATCTGATTCACTGCCAATCGGCTAAGGAGATGTGGCAGTCTCTAGTAACTATGATGGAAGGTACTGAAGAAGTGAGGGATGATAGAAGGTCCCTACTGAACCATAAATATGAAGCCTTCAGGAAAGGATCAAATGAGACCTTTGCAGATACTTTTGAGAATTTCTTCAAGATAGTAAATGGCCTAAGAGTGTATGGCCGAGTCTTCACCAATGGGGACTTGAATGATAAGTTTCTGAGGTCTCTCATAAAGGAATGGGACAACAAAGTTTGTGCCATCCGGGAGTTTGGCAAACTAGCTGAAACAGACCCACATAATCTATTTGGCAAGCTGATGTCCTATGAACTGCAGATCAATTCCAAAAAAGCTGAAGAAGTGAAAGTTATCTAGTGTCAACTAACTTCACCTATAAGGGGGGAGGGAATAGGTGATTTGAAGTCTTTTGCTGAATAAAAAATAACCTGCACAATTAAACAAACACAGCACACAAGAACACACAAGCAGTTATAGTGGTTCCCCGATTTGGGTACGTCCACTCTCCCCTTCGACCTATCTCCCAACAAGGGACGACTCGGTCACTTCACCTATCGAATTGAAATCCAATCCTCACACTATGGAAGAACCCTTCCACCCGAAGGAGTCACTACTCCTCCACCACGGGTTGCACCCAACCCTTACAACTAGGAATCAAAATTCCTTTACAACAAAACTAAAAATAGAATATACAAGAAATACAAACTACGTATGGAGAATCCGATGTCCCTCTTCGTTCGATGAAGCATTCTTGATGAAGACGAAGAGTCCACGATCGAAGCACTCTCTTGGAGAGGATCTTCCCGAGATCGGTGGCGGCAAAGGATTGCGGCGGCGATGCTTTGTAGATCCAAACTTCGTGACGAAGCAAGAAAGGTCTACCAATGATCTTACTTAGATTGATCGTCTCAATCGATTCTGAGGGGAGAAATATTCCCGCTCAACAAATCAAGAGACAATGGATCTCAAGATAGAAACGTGAGACGCTGCGCTAAGCCTCGGTTCTGTCCCGGATGATCAAAGAGGACCTCTAAGATCAGCGGCGGAGACTATCTGCGAGCGGCGACGGCTTGCGAGCGGCGACGGCGACGGGAGGAAATCTGTGATGGGCTAGGTCACGCTCGGCGGCCGTTTTATTTTTCTCGTTTTCTTCGGTGATGAGTTAGTTCAAATTCGTGGGTATTTATACTGTAGATCAACCCTAAAAACCGTTGTGGGCCCCACAAGGAGAAACCCTAAGCCCGATCTAATCAGCACCCAGCATCATGGTTCATTCCAGCGAGCAGAGAAAATTCGCCTAAGGCAAATTCGGCGGGAATCATTCGTGATTCCCGTCGAAGTCGGCGGGAATCACTCATTATTCCCGTCGAATTTACCTTGAAAGAATTCCAGTTGAAATTCATGACATCCGGAGGGAATCGACGAGAATCAAGACCTATTCTCGATGAATCGGCGAGAATCAATTAATGATTCTCGTCGATGCTGACTTGGGAGAATTCTTGAAGGCGAACTGTCAGTCGGATGCAGTCGGCGGGAATCGACGAGTGATTCTCGACAATTCGGCGAGAATTACTAGTGATTCCCGTCGAATCGGCGAGAATCACTTAGTGATTCCCGTCGAATTTTCCTTAGAAGATTTTTCTTCTTTCTTCCCATTACTTGGTCTTTGACCCATCCTTGCTCCTCTTCTGCTCTTGATCTATCACAACCCTGTACTTAAAAATAAGTACACTCCTAATAGAGAGAGTACACGTGAGTCAACACACTGATCTGCTCAACGAGGGATTACGTTGCGCAAACCCGTGTATATTGACCCACTGTACCCTAACATTGGTGTGTACTTAGCATAGAATAACTGCAAGCACAACTTGACAGAGAATTGTCAAATACATTGTGAGTTCATCTTATCTGGTTCAGGGGCTTCTTCAAATCAGGTACATTGTGGATACAATACCCAACAATCTCCCCCAATTTGAAGAAGCCAAAATCCTACTAGCTAAGATGAATTACACCAACCAGAGTAATATTCATAACAAAATAAGAGAGACAAGACCCAAAATATTAAATGCATGCAGTACAATACTTGAGTCAACATGAGATCATCATATATATATATATCCAGAAAATTTTTCATCTAAACACATGAAGAGATATACATGCATAAAGAAAATGACAAGCCAAAATCCCAAGGCTATTTCTCCTTAGCTAGATCATCCTTCAGTTGTTGAGCCAAGAACTTCTTGCTTTGTCTCTCAAAATACTCCTTGGGCTTCGGATAGTACTTGGGGGAGGAGCTTTATGTTCCACATTGTTAGTCCTGAAAAATATACTTCGTTTAGCTTCATATTTTTTGTGCAGCTCCCACTCATATTGACTATATACTTCATTTCGATTAATTCCCCCCGCTGTTGTAGCATAAAAGTGTCCAATATAATGCTCCTCGATATAGGACTCCATCGTTCATTTCGCACTTCACTCTCCTTCAATCTTACTTTCTTCTCAGTTGGAGTCTCTTTGGACGTCCCTTCTTGGATTTTTATTTTTCCTTTCGCTAAGTCTTCGTGGTCAAACATGTCCCTGAGAGTAGCTTTGGCAGTGGCCTCTTGCAGCCCTTTTAGCATCGGCTTCACTAAGAGGAACTTCTTCTACACTTGCACCCTCATCAGCAGCAGTATTAATCTCAGCAGCAGGATTAACCTCAGGATCAACAGGAATAGGAACACCCGTGCAAGATTCTGGATAAAGAAGTGCTTGAATTCTTTGTAACGGCAAAGCTACGTCATGCGAATACCGTTATTAAGAGTAAGATTGCTGGTCTATGGGTCAAGATGTCTGCAGGAAAATTGTCACGACTTTTGCAGCTCACCAGTTTTGAACAAGAGGATTACCTGGAGGAAGATGATCGAGCAAGGACTCTCCTGTTCTGTGGACTCGCTAGAGGGACTAAGTCTATCAAGCGCAAGGAAATGAATGAGGAAGGGAAGCTTCTATCTGATATCATTGGGAAAGTCCTGATCTGCAAACCGGGCTCCCATGATCATATCTCTGGTGATATGTTCAAAATCTTGGTGGCCATAGTATGTCGAAAAAGATACAACTGGGGGGCAATGCTATTTGAGAAGGTTAAAGATACTCTACGAACCCCGAATTTTGGAAGGATCATCAGCCTGTACCTCAATCAGCTGGATGGAGACAGGTTTGACATGAGTAAGGGAGTTCTTATCCATTACTTGAAGAAAATGGACTCCAGTGTGTTTGACAGATGGGAAAGGAGGATTGGTCAAGAAGTTATGGTTGAATCTCATGATGATGAAGGCAATCGAGCTCCAGATGACAGAAATCCCTTGTATGAACCCAGTGACGCTCCTGATTTGCTGCATGAAGGAACTGATGGGGATTCGCTACCCGTTTCTACTGATACACTCAGGACAGATATATCAGTTCCGGATCATGCTGAGGTAGTTACTGACATCTCTCTGATTGCAAAATATGTCATTGATACCCTCGCCAATGATCAGGTTGAAGAGGAAGAAGACGAGGAGTACATGGACAATGATGCGGTTGATGATGTTGATATGGAAGATGAGGCTGCTGATGAGGTGAATGATGAAGTAGTTGAAAATGAAATGACCATGAGGGAGATGGTGGAGCTACGGGGTGATGTTGAAGTCCCCTCTGAGAAACGGGCTCCTTTGGAAGTTCCTGAGACATCTGGTGTAGCAATGGAGGTGGAGTACTCTCAGTAGAGGATGATAAGCAGTCATGAGAAAACTACAGAGGCTTCCCCTATCCCCCCATTGGAGACTGTGCACGTGTCAAGCTCTCCTAGTGAATCTGCAGAAGAGAATGACCAAGGCACGCCTCAGGGTTGTCCACTAAGACCTAATCTGGCAAATCACACCGTGAATATCATTCAAGGTATAATGGATGAACTAAAAGCTTCTTTTGAACAATCACACAACAAAGTGTTAAAGCGGATTAAAAAATCTGAGGAGCTAATGCTCAAGAATGTTGTGGAAATAAATCATAAGCTCGATGTGATGGAACAGAAATTTAACACTAAGTATGCAGAAGCTGGCACTGCAGTTACTATTCTTATGCAAGGACTTGAGAAGAATACGGCCGATCTGGCAGTGGTAAATCAGAATGCACATGTTGTGGCCAACAACATTAAATTGTTCGATGGCAACATGGTGACTCTCAACGCAAATCAACAATCCTTGCTGACTGAGTTTACCAAGACTGTAAAGCATATAGATGAGTCACTGCATTCTTATGCAAACTCAATTGCCCTAGAAACCATAAAGGGGGAGAATGAATATAAAGCTAAAATGGCAGGGCTACAGGAAATTATAGTCGGCAACTTCGAACAGTCAAATGTATATGTATATAATAGTTGTCAGTGGCTCGCTCAACAGGTGTCAGGCACTCCTATTCCTGTTGATCCTGAGGTTTATCCTGCTGCTGAGATTAATACTGCTGTTGATGAGGGTGCAAGTGTAGAAGAAGTTCCTCTTAGTGAAGCCGATGCTAAAAGGGCTGCCTAGGGCCACTGCCAAAGCTACTCTCAGGGCCATGTTTGACCAGGAAGCCTTAGCGAAAGGAAAAAAGAAAACTCCAAGAAGGGACGTCCAAAGAGACTCCAACTGAGAAGAAAGTAAGATTGAAGGAGAGTGAAGTGCGAAATAAACGATGGAGTCCTATCTCGAGGAGCATTATATTGGACACTTTTATGCTATAATAGCGGGGGGAAATTAATCGAAATGAAGTATATAGTCAATATGAGTGGGAGCAGCACAAAGAATATGAAGCTAAACGAAGTATATTTTTCAGGACTAACAATGTGGAACATAAAGCTCCTCCCCCAAGTACTATCTGAAGCCCAAGGAGTATTTTGAGAGACAAAGCAAGAAGTTATTGGCTCAATAACAGAAGGATGATCTAGCTAAGGAGAAATAGCCTTGGGATTTTGGCTTGTCATTTTCTTTTTGCATGTATATATCTTCATGTGTTTAGATGAACAATTTTCTTGATATATATATATATATATATATATATATATATATATATATATGATGATCTCATGTTGACTCAAGTACTGTACTTCATGAATTTAATATTATGGGTCTTTTCTCTCTTATTTTGTTATGAATATTACTCTGGTTGGTGTAATTTATCTTAGCTAGTAGGATTTTGGCTTCTTCAAATAGGGGGAGATTGTTGGGTATTGTATCCATAATGTACCTGATTTGAAGAAGCCCCTGAACCAGCTAAGATGAATTCACAATGTATTTGACAATTCTCTGTCAAGTTGTGCTTGCAGTTATTTCATGCTAAGTACACACCAATGTCAGGGTGCAGTGGGTTAATATACACGGGTTTGCGCAACGTAATCCCTCGTTGAGCAGATCGGTGTGTTGACTCACGTGTACTCTCTCTATTGGAGTGTACTTATTTTCAAGTACAGGGTTTTGATAGATCAAGAGCAGAAGAGGAGCAAGGATGGGTCAAAGACCAAGTAATGGGAAGAAAAAGAAAAATCTTCTAAGGAAAATTCGACGGGAATCACTAAGTGATTCTCGCCGATTCGACGGGAATCACTAGTGATTCTCGCTGAATCATCGAGAATCACTCGTCGATTCCCGCCGACTGCATCCGACTGACAGTTCGCCTTCAAGATCTCCCAAGTCAGCATCGACGAGAATCATTAATTGATTCTCGCCGAATCATCGAGAATGACTTGGGAGAATTCTTGAAGGCGAACTGTTAGTCGGATGTAGTCGGCGGGAATCGACGAGTGATTCTCGACGATTCGGCGAGAATCACTAGTGATTCCCGTCGAATCGGCGAGAATCACTTAGTGATTCCCGTCGAATTTTCCTTAGAAGATTTTTCTTCTTTCTTCCCATTACTTGGTCTTTGACCCATCCTTGCTCCTCTTCTGCTCTTGATCTATCAAAACCCTGTACTTGAAAATAAGTACACTCCAATAGAGAGAGTACACGTGAGTCAACACACTGATTTGCTCAACGAGGGATTACGTTGCGCAAACCCGTGTATATTGACCCATTGCACCCTGACATTGGTGTGTACTTAGCATGGAATAACTGCAAGCACAACTTGACAGAGAATTATCAAATACATTGTGAATTCATCTTAACTGGTTCAGGGGCTTCTTCAAATCAGGTACATTGTGGATACAATACCCAACAAGAAGAGAAAAGTCGCTTCTCCTCAAAAGAGAAGTCGGTTGCATTAAAGGCTGACAGTTCAAGGAAGGGAACAGCTGCCTCACCAGCACCTGCTCAAGAAGTGAGTGAAGAAGAAGACTCTGAGCCAAGCACCTCGGGCTCAAAACTATCTGAAGGAGAGTTCTCATTGCTCTCTCGGGAGTTCAAGAAATTCTTGAACATGAAGAAGCAGTGGAGAGTCAAGGATGACTCATACAGAAGATCACGACATGACGGTGATCAGCGAAAGAAAGGCTCAAGAAGCCATGATAGGTATACCTCTAAACAGAACAAACAGATTTCTACTGACATTGTTTGCTACTGCTGTAACAAACCAGTCACATCATAGCTAACTGCCCCCACAAGAAGTAGGATGGTGGCAGAAGAGAGGAAAAGAAGTCCTCATACCACAAGAAGAGGACAGAGAAGAGCCTGTTGGCCAAGAAGGGCAAGACTCTCAGCGACTCCGACTCATCTGAGTCGAGTGAAGAAGAGGAAGCCTACTTTGGGCTCATGGCTCAATCAGATGACGAACAAGAGCTCCAGTTTACTGGAGAGATAAAATCTCACACTCCTCTCTCTGAATCTGAAAGTTTTGAGCATGATCATGCGGACAGTTCTTCTGAAAATGAGTCAGAACTTATGTCCCAGTACAAGGAGTTCATCATGACTTACGACAAATGTCGCCGAGTCGTGAAAACTCAGGCTAAAGAGATTAAGTCTCTAAAGGTTATTGAGAGCAGCTTGAGAGAAGAAGTCGCTAAGACTGACTCTCTTCAAGAGAACTTCAATCTTGCTATTGAAGAATACAATCAAGCTTTTAAGCACCTCGACCTTCAAGAGGAAATCATCAAAGAGTTTAAAGAACAACTCGAGGCTTAGAAGAAACTTGTTGAAAGTTTCTCTAAGCCTAAGACAGTTCTTCCACTCGTTGCTGAATTCTCAGCTAAGGCCCAAGGAGCTGGACTAGGCCATGTTGACGCTCCTAGTAAATCTTTGTTGGGTATTGCATCCACAATAACCCAGATTTGCATGAAGTCACCCTTGAACTAAGATGAATTAAGTTGTATTTGATATTTTGTTTAAGTTGAATGTTTGCAGATTCTCAGTACTAAGTGTAGACCAATGTCAGTCTACAGTGGGTCATAAAGACAGGACCATACAGTGTAATCCCTCTCTGTATGATCCAAGGTGTTGACTCATGTGTAGCCTCTCTATTGGGATACACTTCATATTCAAACATTGGGAGCATGGGATGAGGACAGGACAAGATGAAAATTTTCTCTAAGAACTTTTGAAATATTTTTCTAAGTTATAGCTCTCGAGAAGTCCAAGTTATAGCTCTCGAGAAGTCTTACTTGTTCTCGAGAATTTTGGATTCAGTTCTCGAGAACTGCCAACTCCATTTCTTGAATAGTCAGGATTTGCTTCAGAAAAGTTTCTAAGGGTTTGTTCTCGAGAAGTCATTTAGTTCTCGAGAACTAAACTCTGTGCTCTCGAGAATTCCTCACTTAGTTCTCGAGAAGTCTTCTATATGTTCTCGAGAAGTTCAGAAAAGTTGTTAAGAACTTAGTTCTCGAGAAGTCTTCTATATGTTCTCGAGAAGTTCAGAAAAGTTGTTAATAACTTAGTTCTCGAGAAGTCTTCTATATGTTCTCGAGAAGTTCAGAAAAGTTGTTAAGAACTTAGTTCTCGAGAATTCTTCTATTCACTCTCGAGAAGTTCAGAAATGTCTTTAAGTTACAGTTCTCGAGAAGTCATGACAGTTCTTGAGAAGTCAGTTCCTAGCTCTCGAGAACTAAGTCGATTCTTCAGAATCTTTTCCCAAGTCCAGATCGGCTGAAATTTCAAATAACTCAACGTGATTGGTCCACATGTCGTCATTAATATATTTTCTATCCGTTAAGGGTAATCCTATATAAAGTCTTTTCAATAAGACATAACCCTAACCCCGATCAGAAAAGAAAAAGAAGAATTTTTTTAAGAGCATATTCTATACTTTCCAAAGCTACTGTTCGTCCGACATTTCTCAAGAATGATTTTCTGAAGCCGCCACTCTCGTCAAGGTCATTCTCTCTGGATTCAATCTAGAAGATCTGCATATTAAGGACTCACCCTCCTCTCCTTGATCGAGTAGACTCAAGTTTTCTCAGGTCAGATTTTTTAAGGATCTTCTTCTACAATTTTTGAAAGAGCCGCATCGTTCAAGAAGAAGACCTAGAGATAAATTCCTACAGATCTGAGAATATTTCTCTTTGTATTTTTCAAAACTCTATTTGTAAATCTTGTAGGAGATTATTCTCCGAGTGTAGGAGTATTGTTCTCCGAGTGATAGGAAGTTTTCATCTTTCAAGTGTAGATCTTTTTGGATCGAGTTTGTAGGAACATTGTTCTGAGTGGTAGGATCATTTTTGATCCGAGATTAGTGGAGTAGCCTAGTCTAGTGATTTGCTAGATCGGTGAGGTAAAGTGGACGTACCTAAGATTGGGGAACCACTATAAATTTTCTTGTCTTTCTGTGATTGCTTGATTACATGTGCAAGTTCGCTAAATTTATTATTCAGCAAATAGACGCACGGTTCACCTATTCACCCCCCTCTAGGTGATTTAGGTTGACAACTTTCCACTTTCAATCTTCTAGGAGAAACAAGGCTCAATGGAAGAATAAGACCGCCAAGAAGGCCTTGGCCAAAGAAAAGGGGAAAGCCCCTCTAGATCAGATTGTATTTAAGAAAGTTATATTTTCAACAAATAAGTTTGATCTGGATTCGTCCTATGGTCACTTGACCAGGCCTACTTATGTAGAGCCCAAGTCTCGATACCAAGGATGGACTCGACCTCGAAACTTTGGTGAGAGTGTCTTTAAGGCACCTTATGAAGAAGTGATTCTTCAGGGCTATGGTCCTTATAATCATGGCCACAACTTCAAGAAAGCACCTAAAGTAAATCCCGTTGGGGAAAGGCCTCCGAAGGAGAAGAAATCATGTGACTGCCATCACCATGAAGCTTCCTCCTCCAAGGATGTTACCCCTGCTAGACAACCATCTCAAAAGGTCAAGCAGGAGTACGTAAGGAAAAGATACAACAGGTTTGACTGTTGGTGTTGTGGAAAAATTGGTCATTTTGCCATCGATTGTTGGTTTGATACCAGGAAGGTTACTACTCCTCAAGTTGGCAACATGAGATTGACCATTCAGAATGCTAATTTTCGTAAGGGGAGTGTTCTAACCCGAGACCAAGGACCCAAACATGTTTGGGTTCCTAAGGAAAGTGATTATGAATGCAGGTATGTCCAAAGGCCACCAAAATGCCAATCTGGTACTTGGACAGTGGATGCTCTCGGCACATGACCGGGACAAGAAGCCTACTCCAGAATTTCACTTCAGTCTGCAACGGACCAAAGGTCATCTTTGGAGGTTCCGACTGAGGGATAACCAAAGGCTACAGTATGATCACTAACGGTAGTGTATCCTTTTCGGATGTAGCTTATGTGGAGGGATTGGAACACAATCTCATAAGCATAAGTCAACTATACGACAAAGGATACATAGTTGAGTTTCACACTGACAAGTGCTTGATAAAGTCTGTTGACAATATGGAAACAATTCTATCAGGAACTCGAAGAAGGAACATATTTTGCTTAAATTTCATTTGTATAGACTCTTCTACACCAGTGTGTCTTTTGGCAACAGATAATGCGTCTCTTGGTGACCAATGGCACAAGAGGCTAGCACATATTAATTTTAAACCTATTAAAAAATTATTCTCCCAGAACTTAGTACGTGATGCCCCAAATGTCAAGCACGTCAAAGAGAGACCTTGTCATGCGTGCGTAAAATGCAAGCAAACAAGGGCTACCTTTAAAAGCATCATAGGCAAAAGCTCTAATAAGTGTTTACACCTACTTCATATGGACTTGTTCGGTCCACTGCAAATTAGAAGCTTAGGAAGTAAGGATTATACGTTGGTAATTGTTGATGACTACTCGCGCTTTGCGTGGGTGTTCTTTATGAAACACAAGTCATATCCCTTTGATATCTTTACAAACTTTGTCAGGCAGATCCAGAATGAATACAACAGCTCTATAGTAAAAATCAGAAGTGACAATGGAACTGAGTTCAAATCTGGGGCCATGACAGAATTTTGTGAAAGCCTAGGTATCTTTCATGAGTTTTCCTCTCCTCGTACTCCACAACAAAATGGAGTAGCTGAGAGAAGGAATAGAACACTCATAGAGGCCTGCATGACCATGTTGAGTGACACTTCACTACCAGAATACTTCTGGGCTGAAGCCGTTAACACTGCATGCCACATGCAAAATCGAGCCCTCATAAACAAGAATCATGATAAGACACCTTAAGAACTTCTAAAAGGAAGGAACCCAACAGTTTCATATTTTAGAATTTTTTGCTGTAAATGCTTCGTACTTAACAATGGTAAGTATCATACTACCAAGTTTAGTGATAAAAGTTTTGAAGGTATTTTTGTAGGATATAGTAGCCATAGTAAGGCATACATGATTTTCAATAGAAAAACTCTGGTTGTAGAGGAATCCATACATATTGTATTTGATGAGACGAGCTTGCTGCAAAGCAAATTGTCTAGTGTGCTTATTGAAGATGCAGGTACAAGGATTAAAGAAATCAGCTTGGATGAACCAATCAAAGGTAAAGATGAAAAGTTCATCAAGATCACCTCTCAGACCCCTATTGGAGAGGTAGAGGATCAAGATGAAAATATTGTCCAAGTTGATGACGTCACTCTAGTGGCTGAAGAAGTCCCAGATGCAAGGAATCTAGAGCTCAGACATCTGAAGGATCACCCAATGGACCAAATCATAGGAGATCCCCGGGATGGTGTCAGAACTTGTCGAGGTACAATTAACGAGAATATATATTTAAGTTTTCTCTCACAGGTTGAACCAAAGAAGTTTGAGGAAGCAAACTCAGACGCATCATGGATCCTGGACATGGAAGAAGAATTGAATCAGTTCAAGCACTGCAAAGCTTGGACGCTCGTTCCAAGACCCAAAGGTAAGAATGTCATCAGGACAAAGTAGGTCTACAGGAACAAGTTGGACGAGAATGGGATAATCATCAAGAACAAAGCCAGAATCGTCGCCAAAGGATATCGTCAAGAAGAAGGGATCGACTTCGACCAAACATATGCTCCAGTGGCAAGACTGGAGGCCATCAGACTATTCCTGGCTTATGTTGCACTGAAGGGCTTCACAGTCTACGAAATGGACGTGAAGTCCGCCTTCCTTAATGGTGACATAAAGTAAGAAGTGTACGTAGAACAACCCCTAGGTTTCGTTGATCCTAACTTTCCTGAGTATGTTTATTTAATATCAAAAGCATTGTACAGTTTGAAACAAGCTCCTTGAGCTTGGTACGAAATGTTGTCTAGCTTTCTCCTCGAGAACAAGTTCACAAGGGGAAAGATAGACAAGACATTATTTCTTAGGGAAATTAAAGGCAAGATTTTGCTAGTGAAAATCTATGTCGACGACATTATTTTTGGCTCTACAGACGACAACCACTGCAAAAAGTTCTCTAAACTTATGCAAGGGAAGTTTGAAATGAGTAGTATGGGAGAGCTGAAGTATTTCTTAGGACTTCAGGTGAAACAATCTGAAGATGGAATTTTCATCTCATAGGCGAAGTTCACCAAGGAGTTGATTAAGAAATTCGGAATGGAGAGTGCAACCTCTATGAGGACCCTAATGGCCTCAACTATGTCTCTGGACAAGGATGAGAAAGGGAAACCTTTTGATGAAACCAAATACAAAAGCATAGTTGGATCCTTGCTCTACCTTACTACTAGTAGACCAAACATAATGTTCTCTACATGTGTCTGTGCTAGATTCCAAGTGAACTGTAAGGAATCTCACTATGCTGCTGCAAAGCGTATCTTGAGATACCTTAAAGGTACACCGTATCTTGGCTTATGGTACCCAAGAAGTAATGACAGCGAACTAATTGGCTTTTCAGATGCAGACTTTGCAGGTAGCAAACATGACAAGAAAAGCACTTCTGGAACGTGTCAGTTCCTTGAAAGAAGGCGTATATCATGGAGCAGCAAAAAGCAAAATTGTGTCGCAATCTCAACGGCCGAGTCATAATACATTTCTGTCGGCAGTTGTTGTGCACAGTTTCTTTGGCTAAAGAATCAGCTAGAAGATTATAACATGAAGGTCAAAGACATTCCATTATTCTGCGACTCATCCAGCGCGATCGCAATCGCAAACAACCCAGTCTCGCACAGTCGGACAAAGCACATCGAGCTCATATATCATTTCATCCGGGAGCATGTGGAGCAAAGGGATGTGGATTGCAGTACGTGCCAACAGATCAATAAGTTGCAGATATTTTCACGAAGCTGCTGGACGAGACCAAGTTCAATTTCTTCAAAACTGAACTTGGGATGCTGAATAAAGAAGGATAAGTCACAGGAAATCAGTTCAAAGCTCAAGAATTGAGGATACTTCAAACAGGTCAGAAATTTCTCAAGAGGAAGGTAGTTCTCGAAAACTCAGTCTACCTCTCGAAAAGTAAAGTACTCTTTCTCGAAAACTCAGCCTACTTCTCGAAAAGTAAAGTACTAAATCTCGAAAGCTCAGACTACTTCTCGAGAACTAATATCTTACTTCTCGAGAAGTTTCTTAAGCTCTCGAGAACTCTGATCTGTCTCTCGAAAAGTCTCTTCAGTTCTCGATAACTAATATCATACTTCTCGAGAAGTGTCTTAAGCTCTCGAGAACTAATCTCATACATCTCGAGAAGTCCTCTGATAGTTATCGATAACTAACCCTACCTATTGAGAAATGCCCGTCCTTTTTTTTGACTTCTGATTAATTTCTTCTATTTCGAAAAACCCGCTTGATTTCAGTCCTAATCCTAGATTAATTAGACACTTAATTGACATTACTAGGATTATATATATATATATATATAATACTTTAGAAATCCCAAATCAACCGCCACTTCAAACAGTCTTCTCGAAAACTCTTCGTCTTCCGCCGACAGAAAGCTTCGTCGCAGTCGTCGTCTTGCGCTCCGTCCGTCGCCATCGTCTTGCGCTCCGTCCGTCGCCGCCGCCAGCATTCATGGCATAGAGTTCGAAGATAGGAGTCAATAGTGAACTCGTTGTCGCAGGGATTGCAGACATTTCTGATGACTTTAAGAACTAGCTCCTCCTGGAAACAGCCGGATCTGATGTTCGTTCTCTCAGAACCCTGCAAGATTTCATTTCTAGATGTAGAGGAATTCTTCAGAAATGCCAAGGTAAGGAGGAATGGTAAAATTTTGAAAACTAAAGTCAGGGGGATCAAGATCAAGTTGGACAAAACCAGAGTTTCAAAGCTTCTAAAGATGCCTGTTGTGGATGAAGAGGATGACCTAACACATGAAGATTCTGACAGAACTCACTCTTTCTGTGGAGTTTCTGTGGATGTCATCTCTTTAAGGAGAAATCTCTTCAATGATGTAGGAAAGCTTCTGGTAGACATAATTGGAAAAATCTTGTGATATAGAATAGGGTCCATTAGTTTCATAACCAATGATCTATTTGATGTCATGATAGTTGTTATCTGCAGAAAGAAATTTCAATTTGGAATGATGGTATTTGAATTGATCAGGGACAGTATTCGGGCTCCTAAGTTTTCAAGGATAATATCTTTGTTGCTGAGTGATATTGATCCAGTCACTTT
Organism: Platanthera zijinensis; assembly: GCA_039513925.1. NCBI lineage: Eukaryota > Viridiplantae > Streptophyta > Magnoliopsida > Asparagales > Orchidaceae > Platanthera > Platanthera zijinensis. The sequence continues at coordinate 99,406,909 of CM077095.1, read as the reverse complement.
CAAAACCTCTAAAGGTAATCAGATCCATCACTTGAAAATATTTCATTGGCCTCCATCCAAAGATGGGAACTCAAGCTGTAGAATCCCAAGCAGTTAGCTAAAGAACTTGCAGCTTCTGCCTCTGAGGTCAGGACCCCATCTCCCTCCTCTCATCATGTTGCTGAACCATCTGGTGTAGTAACTGAGGGGGAGCCTGCAGCCTCTGTTCCTATTGTCAGACCTACTCCTCCTCCCTCTCCATCCAGATCAACAAGCAGATCACCCATCAGAAGCCCAATAAGCTCTCCAACCAAGTCCCCAGTGGCAAATACTTCAGATGATACCATCTCAGATGTTCAAGTATAGGAAACCCTCCAGAACACAACTGAAGACATTGACAGAATGGTTGAAGAACTCACTTCATATGAACCTCTTCCTCCTCTTCTCAAGGAAACCGCTGAAGAACCATCAAAGGATCCTTCACCAGCTCCATCCTTACCCCTAGCTACTCCAACTCCATTCTCCCTCTATAAGGAACGATTCAACTCCTGCTGAACACACTTCAGCACCAGAGACCATCCTTCTTGATGTAGAGGATGAGCCAGAACCTAAAGAAGTGGAAGCCCCTCTCAAGAACCTTGACTTCCCCCTCCCAAAAATTGTTGATGAGGAGGCTGACACAGTGTTTCACACTATAAGAGCCAAGAGCCTTGTGATAGTGCAAGAGATCCTTCCCTGGGTAGCTCCTCCTCCACCCCCAAGTACCTCTGTTGTTCTGTTACTCCTGTTGCTGCTGTTGCTGATGCTTCTCTTTCTTCTGAAATTTTGAGTAAGATTGAAATTCTGCTGGTTGAATAAAGGAAATATTTTGATGAATCCTTGAAGGCTGTTCAAGTCCAAGTTACTGATTTAGAAAAAGAAATGATCCGAGGTTTTGCTGAAATACAACATAACACTGACTGTCTCAAAAGCCTGTTTCAGATTGGTGGCAAAGCTCTAGACCACACTATAACTAGTGTTGGTGAAGTCATGAATCAGTCCCTCACCCTAGCCAATAATCAGATTGAATTATAAAAGAATGCACAAAAGTATGTGATGAAGGTCTGTGAAGAAGTTGGTGCTTTCAAAGAAGAAGCCATATAAAAGCTCCTTGTAGAATTCAGAAAGGGGGAGAGCCTGGTGAAAGAACATATAGTCAAACTTGTGGATAAGTTTACTGAAGATGCAAACACTCTCTGGTCTGAGAAAATTTCGGAAATTAATAAGAATGTTTTAGCTCAAATCCAGTCAGTGAAGTTCTATATTTATGACACCACAGTTTGGATGCACATCAGATTTTCCCCGACTTTCAGGCTGATCCTAATATTATTCTTCATCATCTGAATGCACTTGCTGAAGGACAGCCCAGTCAGATGCCAGCCCAGATGCAACAACCTCAAATGCCAAGCTTTTCTCCTAGGCCAGAAGATCAGAATCCTCCTCCAGCTTCCTATGACCAGGTTTGGGATGATATTATTCCTCAGGATTTACCAGAAATTCACACCTCCAAGAAGAGGAAGTATGGAGAAGGCCCATCTGCAAGCAGAAGTGTCCCTAAGAATGAAGCAGAGAAAAGGAAAGCCCAAGAGTTTGCAGAAGTCTGGAGCCGTACTTCTAAAAGCTTAATTCTTGAAACTCTCAAATTAGTGATGGATTTTAATGAGAATAGAATCTCCACTACAGCTCCTCTGAGTGGGAATTATATGAGAAGTCCATGACCAAGAGAAGAATTTATGATAGAGAGTTTGGCAAGAATAATCCCAAAGCTCCTCCTAAGCCTCCAAGGTACTATCCTAAGCCCTTCAGCTATCAGAGGAGACAACAGGAGAAGCAGGACAGACAGTATCAAAGCAAAGAATGAACTCTTGTTGACATATTTTTTTTGAGAATTTTGATGAAATGGTTGTTGATTAGAAATCTAAAATATTACATATATACAATTTCTAGTTTTGCCTAATTGTGTGTTCAATTATTCTCTTATTGCATTTAGATAAAATTATTCATTTCCAGTTCTTTCTTAATTGTCATAATTCACCTTAGTATAGAGGGTTCTGACTTCTACAAATAGGGGGAGATTGTTGTGTATTGCATCCACAATAACCCAGATTTTCTTGAAGTCACCCTTGAACTAAGATAAATTAAGTTGTATTTGATATCTTTGTTTAGTTGTGTGTTTGCAGATTACCATTGCTAAGTGTAGACAAATGTCAGTCTACAATGGGTCATGAACACAGGGCCATACAGTGTAATCCCTCACTATGTGATCCAAGGTGTTTACTCATGTGTAGCCTCTCAATTGGGATACACTTCATATTCAAACACTTGGGATCATGGAATAAAGATTGGACTCTTGAAGACTAGAAGAAAATTTCTCTAAAGTTCAGAAAATTCTCTAAGTTCACTTCTCGAGAAGTGCCTCTTTGTTCTCGAGAAGTAGAGTTAGAGGTTCTCGAGAAGTCTTTATAATTCTCGAGAACCTTTGCTTCAAAGTTCTCGAGAAGTGCTTAGAGTTCTCCAGAAGCTTAGCTTCAAAGTTCTCGAGAAGACCCAAAAATTTAGTTCTCGAGAAGTGCTTCTAGTTCTCGAGAAGCTTAGCTTAAAAGTTCTCGAGAAGTCCCAGCTTTTAGTTCTCGAGAAGTCCAGACAGCTTCTAGAATTTTTCCAAGTCTGAATTCTCGAGAAGTCCAGTGAAGTTCTCGAGAATTGTTTTTAGTTCTCGAGAAGTCAAGTCAGCTTCAAGATTTTTTTTCTTTTAAGTCCTATTTCTCGAGAAGCAGAAACATAGTTCTCGAGAAGTCCTTATAGTTCTCGAGAAGCTTAACTTCATAGTTCTCGAGAAGTCAGCTTGTGGTTCTCGAGAAGTCCAGATTGCTCTCGAGAAGTATTAACCCATGAAGTTCCAGTCAGTATAGCTCTCGAGAAATCAATCTTGTTCTCGAGAACTAATATTACTTCTCGAGAACTGCAGGTAAATTTTTTAGAATTTCTCTTAAGTCCAGATCGGCCGGATTTTCAAATGACTTGACGTGATTGGTCCACGTGTCGTCATTAATGTCTTTTCTAACCGTTAGGAGTAATCCTATATAAAGACTTTTCATTAAGACCAAACCCTAAGAATTAATAATTACAAGAAGCAGATATTCTCTCTCTGAAATTCTTCTGGTTCGGCCAACCCTAAATGACAGTTCTCTGAAGCCGCCGCTGCCGTCGCTCACGAATAGATCGAGTTCTCTGTTTTCGATCAAGGAAGACTCGCTGTTCAAGGGATCCTCATCCTCTCCTTGATCGAGTAGGTCAAAGCTTTCTCAGGTCAGATCTACAAGTCTTCTTCAACCTTTTCTGAAAGAGCCGCAAAGTTCAAGAAGAAGTCTCAGAGATTTATTTTTCCAGATCTGAGAAATTACTGTGTTTTTATTTCCAAATTTCTTTGTTATTATTGTACGAGATTTTCTCCGAGTGTAGGAGCGTTGCTCTCCGAGTTGTAGGAAGTTTTTATCTTCCGAGTGTAGATCCATTTGGATCGAGTTTGTAGGAACGTTGTTCTGAGTGGTAGGATCATTTTGATCTGAGATTAGTGGAGTAGCCGAGTCTATTGATTTGCTAGATCGGTGAGGTAAAGTGGACGTACCCATGATTGGGGAACCACTATAAATCTTCTTGTTTTCTATGATTGCTTGATTTCTTGTGCAAGATCGTTAAAATTTTTATTCCGCAAATAGACGCACGATTCACCTATTCACCCCCTCTAGGTGATTTAGGTTGACAACTTTACACTTTCAATAGGACTCATCACACCCCTAGACTTACCTGTTTGCGCGTCCCGAGCAAACAAAATCTATGCAGATAGGGAAAATAAACTAGCTAACAAAGAAATTGAGATACGAAGTACCATGCAAAGTCGCATGCTCGCGCGCATAAAAATATAATAGAGGAAATGTCTAAGTATTCAAAATAGTTTATAATTTTCACAATGCGTATCAAAATTTTATTACTACTCAAAAATGGAATCGCGGTGAATCTTCCGGTCACGCATAGGGAGAAAGTAGGCAACCACTAAAAGGAGCTTTGCCAAAGACCGTGGCTCAGGATCACCTCCAAAGGAATCCACCAATGTCGGGGACCATATGCTTGCCCGTTCACACTCTCTCCACGGTAGTAGTTCGACTCAAGCGTGAATTTTTAGGACTTTAGGAGAATCATGGGGCTTGGGTTTCAGTGACGTAAACAAAGATAAATGAGAAGGCTACGCACCTAACCCAAATGAGCTAGCATAAAAAAGAATCTATCCGCTAACCAAAATACATGTGGGTACACCACACCCCCAGACTTAATTTTTTAAAATATGGGTGTGTGCACTGCCTACTCCAAATACAATCTCATCTCAAATAGGATTTTCAATTATACTTTTTCTTTTCATTTTTCTTTTTCAGAGATAAATTTTTTTAATCATCTTTATTTTAACAATTTTATCAAATACAAACTTTGGAGCACATCCACATATTCACAATGAATATCACCACATCAACACCCCAAAATGAAAATGTAAAACACTAAAGCACGACTTGGGTGTGCGACTAGGATCGACTATGAGGCTTTGGTGAAATACTGGTGGAGCTGAATCAAAACGAAGGGGTAGGAACAACGGGGCTAGCGAGGATAAGACGTTAGGAACGGTACAAAGCTCAACCGGGCCAAAATGATGGCGTACATCACGTTCACGCTTGACTAACCATGCACTAATGCTTCGAGAGTTGCTTGGGGAAATTTCTTAGCCACCGAGAAAGATGATCCTTCCTACCGACTCGAGCAAAACGAGTCTAGTAACGGCTACACACATCCCTATACTACCGTACGATTCACACCGGATTCACCAATTTTTGAGTAGAATAAAAAGTATTTACGCAAATAGCAAAATATAAAACTATAAGCATACAGAAAAATTAAGTCTACTCCAATTTCTATACGAGACGAGAGCACTCGACTAGGAGCACTACAGGAGTCAACATTTTACTCCGTCTCACAATCCTATGCGAGCACAATAATTTTCCCAAATCATACAAAAGAAACGAGTTTAACTCGCAGCACGCTAACAGCTAAGCACACACTCATGTGGGTATAGTGGTGTGCGATGTAATGAACGAATCAAAATAAAATTATAAAAGCTTCTAGTATGCAAAAGAAATGTGCGCGTGCAAAATATAACAAATATTGGCTCTCCCCTAGACTTAAACTAAGCTACACAACATATGATATATAAATTTAAATCAAATAGATATAAGGGAAGAGGTTACCCAATGCTCAGCCAGTGAGCATACTAGAAGACGCGTGAAAAATAGAAGCAGGTCCGCCAAATGAAGAATCACAACCCCGCCAATATGAATTTGTCATGAATACCTGCAGGGGTGAGCTTCACAAAAATAAAAGAAAAATATACAAAATAAAAAGAATTACTAAAACTAAGATAGACATGAAAAATGAAAAAGCAGGAAATATAAGATAACTACTGGGGTTATTGTCCTCCCAACAGGACTTATTAAATTTAATACATTTCTAGCTAATGGGCCTATGAAAAGAAAAGTGCACAGGTAACTGTTCCATTATCCATTTCGGTAATGGGTACCGATACGGAGATAGAGCAGTTACCCCTCTACCTAAAAAATAATACCTGCCCAACACAGGTAGAGGAAATAGGGAGTAAGAAGTGGAGGATCGCTGGTCCTCACTCATCTCACCACAAAATAAATCCTTGCCCAGCAAGGCATCGCCTACCACAAGTTTGCAGGAAGTGATGGCGACGGCTTGAGAACAAGTCTCATCGTCATCATAACGTACGCATGGAGACTCAACCTGCACAAACTCAGATAGAGAAAGGGGATCAAGAAATAAAGGAGATGAAGAAATAAAAAAATCAAAAATAGGGGGAGTGGTCCCGGTCTCACTCCCAGCAGGATCCAACCATAGATCATCGTCGGTGTCATATAAGCCATAGCAAGGAGAATCCGAGAGCTCGAGGTTCTCGATAGTGGTTTGAACGTCCTCATCCAACAAGGATGTGAAAACTTCCTCATCAGAAAGGATCTCCTCATCATCCCACCTTGGTGTGTCATCATATTTCATGGTGTCACACTCTCCATTGGAGAGAATAACGTCCTCGTCCCACATTGGCACAACCTTAGGCTCTGAATAACTATCCGGAATAAAATCATTAACCGACTCACTAAAAATTGGGATAGATAATTTTTTCAAAGAAAGCGGAGGAAAAACAACATCAGAGAAAATATGTGCGGGTTCCTCCGGAGGTGAATCCAAAAGAGGGGAAGAATGCATAGGGAGAGACAGCACCACAATGTCGTCACACCAATCAGTAGAAAGTCTGATGGGTATATCCGTAGCAGTCCCTATAGATAAGGTAGTACTGCGAATATATCATCAGAATTAGAAGGGGCATCCAATTGAGAGGTGGATGGAACGAATCGGATACCCGGTTCATCATCCTACTCCAACTAACGTTGAAATTCTGCGCAATCCTTCAACACGTGCACGATTCTACGACAACACAAACACCATTTTCCATTACTCCTCAGTCCTGGTGGGACTGGAGAGGAATAAGAAAAAGGTGAAGGCATAGAAGAGAAGTGACCATAAGACTTGGGTATGGTGTATGAAGTACCATAAGAGGACGGTGCTCCATACACTGAACCACGAGAATTATGCTCACTATCTTCAGTGGGGAACTCATCACTACCATGCCTATAATCCCCGCACCATCTGCAACAGGTATTCATATAAGAAAACATGGTGCAACATGAAAGAATTCACCAACAGAAATATTCTAAGCAAAAATTAACTACACACTAGCAGATAAAAGAAAAGGAATGTCTGCTGCAGAAAAATTAAAACTAGAAAAGGAACAAAGAAAAATAAGCCACAAATTCTAAAAACTAAAGCACAGAAGAAACATGATATGAACAAATGGAAAAGTGCTTCTATCTCCTATCTCCCTCTCCAAAAACTCACACGACTATGTTCCCCGGCAACGGCGCCAAAAACTTGATGCGTTGAATGGCAAGTGTACTGGTCGCACAAATAATATAAAATGGGGGAATTTCCCCAAGTATGGATCTCTCAAGGAACACAGTAAGGTGGAGTTATCTTTGAGGAGGACTTGAGATTGAAATCCTTAGGTCGGAGTTAACAAAGGGGGGTTTTGATTGTTTCGTAAAAATAAAGTAAAACACTAATAAACTACTCATATGCAACGCCGTTATGCGATGCTTTGCCAGGCAGGATGGAAGACTACATGGGCCGCTATGCACTGAATTGCTGGGCGGATGGACGAGTAGGCTTGCATATGAGGTGGTAAGAATGGCGGAATAAGAAAGTAAACTACTAATAAACTACTCCTATGCAACGCCGCTATGCGATGCTTTGCCAGGTGGGATGGAAGACTACATGTGCCGCTATGCACCGAATCGCTAGGCGGATGGATGAGTAGGCTTACGGATTAGGTGGTGAGAACGACAGAATGAGGGTCTTGAGCACCTCTTCGCTACGCACGCCACTAGCAATTGCTAGTGCGGCACGGTGTGGTAGAGTATGGAAAATAAAGGTGCACCTCAAACAAATAATGAAAATATAAAATCACATAGACATGATTGTATACAAACGTTTATCAAATTAAATATACTTCATCATATACAAGAGATTAAAATACACTATCATAAATAAGAGAAGAAGAGAGTGTGAAATCGACCGAATTTGAAGTCTTGCTGATGATTCACGGTAGGATTCGCCGGGTTGTCAATCCGCGTCCTACCTCGGTCCTCAACTGCGTTCGGGGTAGAGGAGGTTGTCACTAACTCCCAATGGACCCGTCTTCTTCGTGTCACAATCTGATGGTGGACGATACAATCTTCTCCTAGCTTGATGGAGAAAGCTAGGTCAAACTCTTCTTGAAGCTCAAGGATGAAGAAGGAGGCTGAGAGGAAGCTCCAGCTTGGATTTGCAAGTGAAAGCTTGCTCAGAACACCTCCCTACAGCGGAAGATGAAGTAGAATGGCGGAACCCTTCCTCGGAGACAAAAATGGCAGAAAAATGTCATGGGATTTCGAATTAGGGCGGAACCTACGAATTTATAGATAGCAAAAATAATAATGTGCACGATCACTGGTGCACGACCAGTGGTCGTGCGCACTCTGTCCAGTGATCGCGCATATTGGCAATGGTAGAAATCAAGAAGAACTGGGATAACGCGCACGAGCAGTGGCACACGACCGGTGGTCGTGCGCACTATGTCCAATGGTCGTGCGATTACCCCAGACAGAACTCCAGAAAAAAGGAATCAGTGCACACGATCAGTGGCGCACGACCAGTGGTCGTGCGTACTGTGTCCAATAGTCGTGTGTTTGCCCCAGGTAGAACTTGGAAAAATGAAGAACAGTGCGCTCGATTAGTGGCGCACGACCAGTAGTCGTGCATAGTAGATCCAATGATCATGCGCATTATTCGTTTTTCCAAACAATCCCGGAACACGCACACGACCCCTGTACCAATAGGAAAAACAAATCACTGATATGTGTAGACATTCCAGGAAATCACAATAAGAAATACAATCTAAAAAAATAACAAAAATACACAACCACGGGCCTAAATGTGCACTTCCTATGGAAATAAAGATAAGATGAAATATATACAATAACGAACTAAAAGTGTAGTGCATATGAAAGAAAACTAGCCCAGATGAGTCCGAAAATCACTATATAAATAGGACTCAACACCACACTGCTCTTAAAATCCTTAACCCTAGCCGTCGAGACCAAAACCTTCTCAGCGTCTTGCCGCACTAGTTCCATGGCGCCAAATATCACCAAGGAGCTCCAGGAGGGCTATGAAATTGTAAGGAATGGATTCAGTCATGCCTCTCCAAAGATTAAAAAAGTGTTAAGGATGATTGAGACCATATGTTTGGAGTACACCCTTTCTGAAGCCTCCACCATTCTTAGAAAAGAGGTAGTAGAATTCTTCTCCAATGTTAAGGTGTCTTCTTCTCAAAACTCACTTAAGTATAAGATTGAGGACATCAAGAATAAGGTAAACCCTAAGAGACTAGGCAAAACCCTTCATCTACCCTCCATCAACCCGAGCGAGGAAGAAGAACCCACCATCACAGACAGAGACAGAGCTCTAAGTTGGTGTGGATATAGTGATACCAAACCTGGGTCTCTTAAGAGGAAATTCTTCAATCAGAGAGGTAAACTGCTAACAGATATTTTCGAGAAAGCCCTTATTTGCAAACCTGGATCACATGACACAATCTCCAGGTTAATGTTTGGTGTCATGACTAGGATAATATTCAATAGGAAGACCTCTTGGTCTTTTCTCATCTACCAAAGAATAGTAGACTGTCTATACACTCCAAATATGGGAAGAATTCTTTCTTTATACCTAGTGAACACCTACCCTTATACATTCAAGTAGGAGCATGGAGTGAAGATTCACTACCTGAAAAGGATGTATATAAAGACATTGGATAGATTCACTAAGATCCCACCCAAGAGCCAACCTTCAATAATAAAGGACCTCAAGGGATAAGGGACAACAAGTTGCTAAAGTAGACAGTTCCTCCTGCTCTGAACCTGAGCTAGGAACTTCCCCCCTGCTGATGTTTATCTGCAGATAGACATATCCCTTAGTCTTTCCTCAACAAACATTCAACTCCAGGATATTGTTGTGCATGTTGATAAAATCCATTCAAGCCCTAGGTCAGGACAAGTTTCAAAGAATGCTACTGAAGAAGAGGATGTTGTAGAAGATGAGGCTGATATGGCTGATACTGATGATATAGTGATGCTTAAAAATCGTCTCATGGACTACAATCCGAATAGGCAAGTGTACCTATCGTTTTATAGTATAGTGATATAAATAAATCAAGGTCGTATAAAAACTTTGGGCAGGCAAGTACTATTACTCACAATGACTCTATTATCCTACCGAACGATTGATTGGGTTTTGAAAATAAAAATAAACTAAGCTTAATTAAGAGAAATAAACTATTACGGAAGAGTGCTCGATCGACGATTCACTTTGAAATAAAATAACGAAATAAATTAGTTTAACATTTGCAATTCTATTAAGACCGTGACGGATCCGATATTAGGAAGTAATCTCGCTAGAGCATTAAATCCCCTAACTTATAGACGTTTTGACCGAAATCTCTTTACAAGTCAAAATGGCCTAAAGTCGCATTACCAAAGTGACCCGTACTATTGGATTTGACTCCAATCCGGAGGATTTACGTCATCCTATCTCTAGGGTTGCGTTCAACTCCTTCCTTGAGTGATCTTTCATATTCACGAGCCTCTCGGCTACTCAAATATGAGATCGGAATTTACTACCGTATACTAGCAATACGGAGTCGATGCGAAAATATTTCAAGGTCGGATCAAAAATAAGAAAAAATGCAAACATAAAATAAAAGATGCGTTATTTCATCGCAAAGTTCATTGCGATCGGGCACAAAAACAAATTAGCTAAGCATATTTGAAAAGGAAGTGAGAATAAGTGAAAAAAATATTTTCATTGCTTAAATAAAGAGAAGTACATGACAACACTAAACGGGCATTATAACATTACTGTAACAAGACTTCAACAAAACTTGAAATAAAACAAAAACTACTAAACTACTTGAAACAAAACTTCTTCATAAAGAAACTACTTCTTTAGACTAAACCTACTTTACTTAAACTAGAGGGATGAGGTTCCTTTTATAGGAGAGGGAGAAGATTCTAGAATGAAGTGGAAATTGTAACGCCCCTATCCGTCACATAGCATATAGCAGTAGGTCCGGCCGGGGCCCGACGCCATATACCACGGACAGACCGGTTGGTTACTTATTGAGACCATTCAACTAATCACACGTCCTACACAACACCTAGCGGAAGCAATTTTATTAAGGTGCAACAATAAGCAAGAACCCAGCCACAGAGCATGAATGTCCACTACAACCCAGGAATGAGTACATACACAAAAGAGAAAATGGCCTTAAGGCCTTACAATGTTCTCTTAACAAAAAGTAGTGTTTTCTTACATCGGCTCACAGGCCGGCCATACATGATAAACGGGAAAAACATAACAATTTAGGCCTTCGAGGGCCGGCACAGCAACAAGGGCTTTAGCCCACTATTTCCCGCTCGGCTCCGCAGCACCTGCAATCAACAAACCACCGCCCGGTGGCAAACAATAGCAACGGTCAGCAATGCTGACCAAATTATAAGGATCCCGCCCCCACATTCGGGGCGGGGATGCTCTTTCCCTGCACTTTATTAGTATAGACATTTATATAAAGTAATTGCACATCACCACAGGCGTAGGCTCGCACGGCCACACACCCCGTGCACTCAGGGCACATTCTCAGCGAATCGGCCAACATCACGTCAATTAAGCCATAGATGTTCCCGATCCACCACCGCCTCTTGGACGACCATCCATATGAGCATTTTGCCTTCTTGGCCTTGGTCACGGCAATTTAAGCCATAGACCGCCGAAGGCCCTCATCCATGCCAATGGTCCTACCAAACGACATAGACCGGGTACGATTCTGCCTGACCCGTGCTCATACCGCAACGACAATTTAAGCCATATGCGCAGGTCAAGACTCGCCAAGTCCCGTTTCCGCCACAAAAATCACATAACCCAGTTTTGTTCACGTTGGCTCCCCGGCCTCCGTGTTGGCAAAACCCGCTTTTGCCCAGTTTTTCGGGTGCACCTTAGAGTTAATCTCTAAGACTCCCTGATGCAATCTACCACGTAGAAAAACTCGAAAACACCCAAACATCCGGAGTCTTGCCCGGTTCAAATGCAATGCAACATCACCGATTCGGACCAACACGTCCGAATAGGCTTCACACACAATGCCTATGTCCGTTTACGCATACGGACTCTACACAAGGGGGGACTTCACATATCTACCCCAAGGAACGCTCCAACTCTTCGCTCACTCGCGAGAGAGGGCTTCCTATGCAAAGGAAAAGAGGGCTTCACGTGACCAAGGATGAGAAATCGTTACCCTAGCATTTTTCCGCAGCACCATCGAAAACTATGCGGTTGGAAAGCACCGCAACGACGTCACCTCCGCGGATCTGGACTCGGATCGCGATTCGGGGCTCCGAAGCTCTTCCGGCGGCCGGATCTTGGACTCCTCCTTCCTCCTTGCTCTCCCTTCTCTCTAACTTTTAGAGAGAGATTGGCCAATGGAAAATGGGTTTCTAAACCCTATTTCCCGACTATAACCACCGAGGAGCAGCCCCCCACCGTCGGATCTAAAGTCAAGGAAACGAACGGCCCGGATTAAATCCAAAATCATAAAATCTGGGCCGAACATGGGTTGACACACGGCCGTGTGCCTGGCCGTGTAGCTCATTCGCCGTCTCGACCAAAATTGAAAACCAGCACACGGCATGTGACACGGCCTCAGACACGCCCGTGTCACCTGTGACACGGCCGTGTTGGGACCCGTGTCACGCCCCCCGTGTGCAACATTTGCCGTCAGAGAGGTACACGGCTGGTGACACGGCATCAGACACGCCCGTGTCAAATTAAACACGGCCGTGTTCGTGCCCGTGTCACTGCCCGTGTACCCCACTGCCTACACAAAGCAAAACCCAGGTGTTACACGGCCTGGGACACGGCCGTGTCCTAGGCCGTGTGCCCCCTTTCAAAAACCTGTTTTGGCCAAAATGATCCCCGTCGCTACAACAACAATTCGGGGTGTTACAATTCTACCCCCCTTAAAGAATTTCGCCCACGAAATTAATAAAGGAAAAACAGGACTTACATAAATTAGTACTTGAGCGGAACAACTCCGGGTACTCCTCTAGCATAGTCTGCTCCCGTTCCAAAGAGAGCTCCTCACGCCCGCAATTATCCCACCGGACCTTAACCATCCGGATTTCCTTGTTACGGAGTCTCTTGACCTCAACATCTTCAATACGAATGGGCTTGACCCTAGTCGTCAACCCTTCGTCCACTGGCACTTGATTAGCCGCGATCACCTGCGAAGGATCTTGCACCGCCTTACGCAACACAGAAATGTGGAACACATCATGTAAACCACTTAATTCCTCCGATAGCCTCAAACGGTATGCCGCTTCGCCGACTCGCTCCAGAACCTCAAAAGGTTCAAGGTATCTTGGGCTCAGCTTCTTCAAGCGTCTTACCCGCGAAACCCCCTTGAACGGCTTCACCTTCAAATATACCCAATCGCCTACCGCGAACTCCACGTTCCGGTGCTTGGCATTGTAGTACTTCGCCTGCCAGTCCTGAGCGATCAACAAGCGCTACCGAATGATCTGCACTAACGAGGTAGCACTCTCCACCTCCTGCTTCTTGTACAACCTTGCCTCACTCGTTTCAAGCCATGATAACGGCGTGTGACACTTCATACCATACAGGGCCTCGAAGGGCGCCATTTGTATACTCCCTTGGTAGCTGTTGTTGTACGCGAACTCCACCAAATACAGGTGGTCCTCCCAAAGCTTCCCAAAGTCCAGAACACACATGCGTAGCATGTCCTCCATGGTCCTATTGACCCTCTCGGTCTGCCCATCCGTCTACGGATGGAAGGCTGTGCTGAACTTTAACTTTGTTCCCAGCATTTGCTGCACCATCCTCCAATCATTTGACGTGAACCGCCCATCGCGATCACTCACAATGCTACGGGGCACACCATGCAGCCTAACAATATTATCCACGTAGAGCTTCGCCAGCTTCTCCACCGAGTCATCCTTCCTATGCGGAATGAAATGTGACACCTTAGTTAACCGATCTACGATCACCCAGATGGCGTCGTTCCCCTTCTGCGACCTTGGCAACCCGTGCACAAAGTCCATAGATATGTCGTCGAATTTCCATTCCGGTATAGGCAAGGACTTCAGAAATCCTCCCGGCTTTTGGCACTCCGCCTTCACCAAGGCGCACGTTTGGCATTTAGCCACGTACAACGCCACATCTTTCTTAAGCCCCGGCCACCAAAACAACTTTTTGAGATCACGATACATCTTCGTGCTCCCTGGGTGGATTGAGTACTTGGTATGATGAGCCTCATACATCAACTCCGCCCGGAGGTTACCCCCACTTGGGACGCACAACCGATGATCCTTCCTTAATAAACCATCTTCCACCGAGAACTGGGAATTTGACCCATCCAGAGCGGCCTCCATAAGCTCCTTCATGGAGTCATCCAACTCCAATGCCTGCCGAACCCGGTCAGCCAGGTCATACTGCACCTCTGTCCAGTTTAACATTACCTTGGAGCTCGTCTGCTTGTCAACGCAACAGATCTCAAGCTTCTCCAACTCCCGTACTAGCCGCTCATCATGCACCGACAACCAGTTGGCTTGGGCGGGAGCCCTGCGGCTCAGCGCATCAGCAACTGCGTTGCCCTTCCTGGGTACATAATGTATCTTGAAAGTGTAGTCCCCAAGGAACTCCATCCACCTTCTCTGCTTCATATTAAGGTCTTTTTGATCCAACAAGAATTTTAGGCTCTTTTGATCGGTGTATATATCGACCCTTACGCCGTATAGGTAGTGCCTCCACAACTTGAGTGCAAATATCACGGCCGTCAACTCCAAGTCGTGTACCGGATAATTCCTTTCATGCACCTTTAGCTGACGTGATCCATACGCTATCACGCTACCATGCTGCAACAACACGCAACCCAAACCACTACCCGAAGCGTCGCTATACACCTCAAAGCCCTCGGTTCCACTCGGCGAACTGAGCACTGGCACCGTGGTCAACCGTCTCTTTAGCTCCTCGAAAGCTTGCACGCACTCCTGCGTCCACAAAAATCTCTGATCCTTCCTTGTCAACTTCGTGAGAGGTAGCGCTATCCGTGAGAAGTTCTCTACGAAGCGCCTGTAATATCCGGCCAGCCCGAGAAAGCTACGGACTTCCGCGATAGATGATAACGCAGACCACTCTCGTATCGCAACGATCTTCGCCGGATCCACCGCTATACCTTCACCACTAACAATGTGACCAAGGAACGTTACTGAGGGTAGCCAGAACTCGCACTTGGAAAATTTCGCATAAAGCTCATTCCTCCTCAAGGTCTCCAACACCAGGTGCAAGTGCTTGAAGTGATCTTCCTCGAACTACGAGTACACTAGAATGTCATCAATGAAGACAATCACAAAGCGATCCAGGTAATCTCTGAACGCCCTGTTCATCAGATCCATAAATACCGATGGCGCATTTGTCAGTCCAAACGGCATGACCGTGAACTCGAAATGCCCATACCTCGTACTGAACGCCGTCTTCGGGATATCACACTCCCTGATCCTCAGCTGATAGTACCCCGACTTCAAATCCAACTTGGAGTATACCGACGATCCGACTAACTGATCAAAAAAGATCATCAATCCTCGGGATCGGGTACTTGTTCTTCTCCGTCAGCTTGTTCAACTCTCTGTAGTCGATACAAAGCCGCATACTCCCGTCCTTCTTCTTAACGAAGAGGACCGGTGAGCTCCAAGGCGACGAGCTTGGACGTACATAACCTTGCTCCATCAGATCCTCCAGCTGAACCTTCAACTCCGCCATCTCCTTTGGCGCCAACCTATAAGGAGCACATGACACGGGTTTGGCACCCGGCACGAGCTCGATCGTGAAATCGATCTCTCGCTGCGGTGGGGCTCTAGGAAGGCAATCCAGGAACACATCTGGGTACTCGCATACCACGGGGATCTCATCCAAAGTGGACTTCGGCTCTGCGGCCTCCACTAATGCGAAGAACAGCTCTGCACTAGCACGAACCGCCTTCACCACCTGAAGAGCATACATCAGTGTCTTGCTCGACCCCTTAAGCCCCTCGAATGTAGTCTCTCGCCCTATACCCAGCTTGACCTCATTTCGGTCGCAGTCGATCTAAGACTTCTGCTCTGACAGCCAATCCATTCCAAAGATAACGTCGAACTCTACTAGCGGCAATAATGACGCTAGCAAGTCGAACTCTTGGCTCCCTATGTGAACCTTCACGGAGCACACTCTGTCCGCACGCATTTAGCACCCGTTCGGTAACAACACATCTAACTTGTCCTTCGCCATCGAAGAAGGGACTCCGATGCGCGATATAAAATGTTCGGACAAGAAAGAATGTGAAGCACCTGTGTCGAACAGTGCCTGTGCCGGACTATCACTAATCACCACAAAGCCTAAGCAAAAGACATTAGCCTAACAAGCAATTGGTAATAGTATTTTCAAGTCAACTTGCATAAATTAACTCATACCTTTCACCACATCCGCTTGCTTGATGGCCTCCTGCTGGCCCAAGTTATAGATTCTAGGCTGAGTCGGAGCATAGTGGGACGCGGTTGACTCCACCGCTTTGCCCTTCTCCTCGTAGGTAGCTCCTTGTTTCCTTTCGGACTATGAGCGTCCACTCCAGCAGTCACGGGCAAAGTGCCCCAGCTTTCCACACGTGAAACAAGTGCCCGGGGTTCGATTGGTAGTTGCCCCCGAGGTACCTTAAGAAGGAGCTGGACCCAACGTCCTAGCCTTCTTGGAGAATCTGCGGTAGCCCGACTTTGATGTAGTCGGCGCCTTGAACTCTGATTTCTTGCCACCGGATTCCCTTTCCTTCTTCGCTTGCACGTTCCTCATCTTCTTCTCTAAGGACCGGGCCGAACTGACCAGGGTCATGAAACCCTGCGCCTTGGGCCCCGACAGTAGCAACCTCAAATCATCCTTTAGCCCTTCATAGAAGCGGCTTGTCTTGCACTCCTCGTCTGCGAAGGTAGCGCCGACATATCTCCCCAATCGAGTAAACTCGTGGAGGTATTCATCAACGGTGCTATCCCCTTGCACCAATTTCTGAAATTCGCTCTCTAGCGCGATCCTCTGCGCCGAGGGGAGGTATCGAGCCATAAACAGTCTCGCAAACTCCTCCATCGGGACTTCAGCCAACGGCCTTCCCCTCAACTGATGTAACTCTAGGCCTTCCCACCACAGTCTTGCGTCCCCATCCAAAAGGAATGTCACTATAGTGGTCTTCTGCCACTCTTCAGTTTCCATCGCAGTCATCACCCTGTTGACCCTTGAGAGCCAATCCTCTGCTTGGGTCGGGGTTTTTGCCCCCGTGAATATCGGTGGATGAAAGCCCATCACATGCTTCAGTTGTCTTTCAGTTGCTCTCCGAGGCAACTCTGGCTCCACCACTACCTGCTCAACCCTCCATTGCTCTGCCGTCTAATGCGGTACTTGATCCACGGTAGGAGTAGGCTACTGCACCTGCCTTACAGGCTGCGCATTGATCATTTCCATGACCGCTTCTGCCACCAACCTAATGGTCTCGGCAGACAAAGGTGTTGCAGGCGTATCGCTTAGCGCACTGCTCGCCTCAGAACCTGGACGTTCAGACGTCCCAACACCACTTCTGGTCGCCTATAATCATGCAAAAACACCGATAAGCGACCAAACACTACTGCAAACAGAAATTATAGGAACACGTAGGTTCCTCAAACATGTGTATTATCATTCCTAAGTGGACATTCATGGGTTCTTT
The DNA here is from genome assembly GCA_039513925.1 of Platanthera zijinensis. Classification (NCBI taxonomy): domain Eukaryota; kingdom Viridiplantae; phylum Streptophyta; class Magnoliopsida; order Asparagales; family Orchidaceae; genus Platanthera; species Platanthera zijinensis. The sequence goes on along the minus strand of CM077095.1, from coordinate 99,389,328 downwards.
TCATGTTATAACGATGACGCACACCATGTGCTCACCACCCCTTAAAGTGAATTCGTCCACGAATTCATTTAAGCTTGACCGAAACCAGAAGTCTGATACCAATTTGTAACGCCCCTATCCGTCACATAGCATATAGCAGTAGGTCCGGCCGGGGCCCGACGCCATATACCACGGACAGACCGGTTGGTTACTTATTGAGACCATTCAACTAATCACACGTCCTACACAACACCTAGCGGAAGCAATTTTATTAAGTTGCAACAATAAGCAAGAACCCAGCCACAGAGCATGAATGTCCACTACAACCCAGGAATGAGTACATACACAAAAGAGAAAATGGCCTTAAGGCCTTACACTGTTCTCTTAACAAAAAGTAGTGTTTTCTTACATCGGCTCACAGGCCGGCCATACATGATAAACGGGAAAACATAACAATTTAGGCCTTCGAGGGCCGGCACAGCAACAAGGGCTTTAGCCCGCTATTTCCCGCTCGGCTCCGCAGCACCTGCAAGCAACAAACCACTGCCCGGTGGCAAACAATAGCAACGGTCAGCAATGCTGACCAAATTATAACGATCCCGCCCCCACAATCGGGGCGGGGATGCTCTTTCCCTGGACTTTATTAGTATAGGCATTTATATAAAGTAATTGCACATCACCACAGGCGTAGGCTCGCACGGCCACACACCCCGTGCACTCAGGGCACATTCTCGGCGAACCGGCCAACGTCACGTCAATTCAAGCCATAGACGTTCCCGATCCACCACCGCCTCTTGGACGGCCATCCATATGAGCATTTTGCCTTCTTGGCCTTGGTCACGGCAATTTAAGCCATAGACCGCCGAAGGCCCTCATCCATGCCAACGGTCCTACCGAATGACATAGACCGGGTACGGTTCCGCCTGACCCGTGCTCATACCGCAACGACAATTTAAGCCATATGCGCAGGTCAAGACTCGCCGAGTCCCGTTTCCGTCACAAAAATCACATAACCCAGTTATGTTCACGTTGGCTCCCCGGCCTCCGTGTTGGCAAAACCCGCTTTTGCCCAGTTTTCTGGGTGCACCTTAGAGTTAATCTCTAAGACTCCCTGATGCAATCTACCACGTAGAAAAACCCGAAAACACCCAAATATCTGGAGTCTTGGCCGGTTCAAATGCAATTCAACATCACCGATTCAGACCAACACATCCTAATAGGCTTCACACCCAATGCCTATGTCCATTTACGCATACAGACTCTACACAAGGGGGGACTTCACATATCTACCCCAAGGAACACTCCAACTCTTCGCTCACTCGCGAGAGAGGGCTTCCTATGCAAAGGAAAAGAGGGCTTCACGTGCCCAAGGATGAGAAATCGTTACCCTAGCATTTTTTCGCTGCGCCATCGAAAACTATGCGGTTGGAAAGCACCGCAACGGCGTCACCTCCGCGGATCTGGACTCGGATCGCGATTCGGGGCTCCGAAGCTCTTCCGGCGGCCGGATCTTGGACTCCTCCTTCCTCCTTGCTCTCCCTTCTCTCTAACTTTTAGAGAGAGATTGGCCAATGGAAAATGGGTTTCTAAACCCTATTTCCCGACTATAACCACGCAGGAGCAGCCCCCCACCGTCGGATCCAAAGTCAAGGAAACGAACGGCCCGGATTAAATCCAAAATCATAAAATCTGGGCCGAACACGGGTTGACACACGGCCGTGTGCCTGGCCGTGTAGCTCAATCGCCATCTCACCAAAATTGAAAACCAGCACACGACATGTGACACGGCCTCAGACACGCCCGTGTCACCTGTGACATGGCCGTGTTGGGACCCGTGTCACGCCCCCCGTGTGCAACATTTGCAGTCAGAGAGGTACACGGACTGGTGACACGGCATCAGACACGCCCGTGTCAAATTAAACACGGCCGTGTTCATGCCCGTGTCACTGCCCGTGTACCCCACTGTCTACACAAAGCAAAACCCAGGTGTGACACGGCCTGGGACACGCCCGTGTCCTAGGCCGTGTGCCCCCTTTCCAAAACCTGTTTTGGCCAAAATGATCCCCGTCGCTACAACAACAATTCGGGGTGTTACAGAAATGAAGGGGGAGAAGGGGGGTGGCCGGCCATGTAGGCGGAGAGGTGAATGTATGGTATTAAATGAGGGGAGAGAGAGGAAGGGGGTTCAATGCATTTTATTTTATGGAAATGAAAGTGGAAATTGTAAAATAAATAAGGGGGGATGAATGGGGAGGCTAAATGCATGCATTTCATTTTGGAAAATAAAAAGAAATAAAATAAATAAAAGAGGGGGGATGGATGGGTTTAAATGAGAATGAAAGAGGGAGAAGAGGGATGAATGAGAAATAAAGAGAGGGAAGAAAATAATAAAGGGAGAAAGAGAGAGGTGGTCGGCCACATGTATGAAGAATTGCATGAATGTGGTCGGGTTTGATGTTTGCGGGGCTTCTTGGGCTTCATCCAATGTAAATGGGCTGCTTGGTGGGCTCGAGTAGGCTTGTAGTGCATGTAGGGGCTGCTCCAATGGTGGTCGGGCTGCTCCATATTGGGCTGGACAAAATGGAGGGGCCACACCAAGAAGTGAAGGGGTCGGGTTGCTTGTATGGGCTGTATGGGTTGCATCATGTGGATAAGGGCTGCTCCAAAGTGAAGACTTTGGACCTACAAAACACAACATAACATTATATTATTATCATAACAAAATATAACTAAACATAACAAAAATATAAAACATATAAAACGAAATAAAACTAAGAATTTATATATCATAACATAACAAAACATAAAACATAAAATAAAAAGAACAAAACACATACAATAAAACTAGAAACAAAACATAAAAGACATTAAACGAGAAATAAAACAAAATAATTATAAAAAAAACAAAAAAATATAAATAAACTTAGGCATTTTGAATAATAAACTACCCTAAAAAAGGATGACTAAAACTAGTCATCAAATTCCCCCATGCTTGAGATTTTGCTATTCCAAAGCAAAAGTATGAGAAATATTTATAAGACATTTATAAAATTTTCAATTAAACTAAAAATTTATTTACACCAAAATCAAGCCAAAAATAAAATTTAGGGATTTACGAATTAAGTTCGAAATTATGGAATTAACGTGAAAAGAGAGAAATATTTAGCCAAAAAAATTTCTAATAAATTAACAAGCACTCAAAATTGAGTAAATTGCAAACAGTGTTAGATTAAATATTATAAAAACCATAACTTAAAAGAAACTTAAGGAAAAAAGGCAACCTACTACTTATGCTCTCCACATATTTTAATTTAAAATCTAAGACAATGATATTGGCTACGGGGTTTGGGGAGGAAATCAACATGAAGAGGTCTTTGATTGGAGGTGATCATCATTTTTTTTCACACCCCACAAAATTTTATTTTTTTAAAAATATATATGTAATACCAGAAAATGATAGACTAACATCCTATCACTTCCCCCGATATATATGAACTTTTAATTCCTCTCTTCATCAGGGTTGCATATGTGTACCAGAAAATAAGGAACTAACATCTCCTTATTCCCATGACATATGATCTAACAATAAAAAGAAAAAGATAATTGGGTAAGGATAAGGGGTTAAACAAGATTTTAGAAAATAAACTAAAATACTAGAGAAGCAACTACTAGTAGATTGAGATTTCCTAAGAATCTAAAAGCATGAGGTAATAATAATTAGAATCCCAAATTATTTAGCAAAATTACTACAAAATTGAAACTATTTAAAATAAAAGAGAAAAGTGCTAAATAAATTACTCTAAGCAAATTAAAACTATAAGATAATTCTCAAAACTAAATCACTAAAAGTTAGATTTAACTAAATATGATGAAAAAAAGATTAGCAAATCAAAAATAGTAAAAATGCTTATAAACAAACTTAAACAAAATTTTTGAAAATAACAAGAAGATCAAGCAAGGGGTTTATTATCTTTTTTGGATTTTTCTAAGATTTTTCATTTTTTTTTTTCATTTTGAAATCTGAATTTTTTGGACATTTTGATTTTTTAATTTTTTTTGGGTTTTGTATTTTATATTTTTTTTGGATTTTTTATAAAGCTAAAGAGGAAAATAGAACTCCTAAAAAGCTTAAAATATTTATACTAATTTTTTGGAATTTTTTTATTTTAAGAAAGCAAAAGATTTTTTTTGTTTTTTTGAAAGAAAAAGGAAGAATAAAATTAACTAAACCCTCCCCCATGCTTAAACTTTTCATTGCCCTCAATGAAAAATAAAAACAAGAAAGAAAAAAAAGAAGAAGAAAAGGGATGGGAGATGCAATAAAGTAAATACTTTAAAAAGAAAACGACTTCCCCGGATTCATAAGGCCAAATACAGATGTCGCTCCCCCATGCTTGAGCTGGACACCGGCTCAGGCCTAAAGAAGAGAGGAAAGGATGGAGCCAAATGAACCGTCGGGGGTATTATTCCTGCAAAACAAAAGAAGCAAAAAGAAAAAAAAAAGAAAAAGAGATAAGCAAGGGGTGCCTCCCAAGAGAGCTCTCTGTTTAACGTCGGTTGAGCCCGACGTTATTGGTTAGCTAAATGGAAAATAAAAACAAAAGTGAAGAGGTAACTCCCTAAGTATGCACTTAGGAGAGTAAATCAAAAAAGAGAAAAATTGAATAATCACACCGACATGCGGTGGAATCTTCAAGGGAATGACGCCCAAAAATGAACGGACGGAGTTATAGAGGAACTCCGTCGTATGAAAAATGGGAAAGAAGGGGTTGTCAAGAGAAGAAGAAAAAAAGAAGAAGAAATAGAAAGAGGATTAAAAGAAGTAGAAAAAGAAATTTCATAAACGGAAATTTCACAAGGAGAAGGAGAGACTTGTGAAATTTTGGGAGAAGAACGGGTAGAGAGGACTAAAGGAGAATCATCTAAAATAAAAGAAGAAGAAGAAAAAGAAGATTCGCTAAAAATAGAAAAATTTGGAACAATTAAAGTTTGAAGCGAATGGAATCACAAACGTCTTCAGAAGGAGAAATAGGAGATGTCTCATCATCCTCAACGGGTAAAAAGCACGCCGGAATATCCATAGAGGTGTCCGAATAGTTATCCTCCTCGAGAGGAAAAAGACAAGCTGGGATATCTGGTGACTCATTACATGAAGAAATTGGAGGAGACTGAGAAGAAGATGAAGAAAATGAAGCGGCCTCACGAGAAAAATAATCGAGAATGGTTTTTAAATGCAAACTAATATTATCAAGAGAAGTTTGCAATTCAAAATACCCATTATCGATAGAATTAAAATTAAAATTTAGAGGCGCGGCACTTTGCGGGGAAAAATCATTAGAAAAATAAGACGGGGACCCCATCTCCCAAGTAGGATAAAATTAGAGTAAGGATCAAATTGGCCACTTTGACCTGCTCCAAAAAAATTGAAATCAAAAGAGGGAAGGGTTCCCGAAAGACATGCAAAATTAAAATGGTCAAGCGACCCGCAAAAAGCGCAAAAAGAAGATGATTCCATAAAAAAAAATAAACTGTTACAAAAAAAAGAGAAAAATTAATTTTTTTTATTTTTTTTATATTTGTTTTGAAAAAATATATATATATTTTTGGATTGGCTCCCGAACTTCCCAAGGGCTACCCGGTGAAGGGTTCGCAAGGTACTAGGTAAAATAGTGGCATCATTAAAGCCACCTTATCCTTTTCGAGAGAATTTAGGTTCGGTAGAAATTAGATAATGTGGGTTGATTATAATATATATGATAATAATAATAATAAAATATTTTTTTAAAATTTTAGTAGAAGTAATAAACTCGATGCTTTCGTAATATTGCCAAAAATGTCTCCGGCAACGGCGCAAAAAACTTGATGCGGAAAAATCGTCTCACGGACTACAATCCGAATAGGCAAGTGTACATATCGTTTTATAGTATAGTGATATAAATAAATCAAGGTCGTATAAAAACTTTGGGCAGGCAAGAACTATTACTCACAATGACTCTATTATCCTACCGAACGATTGATTGGGTTTTGAAAATAAAAATAAACTAAGCTTAATTAAGAGAAATAAACTATTACGGAAGAGTGCTCGATCGACGATTCACTTTAAAATAAAATAATGAAATAAATTAGTTTAACATTTGCAATTCTATTAAGACCGTGACGGATCCGATATTAGGAAGTAATCTCGCTAGAGCATTAAATCCCCTAACTTATAGACGTTTTGACCGAAATCTCTTTACAAGTCAAAATGGCCTAAAGTCGCATTACCGAAGTGACCCGTACTATTGGATTTGTCACCAATCCGGAGGATTTACGTCATCCTATCTCTAGGGTTGCGTTCAACTCCTTCCTTCCATGAGTGATCTTTCATATTCACGAGCCTCTCGGCTACTCAAATATGAGATCGGAATCTACTACTGTATACTAGCAATACGGAGTCGATACGAAAATATTTCAAGGTCGGATCAAAAATAAGAAAATACAAATGCAAACATAAAATAAAAGATGCGTTATTTCATCGCAAATTTCATCGCGATCGGGCACAAAAACTAATTAGCTAAGCATGTTGGAAAAGGAAGTGAGAATAAGAGAAAAAGAAAATATTTTCATTGCTTAAATAAAGAGAAGTACATGACAACACTAAATGGGCATTATAACATTACTCTAACAAGACTTCAACAAAACTTGAAATAAAATATAAACTACTAAACTACTTGAAACAAAACTTCTTCATAAAGAAACTACTTCTTTAAACTAAAACTACTTTACTTAAACTAGGGGGATTAGGTTCCTTTTATAGGAGAGGGAGAAGATTCTAGAATGAAGTGGAAAAGAAGGGGGAGAAGGGGGGTGGCCGGCCATGTAGGTGGAGAGGTGCATGTATGGTATTAAATGAGGGGAGAGAGAGGAAGGGGGTTCAATGAATTGTATTTTATGGAAATGAAAGTGGAAAATGTAAAATAAATAAGGGGGGATGAATGGGGAGGCTAAATGCATGCATTTCATTTTGGAAAATAAAAAGAAATAAAATAAATAAAAGAGGGGGGGATGGATGGGTTTAAATGAGAATGAAAGAGGGAGAAGAGGGATGAATGAGAAATAAAGAGAGGGAAATAAAATAATAAAGGGAGAAAGAGAGAGGTGGCCGACCACATGCATGAAGAATTGTATGCATGTGGTCGGGTTTGATGTTTGGGGGGCTTCTTGGGCTTCATCCAATGTAAATGGGCTGTTTGGTGGGATCGAGTAGGCTTGTAGTGCATGTAAGGGCTGCTCCAATGGTGGTCGGGCTGCTCCATGTTGGGCTGGACGAAATGGAGGGGCCATACCATGAAGTGAAGGGGTCGGGTTGCTTATATAGGTTGCATGGGTTGCATCATGTGGACAAGGGCTGCTCCAAAGTGAAGTCTTTGGACCTACAAAACACAACATTTCATTATATTATTATCATAACAAAATATAACTAAACATAACAAAAATATAAAACATATAAAACGAAATAAAACTAAGAATTTATATATCATAACATAACAAAACATAAAACATAAAATAAAAAGAACAAAACACATACAATAAAACTAGAAACAAAACATAAAATACATTAAACGAGAAATAAAATAAAATAAGTATAAAATAAACAAAAAATATAAATAAACTTAGGCATTTTGAATAATAAACTACCCTAAAAAAGGATGACTAAAACTAGTCATCATGTAGGTGCAGTTGAAGATATCCCTGCTATAAAAGATAACCGTGAGCCTCATGAGGCATTAGATACATATCTTGGTGGGTCAAGACTAGAAAAGGATGCTCAGTCTAAGGGGGAACATAATCAGATGGATTTGACAACCTTGGACCAAGTTGTCACCAGAATGGTTGAGTCTGAACCCACTATAGGTAATACCCATACCCTCTTAATTAGTAGTGTTAATACAGCTTTAGCTAAGGAAATATTTCCTTCTATAGGCTCTGTAGTTGGGGGGGAGTCTTCATAGGTCCCTGCTCAGGAATATGTCCCTCCTCCATTAAGCCAACCAACCACTACCCAAATCTCTATTAAGTTACTCCTAAACCAAATCAAAGCACTCCTGGATGCTTAGACTATAACCCTCAAGGAGTATGTCGACCAATCTATTTCCAAGCTGAGGGATGAATTGTTAACTAAATTCAAGGAAAATAAATAAGAAATCTCTCAGTTAAACAAACAGGTCACCACCTGGTTTGATATGACTGGAACTGTTGGTATAAAGCTGACCACCCTCATGAAATCCTTGGAAACAAGCCAAAAACTCTCTTCAGATGAAACAGGATATGTCAAGAATTATGTGAGTGCAACTGATGAGGTGATCAGGGGTGCAGCAGATCATGTAAATTAGCATGTCACCAATGTTGCTGTATACTCTCTGTAGGAGGCAATACTTCTGAAAAATGAGTTGCTTATCGACAATGAGAGAATATTCCAATCTATATGAAGCAAAAATGAAGCCAACACCACCCTACTTCAAAATACCATCTTTGAAGAAGGAAGAAAGGGGGAGAGCAGCCATGCTAAGACAGCAACACTCATTGAAGAATAAGCCTTCAATGTAATTCAAGGCACCAGGGTGGCACTGCACCTGTCCCTCCTGGTTAAAAAGAGGCTAGAGGACCTAGACTTCCCAGCACAAGCTAGAGTTGCATAAGATGCACAACTTGTTGCCAGAAGAAAAATGGAAGGAACTCAGATGGCTGAAGAGTTCATGACAAAGAGGAGAGCTGAGAACAGAGATGATCCAGATCATGAACAACTAAGTGATGCCTCAGAATCCATCATTATCAATGCTTGGGTAAGCCTTGGACAAATCTTAAAGAATATTTATAGTGTATATCCTTCTGAGGAATGGATAATGCATTTGGAAAGAAATTCCCTAAGGGAAAGAATATTCAAAAAATATATGGTAAGGAAGAGCAACCCTAAGAAAATGCCTCCAAGATATATTCTAAAGCCGTTCTTTTACTTCAAACGGCAGGAGAACAAAGCTAAAAACTTGAAGAAGACTGCTGCTACCAAGGATGCTGATTCAAGTTCATCAATGAAGAGCTGATATGAGGCTACAATACATAGGGTTCTTTAAATATTTAATCAATGTATTGTAATGAATATCAATAATGAAGCAATATCAAATATCTATCTATGAAATTAATATGAGTTGACCCTGACTATATTGATGTGATAAATGTGCATGTAATTCTCATTTATATATCTGTGATTAATGAATATACTGTTTTTTCATAGATATCTTATAATCACAAGTTTTGCCTACTGTTGTTTGGCTAAGGCTCTCTAAAATTAGTTAATGATTAGGTATATCTTAATCATAATGTTTACCTTGTCAATGATTAATAAAGCTTTTGTTGTTAATCATACAGTTACATTATTAATGATTGATAATTCACCAGAACTATTGGTTATTCAATTATAGTGTTAAGCCATCTCATCTAGGGGGAGTTGTCTTATACTGGGATGGCTAGTTGTCATGATAATGTCTCATCAGGCATATCATGATACTTTTTGTGTTGATGCACCTTAGCATGGATGGGTGTTTTGCTTTCTTCAAATAGGGGGAGATTGTTGGGAATTGTGCCCTACAATGTTCCTCAAGATTTGAAGAGGCATCACCAATCATGTTACGGAGCATAATTTATTTGATGTGTTCTTAAGTTCATGCATGCAGGTTGCCCTTGATTGGATAGGTGGACAAAAAGAGTAAGCTGGAAGTTAGATAATTTGACTCTGGCAAAAGCATCAAGACAACTGAGACAGCTGAGAAGAATGTCTCAGCATAACCGCTAACAAACTGAGAAGCTCAATGCAAAATGTTGAGAGAAGTGTTGGTCTCAGCAAAACCGTTGTGACAGGAGATAGTCTAAGCTGTGAAGAAGGAAGCATTGAGACCGTTGAGAAGAAACCGGTGAGATATGAGATAGTCTCAGCAGTGAAAGAGAAATGGCTGAGACAGTTGAGAAGGAACCATTGAGACTAAGCCAACAAAAATTCTCTAAGTCCAGAAGCGTTGAGTGAAGCAGGTTCACTCAACGCTTATAATAAAGAGCCAAGTCAGCGTACGTTGAGTGACTTAACATCACTCAATGCTTAATGAGTTCTAGAAATTTTCTATGTCCAGAAAGTGATGACCACTACTGATGTCACCAGAACAAGTCAAAGTATTTCATACCGTTGTGGGAAAGCTAAAGTACACCAGATGACCACTGCCGACGTCACAAGAAGTCAACAAATTCAAAGTATTTCATGCCGTTACGGGAAAACTACAATAGCGCCGAAAGCTACTATTTGTCCTCTTCTGAGGGAGGTGGCAACTCACCATCCTTGGTTGGGCCCACACTCAAATTGTGTCGTTGATTCAAATCAACAGATATAAATAGAAGAGTGAAAAGGGGATTAGGGCAACAAATAGGTTATGGAAAAATAGAGGCGGCTAGACTTCATCTTCTCCAACGAGCTGGAAAGGCAAGTCTACTAGTGCAAGCCAGCAGGCAGAGGAAGATATCTGAAGCTTTTCCAGTTCAACAAGTTTGTTCTTTACAGAACAAGGTGGTTGATTCATCTAATCAGCAAGGAGAGATAGCTGTGTGAAGGGCCATCAGCCGTCAACAGCAGATAGCTATTCTTTAGTACAGCAGAGAAGTAGTTAGCTGTAGAAGACGACTAATTCCTTCTATAGCAAAAGGGCTAGACTGATATCTACTCAGTCAAGCAAGGTAGACTCTTAGATTTATCTCAGAGTCAGTGCTTTAATTTATTTCAACTTCTTAATTAAATTCTTGTAGGATTCATACTGTCTGAATCTGAGATGCATAGAATTTTGTGCCTGAGTTGTAGGTGACTAATTAGTCATTGAGGTAGTTACCCTGCTGGGGGTACTGAGGGAGAATCCAAGTGTAGATTTTAGAGTAGGGCTATCCTACCAGACTGAGTAGTAGGGCCTAGTGCTTGAGGTGGGTGATTGTTTAGTCACTGAGCTGTAGGTGATAAGTGTGTCACTAAGTTGTAGTTCTTGGAGGAGACTGAGTGTAGGGCCTTTTGTCCTGAGGTAGGTGACAAGTTTTTCACTAAGCTATAGGTTCCTGGAAGGGCACTGAGGTAGGTACCTGGAAGGATACTGAGCTGTAGGAGTGTTACAGCACTCTAAGAGTAGGGCCTTATGCCTGAAGTTGTAGGGCTAAAAAGCCTGAGCTGTATGCCTTAGAGATAAGGTGAGGTAGGTGGTTTGAGGACCACTGAGTTGTAGGAGCACTGCAGGGCTCTGAGGTAGGAACCTTTGTGGTTCTGAGGTAGGGTTCGTAAGAGAACTTGAGTGTAAGGCTGAGGGCCTGAGGTGTAAGCTCTTAGGAGTATTTGTGTGGAGTTTGTGCCTTGTCTAACATAAGTTAGAAAGGTGGGAGGGAAAGTGGATGTACCTAATTGGGGAACCACTATAAATATTTGTGTGCTTTTTTGTGTTGTTTGTTCTTCTGTATATTTCATGTACTTAGGACAAGCTCTAGATCACTTAGTATGAAAACAACAAAAAGGCTTAGGGATTTTTAAAGACCTATTCACCCCCCCTAGGTGACTAGATAACCTTAAGTTAATAACTTTCACTAACTTTGGATGTTACTTCTACTTGGATATCTGATGTTACTACTCTTCTTCAACATCCTTTGCTCTCCTCTCCATATCTGTCTCTTGATCTTATGGCTCATCCAACTCGTCATGACATCTCTGCCAGTTGTGGTGGCCGTACTGGTGGTCGATGTGAAGGACGTGGTTACTCCAAGCATCTTTACTCTCATTGTGGCCAGCTTGGTAATTTGGTTGATCGGTGTTGGACCAAGTATACTCATCTTCACCCAACATCTGCTGATTCCTCCAAGCCGTTCACGTCTTCTCTTGCTACTTCTGGAACCGCTCAGTTGGCTACTAAGAGTAGGTGACTTATTGATTCTGGTGCAACAAATCATATGACTGACAATTCTCTCCTTTTCTCTTCTCTTGCCAAGAGTAATTGTTTACCTCTAGTTCTTATTGCAGATGGTTCTCCTTCTCCGGATTGTGGATCTGGCACTATGCATATTACTCACTCTCTTTAGCTACATGGCACCCTTTATGTCCCGAATTGTCCATGCAATATTCTTTCTATTACTGTTCATTATAAATAGCTACATTGTGAAGCTATTTTACTGCCTCTACTTTTGCTTTTTAGATTCCTCATTCTAAGGAGGTTATTGCTACTGGGACTGAGAGAGGCAGCTTGTTCTATCTTAATATTGCTTCTGATTTTTCCGCCTCTTCTTCTCTGCTTAAGTGGCATCTTTGCCTTGGGCATCCTCCTCCTCAGATTCTTTATCAGCTTTTGCCAGATTTACCTCGCGGCGATTCTACTCTGGATTGTGAAGCCTGTCAGTTTGACAAGCATCACCGATCTTCTTTTCCTGCTAAGCAAGGCCGCAGTTCTTCTCGCCCTTTTGATTTAGTTCATTCTGATGTTTGGGGTCCTGCTCCCCTTCAAACTATTGGTAGGGGTAGTTTATATTTTGTTACATTCATTGATGATTTTTTCAAGTGTACGTGGTTATATTTGATCCTTGAACGCTCTGAGATTTTATCAGTTTTTTCTGCCTTTTATAATGAGATACATAGACAATTTGATACCCCTATTAAAATTCTTCGTACTGATAATGCTAAGGAATACCTTAGTCATCACTTTACTTCATTTTGTTTGGATCATGGCGTGGTCCATCAAACTATTTGCCCTTATACTTCGCAATAGAATGGTGTTGCTTAACGTAAGAATCGCCATCTTTTAGAGGTGCCTCGTAGTCTTCTTACTCTTATGCATGTTCCCCGATCCTATTGGGGTAATGCAATTCTTCTTTATGTTTTTTCATTAATCGATTTTCGTATTCGGTTCTCAATGGAAAAACTCCCTTTTTTATTCTCTATCCTGATGGGACACCCTTTCCGTTACCTATTTGTGTCTTTGGTTGCACAACGTTTGTTCACTCTCCTGCTTCTAGACATGACAAACTCTCTCCTCGTTCTGTAAAATGCATCTTTTGGGGCTATTGTCCGACATAGAAAGGGTATCGCTGTTTTGATCCTGTTCTACAGAAATATTATGTGTTGGTGGATGTTACTTTCTTTGAGAATGCTCCCTTATTTTCTTCTCCCTCTCTTCCTTATTCTTCTAATAATTCTTATCTTTCTCACGTTGTACCGGCACCACTTCTGGAGCCTGCCCTGCTTTCTTCTTCTCCTATTTCTGATTCTTCCCCTTCTGACTCCTCTCCTGTCCCTGTTTCTTCTCCTTAGCCACTACAACCGGCTCCTAGGCCAGTAGTCTCTTCTTTGGATGGGGCTGATACAGTAGACAAGTCAAATTTAGATCTTATGATTGCTTTTTGGAATGGTGTTCTCTCCTGCACCTAACATCCTGTTTAGGTTGTGGTCTCTTATGCTCAGCTCTCTCCTTCGTGTAGGAGCTTTGCTTTGGCCCTCTAGGATAATGTTGTTCCCGCTTCGTATCAAGATGCTCTTGTTATCCCTTATTGGAAGGTTGTTATGGATGAAGAGATGCATACCCTTCTGAATGGGGTACTTGGAATCTTATTCCTACACCTACTAGTCGTGGTTGGTTATCACTGGGACTTTCTCATTAAGTTTCTACCTGATGGATCTATTGATCGTTACAAGGCCCGACTTATTGCCAAAGGTTTTACGGAGACTTATGGTGTGGATTTCTTTGACACTTTCTCTCCTATGACAATGATTACTACGATCCGTGTGATTTTTTTGGTGGCCGTCAACAGAGACTGGGAAATGTTTCAACTGGATGTGAAGAATTCCTTTCTTTATGGTGATTTATAGGAAATTGTTTATATGGAGCAACCTCCTGGGTATGTTGCTTAGGGGGAGTCTCAGGTTTGTAAACTATGAAAGATAATCTACGGTATTAAGTAAAGTCCCAGGGCCTGGTTTGACAAGTTCAATGAGGTCATTTGGTTTGTTGGGTTTGCAAAAAGTGTTGCAGATCACTCGTTGTTCATTCGCAAGACATCTGTCGGTCTTATTTTCCTTGCTGTTTATGTGGATGATATTCTTCTCATAGGGGATGATAAAGAAGGTGTGGATATGACCAAGAAGCATCTTCTTATGCATTTTCTTACTAAAGATATGAGATCTCCGAAGTATTTCTTGGGCATTTAAATATCCAGGAAACCAGGGTCTATTGTTCTTTCATAGAAAAAGTATAACATGGACCTCTTAAAAGAGATAGGTCTCATTGGGGCTAAACTGGCTCGTTCTACAATGTTGGTTGGAGGTGGCAAGTGTTAGAGTGAGGACTCACCTCTTCTTGAGGATGTCACCAGGTATAGATGACTTGTGGGGAACTTATTTATCTGACAGTCACAAGACTGGATATCCGCTATACAGTATGAAGAGTGAGTCAGTTTATGCAAGCTCCTAAGGAGTGTCATCTATAATCGACAATGAAGATTATAGAGTATGTGAAAGGTGCTATAGGAAAAGGACTTTTGTTTCAGAAAAGGGGGTATTTGAAGGTTGAGGCATATTCTAATGCAAGCTATGCAGATGATAAGGAAGATAGGAAGTCCACATCTAAGTTCTGTACTTTTGTTGGAGGGAATTTGGTCAATTGGAAGAGCAAGAAACAAGATGTTGTCTCCAGGTCAAGAGCAGAAGCTGAGTATAGGAGCATGGATCTAACTACCTGTGAGCTGAAGTGGTTACGGACACTTATGCTTGATTTTGAAGAGCTTTATGATCATCCTCTGCCAATATTATGTGACAACAAGGCAGCCATATATATTTCGAGGAATCCTATCTTCCATGAGAGGACGAAATATATTGAGGTTTATTGCCACTTCATTAGAGAGGAGATTTTGAAGAATCATATATGCACTCTATTTGTTACTTTAGAGAGAGAACTGGTTGATTTCTTCACCAAGCCAGTTACTAATTCCGAGGAGGTTTTTAGCAAGCTATGCATGATAGATATATATGCTCCAGCTTGAGAGGGAGTGTTGGAGCTTGAGGATACTGGGAGGACTTTTTTCTAATAGCAGCGGTCTACATGTCTCAGCAACCTAATGGTTTGGTCCAGCGGTCAAGTGGTAAACCTCAGCTTGTGGTTAGGTGGACATCAGTAGTGGTGGTGTGAGTGTTAGCCGCAACAGCGGTCTGGCAGAAAGCTATAGTAGAGGGATGCAGGTTAGCTACATCGGTCTAAATAAAGCCACAACGGTCTGGCAGAGAGACGCAGCAGCAGTCTGTCAATTAGCCGCAGCACTCTGGATGGAGCCGCAACGGTCTGGTTAAAGCCACAGCAGCGGACAGATGGTTAACCGCAACTGTGGTTTGGTGGTAACCCGTGGTTACAGTCTGATAACTTGCAGCAACTGCGGTCTGGTGGGTAGCCAAAACTGCGGTCTGATAGCAACCCGCAGTTAGGGCCTGTCGGCCTGTATCAATGGTCTTCCTTAACAAATTTCTGACTTTGCTAGTTGCAGATTAATGTTTTACTATTTGTTGTATAGTGGGTGGTTTGACCATATCAAACCGCGTAGAACACCCGACTTGTATTTATCCCACATCAGTTGTTGTATTCTGTCATCTCCCCCGATTTCTATAAATAAGGGGCATACCTATGTATTGATTACCTTTTTGGAGCAATAAAATTTGCCTTTATTTAGCTCTTTTTATAACATGAAAGGATTTTCGTTTATAAATAAGAACAATTGTTGTTCAATTTTTATGAATTATGTTTGTTATGGTGTAGCCCAAATGTTTAATGGTTTATATGTTTTGAACTTAGACTATCAGATCTATAATATAGAAAATACTAAAAGACTAAAAACATATGACTCAAACCCTACATACCTTTGACATTGTCGTTTGGGCCATATAAATGAGAAGCCCATATTCAAGCTCCATAAAGATGGATTACTAGACTCATTTGAATATGAATTATTTGAGAGATGTGAATCCTATTTGTTAGGCAAGATGACTAAAGTCCCTTTTACAGGTTTCAATGAGAGGGTTGATGATCTCTTTGGTATAGTACATAGTGATGTATGCAGACACATGAGTTCTATGGCTAGAGGTGGAGACTTCTACTTTATTACATTTACTGATGATTTCAGTAGATACAGATACGTGTATCTTATGAATTGAAAATCCGAAACCTTTAACAGTTCAAAGAGTTTAAGAATGAGTAGAGAACCAGGTGAGCAAGTGGGTTAAATCACCTTTACCTACAGTTCAAAGAGTTTACCCAGAATACCGTAAGTAGAGAACCAGATGATGAGAGCAAGTGGGTTAAATTGTGCACCAATAAAAGGGGTTCTGAATACACCATATGAGATATGGATTGGGAAGCATCCTAGCATGTATTTCATTAATATTTGGGTTTGCGAGGCATACGTGAGACGTCAAATTCCTGACAAGCTGGAACCCAAGTGTTGGGATTATTTCCCTCAATGTTTCCTAGATTTGATTTGAAGATGCATCACCACTAAGAGTATAATTATATTTGATGTTGTTAAAGCTCATATTCTGCAGGATACTCCTTGGAACAAGTTTATATAGGTTGTGTAAGTGTTTGTGATAGGTGGTCACAAGGTCGAAAGGTGGAGAGATACAAATCTATCTAAGTCCACAAGCGTTTAGTAAAGCCATTCACTCAATGCCAGATGCCAAGAAATGATGCTGGAAAGACTGAAAAATTATCTAAGTCTACAGGCGTTGAGTGAAGATAGTTCACTCAACGCCATATATTAAGAGGCGTCGAGTATAGCTGTGTCTGTCAAGGATTCAGTTTTGGCATGTAAGAAAATCGACTAAGTCCAAAAGCGTTGAGTGAGGATAGCTCACTTAACGCCTGAAAAGAAGCATTGATTCAAGCTCAAGAATTTGAAGATTTTGTCAAATAATTCTGGCTAACTACAGAAGCGTTGTGTGAAGGCAGTTCACTCGATACCCAAAGAAGAAGGCATCGACAGAGCAGTGATCAGTCAAAGTCTAAGTAGAGATAGACAGAAAAATCTGTCAAGTCTAGATGCGTTGAGTGAGGACAGCTCACTCAATGCAAGCTCATCAATAAGATTGGCTAATTATAGAAGCATTGAGTGTAGCCAATTCACTCAGTGCCTCATCAAAAAGACAGGATAAGGAAGAAGCATTGAGTGATGATGGCTCACTCAATGCATTCATAAAGAAGTTGCGGCTAAGTATATAAGCATTGAGTGAAGCCAGTTCACTCAATTCCTCAGCAAGCAAGCAGGCGATTAGAGAAGCATCTGATTCCATGGGAGTTGAGTGATGAAGGATCACTCAATGCACTCAACACCTAGAAGTGCAGAAGAAATTGGCCAAGTCTAGAAGCATTGAGTAATGAAGATTCATTCAACGCACTCAACGCCTAGCATGGCATAATTTGGCTAAGTCAAGTTGGCATTGAGCGATGAAGGTTCACTCAATGCACACAATGCCTGACAGTGTAGTTAATCTGGCTAAGGGTTTTTGCGCTGAGTGAAGGCCATTCACTCAACGCACTCAACACTTGTGATGAAATTGTGAAAATGACCAAGTCCACAGATGCTGACGTCAGCATGAGTCAGCAAAGTTTCAAATTATAGCGGGAAAGCTATAGTACATGACAAATGGCGCCAGAAGCCTACTGTATGTATTTCTTTGCAAAAGTTTGGTTGCAGTCAACAACCATAGCCGGGCCCACAGGTCAAATAGCCGTTGGACCGCGGAAGATAAAAGGATAAGTTCAGTGGATGCAAAGACAACTTTTAGGGTTTAACGTTTCGCAAAGAGGTGGAACTTCATCGTCTTCTTCCTCTCCATTATTGCAGAGCTTGAAGCTAATGTTCAAACCCGCTAAACTAAAAGTTCTTCCAGTTAGCTATAGTAATTTTCACCAGCTACAGCAAGTTCAGAAAAGCTTTCTAAGAAAGAAGACTAAGCAGAGGATTCAAATTTCTACATTCAATGTTAGCTGATTGAAGAGCATATAGAACTGTCAAATCTTTGTCTTCAACAGCAAGTTCAGAGACCTTGTTTCTGAGATACTTCCAGCACAAGCATCAGCTTATTGAAGATCAAATTTCTTGTCACTGAGAAGAAGTTAGGGCTGAGTTAACTCAGCTCAGGAAGCAGTAGACTCGGAGAACTTCTTTAGAGTCATATCAACAAGAACAACAAATCACTTTCTTTTCTGTGGGATCTTAACAGATCTGAGTGCATGCCAATTTTTTAAAGGCTGAGGTAGGATCCAGTTTTGGATTTGAGGTAGGGTAGTTTTGCCTGAGGTAGGATCCTTGTGTGGATCTGAGTTATAGGGCCTATGTACCCGAGATAGGATAGTCATTCACTCTGAGGTAGGGCCTTTGTGCCTGAGTTGTAAGATCCAGCCTTGGAACTGAGGTATGGTCTTGTGCCTGAGCTATGGGAGAGTCATCCTCTATGAGTGTAGGGCTATCCTACTAGCCTGAGTGTAGGACTATAAATTTAGTCTAAGATAGGTGATCTGCTGATCACTGAGCTATAGGAGCAAGCTTGCTTTGAGGTAGGGCCTTGTGCCTGAGGTAAGTATTGGAGGAGACTGAGAGATCCTGAGGGATCTGTGGTGTAAGCTATTAGGAACCGAGTTCTGGAGAAGTGCCTTATATAACACACTATTAGAGAGGTGGGAGGGACAGTGGATGTACACATAATCTTGGAAACCACTATAAACTATGTGTGTGCTTTTGTGGTGTGTCTTGAAAGTTATTAATATTTAACTCACAACACAAAGAAATCTAAGGAAAATCAAAAGAGACCAAAAACCTATTCACCCCCTCTAGGTGTTTAGCTACCCTTAAAAACTAAATACTTTCACCAAGTCAGATAAATTTTATCTTGTGGGTTATCCTAAAGAAACTAAAGGGTAATATTTCTACCTACCATCTGAGGGCAAATTGTTTGGCGCGAGGACTGGTGTCTTTCTTGATAAAGAGTTCTTAAGTAGAAAGACTACCAGGGTTGATCTTGAAGAAGTTCAAGAACCACAAACCGTAAATGAACTGGCATTGGAACCTGAGCCAAGACTACAAGATGTTGTAGCTAGAGAACCTGCTCAAGAAACACAAGTCCCACATAGACCAGGTAGACTAAGATTTGAGCCTAAGAGATATAGATTTCTCATGTCTTAAATAGGTAATGTGTTCTTTTAGATCATGATGATGAGCCTGCAATCTACCAAGAGGCTATGAGTGGACCGAACTCCGAGAAGTGGCTTGAGGTCATGAAATTTGAAATGGACTCCATGTATGCTAACCAAGTTTGGACCTTGGTGGAACTACCTGAAGGGGTACGACCCATAGGGTGCAAGTGGGTCTTTAATAAGGAGATCGATATGGATGGGAATGTATAGACATTCAAAGGGCGATCAATGTCTAAAGGTTTCAAGTAAATTCATAGTGTTAATTATGATGAGACCTTTTCCCCTATTGTTATGGTTAAGTCCATCAGAATTCTGCTTGCTATTGCTGCGTATTATGACTACGAGATCTGGCAGATGGATTTTAAAACAACTTTCTTAAATGGAAACCTCCCTGAGGAAGTGTATATGATACAACCCAAGGGTTTTATATCTCCAGGTGAAGTCACTAAAATATTCAAGCTATAGAGATACATTTATGGATTAAAACAGGCTTCTAGAAGTTAGAATCTTTATTTTGATGAAAAGATCAATGAGTTTGGTTTTATTAAGAACGAGGATGAATCGTGTATTTAAAAGAGGATTAGTGGGAGCAGTGTTGTCTTCCTAATATTATATGTAGATGATATACTGGTGATCGGAAATGACAAACCGACCATGCAAGTTGTTACAAACAACCTAGGGAACTGCTTTTCTATGAAAGACTTGGGCGAAGCGACTTATATACTTGGTATTAAGATTTATAGAGATAGATCGAAGAAGTTGTTGGGTTTGACCCAATGTACATATATTGAGAAGTTGTTGAAACGGTTCAATATGCTTGAGTCCAAGAAAGGATTCTTACCCATATCTCATGGTGTGAGTCTCTTTAAGGACTAATGTCTTAATTCTTTTGAAGATAAGGACCACATGAAGTTGATTCTATATGCTTCGGCAATTAGGTCAATCATGTATGCAATGATATATACTCGACCCAATGTCTCTTATGCTTTGAGCATGACTAGAAGGTATCAGTCTGATACCGGTGATAGTCACTGGATAGCCGTCAAGAATATCCTAAAGTACTTGAGAAGGACAAAGGATACGTTCTTGGAATTTGGCAGAGTGGAAGAGCTCATTGTAAAGGGATAAACTGATGCTAGCTTCCAAACTGATAGGGAAGACACAAAGTCTCTGTCAGGGTTTGTATTTTGCCTAAATGGAGGAGCTGTTAGCTGGAAGGGTTCCAAATAGGAGGAAGTTGTTAATTCTACAACTGAGGTCGAGTATGTCGTTGCTGTAAATGCGATGAAGGAGGCTGTATGGATTAGGAAATTCATCGGCGAGCTAGATGTAGTTCCTAGCATTGTTGATCTTGTAGTTCTCTACTATGATAATAAAGGTGAAATTCTACTTGCTTCGGAACCTAGATCTCATCAGCGCTCCAAGCACATACTTCGGCAGTTCCATCATATTTGTGAGATTGTCGATCGAGGGGATATGAACATTTGCAGAGTGCCGAATGAAGAAAATATTGTGGATCCACTGACAAAGCTCTCGCATAGAGAAAACATGATGGTCATGTTAGATCAATGGATATTAGATACCTGAATGATCAACTCTAGTAGGAACCTTGCAGATTGTATGTTTATTGTTGTAATAATTCATTTGATGAATAGAGTACAATACATTTCAATTTTATATCTATGAAAAGTTTTTTATTGTGTGAATTTATTTCTATTGTGATAGATTAATTTAATGTAATAAATGCCCTTAGAATGTTTGCTTCTGTTGGAACCCTATTATTGATTTGGGCTAGGATCACTATCTTTTGTTTGGGATGATTAGTTTGACCAAACATGTATAGTCTAGGGTCATAAGTTATTCTTTCCAGGGTTTCTCCTTCAGAAGAATTCTAGAGAAATTTTGTTAGACGAACGCAGAATTCAGGTCGATGAAAGCTGAGCGCAGTTCGATGATCACCGAGCTCAGCTCGACGAACTTAGAGTTCTACCTCTGAGTTTAGCTCGACGAAATCTGAGTTCCGGTTGACGAACTATGACCTCAACTCTACAACCCATCTCGACGATAGACAAGCTCAGTTCGACAAATGACATATTCAGCTCGACAAACTCCAAGTTCAGGTCGACGAAAAGTTTGGTGAGTTCGACGAATTCTTTGCAGTGTTTAGGCCATTATTCTTATTCAGAGGTAGAATGATTTTTGGATTAATTTCAGTCAGTTATACTGGCATTTAATGCTAAATATTCTTAATGAATATAAGCATTTCTGGCAGCATTAAATATGGGATTTTCACAGAGTTATTATTATTCTAATTAACTACCAGAGTAGTTAAAGAATGACTTTAATACCAAATATTTGAATATAGCCGTTACAATTCTGAAGGAATGCTTCAGTCATTTAAGAATTAATTAATTCAAATGTTTGAATTTCTCTCAGGCATTTTATATATATTGACTGAAGTTTTCTGCCTCAGAGTTAGATAGTACAGATTTATTTTTACAGAGAATAAGATATTCTGCTTCAAGCTTCTTCTAGAAGAACAAATCTTCAATCTGAGATTCAACTTCATATCTCTCAGAAACATATTCTGGATAGTGAAGTTTTTCTTGAAAGCTCTGAAGAAAAGTCTCCCTCTCCTGATCATAATCTCAACATAAATTAGGGGGATCTTTTTGCATAAAACATTCACTAGTCTTCTCAGAGAATCTTGACAGATAAGACATCATCACCTTTTTAGTTTATTTCATAAACTATGTACAAGGTTTTTAACTCCCTTCAAAAGTTATCTTTTGGTTTCTAAGTCTCCTTATCAAAAGACTTAAGCTTGGTTTTTGGGCACCTGGTTAAAATCTCAAAGGGTTGCTAGATATCCCTTAAAAATACATCTTGTGGTGGCAGGGCACCTGATCAAAAACTTGTAGTGGATTCCTACCAGGGTGGTAGAAGAGTGTACGTACCCAGATTTATTGGGGAACCACTATAAATTCCATGTGTCATCTGTGATTGTTATTCTTTTTATTTGTGTGTTGTGATCTTGGCTATATATATATATATCACTTACTTTAAATTCACCATAAAAATAAATTAAAGTTTTTTAAAATACACTATTCATCCCCCCTTTAGTGTAAAGTAGATCTATCCCTCACTTTCAATTGGTATCAAGGGGTGGTTCTTTGGTTTTACAAGCTAACACCAGAACTATAAGATCTGATAGATTTTATTTTTACTTAGAAATTTATCATGGCACAAAATAAGGAATATTCAATCACTAGACCTCCTGTGTGCAACCTAAATAAGTTTGCACTATGGCAGACAAGGATTAGACTTTACTTGAACTCTATTGATGAAGATATCTACAACTCTATTTTGACAGGTCCACCTCTACTATTGGAAACAACAAGTACCAGTACTGTACCACCTCTAGAATGGACAGAAGCACAAAAGAAAGCAAAGATTACTGATGTAAAAGAAATGAACATCTTAGCTCAAACTATGTCAGATGACATTTTCTAAAAGGTTGCTGAATGCACCTCAGCTAAAGCTATCTAGGACTCTCTCAACATAATTCTTGCTGGATCTACTGATGAGAGAAAATACAGAAGATCACACCTTATCTCTCAATATGAGAACTTCAAAAAGAGAGAATTTGAATCTGTAGTTGAAATATACACAAGGCTCAGTCTCATTATTAATGAACTGTAGACCTTAGAGAAGGACATCACATTGACAGAAGTCAATGATAAGATCCTCATGTGTTTCCCTAGCACATGGGATTTAAGGATTTGGCCAATCAAAGAAGCCAGAAGATTTGATGAGATTACAACAAAGACTTTATTGGGCAAGCTCAAATCTTATGAGCAGCTCATCAAATCAAGGGAAACTGAACAAAAGACTTCACCTCTGGTAAGGAAAGAGAAGAGCATAGCTCTCCAAGCAATAGAAGAAGCAGAAGTTCTTCCATAGAATTAAGATCTTATAGGTCTCTTGGCTAAGAGATTCCTCAAAATGGCCAGAAAAGACTTCAGAAGAAGATCTTCTATGTATAATGACAAACCAAGGTATGATAAAACACCCACTAAAGAAATTATGTGTTATGGTTGCAGGATAGCAGGACATATTCTTCCAGAATGTCCTGAGAGTCAGAAAAAGGATAAAAAGAAGGAGAAAGACTCTAAGAAGCACTCCAACAAACCTTCTTCCAGTAAACACAAGAAGAAAGAGAGAGGCTTTGTTGCTGAAACTTGGAGTGAATCAGAAACTAAAACTTAATCCAGCTCAAGTGAAGATGAAGAAGAAGCAAAGGCTAAGGAAGTCTGCTTGATAGCAATCAAGGCATCATGCATAATTCTGAGTCTGAAACAGAATCTGAAGAAGATCAGGTAATCTCTACCCTTGACTTTACTTCAGAATAATTTAAAAAGGATTTTCAATTATTATGTAATGATTTGATAAAGTCTGATAAGGAAATAAAACTTCTCAGAGAGAAATTAGCTGAATTAGTTAATTTATCTTTTGAAAACATAAAACTTAAAGATCATTTGAAAATTACTTCTGAACAGATAGTATCTTTAAAAAACACATTATTTGAGGCTAAAAGTTTTGAAGAATCCCTTAATGGGAGAAGCATCAAACTGATGAATATCACAAGCACAGTTAATGCCAGATTAAATGACAACCTAGGCTTGGGGCTTCATCTAGTAAATCTCATCTTTTGTAGAAAAATATCTTATCTACACCTTTAAAATTTGTTTCTGCCAAAGGAAAAGAAGTATTACAAATTACAGATAAAATCACTAAAGTTTTACAAAAGAATAAACAAAATCAAAATAAAAATTTTCCGAAAAAATTATGTTCAAAATAATTCGTCGAACCGAGTTCGATAAAATAATCATCATTCGTCGAACAGAGCTCGACGAACTATGAATGCAGAATTTGGATATATTTATTCAAATGGAGCTCGACGAAATCAATATGATTTGTCGAACTGCGATCGACGAACGTGGAACACAGAAAATGAATATTATCATTCTGTGAATGGAGCTCCACAAACTCACTCCCATTTGTCGAACTCAACTCAACGAACTCATTATAATTCGTCGAAGCCAGAATTTCAAAACATAAATTTTAATTCTTTTCAAAATTATAATCAAACTCAATGATTTATAAATCCTTTTACTCAGTGGATCATCCCTCCTAGGAGATTTCATCCACTTGGTTATAAGGATCAACCATAATATTCTTACATTTCTAATTATCATTATGAAAGAAAGCTAGGACCCAAGGTAACTTGGGTCAAGAACATCTAATTTTGTTTTGTACAGGAAAGGAACTATCCTACCACAGAGGAACAGTGGTATTTGGATAGTGGTTGCTCAAAGCATATGACAGGAAGCAAAGCAAACCTAAGTGACTTCAAATCTAAGCTTAGACTAAAAGTTATGTTTGGAGACTCCAACTGTGGACAGACAGAAGGCTATGGAAATGTCAAGGTTGGAGTAGTCACCTTCAGGAAGGTAGCTTATGTGAATGGTCTCAAGCATAACCTCATCTCCATAAGTTAGTTATGTGATGAAGGTTATCAGGTATCCTTTAATAAGTCATTATGTTTCATTACTTCTGATAAAAATAAAGTTGTTTTAACTGGAATTAGACAAGGAAATATATATTGAGTTAACTTTAACTCTGCTAATTCAGAAATTTGACTATTTAATCAAATTAGTAAAACAAATGAATTATGGCATAAAAGGTTAGGACATGTAAAACTTAGGACTATTGCTAAACTATCTAAGGACAACCTTGTCAGATGACTACCTTCTGGTTCTTATAAGAAGGAAGGACTTTATATGGGTTGTCAATTTGGCAAACAAACTAAAAACAGTTTTAAATCCATTTCTAAGAGTGATTCACCTAGAATTTTGTATTTACTACATATGGTCCTTTTTGGACGTATTGCAGTACAAAGTCTGGGAGGAAAGTCATATACCTTAGTGTAGATGATTTCTCTTGATTCACTTAGGTATTCTTTCTGAGAAACAAGTCTGATAACTTTACAGTTCTTACAGACTTTCTTAGGAACATCAAGATTGAGTACTCTACTTAGATTGCATTGATCAGAAGTGATCATGACACTGATTTTGAATCTCTTTTAATGAAAACATTCTGTGAGAAGGAAGGTATCAGGCATTGTTTTTCTGCTCCTAGAACTCCTCAACAAAATGGGATAGCTGAAAGGAAAAATAGAACCCTAATTGAATCAGCTGGAACATTACTTGCATATGCTCACTTGCCCCTATCCTTTTGGGTAGAGGCAGTAAGAACATCAAACTATGTTCTCAACAGAAGTCTCATTAATAAACTAAAGGGTAAAACTCTCTATGAATTACTTAAATCTAAGAAACCTAAAGTTAATTATTTCAAAGTTTTTGATTGTAAGTGTTATATTCATAATAATAACAAGAAACATTTAAGAAAATTTGAAGCCAAAGATGCAGAAGGAATTTTCCTTGGATATTCTCAAGTCAGCAAGGCTTATAGGGTCTTTAATAAATCTAACATTAGGATGGAAGAATATGTGCATGTTTCTTTTGATGAGTGTTGAAACCAAATACTTGGTCTCTGTGAAGTTCGGGGTCCCAAAAAAGGGGTGACCTCGCACCTACTACACTCAGGAGAACGGCATAGGCCAAAAGCTCAAAAAGCTAGTAACAGACCCTCGGCTCTAGCGTGGAGGTCCCACCTCACACCCGAAAGACCTTTGAGGTCTCCCCTCCCTAGCCAATGCTGAGCTAGGTGCCTTTGAGGAAGAAAGTAATGGGATTCTAGTGATCAGGAAGTCCACCCCTCCAAGGCACCCTCAAAGACCTATTTATAGTTTTAGTAGATGGCCTGCCAATAACCGTATTCTGTTGTTCTGAAACGACCAAAATGCCCCCGGATTGGTCTGCCAACAGCCAAATCCCGCTGTTCTAAACAACAAAAAGCAGTCCACCAAGGGCAGCCCCTCAAGTCGGGAGAGCAGGCGACAAGGCAAGCTAACGGCCTGGCGAGAAGGCAGCTTGGGGTGAGAGCGAGATGGCAGCCTGGCAAGATGGCGACCTGGCGAGCTGGCAGCTAGGGGATGAGCTGGGCTGACGAGCTGGGGGAGCTGGGCTGATGAGCTGGGTGAGCTGGCTTAATGATCTGGGTGAGCTGGCCTGACGAGTTGGCATGAGGAGCTGGCCTGATGATCTGGCCTGATGAGCTAGGCGAGCTTGCCTGCCTAGCTGGGCGAGCTGGCCTGGCGAGCTGAGCGAGCTGGGGTAGCTGGCCTAACGAGCTGGGCGAGCTGGCCTAACGAGCTGGCCTGACAAGCTAAGCGAGCTGGTCTAACGAGCTATCCTAACGAGCTGGGCAAGCTAGCTTGAGGAGCTGGCCTGACGAGTTGGGCGAGCTGGCCTGACAAGCTGGGTGAGCTAGACTGACGAGCTGGGGAAGCTGGCCTGATAAGCTGGGCGAGCTGCCCTGACAAGCTGGCCTGACGAGCTGAGCGAGCTAGCCTGACGAGCTGGCCTGACGAGCTGGGCGAGCTGGCCTGACGAGCTGAGCAAGCTGGCCTGACGAGCTAGCCTGACGAGCTAGACGAGATGGCCTGACAAGCTGGCCTGACGAGCGGGGCGAGCTGGCCAGACGAGCTGACCTGACGAGCTAGGCAAGCTGGCCTGACGAGCAGGCCTGATGAACTGGGAGAGCTGGCCTGATGAGCTGGGCAAGCTGGCCTGATGAGCTGGCCTGACAAGCTAGGCGAGCGGGCCTGACGAGCTGGCCCGACGAGCTGGCCTAATGAGCTAGGCGAGCTGGTCTGACGAGCTGGCCTGACGAGATGGCCTGATGAGCTAGCCTGACGAGCTGGCCTGACAAGCTAGCCTTACAAGCTGGCCTGACGAGCTGGTCTGACGAGCTGGGTGAGCTGACCTAATGAGCTGGGCGTAGGGCGAGCACATATCAGGCCTGCCCCGTAAAAGGGGTTGGGGGAGGCAAATACTTCATTCCCCTACTAGTATATTACAAGGGCCAAGCCTAAATTGGCCACCAAGACTGCAAAACCTCTCCAAGAACTTAAAAATTGTATTGCTATCCCTGCACCTACTGTAGGACCCCCACTCTATGAATACGGGATTGTACACAAACGCCACTCTTTTTGAGGTTGGCACAAGCTCGAAAAAAAACATCCAACCAAACGTATTCGCTGTGTGAAATTTTCTTGCGCGGTCGAAAAGATACAGCCTCCTTGAGTCATGTTCATAAAACCTCTACGGGGGGTCAACTTGCCATGCCAGCTAATGAGATCCTGATTGCGAGATCCTCCCGTGGGTGAGAAACACTTGTCCTCCATGAGGGATCAACCTGTCCTGCCAGCTAGTCGGAGCCTGGTCAGTGGAATCATCTCAGAGCTAAAAGGACTTAGACTCCACGTGAGATCAACCTGCCCTACCAACTAGTGGGAGCCTTGTCAGCAGAATCATCTTGGACCTAAAAGTACTTAGCCTCCACGAGAGATCAACTTGCCATGCTAGCTAGTGGGAGCCTAGTCAGTGAAATCATCTCATAGCTAAAAGGACTTAACCTCCACGAGAGATTAACATGCCCTGCCAGCTAGTGGGAGCCTTGTCAGCGGAATTATCTTGGAGCTAAAATGACTTAGCCTCCACGAGAGATCAACTTTCCCTGTCAGCAGTGGGAGCCTGGTCAGCGAAATCATCTCGGAGCTAAAAGTACTTAGCCTCCACGAGAGATCAACCTGCCCTGCCAGCTAGTGGGAGCATGTTTAGTGGAATCATCTCGGAGCTAAAAGGACTTAGCCTCCATGAGAGATCAACCTGCCCAGCCAGCTAGTGGGAGCCTGGTCAGCGAAATCATCTTGGAGCTAAGGGAGCTTGGCCTCCATAAGAGATCAACCTGCCCTGCCAGCTAGTGGGAGCCTGGTCTGCGGAATCATCTCGGAGCTTATGGGACTTGGCATCCACGAGAGATCAACCTGCCCTGCCAGCTAGTGGGAGCCTGGTCAGCGGAATCATCTCGGAGCTAAGAGGACTTAGTCTCCATGAGAGATCAACCTGCCCTACCAGCTAGTGGGAGCTTGGTCAGCAGAATCATCTCAGAGCTAAGAGGACTTAGCCTCCATGAGAGATCAACTTGCCCTGCCAGCTAGTGGGAGCCTGGTCAGCAGAATCATCTCGAAGCTAGGGGGCTTAGCCTCCACAATAAATCAACCTGCCCTGCCATCTTGTGGGAGCCTGGTCAGCGGAATCATCTCAGAGATAAAAGGTCTTGCCCTCCATAAGAGATCAACCTGCCCTGCCAGCTAGTGGGAGCCTGGTCAGCGGAATCATCTTGGAGCTAAGAGGACTTAGCCTCCATGAGAGATCAACCTGCCTTGCCAGCTAGTGGGAGCCTTGTCAGCGGAATCATCTCGGAGCTAAAAGTACTTAGCCTCCCTGAGAAATCAACCTGCCCTGCCAGCTAGTGGGAGACTGGTCAGTGGAATCATCTCAACGCTAAAAGGACTTAGCCTGCACGAGAGATCAACCTGCCCTGCCAGCTAGTGGGAGTCTGGTCAACGGAATCATATCGGAGCTAAAAGGACTTAGCCTCCATGAGAGATCAACCTTCCCTGCCAGCAAGTGGGAGCCTGATCAGCGGAATCATCTCGTAGCTAAGGGGGCTTGGCTTCCACGAGAGATCAACCTGTTCCGCCATCTAGTGGGAGCCTAGTCAGCGGAATCATCTCGGAGCTAAGGCATGGATCACAAATGTTTTTCCGGCGGTCTTTTTCATCAATCATAGTTAATATAACGCAAGCAAAGTTCATTACAAGATATGATCCACTTCACTACCTTCCTCTTCCATTGTGAATCATGAGATCCCTCCCCGGGTGCCCACATTAACCCTGTCCTCACACCTCTCCCCTGCTGCCTTGGATTGGACTTCTTCAATCAGTACCAGATCTTGTGGTTATTGAGCCTGTGGTGTTGGAGCTCTTGTCCTTCTCAACTCCTGGAATTGGGGGGAAGTAGCTATTGCATGGCCCTCCTCCTGGTGGAACTCACAGTAGGGTAACTCTACTCTGACTCTTCCTCTTCCCGCGCGGTTCCTCCTCTCCCTTCGACCGATCGCCATCGCTTGCTGCGGTGGGGGTAGGAGCTGCCTAGGGGATTGCCTTTGGAAGTTGTATCTTCCTTGGCCTCCCTGAAAGTTCCCCCCACCCTGGATGAGAGTTCTTCCTTAACCCTGGGCAGTTCCTCCCTGCTACCTTCAACCTGACTCTGGACCCTCCTGTCTGTGGAACCCCAGATCTCTCTACTACTCCCTCCATCTTCCCTCCTAATGCCTCGAGCCGCCTTTCTCCTTCGGCTCCACCTCTGTTAGCCTTGCCAACTTCTTGAAAAATTTCGGGTTGGCCGCCTCCATGGCTATCTCCTTAGACACCCTTTCCATTAGCTCCTCGAAATAAAGGGGGGCCTTTCTAGTCAGGCTCATCTTAAAGAACCCCTCGCGCAACCCCACCATTAACGCCATCTGGAGGGCATACCCCGGCATCTCTTGGATATCCAGGATCTCCTCTTGGAACCTGTCAACGTAATGGGCCAGCGACTCCTCGGACCCCTACATTATCAAGAAGTTGGACTCAGGACTCTTCTTCCTCTTCTTGGAAGTGGAGAAGCGAAGCTGAAAGCTCCGTCTCAAGTCATCGAACCCATAGATCGACCTCGGAGGGAGTTGATGAAACCAGTCCCTTGCCTTCTCCTTCAACGTGATCACAAAGAGGAGACACTTGAAGGCATCCATCATCGTCCTGATGGAGATGACATCCTCGAGCCACTACAGATGCTTGACGGGGTCATCATTCCCGATATAGTAAGCCATGTCATGCTCTCTAAACCCCTCGATAACGGAAGCTGAGATGATCAGCTCGCTAAAGCGTGACGCCCTGAGGGGTGGTCTCGCAACCTCTACTCGAGCGACCTGCATGCCTGGAGTGCTAGCACTCGCCGGGCTGGGGAACAACTCCTGGCCATTGAGGTCTTACTCAACCCCCTCTCCCATCCTCTCCTTCCCAGGCCGTCTCCCTGGTGTACTACCTTCTCCCCCTGCTGGGGTCATCTCGCTTGGACCCCTGGGGGTCGACTCATCGAGAGGGGGGGGGGAGCTAGCTCATGGGGGGTTGGAGTGGAGCTGCCACCCTGAGGAGCCAAACTTCGCAGAAACCCCATGATGCCTTCAATGGATGCCATGAACTCCTCCCATCCTACGTAGGGTCTTGGGTTGGGGAGCTCGCAGAGATCATCACTACCTCCCTAATCTTCGTCCATGACACTCTCCTGAAATCTTCTGTGCTGGTCACTCTCCACGCTCACCGCACCAAAATGTTGAAACCAAAGACTTGGTCTCTATGGAGTTCGGGATCCCAAAAAAGGGGTGACCTCGCACCTACTACACTCAGGAGAATGTCATAGGCCAAAGGATAAAAAAGCTAGGAATTGACTGTAACGCCCCTGATTTTCCTGCGATTATTTTTATTCTCGTTTGGCTTTACGATGACGCGTTTCTGTGGCTTGTGCCATTTGTGGAGTGTGGTTTAGCTCCTTAGAACTGGGTGCCCTATTTTGTAGCCTGTTGGCAAGATTTCCCTAGCAAGCCGAGTCGTTTTGGGTGACCCGGTGTGGCCTCTCGGGGGGATGTTTGTGTTTGGATTTATATGGGTATAACTCGAGTTCTGTTCGTCGAAAGTTAATTTCGACTTCGTCGTTGTGTTCGTACCGTGGGTATTTAGCTACGGTGCGAATTTCGTCGAATTCCGAGGTGATTTGGTTTTCGCGTCGTTCTGGTGTGTTAATAGTATATGTATTTTATCTAATTTGAGTAGATTTGTCATAAACCTTCAGTTATGGGCTGAAGCGTTGTTTCCTGCGGCTGAATTTATTCAGTAATTATTCCTGCTTGGGTGGCAGCCTTGTATTGGCTTGTCTTTTTGAATCCTCTTATTTTAATCAAGAGAATAGGCGGCTTAGTTTCGGTTTTTGCCGAAACGGTGTGTCAAGCTTTAGTATAAAAGCTGTGTTTAGAAGTGGCGGCCCACTTCTTTTCTTCTTCTTCTTCCTGAGTTAGAAACCGTCGCCTGCTTTGTTCGCGGAAAACAAAGAGAAAAATCGCTGTTCCTGTACCCCTTCGGATGGTGATTCCGGGCGTGTTCGTGGACAGATTTCGATTCCGAAAGCGGCGTTGTCTTGATCTCTCTTAGATCTTCGTTACGACGGTAAGATATTCGATTTTCGTGGAATTTTGGTGAGATTGGGATTTCAGTTTTGAGGATTTTCCGCCATTAATGATAGGAAGAATGTTTTAGGTGCTGATGCTATTAGTGCCCAGTAAAGGAGAGGGAAAGCCGTCCAAAGCTTCGCCGGAAATCGAGGCAAGTGGTATTCTTGCCCTTGCCATGTTTTTTTTGTATTATCTTACTGTATTTGAAAATCCCGGTTAGCCCTAGGGTAGAGGCCTTGCTGTTCCTTCATTTTTTTTGCAAAATTGTAGGGTTTAGTTTCTCCTATTGAGCCCCCTACTTTGTGATGTTGATGCCCAATCCGCAGGCGTAATGCCAATTTTCTTTACTTCGGATTTTTATCTGTTTGCTGTTTTCGGTTGTGGCCGAGAGAGAGTGTTAGGAGGGGGTGCTTGCTGTATGTCCGGGGAAAAGACCTAATTTTGGTCTGGCCGGAGTTGTGTGATCGTTGAAATTAGGAGTTTTTTTCTTCCTGGGCCAGTCACGCTCGTGACCGAATTGTCACGCCCGTGACCCCCCTTCGACGATCGTCGATCTCCTTATGACGATCGTCGAGCTCCAGTTTTTCTTACCCGGCGTTCGTCTATCGTCGATCTCCATATTAAGATCGTCGATCTTCGATTTTGTCTTAACTTCGTTCTTCGCTCGACGCTTTTCCGGGAGGGAAAACATCGAGCTCCGTTCGACGCTCAATGAACGTCGAGCTCAGCTTCTATTTTGGCTTCGTTCTCCGCTCGACGCTTTTCCAGGAGGGAAAACGTCGAGCTCCGTTCGACGCTCAATGAACGTTGAGCTCAGCTTCTGTTTTGGCTTCGTTCTCCGCTCGACGCATTTTCGGGAGGAAAAAATGTCGAGCTCTGTTCGACGCTCGACGGTTTTTCGGGAGGAAGAACATCGAGCTCAGTTAGCATCTAGCTCTGTTCGACGCTCGACATTTTCCGGGATGAAAAACGTCGAGCTTCGTTCTGTCTTAGCGCTGTTCGACGCTCGACGTTTTCCGGGAGGAGAACGTCGAGCTCAAATTTGTCTTGAGCCGTTCGACGCTCGACACTTTTCTGGGTGGAGAACGTCGAGCTCAGCTTTGCCTTATCTCCGATCGACGCTCAGCGATTTCCTAGAGGATGATCGTCGAGCTTAGCTTGCCTTTAGCCTTCGACGATCGTCGATCTCCGGGATGATGATCATCGGGCTTCTTTTGGCCTTAAGCCGATCGACGATCGTCGACCTCCGGATGACGATCGTCGAGCTCCGTGTTGTCTTAGCGGGATTGTCACGCCCGTGACCCCCCTTCGTCGATCGTCGATCTCTGGAGAAGATTGTCGATTTTTGAATTGTTGTTAGAGGTTGGTCACGCCACTTTCTCTGTTTGTGGTTAGTGCCCTTTTTGGCCTTGAGTGAGGCTAGCTCACTCAACGCCAAGGTTTAGGTAGGCATTGAGTGGGTCTCTCTCAACGCCAAGCCGTGTTGATTCATTTTAACACTCTTCCTTTGACTTGTTTTTTGTTCTTGAGTGGATTTCTTGTTATATTTCTGGGTTTTCCTTGTCGGCCGTTTTCTTTACTATCCTAAAGGCCGAATCGTGGGTCGTGGTTAGTAGTGGCGTGTTATAGCTCTTTATGGGGGAGGTGTTGTGTAATTTAGCCAAGGCCACTCTTGTTTTTCTTGCTCCAGGTACGGGCTGGGCATGTGGGTTGAAGGTCCCTTGTGCTTTCACATGTAGACCCTCGAGCTTGTTGACTTGGACATGGTTGATGGGGGACTGAGTTTGCCTCTAATCCGGTTCCTCGTTGTTTGTTTTTGCTACTACCACCTCCCACAGCTTAGGGTGTTAGAAGTTTCTTCCTTGGTAGTTTGCAGCACTTTGGGCTCTTGGTAGCCTAGTAGGCCCTGCAGGATGTAGTTCCTGGGCAGGGTTTTTGTTGTTTCCTTGCACGTAGTGCATTTCTTGTTGTCCTGTTTTGGACAGTTGTGACTCTTTCTACTGCATGTTTTTCAGTTACTTTTTCCCCTTTTGCGGTGGTGTTGTTGGTGGTCTCTTGGACTTTGGAGATCCGTTTGCCTTGTTGGTGAGGTAGTTTTCAGTACTTTCTTACAAACATACATATGTGCCGGTGGGTTCGTGTCAGGTTGTTGGCGCCCACTGGTAGTTTTTTCCTTTGTACTGGATATATTACTTATGCTGCTACCGTTTTCTGGAGATAGTCTACTTGCTCTGAGAAGGTTTTATGCTAGGTTGCTAGTTATTTTTAAACTACAATTATTATAATTATAAATAAAGCTCATGATCAGCATGTTTTATAAAACTAAATCACTACTTTCCAAATCACGTATAAAGATTTTTTTCTTATATTAATTATAAATTAAATGTAGGGTCTTGCATAGCATAAGTGATTCTCTTGGGACTCTTATGCTCTCTTTAGGATGTCAAACCTGAATAAAGTATTTTTCCGCAGCGTATAAGTATAGTTTTTCTTCTGTGTACTAGGTGATCCACTGAGCCGAGGGATACGGCCTCTAAAATATAACTGATTTTTCTAATCATTAAACACATGATTTTCTTTCATTAAGTTTGTAGGTGATTTTTCCTGAGCGTCAGCAGTTATCCCCTGCTTGACGTGGCATCATGACGCGTGTTTTCTCTCACTCTGATAATTCCTAAATTCGGAGAAAATGCAGGTTGTGACAGTTGGTATCAGAGGGACAGGTTTGCTTGACAAGTTAGTTGAGCAACCGTCCTTTGTTTGCTTTTAGTAGTTCTGCATCATGTCATTCACACACCGATATGTCATCAGCACGTCTTGGCAAAAGCACGAACACTACACTCATGGCATAACATGAAGTATACGGGGCATATTATGTAGTATGGGATGCATAATATGTGTTCGTATATGGATCCACCATAGGGGCAACATGTGAGGGTTATGTAGTATGGGATGCATAACCTCACCACATGACTGCGACTAGCACGTTTTCTTTTTCGTTGAATGGAAATGTTATGTAGTATGGGATGCATAACATTTTCATGCGTACGCCGCTCATAACATGCATTAGGGCCTTTTTTTAGAATGCATAGCACAAGCATGCATAGCATATCATTGCATAAGCACAACGTGCCAAGCTAAAGATTTGCAGGATGACATATGTACACACATAAGTTTTCAAAATAATATAAAGTCATGCATTCCCGATCTAGGCACAAGAGTTAGTAGGGTGGTGGTTAACCATCCTAGGTTAGGGCATAACATCAAATTTTTGTTAAAAAGATAAACTCTCAGAGCAAGTTTAGCAGCTTTAATTCTATATCTATATATATATTGTCTGTACTTGTATTTTGTTCTAGTCGCTATATTAGGATCTGAATTGTGTTGTTATGATTTTAGGATGGCTAGGTATCCTGCGACTCGATCGACTCCCCTGTCTGAGGGTGAGTCATCTGGAGCTCAGAACGATGTAGTGATCGAGAGCCTGCGTCAGAGTAGCGATTCCATGAGCAGGCAGTTGGAGGAGGTGCGAGCCCAGATTCAGTCTTTGGTGGCTGTTGTGGCAGGGCAGACTCAGGGTGTGCAAGTCCCTGCAGGAGGGTTAGCTGTTCCTCCTCCTCCTGCACCCTTGAGACCTCCAGTGGTGGTGCCAGCGGAGATGGCCTTCATCTCGCAGTTTTAGAGGCTGAGCCCTCCCACTTATGACGGGAAGGAAGATTTCATGGTCATAGATGATTGGCTGATCTCCATGGAGGAGATGTTCTCGTACTCAGGGATTGCATATGATCATAGGGTGGTGATAGCCGCCTATCAGCTTAAAGTTTTGGCTAAGAGTTGGTGGCTGAGAGAGAAGGAGAGCTTGGTAGCTGGATGCTCTTGGGAAGTGTTCAGGGAGATGCTGTTGAGGAAGTTCTTGCCTTCGATCGAGCGTGACCGCCTCATGAATGACTTCCTCTATCTGAAGCAAAGGCAGCTCACGGTGGGTGAGTATGAGATAGAGTTCAGTAAGTTGAGCCGTTTTGCCCCTGGATTGGTCAGCGTTGAGGCTGATCGAGTTAAGCGATTTCTCGGTGGTTTGAGGAGCGAGGTACAACAGTTGACCAGTGCTTATGGGTCAGTGACTTATGCAGGAGTAGTAGAGGCTGCTCTGAAGGTGGAGGCTATTGAGACCGCGAAGAGCAGAGGCTAGTTAATGAGGAAGGATAAGAGGAAGTCTGTGGAGGAGAAGAAACCCCTGGTACCCGGTGCTGTTCCGAGAAAGAGGAGCAAAGTGGTGTGGAGTTTCTGTGGCCGGTCAGGCCACCCTGTCGAGAGATTTTTCAAGAAGTCAGCAGCTCAGAGGAAGGAGCAGGTTCATGCGATTCAGGGTGCTCCTAGGAGAGATATCAATTGTTCTGTTTGCAAGCGATCCGGGCATGATGCGGCCCAGTGTTGGTCCAAGGATAGAGTCTGCTTTCTGTGTGGGCAGAAGGGTCACATCAAGACTAGGTGTCCTCAGGTCCAGTCAGCTCTTCCTGCAGTTCCATTACAGGCATTACCTCCACCTCAGCGTGTGTACAAGGGAAAGGGGAAGCTGAACGTGATCTCTTCGGAGGAGGCTCAAGCCTCGACTCAGGTCATTTCAGGTTAGTTGTTTGTTGTTTTTCCAGCCTGGTAGTTTTATTTGCTAGAATATTTGCAGTATTGTTGTGCTAGTTCCTTAGTTTTGTGTGCTCCTATAGGGAAATTTAAGGTGAAGAACCGTTGGGTGCGTGTTCTGTTTGACTCCGGCGCTACCCACTCGTTCGTGGATAGAGCCTTTGTGGGAGCGACATCGGTTGACCTTAGATCGTGTTCGGGATTCCTTCCGTGTCAAGTTTCCCTCTGGTGAATCTGTGTTGTCAGATTTGGGCATATTGGATTGCCCGGTTTTGTTGGGGGACTTTCTTGCGAAGGCGGACCTGAAGATGATTGATCTGGAGGACTTCGATGTTATTTTAGGCATGGACTGGCTCTCTCGGTATGATGCAGTCATTCAGTGCAAAGGAAAGCACTTGGACTTCATCAGGGACGACGGTCAGCCCGGCAGCGTGTATGCTGATCCGTGTCAGGATTCTCCTGTCATCTCTACGGTATGTGCTAAGAGGTTGTTTCTTTCTGGTTGTTGTGTTTGTTTAGTCTCGGCGGTTGGAACTGCTGTTAGCGTGCCACGCTTGGAGGAGATTCCTATTGTTCGTGGTTTCGCCGATGTTTTTCCTGATGATCTTCCTGGTCTTCCTCCTGATCGGGATGTGGAGTTTGTGATTGATTTGGAGTCGGGTACGCGTCCTATTGCTAAGGCGCTATACCGGATGGCCCCTCGTGAGTTAGAGGAGTTACGAGTTCAGTTGGATGAGCTGTTGGCTAAAGGATTTATCAGGCAGAGTTCGTCTCCTTGGGGTGCTCCTGTGTTGTTTGTAAAGAAGAAAGATGGGTCAATGCGGCTTTGCATCGACTATAGGGAGTTGAACAAGGTCACTATTAAGAACAGGTACCCTCTGCCGAGGATCGATGATTTATTTGACCAGTTGCGCGGTAGTACGGTGTTCTCCAAGATCGATCTTCGTTCTGGTTATCATCAGCTCAGGATCCGTGAGGCAGATATTCCACGGACTGCGTTTAGATCAAGGTATGGACACTTTGAGTTCTTGGTGATGTCGTTTGGTCTAACCAACGTACCATCAGCCTTCATGGATATGATGAACTGGGTGTTCAAGGATTTCCTTGACAAGTTCGTTGTGGTCTTCATTGATGACATGTTGGTTTATTCTCACAGCGCAGAGGAGCATGAGCAGCATCTGCGCTTGGTTCTATCGAAGTTGAGGAATCACAAGTTATTCGCCAAGTTGAGCAAGTGCGAATTTTTATTGCCTCAGGTCTCATTTCTAGGCCACGTAGTGAACAAGGATGGGATCTCGGTCGACCCAGAAAAGATCGCAGCAGTGATGGATTGGAGTTGGCCGAATACGCCTAAGGAGATCAGGAGTTTCTTGGGGTTGGCTGGTTACTACAGAAGGTTCGTGGAGGGTTTCTCTTCCCTAGCTGCACCTTTGACCAAGCTGACTCAGAAGAACATGTCTTTTGTTTGGAGCGAGAAGTGCGAAGAAGCCTTTCTGGAGCTAAAGAAGAGATTGTGCACTGCTCCCGTTCTGACCCTACCTACTGAGGGTGTGGATTATGATGTTTACGTGGATGCTTCGCATGTAGGTCTGGGATGTGTTTTAATACAGGTTGGGAAGGTGATTGCCTATGGGTCAAGGCAACTGAAGACTCATGAGAAGAATTATCCTACGCATGACCTTGAGTTTGCAGCAGTTATCTATGTGTTGAAGCTGTGGAGACACCTACTTTATGGGGCTCAGTGCAAGATCTTCACCGACCATAAGAGCATGAAGTACGTGTTCACGCAGAAGGAGTTGAATCTGCGCCAGCGGCGGTGGCTAGAGTATGTGGCTGATTATGATGTAGAGATCCAGTATCATCCAAGCAAGGCCAATGTGGTGGCCGACGCCCTGAGCCAAAAGACTGGAAAGATCTTTAACCTCTCCGCCGATCGTTTAGTGGAGGAGTTTCTCCTTATGGATATATCAGTGGGATGCGGTGGCTTGCAGAGTAGTTTGTTTGTGGCAGAGCCGTATTGGATTTCTTTGACCAGACAGCACCAGAAGGACGATCCAGATCTTCTGCACTTATTCATCAGGACAGAGAAGGGAGAGTTGCCAGATTTTGCTATCGATGATGCGGGTACTTTGAAGTACCGCGGCAGGTTTTGCATCCCCGCTGTTGGGGACATTAGGAGTATGATTGCAGAGAGGCTCATGGATCCAGCGTTGCCTATCATCCAGGATCTACGAAGATGTACCGTGACTTAAGGCAAATTGTCTGGTGGTATGGCATGAAAGGTGATATAGCCCGATTTGTTGCTGAGTGCCACACTTGCAAGCGTGTGAAGGCCGATCATGGAAGGCCTGGTGGCAAGTTAACTCCGCTAGAGATTCTGACTTGGAAGTCGGAAAGTATATCTATGGACTTCATTACGGGCTTACCAAAATCCCCGAGGGGATTTAATTCTGTTTGGGTTATAGTGGACAGATTGACGAAGTGTGCTCACTTCGTGCCATATAAGATTGATTACCCGATGAAGAAGATAGCGGAGTTGTACCTGAATGAAGTCATCCGACTCCACGGTGTGCCGGTTAGCATCATTTCTGATCGAGACTCCCGGTTTACTTCTCGTTTTTGGCAGAGTCTGCAGGAGGGTTTGGGTATGGATCTGAGGTATTCTACTGCGTACCACCCACAGACCAATGGGCAGACGGAGCGGGTGAATCAGATTGTTGAGGATATGATCCGATGCTATATTTTAGACCACGGTGGAGCGTGGGATGAGCGGTTGCGACTTATGGAATTTGCTTACAACAACAGTTATCAGGAAAGTTTGCAGATGTCTCCGTTCGAAGCCTTGTATGGGAGGCGCTGTAGGACTCCGTTATTTTGGGCTGAGGCTGGTGAGAGGCCATTATTGGGTCCTGATGCGCTGGAGGAAATGGAAGTCGCCGTGAAGCTTATTCGGTAGAAGCTTCGTATAGCTCAGGAGAGGTACGAGAAGAACGCAAATCGGCGTAGGTCTGCTTTGGAATTTTCTGTAGGGGACCTTGTATTTCTCAAGGTTTCCCCGAT
Source organism: Platanthera zijinensis (assembly GCA_039513925.1). Lineage (NCBI taxonomy): Eukaryota > Viridiplantae > Streptophyta > Magnoliopsida > Asparagales > Orchidaceae > Platanthera > Platanthera zijinensis. Next base: position 99,350,086 of record CM077095.1, on the reverse strand, counting down.
GGTGGGTGTAAAGAGGTTTGGTAAGAATCGGAAATTGGACCCAAGGTATGTGGGCCCGTTTAAGATTTTCGAGCGGATTGGCGTGTCAGCCTATAGATTGGATTTGCCAGTGAACTTCCCAGGTGTTCATAATGTTTTTCATGATATCCAATTGCGGAAGTGTGTGCGCAGCAGTGGGCAGCTCTTGGACGTTGTGCCCTAGTTGGAGCCCAACCTCTCTTTTGTTGAGGTGCCGGTCCGTATTTTGGATACTCAGGAGCGAGTGCTGTGAAAGAAGTCTATACCGATGGTGAAAGTCCTATGGAAAAATCAGGATTTGGAGAGAGCGACTTGGGAGCTAGAGTCGGCCATGAGGAGGCTTACCCTCACCTGTTTTCCTCATTTGATCGGTATGTTTCCCTTCTTGTAACTCCTATTTGTTATTTTCCCTTCTTTAGTAGGACTGTTGTGCGTAAAGTTTCGGGATGAAACTTTCTTTTAGGGGGAGTGACTGTAACGCCCCCGATTTTCCTGCGATTATTTTTATTCTCATTTGGCGTTACGATGACGCATTTTCGTGGCTTGTGCCATTTGTGGAGTGTGGTTTAGCTCCTTAGAACTGGGTGCCCTATTTTGTAGCATGTTGGCAAGATTTCCCTAGCTAGCCGAGTAGTTTTGGGTGACCCGGTGTGGCCTCTCGGGGGGATGTTTGTGTTTGGCTTTATATGGGTATAACTCGAGTTCTGTTCGTCGAAAGTTAATTTCGACTTCGCCGTTGTGTTCGTAGCGTGGGTATTTAGCTACGATGCGAATTTCGTCGAATTTCGAGGTGATTCGGTTTTCGCGTCGTTCTGGTGTGTTAATAGTATATGTATTTTATCTAATTTGAGTAGGTTTGTCATAAACCTTCAGTTATGGGCTGAAGCGTTGTTTCCTACAGCTGAATTTATTCAGCAATTATTCCTGCTTAGGTGGCAGCCTTGTATTGGCTTGTCTTTTTGAATCCTCTTAATTTAATTAAGAGAATAGGCGGCTTAGTTTCGGTTTTTGCCGAAACGGTGTGTCAAGCTTTAGTATAAAAGTTGTGTTTAGAAGTGGCGGCCCACTTCTTTTCTTCTTCTTCTTCCTGAGTTAGAAACCGTCGCCTGCTTTGTTCGCAGAAAACAGAGAGAAAAACCGATGTTCCTGTACCCCTTCAGACGGTGATTCCGGGCGTGTTCGTGGACGGATTTCGATTCCGAAAGCGGCGTTGTCTTGCTCTCTCTTAGATCTTCGTTTCGACGGTAAGATATTCGATTTTCGTGGAATTTTGGTGAAATTGGGATTCCAGTTTTGAGGATTTTCCGCCATTAATGTTAGGAAGAATGTTTTAGGTGCTGCTGCTGTTAGTGCCCAGTAAAGGAGAGGGAAAGCCGTCCAAAGCTTCGCCGGAAATCGAGGTAAGTGGTATTCTTGCCCTTACCAAGTTTCTTTTTGTATTATCTTGCTGTATTTGAAAATCCCGATTAGCCCTAGGGTAGAGGCCTTGCTGTTCCTTCATTTTTTTGCAAAATTGTAGGGTTTAGTTTCTCCTATTGAGCCCCCTACTTTGTGCTGTTGATGCCCAATCCGCAGGCGTAATGCCAATTTTCTTTACTTCAGATTTCTATCTGTTTGCTATTTTCGGTTATGGCCGAGAGAGAGTGTTAGGAGGGGGTGCTTGTTGTATGTCCGGGGAAAAGACCTAATTTTGGTCTAGCCGGAGTTGTGTGATCGTTGAACTTAGGAGTTTTTTTTCTTCCTGGGTCAGTCACGCCCGTGACCGAATTGTCACGCCCGTGACCCCCCTTCGACGATCGTCGATCTCCTTATGACGATCGCCGAGCTCCAGTTTGTCTTACCTGGCGTTCTACTATCGTCGATCTCCAGATTAAGATCGTCGATCTTCAATTTTGTCTTAACTTCGTTCTCCACTCGACGCTTTTCTGGGAGGGAAAACGTCGAGCTCCGTTCGACGCTCGATGAATGTCGAGCTCAGCTTCTGTTTTGGCTTCGTTCTCCGCTCGACGCTTTTCCGGGAGGGCAAACGTCGAGCTCCATTCGACGCTCAATGAACGTCGAGCTCAGCTTCTGTTTTGGCTTCGTTCTCCGCTCGACGCATTTCCGGGAGGAAAAAATGTCGAGCTCTGTTCGACGCTAGACGGTTTTCCGGGAGGAAAAATGTCGAGCTCAGTTAGCGTCTAGCTCTGTTCGACGCTCGACGTTTTCCGCGATGAAAAACATCGAGCTTCGTTCTGTCTTAGCGCCGTTCGACGCTCGACGTTTTTCGGGAGGAGAACGTCGAGCTCAGATTTGTCTTGAGCCGTTCGACGCTCGATGCTTTTCCGAGAGGAGAACGTAGAGCTCAGCTTTGCCTTATCTCCGATCGACGCTCGACGATTTCCTGGAGGATGATCGTCGAGCTTAGCTTGCCTTTAGCCTTCGACGATCGTTGATCTCCGGGATGATAATCGTCGGGCTTCTTTTGGCCTTAAGCCGATCGACGATCGTCGACCTACGGATGACGATCGTCGAACTCCGTGTTGTCTTAGCGAGATTGCCACGCCTGTGACCCCCCTTCGTCGATCGTCGATCTCTGGAGACGATTGTCGATTTCTGAATTGTTGTTAGAGGTTGGTCACGCCACTTTCTCTGTTTGTGGTTAGTGCCCTTTTTGGCATTGAGTGAGGCTAGCTCACTCAACGCCAAGGTTTAGGTAAGCATTGAGTGGGTCTCTCTCAATGCCAAGCCGTGTTGATTCCTTTCAACACTCTTCCTTTACCTTGTTTTTCGTTCTCGAGTGGATTTCTTGTTATATTTCTGGGTTTTCCTTGTCGGACGTTTTATTTACTTCCTAAAGGCCGAATCGTGGGTCGTGGTTAGTAGTGGCGTGTTGTAGCTCTTTATGGGGGAGGTGTTGTGTAATTTAGCCAAGGCCACTCTTGTTTTTCTTGCTCCAGGTACGGGCTGGGCATGTGGGTGGAAGGTCCCTTGTGCTTTCATATGTAGACCCTCGAGCTTGTTGACTTGGACATGGTGGATGGGGGACTGAGTTTGCCTCCAATCTGGTTGCTCGTTGTTTGTTTTTGCTACTACCACCTCCCACAGCTTAGGGTGTTAGAAGTTTCTTCCTTAGTAGTTTGCAGCACTTTGGGCTTTTTGTAGCCTAGTAGGCCCTGCAGGATGTAGTTCCTGGGCAGGGTTGTTGCTGTTTCCTTGCACGTAGTGCATTTCTTGTAGTCCTGTTTTGGACAGTTGTGACTCTTTCTACTGCATGTTTTTCAGTTACTTTTTCCCCTTTGGTTGACTCTTTCATGCAGTTTTTACCTTGTTTTGCTTGCTGAGGTATTCTGTTTTCTTTTGGAATGCCGCAGGTCCTGAGCTATAGCCAGTTGGGTGGCTAGTTTGCGGTGGTGTTGTTGGTGGTCTCTTGGACTTTGGAGATCCGTTTGCCTTGTTGGTGAGGTAGTTTTCAGTACTTTCTTACAGACATACATATGTGCCAGTGGGTTCGTGTCAGGTTGTTGGCGCCCACTGGTAGTTTTTACCTTTGTACTAGATATATTACTTATGCAGCTACCGTTTTCTAGAGATAGTCTACTTGCTCTGAGAAAGTTTTATGCTAGGTTGCTAGTTATTTTTAAACTACAATTATTATTATAATAAATAAAGCTCATGATCAGCATGTTTTATAAAACTAAATCACTACTTTCCAAATCACGTATAAAGATTATTTTCTTATATTAATTATAAATTAAATGTAGGGTCTTGCATAGCATAAGTGGTTCTCTTGGGACTCTTATGCTCTCATTAGGATGTCAAACCTGAATAAAGTATTTTTCCGCAGCGCATAAGTATAGTTTTTCTTCTGTGGACTAGGCGATCCACTGAGCCGAGGGATACGACCTCTAAAATATAACTGATTTTTCTAATCATTAAACACATGATTTTCTTTCATTAAGTTTGTAGGTGGTTTTGCCTGAGCGTCAGCAGTTATCCCCTGCTTGACGTGGCATCATGATGCATGTTTTCTCTCACTTTGATAATTCCTAAATTCGGAGAAAATGTGGGTTGTGACATTGACCCTCAGCTCTAGCATGGAGATCCCACCTCACACCCGGAAGACCTTTGAGGTCTCCCCCTCCCTAGTCAATGCTGAGCTAGGTGCCTTGGAGGAAGAAAGTAAGGGGATTCAAGTGATCAGGAAGTCCACCCCTCCAAGGCACCCTCAAGGGCCTATTTATAGTTTTTTGGGGATGGCATGCAAATAACCGCATTCTGCTGTTCTGAAACGACCAAAATGCCCCCGGATTGGTCTGCCAACAGCCAAATCTCGCTGTTTTAAACAGCTAAAAGCAGTCCACCAAGGGCAGTCCCTCAAGCTAGGCAAGAAGGCGACAAGGCGAGCTGACGGCCTGGAGAGACGGCAGTTAGGAGAGACAGCGGCCTGGCGAGAAGGCGGCCTAGCGAGACGGCGGTCTGGGGCTAGAGCTAGCTGGCAGCCTGGCAAGACGGAAGCCTGGCGAGCTGGCAGCTAGGGGATGAGCTTGGATGACGAGTTGGGGGAGCTGGCCTGACGATCTAGGCAAGCTGGCCTGACGAGCTAGCCTGACGAGCTGGGAGAGCTAGCTTGATGAGCTGGCCTGACGAGCTGGCCTGACAAGCTGGCCTGATGAGCTGGCTTGACGATCTGGGCGAGCTGGCTTGACGAGCTAGGCGAGCTGGCCTGACGAGCTGGCCTTAAGAGCTGAGCGAGTTGGGGGGAGCTGGCCTGACGAGCTGGCCTAACGAGCTGGCCTGACGAGCTGGGCGAGCTGGCCTGACGAGCTGGGCGAGCTGGCCTGACGAGCTGGGCGAGCTGGGCGAGCTGTCCTAACGAGCTGGCCTAATGAGCTGAGCTGACCTGACGAGCCAAGCGAGCTGGCCTGATGAGCTGGCCTGACAAGCTGGGCGAGCTGGCCTGATGAGCTGGGCGAGCTGGGCTGATGAGCTGGGGGAGCTGGCCTGATGAGCTGGGCGAGCTGGCCTGACGAGTTGGCCTAATGAGATGGGCGAGCTGGCCTGATGAGCTGGCATGATGAGCTGGCCTGACGAGCTGGGCGAGCTAGCCTCACGAGCTAGGCGAGCTGGCCTGACAAGGCGAGCTGGCCTGACGAGCTGGCCTGACGAGCTGGCCTGACGAGCTGGCCTATCGAGATGGCCTGACGAGCTGGGCGAGCTGGCCTAACGAGATGGCCTGACGAGCTGGGCGAGCTGGCATGATAAGCTGGGCGCAGGGCGAGCACATATCGGGCCAGCCTCATAAAAGGGGCCGGGGGAGGCAAATACTTCATCCCCCTACTAGTATAATACAAGGGCCAAGCCTTAATTGGCCACCAAGAGTGCAAAACCTCTCAAAAATCTTAAAAACTGCTTAGCTAGCCCTATGCTTGCTGGAGGACCCCCACTCTGCGAATACGGGGTTGTACAATGAGACTAACATGTTTTACAAGGAGAGAAATATCTCTACCATAGAATCTTTTCAGGTACCAAATCTATGTGAGAAAATGGATGATTTAATCCTAACACAAGAGGATACATTACAACCTTCTCAACAGATTGCTGATGATGTCAGTGATGAAGAAAATACAGAGAACTATGCTGAAAATGTTGTGGTCAATGAAATTCCACCAGAGGAATTAGCACCACAAATAGGTGAACAACCAACTCTACCTGTTGATCTTGCCATACATAGAGATCACCCTAGATCTCAATTGATTGGAGACATATAAACTGGTGTTCAAACAAGGCATCAATTGAATCAAGATCATATGCATGCTTGTTTTATTTCTCAGATTGAACTGTGTAAGACACCCTATTTTTTTTTTTACAACCCGGGCTCTTATGCCCAGAATCGCCGCTTTGTGGTGACACCTTCACGTCCTGAAGGGTCATCACCACAAGGCGCCGATTCTGCCGGCCAAATTCGATCACTAAAAGGTAGCATGATAATGGAAGTAAGAGAAATGCAGTCCACATATAATATCACATATAAATAAATATTCTCCACGAAGGGAGTGTCCACAGAATAACAATAATCAGAGTACTATAAATGCGGGCTTATGCCTGGTACAACATGTCCTCACTATAAGTCTCTCATACGGAAGCAAAAATAGAACTACTCAAGGTCGAGACTCACGGTCCCGGCGGTATGAACTCCGGAGCTAGACTGCCCTATCTCCAAGCGCACCGGTCTCTGGGGCTGCTCCCCCATGCTGGGCTCCTCGATCCATTAAAATGATGCGGTTCGAAATCCGATAGTCATAAAGACTAAGCCCTATAATCCCCTACCCCTTCCCCCATGTCTCCTAGGCACCGAGCGGAGAGGAAGAAAGGGAAGGACATGAAGGTGGAGATTTAATCAAGTACATGTGGCAACGGAACTAATTTAGCAATTCTATAATAAATAAGTAGGAAAGTAACCTTAACTTATGAGCGAAAGCGGATAAGCTAAGGGATCTTCTGCAAGGCTCCCATCGTATAAAGTGTCCCATACCACTTATACGTTGGGGAGTCGATTATCACACAACATCATATATATATATTGAAATTAACCTTTGATTTATAAACTTGCCCACACAAGCTTGTTGCGCGCTAGGGTTCGAAGAAAATAAACGCAACCGAACTAGCAACCCAATGAGGCAAGTATACCTATCGAATTGTAGCTAGGGGACACAAGTGTCGTATTGAAATCCGGGAACTGTTGGCTATGCTTACTCACACGAACGCTATTATCTTATCGACGGAAAAAACTAGGGTTTTGGAAAATCTAAGTGCAAGGGAGAAAGTAAAGCTATACTAGAAAGAGAAACACCGCAATTAAGTAAAGCTGCTAAGTAAAGAACTAGGCTAGAAAGGAAACTACTGCAGTTAATTAAAGAGCACAAGATAGGAGATTACTACGAAAGGTAGAAAATATGAAATGGAAATGCACCCGATCAAGATTCACCTTGGCTAAAGACGATTAAGAAAATGCGATAAAAATCTAAACTTAATAGGATAAGGGTCCTTGACCGTGGAGGTTCCTAAAGCTTGAACACGCTTCTCTCGAAGTCGTGCCCAACTGAGTTTAGGAAGGTCCGACCGACTCTCGTCTAAATCGGAGGCCTAAAACTCGCTTTACGCGGTGAACCCCACTATTGGATTTTACTCCAATCCGAGAGATTTGGACGTCTGCCTCTCTCGAGGGGTGCGTATAACTCCCTTTACTCTTGAATGCTCACTTCATTCTTTCGGCCTCTCGGCTAGGCCAGAATGAAAGCAAAGGCGGAGAGTATATATCGAAAATGTACCTCCAACCCGTGATTAATCAAGAGTAATTCAAGGCCCTAACCTAAAAAGAAAAGATTAATTAAAACATCATAACATAATCGCTCTAACCTCGGATCATCAAGATCGAGTACAAGGAGGATTAGTTAATCATTATGGAATGGAGGAAGGGGGATGAGTAGTAAAGCATAAGAAGAACACAAGCTAACAAGAAGAACACTTCTATTAATGAAAAGGGGCAATTACACTATTGAAAATAAAATTACAAGTGCATGAAATTGAAATCCTATTCTAGCCCTACAAGTAGCACTAAGCAAGAAGAAAATTACAATAAAAGCTAAGACAAACTACAATTAAGCTAGGGTTAAACAAAAAGTACAATGAGAGGGGGAGAGAGAGAGAGAGAGCATGAAAAAGGATCAAGAAACAAAGGGGCAGCACCTCCCCTACTCAACCAAAGCTTGCTGAAATGGAGAGGGGGGCTCTATTTATAGATTTTTTTTCTCGGGTTGGTCACGCCCTCCGACACGCCCCCGCCCTAGGGGGGCGTGTCAGGGGGCGTGACAGTACTATGTTGACCTCGGGCTCTGGATTCTGGCGGGAGGGATGATTACTTCGGTAAGTCGGTGGTCACGCCCTAGGTCACGCCCGTGACAGGGGGGCGTGACAGGCACGTCATGTCCAAATCATTGGTCGGAAATCCGTCAGTCGTCGGAAAAGTTGATGTCACGCCCCAGATCACGCCCGTGACATGGGGCGTGTCAGTACAGTTTGCGTGCTGTGGCGGAACGGCATTTAATGCGGCGGCAGGCTTTGCGGCAGAGGGCGACACGCCCTAGGTCACGCCTGGTAACACGCCCAGGGAGGGCGTGTCAGGTGGGCGTGACAGCGGTTTTGTTCGTTTTTCTGTCCCTTCCAGTAGGTGTCCTCGGGATCGGGTGACACGCCCTAGGTCACGCCCAGGGAGGGCGTGACAGGGGGGCGTGACAGGCCATTTTGGCAATTTTTCTGAAAACCTGCAAAAAGACAGGAAAAATTTAGTGGCAATAAAATTTACATAAAAAGGATAAAAATAAACTAATAATAGACATAATTTGTACAATATAAAATAGAAAATACGATAATAGTTTAGGCTACAAAACGTATTATCAAATTCCCCCAAGCTTAAGCTTTGCTTGTCCCCAAGCAAAAATATAAAAACTAGATATTTATAAAAATGACTAATCAAAACGTTCTAATTATGCCTACACAAGTACTATGCGAAATTTTAAGTAGGGAAAAGGTGAAATGTAAGTCTAAAACAATTATTTAGGTATGGTAAAACTTTTATAAACTTTACTTAATAAAAACAAATCATCCAAAATTTTAACGAGATTTTTTTAATAGACTTAAGCAAAGCAACGAAAATGAAAAACACGCATTGAGTTGTTACTAGATCCAAGCAACGCATTATAATTATATCAATTTAATTAACAAAAATCTAGGTTTAAATCCAAAACTAAAACTGATTTACTTTTCTTCTTTTCTTAGTTGTTAAATAAAAATCAAAAAGCGTGAATCAAAAGGACTTAAATAGGACAAAACGTTTGGTTTAGGAAGATGATTAGGAGTGGAATTCAAAGATAAACGTGAAGGTTTAAAATCACACTAAACCAAAGCAAAGAGTTTCAAAAACTTTCATAAAAAGATAAATAAATTTTTTTTCTTTTTCTTTTTTTTTCATTTTTTTTCTTTTTTCAAAACAAAGGCCATAAATATTTTTATTTTCCTTTTGAATTGGCCAAACAAAAATAAACATCACTTTTGAGCATACTTTTTTCAAAAACCTTTCTCCCACAAAAATCACAAAATAACCTATCAAAATCGTCAAACTAATTTATGAAACTCAAAAAAGCTAGTGTGATTCAATAGGTTGGAAATTTTGGCTTTGGTGAAACTGAAATGAAGGGAGGAGCTATCAAATGAAATCGGAAAAAGGCTCAAAAACGGCTAACTAGTGGTAAAAGTTTTTAGGTTGGCAGGAAAGCTCAAACGAAAACAAAAACGGCCTAAATCATTTTCACGCTTTTGAATTTATTTAAAACAAAGGTTTGAAAAATTTCAAAAAGCGAGTCCTAGATAATAAAAGAAGATTGATGAAATTAACTTGAAAATAGAAATAATAGGCGACTTGGATCGTTCACACCTACTATGTTATTCAAAAGTTGACTTTACAAAAATTATTCAAAAATGAAAAAGAAAATAGTGGATGATGAATTTTTGAGAAAGTAAAGGAAATAAAAAACAAAAAACCATAATAGAAATACGAGTTTTAAAAAAATATTTCACCTTAACATGCTACCGCGAATTAGAAACACAGCATGGCCAACATTTTACTTGTGCAACATAATTAAAAAGAACGATTAGAAATATTATAATTAACTAAGTTGTTTATAGAAAATTTTGAGTAAAACAAAACTAAAACTAGGGGTACTATTGAAATACCAAAATGTCTAAACTATTCAAAAACACAAATATTTTTTTTATTTTGTGAAATATTCTCTTTTTTTTGGAATTTGGATTTTTTCTCTTTTTTGGAATTTTAAGATATTCATTTTTTTTTATTTTTGGAAATATTTACAATATATACAAAAAGAAAATTATTTACACTAAGCAAAAATGAAGGAGGAAATCCTCGCCCAAGCTTAAAACAGACATTGCCCTCAATGGCTAAAGAAGGGGATTGGAGAAGGAGAGAAAAATAAAATCCAGAATTGAAAGACAGAATTGAAATACAGCTACTTCCCCGGATTTATTTGCTGCGAAAGCTGAGTGATGCCGCCCCCCGAATGTCTTCTTTGGACTTCGTGATAGATTTAGCAATGTTGGAGCAGGCGATCGCAGAAGCTTCAGCTTGTCGGAGCCGTCCGAGGCAAAAATTGTAAAATAAAGAAAACAGAAAAAGATAACTTGGGTTGCCTCCCAAGAGCGCCCTTTGGTTAAAGCGTCATTGAGCTCGACGCATCAAAAATAATATTGTCCAAAAATATTGTTGTCCCGAAATAAAATTGTTTTTAGCAAAAATTAAAAGTTCAAAGTTAGAGTTCGTGAAGTAGAAACTTAATAATGTTTGGACTGACATCATCATCACCAGAGAAATACAGTTTAAGACGCTGACCATTCACTTTGAAATTACCCTTATCAGGGTGAGAAATTAAAACAGTTCCATAAGGAAATACTTCTAAAACAGAAAACGGGCCAGACCAGCGAGATTTTAATTTGCCCGGAAATAAACGTAAACGAGAATTATATAAAAGGACTTGGTCGCCCGGCTTAAAGTTTTTAGGGTGCCTTAAGTGTTTATCGTGTAAACGCTTCGTCCGCTCTTTATAAAGTTTATTATTTTCATAAGCATAAGAGCGCCACTCATCGAGTTCATTTAGTTGAAATTTTCGAAGGTCACCGACTGAGTGGGGATCGAAGTTTAAAAATTTTAAGGCCCAAAAGGCGCGGTGTTCTAACTCTACGGGCAGATGGCACGATTTTCCATAGACCAGCCGATACGGCGTACATCCGAGGGCGGTTTTGTACGCTGTTCGGTAGGCCCATAGAGCATCGTCAAGTTTGGTTGACCAGTCTTTTCTAGAAGTTGAAACAGTCTTTTCTAATATTCTTTTTATTTCTCTATTAACTACTTCGACTTGACCGTTAGTTTGGGGGTGGTAGGCAGTGGAAAGCTTATGTGTAACGCCGTATTTGGTAAGGATTTTTGAAAATTGTGCGTTACAGAAATGGGAACCCCTATCGCTAACGATTGCGCGTGGCGTACCGAATCTAGAAAATAATCTTTTTAAAATGTGACTACAACTCGGGAGTCGTTCGTAGGAAGAGCTTGGGCCTCAGCCCATCGTGAAACATAATCAACAGCAACTAAAATATATTTGTTTCCGAAGCTAGAAGGAAGGGGGCCAACAAAATCAATTCCCCAGAGGTCGAAAATTTCGCACTCTAAGAAATAATTTTGCGGCCATTTCATTTTTATTAGAAATGTTGCCCGACCGTTGGCAACTATCACACCTGCTCACAAAGGCTTGCGCGTCTTTAAACAGGCTAGGCCAGTAAAAACCCTGCGCAAAGCACCTTGTGAGCGGTGCGAGCAGCTTGATAGTGCCCACCTGTCGGACCTTCATGCAAATGTTTTATAATATCAATTCCTTCATCATAAGAAACACATCTCCTTATCACTTGATCCGCACAAATTCTGAAAAGATGCGGGTCTTCCCAAAAGTAGTTCTTCAGCTCAGAAAAGAATTTCTTCTTTTGCTGAGAGGAGAACTCTTTTGGGAGCACCCGGGCCACTAGATAGTTGGCGATGTGCGCGAACCAAGGAGAAGTAGATGCGTTAACTAAAAGCAGCTTCTCATCAGGAAAATAATCATTAAAAGATTTTTCATTTAATTTTTCTATAAAAGGGTTATCTAATCTGGATAAATGGTCGGCGGCCAAGTTCTCGGCTCCTCGCTTATCACGGATCTCTAAGTCAAACTCCTGGAGGAGTAAGACCCAGCGAATCAAGCGAGGCTTGGCATCCGTTTTGGCAAGAAGGTACTTGAGGGCCGAGTGGTCCGTAAAAACAATGATTTTTGAAAGTGTAATGTAAGGGCGGAATTTATCAAACGCAAATACTACAGCTAAGAGCTCTTTCTCGGTTGTGGTGTAATTTTCTTGTGCAGATGTGAGGGTTTTACTAGCGTAATAGATGGGGTGGAAGTTTTTAGATATGCGTTGACCTAATACGGCTCCCACCGCAAAACTACTCGCATCGCACATAATCTCGAAAGGAAGGTCCCACACCGGAGCTATCATAATCGGTGCGTTAATTAACTTTTCTTTAATTAATTCAAAGGCAGAAATACAAGAGTCATCAAAAATGAATGGAGCGTCTTTTTCTAAGAGATGGGTGAGGGGCTTAGTGATTTTGGAGAAGTCCTTTATAAAACGACGATAAAAACCAGCGTGGCCTAGGAAACTTCTTATAGCTTTTATGTTTGTAGGCGGCGGCAACTTCTCAATAACCTCTATCTTGGCAACGTCTACCTCAATACCTTTAGCAAAAATTTTATGGCCCAAAACTAACCCTTCCCACACCATAAAATGGCATTTTTCCCAATTTAGGGCAAGGTTAGTTTCTTCGCATCGTTCTAAGACTTTTTCGAGGTTTTCTAAACATCTATCGAAGGAATCGCCGAACACGGAGAAATCGTCCATGAATACCTCCATAATGCTTTCTACGTACTTGTCAAATATTGCGAGCATACATCGCTGGAATGTAGCTGGCGCATTGCACAATCCAAACGGCATTCTTCGGTACGCGAAGGTGCTGAAGGGACAAGTAAACGTAGTTTTCTCTTGGTCCTCGGGAGAGATGGGTATTTGAAAGTACCCCGAGAGGCCATCGAGAAAACAATAAAAGCTATGGCCGGAGAGACGTTCTAAAATCTGGTCGATAAACGGTAGAGGAAAGTGGTCCTTGCGGGTGGCGTCATTTAACTTACGATAATCTATGCACATACGCCAACCCGTCACCGTCCGTGTCGGGATTAATTCATTATTCTCATTACTAACTACGGTTATCCCTCCCTTCTTTGGAACTACCTGAACGGGGCTAACCCACTTACTGTCCGAAATAGGGTAGATAATTCCTGCGTCTAATAATTTCATTACCTCGCCCTTAACTACTTCTTTCATATTCGGGTTTATACGGCGCTGAGGTTGAATAGAGTTACGCGAATTATCTTCCATTAAAATTTTATGGGTACAGAAAGATGGGCTTATGCCCTTGATATCAGAAATTTGCCAAGCAATAGCCCGGCGATGCTTACGTAGAACTAGAAGAAGTTTATCGTTTTGCGTATCCGTGAGGTAGGCTGAAACGATAACTGGTAACTTGGAATCTTTTTCTAAGAAAGCATACTTAAGGTGTTCGGGAAGTTCTTTAAGTTCTAGGGTAGGGGGTTCTTCATAAGAGGATTTTGAGATTCTTTCTTTTTCAAAAATAATATCTTCATAAACTTTTTTATAAGGAACGTAATAAGGGGTGGGGCTAGCAGCCAAGACGGCTTCTTGTAGCGATTCAGTGGGAAGAAAAGAGGAAGAACAAAAATCAGAAAATTCTTTTTCTAACTCAGAAAGACAATAAGAAGATTCATCACTTCCTTGTAGTGATTCAGTTGTAAGAGAAGAGGAGCAAAAAGTAGAAAATTCTTTTTCAAAGTCGGAGAGGCAGTAGGAAGAATCATCACTCACGGCGTCTGCAAAAAAACATGAGTCATCGTTCGCTAAGGTGTTCTTCATCGAAGGGGTGATAGAAAATGTGACTTCGTCGTCGCCTACTCGAAGAAAGAGCTTACCATTGCTTACGTCAATGATGGCTCGGGAGTTGGCAAGGAAGGTTCGGTCAAGGATCAGGGGAACCTCGACGTCTTCTTCGATGTCCAAAATGACAAAGTCCACCGGGAAGATGAACTTGTCGACTTTCACTAGAACGTCCTCCACTATTCCTAACGGGTACTTGACGGATCTATCGGCTAGCTGGATACTCATACGCGTGGGGTTAAGGCTACCAATCCCTAACTTTTTAAACAATGAAAAGGGCATCAGGTTTATACTCGCGCCTAAGTCGGCTAACGCGTGTTTAACAAAAAGGTCACCGAAGACACACGGGATAGAGAAACTACCCCGGTCACTGATTTTCTTTGGCAAACCGGTTGTTAAAACGGCGGAGCACTCGGTGTTTAGCGTGACGTGCGAAAGATTCTCTAACTTCTTCTTGTTTGTGAGGAGGTCTTTAAGATACTTGGCGTATTTCGGCATCTGCGAAATAGCCTCGTGGAAGGGAAGATTAATGTGGATTTGCTTGAAGATTTCTAAGAAGCGGGAGTACTGATCATCTTGACGTTGTCTATTAAGTTCAGAGGGGTATGGAGGAGTTGAATTAATTTTGAAGAGGGGTGGTGGAGTGAGATTATTTTCTAAAATAGGGGTGATTACTTCTTCAGCAGAGGATGGAATTTTAAAAACGGGAGCGGAGCTTTGATTTTTAGAGGCGGGAGCGGAGCTTTGATTTTTAGAGGCGGGAGCGGAGCTTGCCTCGGGCTCTTCACTTACCATACCATAGACTTGCTTCCCACTCCAAAGAGTTATAGCTTTCGCTTGCTCTCTCGGGTTGGGTTCGGTATTGGAAGGAAGAGACCCTGCGGGTCGCTCAGAAATTATTTTCGCGAGCTGTCCTACCTGATTTTCTAGACTTTTTACGCTTCCGGTTAACGTTCTTATGGTAGCATCATTTGTGGTGATATATTTAGAAAGTAATTCCTCCAAACTTGGAGGTTTTGGGTACTTTTGAAGAAGTGGTGGTGGTGGTGGTGGTGCAGAAAAATCATTTTGCGGGGGTGGGCGCATCGCATTCGATGGATTACTCCATTAAAAGTTCGGATGATTTCTTAAAGCAGGGTTATAACTATTCGGAAAATTAAAACCAGGCGGATGAAAATTCGCAGCAGAAAAATTATTAAAAGCAGTTCTAGGTAAATTATTAACATAATCTAAATGTTCTGGAGTAGGGGTTGCAGATTCCCATACCTGAGGGGCGGAGGCAGCAGTCATCTCCGTGATTTTTTTGCTTTGGATTTCTACTTGCAGAGCGAGCTGGGAGACGTTGTCCACTTCGTAGATACCTGCAGGCTTGTTTGGGCGGGACCTAGGCACATTCCACTGATAAGTGTTCATGGCCATGTCCTCAAAAAGATCAAGAGCTGCTTCCGGGGTCTTATGATTTAAAGTACCGCCAGAGCTGCGTCTATCATTTGCTTTGTATTTTGATTTAGCCCGTTATAAAATGTCTGCACTTGTAACCATACAGGCAGCGCGTGATGTGGGCATCGTCTTAATAATTCTTTAAATCTCTCCCATGTTTCATATAGGGTTTCAGAGTCTATTTGTCCGAAGGCAGAGATGTCGTTCCTAAGTTTTGCAGTTTTAGCTGGCGGAAAGTACTTCGCCAAAAAATTTCAGTTAATTCAGTCCAAGTGGTTATGCTATTTTTCCGAAGTGTGTTCAGCCACTGCTTAGCTTTAGTTCTTAAAGAGAAGGGGAAGAGTCTCAGCCTGATTGCATCATTTGTGACACCATTTATCTTGAAGGTGTCGCAAATTTCAAGAAAGCTAGCTATATGTGCGTTCGGATCTTCATCTTGAAGTCCGTCAAATTGCACATATTGCTGCACCATTTGAATTATGCTAGGCTTTAATTCGAAGTTATTATTTGCTATAGCAGGGCGGACTATACTTGATTCTGTTCCCTCGAGGTTCGGTCGTGCATAATAGGACATAGTCCTTTGCATGACCTCATCAACGTTGGGTTCTTCCATTCTTAAAGTATTAAATGACTCGGAGTCCTCAACCGGCACTTGGATAGTAGGACCTTGAAATCGCGATCTTCTCCGAAGAGTACGCTCAATTTCATGGTCCAAGTCCAAAATAGCCGACGGACTCCCGCGGGTCATGCACTAAAAGAACAGAAAAGAAGAAGAGAAAGAGAAAAAGGATAAACTAGAAAAAAAAAGATTAAAACTATACTAGAAAATTAAGTTAAATTTTTTTTCTTTTTGAAATAGATTTTTTTATAGATTAACTCCCGAACTTCCCAAGGACTACCCCGTGAAGGGTTCGCAAGGTACTAGACAAGACAGTGGCGCTTAAAGCCCTTTGCCCTTTTCGAGAGAATTAGGTGGCGTAGAAAAATTGTGAAGTTGGTTACTATTAAGAGCGGTGATAAATTTTTTTTTGATTTTTAAAATTTAAAAGAAAGGGGATGAGAAAGAGAAGAGATAAAATTAATAGGTTCGTGTTTTCAAGATATCAACGGTAGTTGGCTTCCCCGGCAACGGCGCCAAAAACTTGTTGCGCGCTAGGGTTCGAAGAAAATAAACGCAACCGAACTAGCAACCCAATGAGGCAAGTATACCTATCGAATTGTAGCTAGGGGACACAAGTGTCGTATTGAAATCCGGGAACTGTTGGCTATGCTTACTCACACGAACGCTATTATCTTATCGACGGAAAAAACTAGGGTTTTGGAAAATCTAAGTGCAAGGGAGAAAGTAAAGCTATACTAGAAAGAGAAACACCGCAATTAAGTAAAGCTGCTAAGTAAAGAACTAGGATAGAAAGGAAACTACTGCAGTTAATTAAAGAGCACAAGATAGGAGATTACTACGAAAGGTAGAAAATATGAAATGGAAATGCACCCGATCAAGATTCACCTTGGCTAAAGACGATTAAGAAAATGTGATAAAAATCTAAACTTAATAGGATAAGGGTCCTTGACCGTGGAGGTTCCTAAAGCTTGAACACGCTTCTCTCGAAGTCGTTCCCAACTGAGTTTAGGAAGGTCCGACCGACTCTCATCTAAATCGGAGGCCTAAAACTCGCTTTACGCGGTGAACCCCACTATTGGATTTTACTCCAATCCGGGAGATTTGGACGTCTGCCTCTCTCGAGGGGTGCATACAACTCCCTTTACTCTTGAATGCTGACTTCATTCTTTCGGCCTCTCGGCTAGCCCAGAATGAAAGCAAAGGCGGAGAGTATATATCGAAAATATACCTCCAACCCGTGATTAATCAAGAGTAATTCAAGGCCCTAACCTAAAAAGAAAAGATTAATTAAAACATCATAACATAATCGCTCTAACCTCGGATCATCAAGATCGAGTACAAGGAGGATTAGTTAATCATTATGGAATGGAGGAAGGGGGATGAGTAGTAAAGCATAAGAAGAACACAAGCTAACAAGAAGAACACTTCTATTAATGAAAAGGGGCAATTACACTATTGAAAATAAAATTACAAGTGCATGAAATTGAAATCCTATTCTAGCCCTACAAGTAGCACTAAGCAAGAAGAAAATTACAATAAAAGCTAAGACAAACTACAATTAAGCTAGGGTTAAACAAAAAGTACAAAGAGAGGGGGAGAGAGAGAGAGAGAGAGAGCATGAAAAAGGATCAAGAAACAAAGGGGCGGCACCTCCCCCACTCAACCAAAGCTTGCTGAAATGGAGAGGGGGGCTCTATTTATAGATTTTTTTCTCGGGTTGGTCACGCCCTCCGACACGCCCTAGGGGGGGCGTGTCCGGGGGCGTGACAGTACTATGTTGACCTCGGGCTCTGGATTCTGGCGGGAGGGATGATTACTTCGGTACGTCGGTGGTTACTCCCTAGGTCACGCCCGTGACAGGGGGGCGTGACAGGCACGTCATGTCCAAATCATTGGTCGGAAATCCGTCAGTCGTCGGAAAAGTTGATGTCACGCCCCAGGTCACGCCCGTGACATGGGGCGTGTCAGTACTGTTTGCGTGTTGTGGCGGAACGGCATTTAATGCGGCGGTAGGCTTTGCGGCAGAGGGCGACACGCCCTAGGTCACGCCTGGTGACACGCCCAGGGTGGGCGTGTCAGGGGGGCGTGACAGCGGTTTTGTTCGTTTTTCTGTCCCTTACAGCAGGTGTCCTTGGGATCGGGTGACACGCCCTAGGTCACGCCCAGGGAGGGCGTGACAGGGGGGCGTGACAGGCCATTTTGGCAATTTTTCTGAAAACATGCAAAAAGACAGGAAAAATTTAGTGGCAATAAAATTTACATAAAAAGGATAAAAATAAACTAATAATAGACATAATTTGTACAATATAAAATAGAAAATACGATAATAGTTTAGGCTACAAAACGTATTATCAAAGCTTATAGACCAAGGGGTCGTTTTGCAAGTCCTAATGTATAAGCATCCCATACCACTTATACTTTAGGTGTCAGGGTTAAATGAATCGATTATGCTATGACATGCAAGTGGGTATGATGAAACATGCAAATATAACTCACACACCCGACTCTGTGCACACAGACCTTTAGTTCCCCCTTTCGGAACCGTTACCTCCCAGGATACCTCCGTAGTGGCAGACGGAAGTGGTGGGTTGGGCCTCGCCCACCTCTAAACCTGTAAAGCACTACCGGTCAGACCTATCGTACGCCTCAATGCTTGGTGCACTAAGCGGACGCCTGCGTACTCTTGCCGGCTGGCGCACCGAACTTCTGTTGGCGAAGTGCTAACCACACTTGCCGAGTCAGCGTATTGGCGTCGGTGCATCGACCCTCCAATACCGAAGACCCACCACCTTAATTTTCATCCCTTTTATGCACATGCAAATTTAATCGTAAACACACAAAAACCGAGCCGAAGCTCCCCGGACCATTCCGTCTGTCTCTTAACCAACCGAGCCGAAGCTCTCATCCATCTTCTTGTGCCAACAGTGTTTGTGAAAGGTGCAACCCTAATTTCTAAGTTACTCTTGTCAGTTTGTTATTACAGTTTACGTTAACCCAGGACTGCCCCCGGCATACCCCGTGAAGGGCTCTTAAAGGGCACTAGGAACTATGATGGTAGCTGAAGCCCATCGTTCCCTTTCGCAAGGCACTTATTTGCTATTGGTTGATTCCCTTACCCAGTCTCTTCTCATATTTCGATAGACTATCCTAGGGTGATTTTTAACCTTCCTCTCTTCGGGAAAGACGATCTTTTGTCGAACCCGAGCACCTCTGAACTCTAGTCATCACCACTTCTCACTACTCTTCATATCATCCTATCGTGATATCAACCACAATTGCCCACCCAGACAAAATTACTAACTCCAACGACTTTCTCAGATCATGTCCTATTGCAATTCACCAATTTGCTATATGCAGGCCAACCTAGACGATACGTTGAACCAGATAGGAAATATTTTAAATAATCATCAGAATGCCCTAAATTATTTTCTGGAGACTTATCATGACACAAATGGACTAAATCCAGAAGATTATAATTTTCCTAATTATTCTGATATTTAATTAATATTCCGTAAAGCTTCTAAGGGCTACCAATTGAACATGATGTGTACTTTTCAGATATCTATAAAGCTTCATAAATTCATGATAAATTCTAATCAACCATTTAACAGTAAATCCAAGATATAACAATTTTTCAAGTATACTAAGGACTCTAATTTAATTTTGAGAATAAATCCTTTTTCCTTTTATTAATGAAGTAAATGCAGTAAATAATCATCCAAAAATTCTTAACTAATCTTCTAAAGCAGATACTGTACTAAAAAATCATTGGCCAAATTTCATAATTCTTCAATGGGTACTGAGCTCTAGAATAAATATTTACTAAAATCTCAAAGAGCTATATTTGTGAAGCAAGTATTGTAAATATTCTCCTAAAAATCATGAATAAAATTATACATCTAGATATTGATCGGAAAACATCATTGACCAGGTTTCATAATTTTCCAGTAAGTAATTTGCTCTAAATGACTTATTGGCCATAATTGCCCTTTTGAAAACTTGTGAAGGAAGTGCTAGATATAGTCAACTAAAATTTGTAATAAAATTCAGGGGTATTAATTTAGACATAAAGCATCTTTTGACCAAGTTTTATCAGATTCAAGTGAACAGAGTAATCAAAATAATTATATCACCAGTTTGAGCAAATTGTTACTTAACACATGATGTACTTGAAATATAACCCATAAAATCCTAATAAAATTATTAAGGGTGCTTCCTAGTCTAAAACTTACCCCACCCATGTTTCACAACCTTTAACTAAGGTTTAGGGACTGTGCTTTCTAAGTTGATCTTCCACCCTAAAATTATGGTTAGGGTTTTGAGGTGCCTACCTGCCTCCAAATCCTCTAAGACTCCTTCCAGAGGACTTAAGTTATGCTAACATCAATTCTACTGAGTTTCAAGGTCATACAAGGGCATTTGCCCCTATGTACGTCCTTCACATCTTTCAAAACCCTCCATTTAGGGTTTGAGCTTGGATCCTAGGGTAAATCAACCATAAATCACACCATTTTCTCCAAGTGGGTAATAATAACCCCTCCAAGTCAGTGGCCAAAACATCAGCCTCTGTTGAGGTGATTTGACTGTTCCAAACTCTTAGTGCACTTTTACTCAAAGACGCCTCATTAATGCCTAATTTAGGATAGGTGATTTCCTACCCAAAACTCATCCAAATGAGTTAGAATTTGTATAGAGCTAGGTTTTACAGCCAAGGACCACTCACCAAAATTTGGGAGGGTTTGGAGTTCATTTGACCACCTAAATAAATTACTGTAACTTTATTAAATTAAAACAAAAACTTTAGGCAAAGTATCTCCAAAAATTCCCATTTTTGGATAACCTCTAGATATGGCTAAGGATAACCCTCTTCCCAAATTTCAGGTCATTTGGACAAGGGACGAAGAGTGGGCATCCATTTTAGTTTCTGTCCAACTCTAGGTATAGTCCCCACCAAAACGGGTGCTGCAGTCAAACCGCTTACCCAAACGGGTTGAAACTAATTTTAAATTAATCTAGACCCGAAGGGCTACAACTTTCCTGACTGGTCACTTTTCCTAAATCGGCCTCTAAGTGCCTCGTTTTGCAGCATCAATATGTGTTCTTTTAAAGTAGCTTTTCCTTATAAATTATTTACATAATTTATATATTATAAAAAAGTTTTTTACTGTTCATCTTCTCCAGAACCCGAAACCAGAACACAGAAAAACTCGTATTTCCTGTAGCTTTTCCAAAGCTATTTCCCGGCCACCCAGCCATCTCCCTGGCCGGCCACCACCTCTGTTGAGGTGAGGGCTACCGTCGGGCGGCGGCCCGGCCGCCGGAGAGGCGGTTTCCGGCAAACTCGCCACCATGAAATTTCAGAAAACTATGGAAAAGCTCACCCGATCTAGCTCTTTTGAGCCCGATATCTCTCCTAATGATTTCTAAGATCTATCCATAGAAGAAGAGGTAGAGGAGGACCTTGTTCGCGGTTTGGAGACGAGATGAACGACGGGGTGCCATGGCGCGGTGGTGGCGTTGCCGAACTTCTCCTACAGCAAGAGATGAAAATCTGAATCCTTTTGATCGAGCGTGTAACCTTCTCATCTTGCTCTAAGAGGTCTTTTATAGATCAGAGCGTATGGAGGGGAAAGGGTAAAGCCTTAATGATCATGAACGTTCACCCCTTAATGGTGTTTCAGTTATGGCAGGGGCAGTTGAAACGCTGGAAACGAAGAGATGTTTGCCAGGTGGCGATTTCCTATTGGACCTCACTCTCTCTTTCTATGAAATAATTAGAGAAGGAAACGGCCCGTAATTACTCCTTGTGTAATTTCCCACTCAGTATTTATTATCACGCGCGTTAGAAAAATTTCGGCCTGAACCGTCGTTTTGGTCAGAGTCACAGGCGTGACATGCATCAGTTGAAAAATCTGAGCTGAGCTCGACGATCGCCTTCTGGAGGTCGACGATCGTCGACAGGCCGTGGTGCAGATTTTTGTCTTCGACAATCATCTAACTGAGATCGACGATCGTTGACCGGCCGGGGACAAATTTCTTCCTTCGACGATCGTCGACTGAGATCTACGATCGTCGACTGACTGTAGACAAATTTCTTCCTTCGACGATGGTCGACTGAGATCGACGATCGTCGACCGACTGCAGACAAATTTCTTCCTTCGACGATGGTCGATTGAGATCGACGATCCTCGACCGACTGTAGACAAGTTTCTTCCTTCGATGATGGTCGACTGAGATCGACGATCGTCGACCCACTGTAGACAAATTTCTTCCTTAGACGATGGTCGACTGAGATCGACGATCGTCGACCGACTATAGACAAATTTATTCCTTCGATGATGGTCGACTGAGATCGACGATCGTCGACTGACTGTAGACAAATTTCTTCCTTCGACGATGGTCGACTGAGATCGACGATCGTCGACCGACTGTAGACAAATTTCTTCCTTCGACGATCGTCGACCGACTGTGGAGAAAATTCCTGCCTTCGACGATCGTCGATCTCCGATCGACGATCGCCGAACTGAATCACGCCCTAAGTCTCGGGCTTCCTGGGCTTCCCAAGGTTCTATTACGACAAAACCCCTCCCAGGGGTCTAGTCGGAAATGGTATGTTACAAATCCCAATAAACAAAACAAAGATTTCGTCCCCGAAATCAAGGTTAAGCCTACGGGTCTCCAATCGGGAGGAAAAAGGCTTGTAACATCCTATGAGAGTTGAAAGATTTACACTTCTACGTTATGTTTGTTATGTGTGGTTTGAGGTCTAAGACCAATTCGTCCAATTGACTAGGTATATACCCCAATAAACAAAAGATTAGCCCCTATCCTTGAAAATTTCAGTCCTATTGGTTTAAAACAGGAACACAATTTTGTTGTCCAGAGGGGTTGTGAGGTATACCTGACCGAAAAGTTCCGGATACTTCTGTCGCATCAAGTCCTGTGGCTCCCATGTATGCTCCTCCTGACCGTGGTTTCTCCACAGAACCTTGACTAAGGGGATCTTCTTGCGGCGCAAGATCCGTACTCCTTTGTCGTCGATCCGAACCGGCTCCAAGTGAACAGATCAGTCTGAAGCTACCGGCCCTTCGGTGGTCAAAATTCGCTGCTCCGGGCATAGTAGAGCCCTTCTCAGCGAAGAAATGTGGAAGACGTCGTGTAGAGCTGCCAGCTCTGGTGGAAACTCTAGCCTGTAGGCTAGGGGCCCGATCCGCTCCAGGATCCGGTAAGGGCCCATATACCTAGGGCTGAGCTTCTTCCTCCGACCACGCACTCGTGAAACTCCATGCATGGGCCGGATCTTCAAAAACACACGGTCCTCCACCTGAAACTCCACCTGACGATGTCGGGCGTCATAGTACTTAGCTTGTCTGCTCTGCGCCTCCAACATCCTATCTCTGATCAGTCTCACCTGTGCCTCGGTGTCTTCAACAAAATCTGATCCCAACACCCTCGGATCCTCGTCCTGAACCCAAGAAAGCGGGGTCCTACATTTTCTTCCATACAAGGCTTCATAAGGCGCCATCCTGATGCTGGACTAGTAGCTATTGTTATAGGAGTATTCGACCAATGGCAACATCTTCTCCCACGGCTCCCCTCAGTCCAGTATACACAGTCGTAGTAGATCCTCCAACGTCCTGTTGGTGTGCTCTGTCTGCCCGTCCGTCTGAGGGTGGAAGGCTGTGCTAAAAGTCAATCGGGTGCCCAGATATGCCTGCACTGACCTCCACTCCCTCGATGTAAACCGTCCATCGCGGTCCGACACTATCGTCGTGGGCACGCCATAATATCGGATATACTGCTCCACGAACTTCCGTACCAGCACTCCCACCGAGTCATCCTTCCTGATTGGTATAAAGCAGGCCACCTTCGTCAACCGATCGATAATCACCCAGATCGAGTCATTCCCTGTCCGAGACCGGGGAAGCCCATGTATAAAATCCATAGCTATATCATCAAACTTCCACTCCGGCACCGGGAGTGGCTGCAACAGCCTTGCGGTGTTCCTGCACTCCGCCTTCACCAATTGATATGCCTCGCAATGGGTCACAAAGTACGTAATGTCCTTCTTCATCCCTGACCAAAACATCATCTTCTTCAAATCTGCAGTCATCTTGGTGATCCCCGGGTGCACAGAGTACCGGCTGCAATGTGCCTCCGTCATAATATCCTCTCGGATCTGGCCTCCTGCGGGTATATATACTCTACCTCTGAAATGTAGCAATCCATCTCTCAGGGAATAATCTCCTGTCGAACCCTCCTCCAGGGCTCGGAATATCGGCTCTGCCCATGCATATGTCCTCTGTCCGTCCCGGATGCGGTCCCGAATATCATCTATGGCCACCATCGATGCTAGATACTCCCTATACAGCTCTGGATCATCCTTGGACACGAGGGATATCTGCATATCTCGGAATGACCGGATTAACTCCATGGACATAACCTGGGGCCCAGCTCTGGAAGTGGCAGCTCTCCGACTCAACGCGTCGGCCACCACGTTTGCCTTCCCTGGATGGTAGTGCATCTCATACTGATAGTCTGCTAAGAACTCCACCCAATGCCTCTGCCTGATATTCAACTCCTTCTGTGCGTCCACGTATTTCAGGTTCTTGTGGTCGGAGTAGATGTCACAGTGAACTCCATAAAGATAATGGCGCCAAACCTTCAGAGCAAAAACGACCGCTCCCATCTCAAAGTCGTGCACCGGGTAGTTCTTCTCATGGGTCTTCAGCTGGCGGGAGGCATATGCTATGACATGTCCGTTCTGCATCAGCACCGCTCCCATCCCCTGGTATGATGCGTCGGTATACACCTGGAATCCTTCCTTTCCGGATGGGAGGGCCAGAATAGGGGCTGAGATGAGTCAGTCCTTCAGCTCCTGGAAAGCCGCCTAACACTGCGGGGTCCAAACAAAAGGTGCCTCCTTCTTCGTCAAAGATGTGAGGGGAGGGCAATTTGAGAGAACCCCTCCACGAACTTCCGGTAATAACCGGCAAGTCCCAAGAAACTCCGTACATCGGTGGCTGTCTTCAACTATGGCCAATCTTGAACTGCCTGAATCTTTGCCGGGTCCACTACCAACCCGGCTCCGCTGATAATGTGGCCTAGAAAGCCACCTCCTTCAACCAAAACTGACACTTGCTGGGTTTCGCATAAAGGCGATGCTCCCGCAACCTCTCCAGAGTCAGTGCCAGATGCCGAGTGTGCTCCTCCTCCGTCCTAGAGTAGATCAGGATGTCGTCTATGAATACTATGACGAACACATCCAAGTAGGCCTCGAAAACCCGGTTCATGAGGCTCATGAACGCCGACAGTGCATTCGTGAGCCTGAAGGGCATCACGGTGAACTCATACAGGCCATATCTGCTACTGAAGGCCGTCTTCGGGATATCCTCCTCCTGGATCCACAGTTGGTAGTACCCTAACCTCAAGTCCAGCTTCGAGAAATAATGGGCTCCCTCCAGCTGTTCGAACAATTCGTCTATCCGAGGGAGCGGATAGGTATTCCGGACGGTCAGCCTGTTTAGTGCTCGATAATCGATGCACAGGCAAAGTGTCCCATCCTTCTTCTTCACGAATAGGACCAGGGCTCCCCATGGCGAGGAACTCGGTCTAACAAATCCCTCCTCCACCAACTCCTGCAACTGAGTCCGAAACTCCGCCAACTCCTTCGGGGCCATCTGATAGGGAGCCCTGGAAATCGGCTTAGCCCCTGGCACCAACTGAATCTGAAAATCCTTCTCCCTGTGCGGAGGCAATCCTGGCATCTTCTATGGAAACACATCGATGTAATCACAAACCACCGGTATATTGGCAATACAATCCTTCTCCTCGGCCATCTCGAACAGCACATGGTATACCTCGTCTCCCTACAGATGGGCCTTGACGGCCTGTACCGAAGATAAGAATATACGAGAGGCGGTCTTATACCTTCGATGACAATGAAAGAGTCCCCGTGTCTTACGGTGATCCTCTTCGCTTGGCAATCAATCTGGGCATGGTTGCAGTGCAGCCATACCATGCCCAGGATCATGTCGTAGTCTGTTAGCTTCAAAATCGTCGCTGGAGCCTCGAACGCCTTTCCACCAATTTCTACCTCCATATTGCAGTGATCCGTGGTAAGGAGCTCAGATCCATCCGGTAGTCGCACCCTCATCCTCAAGCCCGTGAATCGCTCCACACCTTCCAGTCCTTCTACGAACGTCTCCGACACAAAGGAGTGAGTAGCTCCAGTATCGAACAACGTTCGGGCAGGCTTGCCACTGATGAAGACTATACCTACTATGACCTGCTCCGGATTCCGTGGCTACGCAAGGTCCAAGGCATATACCTGCTCCCTTTCCTGTCTACGATCTCCCCCCTGGTATCCACGATCGCGGCCGCGTCCTCGGCCTCCGTAATGCTGAGCTGGTGGGCCACCCTATAGTGATGGAGGTGGTGCCCCCCTTATGGGGCAGTTCCTGCGGATATGCCCAATCTGATGACAATGGAAGCACTCTGGTGGGGGATACGCCATACCCCCGGGTCTTGGCATCTCCTGCATCCGAAGGGGCTGAGGGGCCAATATCATCTGCTCCCTCGCTCCTGCCTCACTTCCTGACGAGGCTGGTCCTCTGTCCTCCTCCCCTCTGGTATAACACCTCGCCACTGGTCATTTCTGACTCTCCATCCATGATCCTCCGCTTGCCGCTTCCGGCCCCGAGTGGTGTGCCAATCAGCCTCGATCCTCTTCGCCATCTCCAAAATCCGGGAGATGGGCCCGTCAGATACAAACAACAAAGCCTCCCTCAAGTCCTCCCGCAGGCCCTTATAGAACCTCTTGATGTACCCTGCTTCGTCCAGCTGGTAAGAATCTGCGTATCGGGCCAGATGGTCGAACTCCCGATGGTACTCCACCACCGTCCGGGTCCCCTGCTTCAGCTGTAAGAACCGCTCCTCCAACTCATCCCTGGACGACTGCGGAACGAAATGTTCCAGCAGCGCGACCCTGAACTCTTCCTAGGTAACCTCCGTAACCTCCCTATCAGCAAAAGTTGTGTCCAACAGCGTCTTCCACCACCTCTTTACGTGGGACTCTAGGCAAGAGACAACCAAAGCCACCCTCTCCTCCCAGGGACACCGTATCCCGGTCAGCATCTCGTACATGATATCCAGCCATTCTTCTATCCGAACCGCCGACTCTGTCCACCAAGTAGGACAGGGGAGACAGCCCTCGGAAGATGCTCAGCCAGTTTGCCCCCGGATATGGTTGCGGGACAGGAACCTGTTGGGCCCTGAAAGCCTCCAGGATGGCAGTCAGAGTCTGTCCCATGTCTGATTGAAGGAAAGGAGTGGGGACCGGTGGAGGTGGTGCAACATCCTGATCCTGTTGAACTCCCCTTGTGGCGTAGGCTGTGCTGGAGGCTGCGCAACAAAAACCCATACTGAGAAAACGTTCAATCTTTAATAAAAGTGGACAATTTATATGTGATCCCCATATGGGCACACCACTGCTTCCACTGCTTAGTTTGTCCCCAAACTAAACTCGAGCGGAGGTGACCCAGGGTTAGTGGACTGCTACCTTTTTCAGATCGATGTTTCCCTCTGATACCACTTGTAAGACCCCCTCTTTTTTTTTTTACAACCCGGGGTCTTAGGCCCAGAATCGCCGCTTTGCGGTGACACCTTCACGTCCTGAAGGGTCATCACCACAAGGTGCCGATTCTGCCGGCCAAATTCGATCACAGAAAGATAGCATGATAATGGAAGTAAGAGAAATGCAGTCCACATATAATATCACATATAAATAAATATTCTCCACGAAGGGTGTGTCCACAGAATAACAATAATCAGAGTACTATAAATGCGGTCTTATGCCCGGTACAACATGTCTTCACTACAAGTCTCTCATGCGGAAGCAAAAATAGAAC
Organism: Platanthera zijinensis; assembly: GCA_039513925.1. NCBI lineage: Eukaryota > Viridiplantae > Streptophyta > Magnoliopsida > Asparagales > Orchidaceae > Platanthera > Platanthera zijinensis. The sequence goes on along the minus strand of CM077095.1, from coordinate 99,322,456 downwards.
TACTCAAGGTCGAGACTCACGATCCCGGCCGTATGAACTCCGGAGCTAGACTTCCCTATCTCCAAGCGCACCGGTCTCTGGGGCTGCTCCCCCATACTAGGCTCCTCGATCCCCTAAAATGATGCGGTTCGAAATCCGTTAGTCATAAAGACTAAGCCCTATCATCCCCTACCCCTTCCCCCATGGCTCCTAGGTACCGAGTGAAGAGGAAGAAAGGGAAGGACATGAAGGTGGAGATTTAATCAAGTACAGGTGGCAACGGAACTAATCTAGCAATTCTATAATAAATAAGTAGGAAAGTAACCTTAACTTATGAGCGAAAGCACATAAGCTAAGGGATCTTCTGCAAGGCTCCCATCGTATAAAGTGTCCCATACCACTTATACGTTGGGGTGTCGGTTATCACACAGCATCATATATATATATTGAAATTAACCTTTGATTTATAAACTTGCCCACACAAGCTTATAGACCAAGGGGTCATTTTGCAAGTCCTAATGTATAAGCATCCCATACCACTTATACTCTAGGTGTCAGGGTTAAATGAATCGATTATGCTATGACATGCAAGTGGGTATAATGAAACATGCAAATGCAACTCACACACCCGACTATGTGCACACAGACCTTTAGTTCCCCCTTTCGGAGCCGTTACCTTCCAGGATACCTCCGTAGTGGCAGACGAAAGCGGTGGGTTGGGCCTCGCCCACCTCTAAACCAGTAAAGCACTACCGGTCAGACCTATTGTATGCCTAAATGCTTGGTGCACTAAGCGGACGCTTACATACTCTTGCCGGCTGGCGCACCAGACTTCTATTGGCGAAGTGCTAACCACACTTGCCGAGTCAGCGTATTGGCGTCGGTGCATCGATCCTCCAATACCGAAGACCCACCACCTTAATTTTCATCACTTTTATGCACATGCAACTTTAATCGTAAACACATAAAAACCGAGCCGAAGCTCCCCGGACCATTCCGTCCATCTCTTAACCAACCGAGCCGAAGCTCTCATCCATCTTCTTGTGCCAACAGTGTTTGTGAAAGGTGCAACCCTAATTTCTAAGTTACTCTTGTCAGTTTGTTATTACAGTTTACGTTAACCCAGGACTGCCCCCGGCATACCCCGTGAAGGGCTCTCAAAGGGCATTAGGAACTATGACGGTAGCTGAAGCCCATCGTTCCCTTTCGCAAGGCACTTATTGCTATTGGTTAATTCCCTTACCCAGTCTCTTCTCATATTTCGATAGACTATCCTAGGGTGATTTTTAACTTTCCTCTCTTCGGGAAAGACGATCTTTCGTCGAACCCGAGCACCTCTGAACTCTAGTCATCACCACTTCTCACTACTCTTCATATCATCCTATCGTGATATCAACCACAATTGCCCACCCAGACAAAATGACTAACTCCAACGACTTTCTCAGATCATGTCCTATTGCAATTCACCAATTTGTTATATGCAGGCCAACCTAGACGATACGTTGAACCAGATAGGAGATATTTTAAATCATCATCAGAATGCCCTAAATTATTTTCTGGAGACTTATCATGACACAAATGGACTAAATCCAGAAGATTATAATTTTCCTAATTATTCTGATATTTAATTAATTTTCCTTAAAGCTTCTAAGGGCTACCAATTGAACATGATGTGTACTTTTCAGATATGTATAAAGCTTCATAAATTCATGATAAATTCTAATCAACCATTTAACAGTAAATCCAAGATATAACAATTTTTCAAGTATACTAAGGACTCTAATTTAATTTTGAGAATAAATCCTTTTTCCTTTTATTAATGAAGTAAATGCAGTAAATAATCATCCAAAAATTTTTAATTTATCTTCTAAAGCAGATAATGTTCTAAAAAAAACATTGGCCAAATTTCATAATTCTTCAATGGGTATTGAGCTCTAGAATAAATATTTACTAAAATCTCAAAGAGCTATATTTGTGAAGCAAGTATTGTAAATATTCTCCTAAAAATCATGAATAAAATTATACATCTAGATATTGATCTGTAAACATCATTGACCAGGTTTTATAATTTTTCAGTAAGTAATTTGCTCTAAATGATTTATTGGCCATAATTGCCCTTTTGAAAACTTGTGAAGGAAGTGCTAGATATAGTCAACTAAAATTTGTAATAAAATTCAGGGTATTAATTTAGACATAAAGCATCTTCTGACCAAGTTTCATCAGATTTAAGTGAACAGAGTAATCAAAATAATTATATCACCAGTTTGAGCAAATTGTTACTTAACACATGATGTACTTGAAATATAACCCATAAAATCCTAATAAAATTACTAAGAGTGCTTTCTAGTCTAAAACTTACCCCACCCAAGTTTCACAACCTTTAACTAAGGTTTAGGGACTGTGGTTTCTAAGTTGATCTTCCACCCTAAAATTAGGGTTAGGGTTTTGAGGTGCCTACCTGCCTCCAAATCCTCTACGACTCCTTCCAGAGGACTTAAGTTATGCTAACATCAACTCTACTGAGTTTCAAGGTCATACAAGGGCATTTGCCCCTATGTCCTTCACATCTTTCAAAACCCTCCATTTAGGGTTTGAGCTTGGATCCAGGGTAAATCAACCCTAAACCACATCATTTTCTCCAAGTGGGTTATAATAACCCCTCCAAGTCAGTGGCCAAAACATCAGCCTCTATTGAGGTGATTTGACTGTTCCAAACTCTTAGTGCACTTTTACTCAAAGACGCCTCATTAATGCCTAATTTAGGATAGGTGATTTCCTACCCAAAACTCATCCAAATGAGTTAGAATTTGTATAGAGCTAGGTTTTACAGCCAGGGACCACTCACCAAAATTTGGGAGGGTTTGGAGTTCATTTGACCACCTAAATAAATTACTCTAACTTTATTAAATTAAAATAAAAACTTTAGGCAAAGTATCTCCAAAAATTTCCATTTTTGGACAACCTCTAGATATCGCTATGGATAACACCTTGCCCAAATTTCAGGTCATTTGGATAAGGGACGAAGAGTGGGCATCCATTTTAGTTTCTTCCCAACTCTAGGTACAGTCCCCACCAAAACGGGTGTTGCAGTCACACCGCTTCCCCAAACGGGTTGAAACTAATTTTAAATTAATTTAGACCCGAAGGCTACAACTTTTGTGACTGGTCATTTTTCCTAAATCGGCCTCTAAGTGCCTCGTTTTGCTGCATCAATATGTGTTCTTTTAAAGTAGCTTTTCCTTATAAATTATTTACATAATTTATATATTATAAAAAGGTTTTTACTGTTCATCTTCTCGAGAACCCGAAACCAGAACACAAAAAACTCGTATTTCCTGTAGCTTTTCCAAAGCTATTTCCCGGCAACTCAGCCATCTCCCTGGCCGGCCACCACCGCCACCACCTCTGTTGAGGTGAGGGCTACCGTCGGGCGGCGGCCCGGCCGCCGGAGAGGCGGTTTCCGGCGAACTTGCCACCATGAAATTTCGGAAAACCATGGAAAAGCTCACCCGATCTAGCTCTTTTGAGCCCGATATCTCTCCTAATGATTTCTAAGATCTATCCATAGAAGAAGAGGTAGAGGAGGACCTTGTTCGCGGTTTGGAGACGAGATGAATGATGGGGTGACGGCGCGGTGGTGGTGTTGCTGAACTTCTCCTACAGCAAGAGATGAAAATTTTGAATCCGTTTGATCGAGCGTGTAACCTTCTCATCTTGCTCTAAGAGGTCTTTTATAGATCAGAGCGTGGGGAGGGGAAAGGGTAAAGCCTTAATGGCCATGAACTTCTTCCCTTAATGGTGTTTCGGTTATGGCAGGGGCAGTTGAAACGCTGGAAACGAAGAGATGTTTGCCAGGTGGCGATTTCCTATTGGACCTCACTCTCTCTTTCTATTAAATAATTAGAGAAGGAAACGGCCCGTAATTACTCCTGGTGTAATTTCCCGCTCAGTATTTATTATCACGCGCGTTAGAAAAATTTCGGCCTGAACCATCATTTTGGTCAGAGTCACGGGTGTGACATGCATCAGTTGAAAAATCTGAGCTGAGCTCGACGATCGCCTTCTGGAGGTCGACGATCGTTGACCGGCCGTGGTGCAGATTTCTGCCTTCGACAATCATCTAACTGAGATCGACGATCGTCGACCGGCCGTGGACAAATTTCTTCCTTCGACGATCGTCGACTGAGATCTACGATCGTCGACCGACTGTAGACAAATTTCTTCCTTCGATGATGGTCGACTGAGATCGACGATCGTCGACCGACTGCAGACAAATTTCTTCCTTCGACGATGGTCGACTGAGATCGACGATCGTCGACCGACTGTAGACAAATTTCTTCCTTCGACGATGGTCGACTGAGATCTACGATCGTCGACCCACTGTAGACAAATTTCTTCCTTCGACGATGCTCGACTGAGATCGACGATCGTCGACCGACTGTAGACAAATTTCTTCCTTCGACGATGGTCGACTAAGATCGACGATCGTCGACCGACTGTAGACAAATTTCTTCCTTCGACAATGGTCGACTGAGATCGACGATCGTCGACCGACTGTAGACAAATTTCTTCCTTCGACGATCGTCGACTGAGATCGATGATCGTCGACCGACTGTGGAGCAAATTCCTGCCTTCGACGATCGTCGATCTCCGATCGACGATCGCCGAACTGAATCACGCCCTAAGTCTCGGGCTTCCTGGGCTTCCCAAGGTTCTGTTACGACAAAACCCCTCCCAGGGGTCTAGTCAGAAATGGGATGTTACAAACTGATGGGCGAAAACCCGAACAGGCAAGTGTACCTGTCGAATCGTAGTACCAAGGTCGTATTTAAATACGGGGCTGTCAAGTATTGCTACTCACGCTTGAACTATTATCCTACCGGAAAACTGTTGGGATTTGAGAATTTTTTTAAAAGTAAAATAAACGATAATTTTTAGACGAAAAACTTATATTAAAAAGATAGCATTCGATCAATGATTCAACATAAAATGAAATGAGAGGGATAAAAAGGTATAGTTTTAAAATTGCAAATCATACTCGACCGTGACGGATCCGATATTAGGAAATAATTTCGCTAGAGAATTAAATCCCCTGACTTATAGACATTCTGACCGAAATCTCTTTCTAGTCAAAAAGGCCTAAAGCCGCATTATCGAAGTGACCCGCACTATTGGATTTGACTCCAATCCGGAAGATTTACGTCATCTTATCTTTAGGGTTGCGTTCAACTCCTTCTTTATTTTAGTGATCTTTCACATTCACGAGCCTCTTGGCTACTCAAATATGAGATCCAAAACCTACTACCGTATACCGGAAATACGGAGTCGAGAAAATAAAAATCAAAGAAGGATCGAGCAGAATTAAGCAAAGATAAAACTATGAAATAAAAGCAACTCTCATCTCATTTTATGGATCCTCACGATCGAAGGCTAAGAGAAGTTAGCTATGCATAATTGAAAGGAAAACCATAATAAAAAGAGAAGAAAATTTCATTAAGGACAATTTATAAAAAGAGAGGTACACAATGCTTAAAACAAAATGATATTAAAATCACTTAAACAAAATGAAATTACAACAAGGCAAACTAGGAAATAAAAATGCAAAAGGTCTCTTGACTTGTACTCTCCACTTGCTCTCTCCAAAAGCCAACTTCCTAAACATGAGACCATGGGTTCCTTTTATAGATGAGGAGGGAAGATTCTAGAAAATGGTGGAAATAAAGGGGCAATAGGGGGGGCAGCCATGCATGGTGGGAAGGATTCATGCATGCAATTAATGAGGGGGGAAAGAGGGAGGTTCATGCATGCATTTTTTAGGAAATGAAAAGATATTTTTTTATCATGAGAGAAGGGGGATGAATGGGCTATAAAGAGCATGAGAGAGGGAAAAAGAGGAGATGAATTTGGAATAAATGAAGAGGGAGGGGAGGGAGGTGGCTGGCCATGCATGGGGAAATGCATGGTGCTCGGTTTTGGACATTTAAATGAAGAGGGCTGCTTTGAATGATGGTTGGCTGCATCATTTTTTAAAGGGGGCTGCTTGGTTTTCGGTTTTGCATGGAAAGGGGGGCTGCACCATGGATGAAATCAGATTGGCTTGAGTAGGGGGCTGCTCTTGATGGTTGTGGGCTGCCCTTGATGGGCTTTGGGCTGCTGCATCATTGAAATGGGCTGCTCATTTGAAGTGGGCTGCTGCACTTGGAGTAAAGTGCTCGGGTAGGAGTGTAGGGGCTGCTTGGTGGGCTTTGGGCTGCTTCATAGAGGAGGCTCGGGTTGGACTTTGGAGAAGGAGGGCTGCACCATGTTGCTCTTGAACCTACAAAATATAAATAAAGCATTAGCTCATATTATAATAACATATCATTATATAAAATTTAAATAAAACTAAACATAAAACATAACGATTCATACAATTAATTAGTTATAAAAAATAAAAATAAACAAAATAAACATAACATTAAACATTATAACAAAACATTAGTTGTGTAAAACTAAACTATAACAAAGATAATAATATTTATAAATAAAACTAAACATAACAATAACATAAAACATAAAATAACAACAATACATATAATAAAACTATAGATTCTTATATTATAAAAATAACACAACAACATCATAATAAGCATACAAAAACACAAAATTATAATAAAACTTAGGAATTTTGACTACTTAATTACCCCCAAAAAGGATGACTAAAACTAGTCATCAAATTCCCCCATGCTTAGACATTTGCTTGCCCTCAAGCAAATAGAAATAGAAAACTAGGAAAAAAAACAAAAAGAAAGCAAAAGATATTTTTGTTTTTTAAAGTTCCATAGATAAGAAAACCAAAACAAGAAAAATTAAACTATCCTAATTTCTATGTTATCAACTAGTGGGGTGAGAAGTGCACAATAGAAAACTTGAAAGTGGAGGCCTAAAAATCTCATTAAAACATAAGAAAAGTTTACACATTTCTAAATCTTAAAACAAGGCATCCAAAATAAATGAGAATAAGGAAAACAAAAGTAGAGGTTCTAAATAAACGACGCATTAACGAACTACTAGGTTGCTAGATAAAAAATTAACCATAAAACACCTCAAGGTAACCTCCAAAGAAATCCATCAATCATGGTGTCCATAGGCTTGTCCGTTCACACTTTCTCCACTACGCAAATTTATGTTCTAAAGATTAATAGGACTTAAATAGGCGTTATGACTTGGCTTAGGTAAATAATTAGGAAGTTAAAAGCAAAGATAAAAAAGAAGGCTAAGACACATACTATGTAACGTCCCGTTTCGGGCTAGGCCCCTCGCACAAGTTTTGAGTCAAGAGACTCGACTCAGACTCGTGGTGCACTGACAGAGGGTGTCAGGGGTGTAGGATGAAGGGTTGGGTTCAAGGATACCCCAACTAGTAGCTGGAATGAAAAAACTCGGCCAAGTGAAAATCGGCAGGTATCGCGAACGATACCCGTCGAATTCGACGGGTATCGGTGGTCGATACCCGCCGAATTCAGAGCTGCAGATTGAGAAGTAGGTTAAGTGAAAATCGGCGGGTATCAGGAATGATACCCGCCGAATTCGACAGGAATCGGTAGTTATGCACGCCGATCGATGGGTATCGGTAGCTATGCACGCCGATCGACGGGTATCGGTAGCTATGCACGCCGATCGACGGGTATCAGTAACTATGCACGCCGATCGACAGGTATCAGGATGATACCCGCCGAATTTTCCTTAGACAATTTTCCTAGTTTCCGCTGTTCTATACGTGCGGACCGAACCAGATTGGGCTGGCTGCGGCTTGGCTGCCTTGGATCGGGTCACTTTAATATGACCCATTAGGGGCGGTCCAATGGGGCGTTGACACGTGGCAGAAGGGATTTAACCTAATACATTGGCATATAATGGAAGATAAAGACGAACCCTAGCCATTTTGCCGATCGACCTTGACGTCATCGCGGACCTTGCGAAACCGTTAGAAGCCGAGGGAAACCGTCGGAGCTCCTAAAGGCGGACTTCTCTCTCTCTCTCTCTCCTTCCTTTGCCGTGATGAACAACTGCACTAAGCAAGAGATGCCGCAAAGAAGGAAGATAGGATCCATGGCCGGAACCACCGGGAATGCCAGAATAATGTGAGCTTTCTCCCCTCTCCCTTGGTGCTAAATCTATAGATATCTAGGTGAGATGTTGACTCAAGAGAGTCTTGACTTGGGAGAAGATGATGATTTCTCTAGGAAAGGCCTTGCTATAACTTTTGTTCTAATGACTAGTCATCTTCAACCTTCCCCCTCTTCAAGTGATGATGGGTGTGGATTCGTGAAGAGGAAAGGCCTTGAGAGGGAGAATAAGGGTGGAGGAACTTCTAGTTGTGATTTGGGGATAAATTGTTTGAGGAGGAAGACGAACGGATGCCATTAATTCCGCTTCAAGATGCATGCAGAATCTGTGTTCTGTACGCATCGACCTTCTTGGCTGTAATCAAGCAATACGGGGTCAGATCTGGGCTTTCGACTAAACACGAAAGTTGTAGAACTTAAATTACCTTTCCAACGAGTGGTTGCACATTTCCAGGTGATACCTTTAGCCCCGGGAAAGTCAGTTTGAATCTGCTGCGGTTGGGGGTTAATGCCCAGGAAATCTGTATCCTGTACGCAGCAGACTTCGAGTTGGATTTCTGGTGTGATGCGACCAGATCTGGGTTTCTGACTAAACACAAAAGTCGTAGCCCTCGCGAATACCTTTCCATAGAGGGGTTACACGCACTCACTGGATTCCTGTAGCCACGGGAATCCTCAGTCGAAGTTGTTGTCCAGATTAATTCTGCACCTAAAATTCTGGGTGATTATAATATGAACTTGGATTCGGAGGAATTGATGTTGCAATCTAACTCAAGGTTTGTTGAACTCTTTTGTTTTAGTCACCATAGTAATATGACGATTGAAGTTTGATAATTTGGATTCATATGCCGAGTTGTGAAGCAAGCCTAAGTGAATGAAATGTTTGGACATGAATTTGGTAGATTATTATTTTGCGCATTTTCTTATATGATGTTGAAATTGTTTGGCTTGGCGTGTAGATGAATAATTTATGGCCTTATGTATTGGAATTGATACAATGACATTTCGGTAGTCCAATGCTTAGAGTGTCGTCTCCCTACGGGTAGCATTGTGGAGGTTAACAAGTGCGGTGTTGACCGTCACTAGTCGGAATGAGGTTGGGATGAGTTGGACAGTTGGGCTTGGTCCTCGGTGTTCACGTCCCGAGACTCCTTCCGTAGTTGATGGATGGTTGGGCTTGCTCTCGTGCTTTCTCCGAGGCTCCTTCCATGCCATAGAATTGTGGAATTGCATGTGGTGTGAGTAGACACGCGGTGTCGTAATCCCGGGTTAAGGATAGTGTGGCAGGTCTACGGGCTCGCCAATCGTCACACCGATGGGAGTTGACAGTTAGACCTTGGGCGGTTGGGCTTGGTCCTCGGTTCACGTCCCGAGGCTCCTTCCGTGCCAAGTGAGCGGTTGGGCTTGGTCCTCGTGCTCATTTCCGGGGCTCCTTCCGTGTCACACCATAGGCCAGTTTGGGTCTAGGATCTTGGTGCACATCTACCCAAGAGAACCCACTGAGCCGTAGTACGCATGTGAGCTCTGTTGTTGTGTTCTTAGCGTTGAGGCGTACGGAGGCCTAGGCCAGGTAGTGTGGAGACCAGCCTAGTAGTGGAGATGCCAGCTCTACTGTCACCGTTTGGCCACGATGGTTGGCGCCTGAGAGGTTAGCTACCTGCTTGTATAGTGGGAACTATAAGTCTATGTCGACATAGCGATTGCATGTGCGTGATCATGGGTGTGTCACTGCATTGCATACATAGCATTGCACTTCATTACATACACAAGACCCTCATCGTATAGGTTTGTATGAGCACTCATATACGATGAGTTACTTATTGCTGAACGACCCTCAACTTATTTGCTTATATGGGCATCCATATAAGTTGAGTTACTTTCTGTTATTGTATTATACTCTCTTGCTGATGTAGATGGTAGAATTGTAGAATAAGAGGTTGCTTATTTATTACATTGCTTTATATACCTGGTACTATTCATTTTATACCACCTGCTTGTACTTATGCTATATATATATTGTACCTGTTACTTTCTCCGCTCGGTGCCGAGGAGTCGTCGGGGGAGCGAATGTGAAGCCACTTAGTATTTATGACTAACGGTTGCTACGTCTTCTTTTTTTTAGGAGGAAACCCCGCAGGAGGAGCAGCAGGTTATACAGCCGGATAGCCAGTCCAGGACGACAGGGCCTGAGGGGACGGTACCGTCACTACCATCAGTTACAGATGTGAGTGAGAGAGACTTTATTGTAGCCCTTTGGGGCAATTCTACTTACGTACTCTGATTTTGTAGAAGCTTGTTTTAGCTTCTCTTTTGATGTACTTATGGACTTATGCTTAGTGTGGATTGACTTTTTATATTTCTATGGTTGAGTTGGCATTCATATGTTGATATTGGTTGAAGCCGGCAGAATGGGCGTCTTGTGGTACAGGCTAGCCCGAGTGCTAGTGCTACCGCAAGGCGGCTGTTCTGGGCATAAGACCCCTCCTGTGCTATGTCACTATGTTCCTGGAGGGGGTATTACAAATGGTATCAGCTTGCTACGATCCTCCACGGAGAAAGTCATTTAATAATGGTGCCACCCCCGTTTTCTTAGTCAGTTTGGGGACAACCTGACTTAGCGGAAGCAGTGGTGTGCCCATATGTAATTCACACTAAGTTTGTCCATCTTTGACCATAGATTAGCCAACCAAACCTTAAGTTTGTACCCTATGTGTAGATCCCAGTACATGCTGAGCCAGTGAGGGGCACCCCCGCCCCGTCCGTACCTACACAATTCCAACAATCAGTGTTAGGGCAGACGCTCACAGCTATTTTGGACGCCTTTCAGTCCCAATCCCAGCAGGCACCTGTACAACAACAGGGTCCGGGATCCAATTGGTTAAGCACTTTCCGAGCTCTCTCCCCTCCCGCTTATATCGGGACAGAGTCGGCGGTGCGTACGGAAGAATGGCATGACACTGTACAAGAATTGTTGGCGGGGATAAGATGCTCAAACAACATGGCAGTGACCCTTGTGGTGACACTCTTAGAGCTGCATGCCAAAAGGTGGTGGAAGTCCCTCATGGGCTCCACTTTTCAAGGAAGAGTGTACACAGATATTAGTTGGAGAGAATTCTCTGAAGCCTTCTTAGAGCATTTCATCCCCTCGGCCGCTCGGGATGATCTTGAAGAGAGATTTTTGCAATTAAAGCAAGGGTCCAAGTCGGTGACAAAATACCAACGGGAGTTTCAGCACTTGGCTAGATTTGCTGACTCCTATGAGTTGGATGATAGAGGGTACGCCAAACGATTCTACAAAGGCTTGCGAGATCCCCTAAGGCAAGCCCTTTTGTTTATAGCGGACTCTAGTCTGGCCGAGATTATTGATATGGCAAAGAGATTGGAAGCGGACCACTTGGGAAGTGGTAAGAGGCCAGCGGAGGGTGTGATGGAAGCCGACCCCAGCAATAGAAAGAGATTTGAAATAGAAGAGGAAGAGGATATCGGAGAGGTGGCGGGCGTTTCCCCTAGAATTTTAGAGAGGAGCGTCTGGTCCCGCAACCGCCAGCATTGCCTCCACCTCAACAATTTCAGCAATACGGCGGAAGGTAGGAACGAGTGTGCTTTGAATGCAACCAACCGGGCCATATTCGACGCTACTGCCCGCAGCTGTTTGGAGATGCGCCTCTTGCTTTCCCTCCAACAGCCACTCGGGCGCGGGGATATGTGTGTGGTCGAGGACGAGGACCACAAGGAAGAAACCCCGGACCTGCTCGGGATCAGATGTATGCCTTGGATATGACTCAAGAGCGGAATCCTCAAGAGATGATTGTAGGTACGATTTTAATTAGTCATTTCGCTTTCATTAGGCCCTCTAGATTGCTTAAGATATACTAGAAGTCTAGCTTGAGTATTATTAAATGACACTTAGGCACCGTGATGGTCGGCGGGAAACCAGATTATACGTTATTTGACACCAGTGCCTCACATTCTTTCGTGCCTGAAGACTTCATCAAGTATATACACGGAGTGCAATATTTCACTGGTATTTATCAAAGAGTACGCCTCCCAGACGGATCTGAGATGACGGAAACCGCGAAGTGTGAGTTTGAGATAATCGTTGGGGGAAAGACCTTTGATACCCCTGCCACAATTTTGAGAATACCAGAATTCGACCTCATTCTGGGCATGGCGTGGCTGGATTGGCACTATGCAAGAATCGACTGTGTGGGAAAGCAAATCTATTTGGGACATGGAGATACTGATGTAATCTTCCAAGGTATAAATTTCAAACCACGATTATTGTTATCCTCTATCCAGACCTTGAAAGCTCATATGAGAGGGGATGAAGTCTACATGATATGTTTCGAACTAAAGGAGGTGAGGGTAGATGTGAAGGATGTGCGGGTAGCACAGGATTTCCCTGAGGTATTTCCTGAGAAAGTACCAGGGTTACCCCCGCATAGAGAAGTGGATTTTCAGATTAAGCTTGTATGAGGAGCTAAGCCTATTTCTAGGACCCCTTATCGAATGGCCCCAAAAGAACTCGCGGAGTTAGAGTTCAACTGCAGGAGTTGGTAGAATCAGGGTTTGTTCGCCCCAGCTCATCACCTTGGGGAGCCCCTGTTCTATTCGTTAAGAAGAAAGATGGAACCCTGCGTTTATGTATAGACTATCGGGAGCTCAACCGACTGACGGTACGGAACACCTATCCGTTACCTCGGTTCGATGAGTTGTTCGATCAACTGGTGGGAGTGCATTGGTTTTCCAAGCTGGATTTGCGCTCGGGGTATTATCAATTGAGAATACAAGAGGATGATATCCAGAAAATTGCTTTCAGCTCAAGGTACGGCTTATACGAGTTTACGGTGATGCCGTTTGGGCTCACAAATGCCCCATCAGCTTTCATGAGCTTGATGAATAAAGTGTTTGAGGCCTATCTAGATGTCTTCGTCATTGTGTTCATTGACGATATCTTAGTCTAATCTAAGACGGAGGAAGAACATGCCTAACATTTGGCCTTAGTACTGGAGAAGTTAAAAGAGCACACCCTGTTCGCCAAGTTTAGCAAGTGTGAATTCTGGCTTAGGGAAGTGGCCTTCTTGGGTCATGTAATCAGTGGGGCTGGACTAGCTGTGGATCCAGCCAAGGTGCGTGCCGTTAAAGAGTGGTCGCCCTTAAAGTCGGCGGCCGATGTGAGGAGTTTTCTTGGACTTGTCGGATACTACCGCAAGTTCGTAAAAGGATTCTCCAAGATTGCCCTCCCGCCTACTTCTTTGACAAAGAAAGGTGTGCCATTTGAATGGACACCCCAATGTGAAGCGGCATTCCAGGAATTGAAGGATAGACTTATCTCCGCCCCCATCCTTGCCCTTCCGTCTGGGAAGGAAGGATTTCAAGTCTACACAGACGCGTCTTATCAGGGGTTGGGAGCGGTGTTGATGCAGCACGGGAACGTGATTGCTTATGCTTCAAGACAATTGCAAAGCATGAAATCATCTACCCGGTGCATGATTTGGAGCTAGGAGCAATGGTGTTCGCCTTGAAGGTATGGAGGCATTATCTATACGACATCCACTACAAGATCTTCTCGGACCATAAAAACTTGAAGTACGTTTATACCCAGAAGGAGTTGAATCTAAGACAACGGCGGTGGTTAGAGTTTCTATGCGACTATGAGTTCACCTTGAACTACCACCCCGGAAAGGCAAACTCTGTAGCTGATGTGTTGAGCAGGAAAGTACCCGGCTCGAGCCCAGAGTCTCAGTTGATGAGCATGGAGTTGGCGCGGATGATTGAGGAGATGGATATTACCTTGATATTTAAGGCTCCTTCGGCAAAATAAACGGAGTACTTGTCCAGGATGAGCATAGTTTGTGATATACGGGACTGGATCCGAGTGGAGCACGGATTGGATGGGGCTTTGGCCCCGGCAATCAAGTTAATCGAAGACGGGACTACCGATGAGTACACACTAAAGGACGGCCTCGTTTACTTTCGCGGCCGGCTCTACATTCCCAAGGGCAGTAAAATCCGGGAGGATATCTTGAGAGAGGCACATTGCTCTCAATATTCAGTGCACCCGGGAATTTCAAAGATGTACGCCGGCTTACGGAAGACGATGTGTTGGCCGGGAATGAGGAAGGATGTCCGGTACTTTGTCACGCATTGTGAAGCCTGCCAAAGAGTGAAGGCGGAGTGCAGGAGTCCCGGTGGCCTATTGCAGTCATTGCCAATCCCCGAGTGGAAGTTCGAGGATATTTCCATGGACTTCGTACATGGGCTACCTCGTTCCCGCTTAGGGAATGATTTAGTGTGGGTGATCGTTGATCGCCTGACAAAAGTTTCCCGATTCATTCCTATGAAGAAGGAGGCTCATGTGGATGTCTTGGTACGCCTTTTTGTGGAGCAGTTTGTACGGTATCACGGCGTACCTAAGACGATAGTTTCGGACCATGATGGTCTCTTTACCTCCAAGGAGTGGACGGCGGTATAGGCGTATTTGGGCTCGCGCCTTACCTTCAGCACCGCGTTTCATCCCCAGATAGACGGGCAGTCTGAGCGGACCATCCGAACCTTGGAGGATCTATTGAGGTTGTGTGTGATAGATAGGTGAGAGCCGTGGGAAAGACTCTTGCCCTTAGTGGAATTCTCCTACAACAATAGCCATCAAGCTAGCATTGGCATGGCGCCCCATGAAGCCCTTTATGGAAGGAGGTGTAGAACCCCCTTGTCTTGGGTGCAAGATGAAGACCCGAAGACATTGGGTGTTGAATATATAGATGACACGGATGCGGCAGTTAGGTTGATCTGGGATCGTATGTTAGAGGCTCAAAGTCGGCAGGCGAAGTATTATAACGCAAGACACCGTATGGTCGAGTTTCAAGTGGGTGATAAAGTGTTCCTAAAAATCCGACCGATGCATGGAGTGTCACGGGTGCGGGGAGTGAAGAAGCTCAGCCAACGGTATGTTGGGCCCTATGTCATATTGGAAAGGATTGGCCCTTTGGCTTATCGGCTGGAAATACCGCCCGAGCTAGAGAATCTCCATGATGTGTTCCATGTATCGTCGCTTCGGAAGGCGTTGTTGCGGACCGAACAATACATCCCCACAACTGATGGTACTATGGCGTCTGACAGGTCTGTGCGACTGGAGCTGGTGCGGATCATTGATAAGGAGATAAGAGCCTTGCGCCGCAAAAGTGTTCCCTTAGTAAAAGTGCTATGGTCTAATCATGGGAAGGAGGAATTCACATGGGAGCCGATGGATTTGATGCAAGGACGCTACCTGGAGTTGTTTGCTTCAGGTAATTTTATTTAAAAGCATATTTTATTTTTCTGTATGCTTTACTCCCCATGACCTCAGCCTGATTTCGGGGACGAAATCTTTTTATTTTGTTTATAGGATTTGTAACGTCCCGTTTCGGGCTAGGCCCCTCGCATGAGTTTTGAGTCAAAAGACTCGACTCAGACTCGTGGTGCACTGACAGAGGGTGTTAGGGGTTTGGGATGAAGGGTTGGGTTCAAGGATACCCCAACCAGTAGCTGGAATGAAAGAACTCGGCCAAGTGAAAATCGGCGGGTATCGAGAATGATACCCGCCGAATTCGACGGGTATCGGTTGTCGATACCCGCCGGATTCAGAGCTGCAGATTGAGAAGTAGGTTAAGCGAAAATCGGCGGGTTTCTGGAATGATTCCCGCCAAATTCGACGGGAATCGGTAGCTATGCACGCCGATCGACGGGTATCGGTAGCTATGGACACGCCGATCGACGAGTATCGATAGCTATGCACACCGATCGACGGGTATCGGTAGCTATGCACGCCAATCGACGGGTATCAGGATGATACTCGCCGATTTTTCCTTGGACAGTTTTCCTAGTTTCCGCTTGTTCTATGCGTGCGGACTGAACTGGATCGGGCTGGCTGCGGCTTGGCTGCCTTGGACCGGGTCACTTCAATATGACCCATTAGGGGCGGTCCAATGGGGCGTTGACACGTGGCAGAAGGGATTTAACCTAATACATCGGCTTATAAGGGAAGATAAAGACGAACCCTAGCCATTTTGCTGATCAACCTTACCGTCATCGCGGACCTTGCGAAACCGTCAGAGCCGAGGGAAACCTTCGGAGCTCCTGAAGGCGGACTTCTCTCTCTCTCTCCTTCCTTTGTCGTGAAGAACAACTGCACCAAGCAAGAGATGCCGCAAAGAAGGAAGACACGATCCATGGCTGAAACCACCGGGAATGCAGAAATAATGTGAGCTTTCTCCCCTCTCCCTTGTTTCTAGATCTGTAGATATCTAGGTGAGATGTCGACTCAAGAGAGTCTTGACTTGGGAGAAGTGATGATTTCTCTAGGAAAGGCCTTGCTACAACTTTTGTTCTAATGACTAGTCATCTTCAACCTTCCCCCTCTTCAAGTGATGATGGGTGTGGATCCGTGAAGAGGAAAGGCCTTGAGAGGGAAAATAAGGGTGGAGGAACTTCTGGTTGTGATTTGGGGATAAATCGCTTGACGAGGAAGACGAACGGATGCCGTTCATTTTGCTTCAGGATGAGTGCAGAATCTGTGTTCTGTACGCAGCGACCTTCTTGGCTGTTTTCAAGCAAGAAGGGGTCATATCCGGGCTTTAGACTAAACACGAAAGTTGTAGCCCTTGAAATTACCTTTCCAACGTGGGGTTTCACGTTTCCAGGCGATACCTGTAGCCACAAGAAAGTCAATTTGTATCTGCTGCGGTTGGGGGTTAATGCCCAGGAAATCTGTATCCTGTACGCAGCAGACTTCGAGTTGGATTTCTAGTGTGAAGCGACCAGATATGGGTTTCTGACTAAACACTAAAGTCGTAGCCCTCGCGAATACCTTTCCATATAGGGGTTACACGCACTCACTGGATTTTTGTAGTCATGGGAATCCTCGGTCGAAGTTGCTGTCCAGATTAATTCTGCACCTAAAATTCTGGGTGATTATAATATGAACTTGAATTCGAAGGAATTGATGTTGCAATCTAACTCGAAGATGGGTGAACTCTTTTGTTTTAGTCACCATAGTAATATGACGATTGAAGTTTGATAATTTGGATTCATATGCCGAGTTGTGAAGAAAGCCTAAGTGAATGAAATGTTTGGACATAAATTTGGTAGATTATTATTTTGCGCATTTTGTTATATGATGTTGAAATTGTTTGGCTTGGCATGTAGATGAATAAATTGTTGCCTTATGTATGGGAATTGATAGAATGACATTTCGGTAGTCCAATGCTTAGAGTGTCGTCTCCCTACGTGTAGCATTGTGGAGGTTAACAAGTGCGGTGTTGACCATCACTAGTCAGAATGAGGTTGGGATGAGTTGGACGATTGGGCTTGGTCCTCGGTGTTCACGTCCCGAGGCTCCTTCCGTAGTTGATGGATGGTTGGGCTTGGTTCTCGTGCTTTCTCCGATGCTCCTTCCATGCCATGGAATTGTGGAATTGCATGTGGTGTGAGTCGACACACAGTGTCGTAATCCCGGGTTAAGGATAGTGTGGCAGGTCTACGGGCTCGCCAATCATCACACCGATGGGAGTTAACAGTTATACCTTGGGCGGTTGGGCTTGGTCCTCGGTGTTCACGTCCCGAGGCTCCTTCCGTGCCAAGTGAGCGGTTGGGCTTGGTCTTCGTGCTCATTTCCGGGGCTCCTTTCTGTGTCACACCATTGGCCAGTTTGGGGCTATGACCTTGGTGCACATCTACCCAAGAGAACCCGCTGAGCCGTAGTACGCATGTGAGCTCCGCTGTTGTGTTCTTAACGTTGAGGCGTACGGAGGCCTTAGGCCAGGTTGTGTGGAGACCAGCCTAGTAGTGGAGATGCCCGCTCTACTGTCACCGTTTGGCCACGATGGTTGGCTCCTGAGAGGTTAGCTACCTGCTCGAATAGTGGGAACTATAAGTCTGTGTCGACATAGCGATTGCATGTGCCTGATCATGGGTGTGTCATTGCATTGCATACATAGCATTGCACTTCATTACATACACAAGACCCTCATCGTATAGGTTTGTATGGTCACTCCTATACGATGAGTTACTTATTGTTGAACGACCCTCAACTTATATGCTTGTATGGGCATCCATATAAGTTGAGTTACTTTATGTTATTGTATTATACTCTCTTGCTACTATAGAAGGTAGAATTGTAGAATAAGAGGTTGCTTATTTATTATATTTCTTTATATAACTGGTACTATTCATTTTATATCACCTGCTTGTACTTATGCTATATATATTGTACCTGTTCCTTTCTCCGCCCGGTGCCGAGGAGTCGCCGGGGGAGCGGATGTGAAGCCACTTAGTATTTATAACTAACGGTTGCTACGTCTTCTTTTTTTTAGGAGGAAACCCCGCAGGAGGAGCAGCAGGTTATACAGCCGGACAGCCAGGCCAGGACGACAGGGCCTGAGCGGACGGTACCGTCGCTACCGTCAGTTACAGATGTGAGTGAAAGAGACTTTATTGTAGCCCTTCGGGGCAATTCTACTTACGTACTCTGATTTTGTAGAAGCTTGTTTTAGCTTCTCTTTTGATGTACTTATGGACTTATGCTTAGTGTGGATTGACTTTTTATATTTCTATGGTTGGGTTGGCATTCATATGGTGATATTGGTTGAAGCCGGCATAATGAGCGTCTTGTGGTACAGGCTAGCCCGAGTGCTAGTGCTACCGCAAGGCGGTTGTTCTGGGCATAAGACCCCTCTCGTGCTCTGTCACTGTGTTCCGGGAGGGGGTCTTACACACTAAACCAAGGTTGAGCTCAAAATCAATAAACCATAATCAAAATGAGAAATGACAAGTAGGTCATTTCTCCAATTAAAACAAAGACACAAGACAAGGCCATACATTATTTTCTTTTATAAATTTGGCCAAACATAAACCCATTTTTCATTTCTTTTTTTGATTGATTTTGATTTTGTTTTCATTTTTCCCATTTATTGAAACACAAATATTTTGGAGAGCTCCAAATGTAAGATAAAATTCCTTTTCATTTTTTTCATCAAGAGACAACCCATCACATAATGATTTTTAAAATGAAGCTCAAGGTTTAGTGTGCAATAGGAAGGGCATTTTTGGCTTTGGTGAAAATAATGAAATGGTGGAGCTAAATCAAAAAAAACATGGAAAAGACCCAAAATTATTTTGCAATGGTAATTTTTTTGGCGGGCAAGAAAAGCTCAAACTAGTCAAAGGGTGGCCTAAATCATTTCTAAAGTACGTAAAAACGACGCAAATGTTTCGAGAGTAGCTTGGGACAAGATCTAGACACCAAGAAAGACTACCCCACAAATGAAAAAGAGCTAATATTACCTAGCAACCATTCGTAAGCAACTAACCGAATAAAAAGACATAACTACAAATTGCTAACTTATAACGTAAAAAATGGATGCCTATATTTAAGAAAAAGAAACTAGTAAACTAAGTTATGTTAAACTGATAAATTTAGAATACCGTTTCAAAGAAATCTAAATAGAACTAAGGAACCGCACGGGCCTACACATCACTAGAAGAAACATAAAAATAAAGATAGAAAATAATTTTAGATTTTTTTTTTCAAATAGATTTTAGAATATATATATTTTTTAATTTTGTTTTTATAGATTTTTTTTTGATTTGATTTTTGATAAGGCAAAAATAAAAGCAATACTAAAGAAGCTTAACAAAAACTATACTATTTTTTTTAGATTTTGATTTGAAGAAAGCAAAAGTTTTTTTTGGATATTTGAAAGAAAAAGGAAAAAAATAAACTAACTACACCCTCCCCCAAGCTTAGATATTTCATTGTCCTCAATGAAAGAAAAAAACGAGAAGGAGAGAAAAATGCAGAAAGTAAATGAAATAAATAGAACAGGACTTCCCCGGGTTTGTGAGATGAAGGCGGATGACGCTCCCCCATGCTTGCTTTTTAGTAAACTTGATCGTCAGCAGGTTTGACTAGACCCATCTTGAACTCAGCAACGTTGAAGCGGCGATCACGAACTTGCTTGGTTGGCCTCCGGAAGGAAGAGCAAAATAAAAGTAGAAAAAAATAGAGTCTGTGGGAAGGTGCCCAAAATTGTTATTTATTACAACAATTTAAAGTCCGAATAAAAGTTTCATAATAATAATAATAAGTCCAAAAATAAAATAAAAATGTTCCATAATAAGATAAAAATTTAAGAGTCCAAGAAGAGATCCTCCTGTTGGCAGGAGACACAGAATCATTAGAAAAATATAATTTAATGTCTATGACGATTCACTTTAAAATCACCCTTATCGGGGTGCGAAAGCAACACAGTTCCATAAGAATAGACGTCTTTGACCGTAAACGGTCCAGACCATCTAGATTTAAGTTTGTCAGGAAAAAGATGTAGGCGAGAATTGAAAAGAAGAACGTGATCTCCTGGATTAAAATTTTTATGGTGGCGAAAGTTCTTATTGCGACAAATTTTCGTTTTAGGGTCGGGTGGTTTATCAAAATAATTTTTTAATTTTTTATCATTTTCAAAAATAAGATTCTCAAGATTCTTTTGTCTAAAATTGGAGTCATTTTCGAATTTTGCTTGTGCGGACATAACAGTGTTTTCAAAAACATTTGATGAAAGTTCAGAAAAAGAAGAAGAAAAATCCTTTGGAGAAATATAGGAGTCTTCTTTTAATTCATCGATGAAAAAGTAAGAATCATCATTTTGTAAAGAGTTTTTCATAGATTTGTTAATATCAAATGTAACTTCCTCATCTCCCACATGCAGAAAAAGTTTTCCGTCACTCACATTTATGATTGTGCAAGCGGTGGCTAGGAAGGGACGACCAAGGATAAGAGGGACCTCGATGTCCTCTTTAATATCGAGAATGACAAAATCCACCGGGAAGATGAATTTGTCGACCTTCACTAGCACATCCTCAACGATACCTAACGAATACTTAATCGATCGATCGGCTAACTGTATACTCATTCTTGTAGGGCTGAGAGTGCCCAAACCTAGCTTCTTGAATAAAGAAAAAGGCATCAAATTGATGCTCGCTCCAAGATTCGCTAACGCATGTTTAACGAATAGATCACCGAAAACGCAAGGAATTGAAAAACTACACGGTTCGTTTATCTTTTTAGGAAGATTAAAGTTTTTAACGGCCGCCGAGCATTCTACATTTAAGGTTACATGCGATAAATTTTCCAATTTCATCTTGTTCGTTAATAAATCCTTAATATATTTTGCATATTTCGGCATTTGACTAATCGCTTCATGAAATGGCAAATTAATATGAATTTGTTTGAACATTTCAAGAAAGCGTTGGTACTGATCGTCTAGTTTTTCTTTCCTAAGTCGAGTCGGATAAGGAGGTGGAGGAAATTCCTTTATAACAACCGGAGCATCATTTTGAACGTCATCATTTTCTTTTCCAAAATTAGAAAAAATAGAAATATCTTTTTCTTTATCAAAAGTAGATTTTTTATTTTCTGTGGGGATAATTGTTTCCTCAACAGGAGGGACAATCACCTTTGGCTCTTCCCTTGTGGTGGGCTTGTTAATAACCTTACCGCTCCGAAGGGAAATCGCATTTGCGTGCTCCCTTGGGTTAGGTTCAGTGTTCGAGGGAAGAGTTCTAGGTGGTCTCTCGGAGAAAGCCTTGGCAAGATGCCCGACCTGGTTTTCTAAATTTTTCATCGACCCTGTTAAGTTTCTAATAGTAGCATCATTCGAGCTTATATATCTAGATAAAATTTATTCCAAAGAGAGAGTTTTTTGAAGATTTTAGTTTTGTTGTGGTGGTGGTGGTGGAGTGAAATCGTGTGGTGGACGTGGGGCATTTGCGGGATTACTCCAAGAAAAATTAGGATGGTTACGCCATCCAGGATGATATGAATTTGAAGAAGAATTAAAACCACGCGGAGAAGAAAAATTCGAAAAAGCAGAAAAATTGTTTGCAGAATTATTTTGAGCAGGCCTGGGTATGTTCCCCAGATAATCCACCTGCTCGGCAGCAGCAGCAGCATTCACATTTTCAAATACCATAGCAGCGGAGGCAGCAGTCATCTCCGTAATCTTCTTGTTCAGCATTTCCACTTGCAGCGCCAGTTGCGACACCGAATCCACTTCATAGATACCTGCAGGTTTAGATGGGCGAGTCCTAGACGAATTCCATTGATAAGTGTTCATCTCCATGTCCTCAATAAGCTTAAGAGCGGCTTCTGGAGTTTGGCGGTCCAAAGAACCAGCGGAAGCGGCATCTATCATTTGCTTAGTCTCTTGATTTAGCCCGTTGTAAAATGTCTGAACCTGTAACCATACAGGCAGAACATGATGAGGGCATCATCTCAAATGTTCTTTGAACCTCTCCCAAGTGTCATAGAGGGTCTCAGAAACAATTTGAGAATAAGAAGTAATATCATTTCTTAATTTAGCAGTTTTGGCGTGAGGGAAATAACGAGAAAGAAATTTTTCAGTTAAAATGTTCCGAGTAGCGATCGATCCTCTTAGAAGAGAACTCAACCACTGTTTGGCTTTAGTTCTTAAGGAGAAGGGGAAGAGTCTTAGCCTAATTGCATCATCTGAAACAGCATTAATTTTAAAGGTGTCACAAATTTCAAGAAAATTGGTAATATGCAAGTTCGGATCTTGATCTTGTAATCCATCGAACTGTACATATTGCTGCACCATTTGTATGATGCTAGGCTTAAGCTCGATGTTATTGTTCACAATTGCAGGTCGAACAATACTTGTTTCAGTCCCTTCCAAGTTTGGTCGAGCATAATCGGACATGGTCCTTTGCTGCGCCATTCCTGGGTTAGGGTCTCCTATCTCAGAATTAAAATTGCAATCCCCGTAGGAATCCTCAACCGCTGTTTGAGAAGTGGAAGCCCCGAATCGCAGTTGTCTCCGAAAGGAGCGTTCGATTTCTTTGTACAAATCAACAAGTAGAGACGAATTTGCTCGGGTCATGCACTAGAAAAGAAAATGAAGGAGAATGGAAATAAAAACTTGAAGAAAGAAAAAAAAGAAAAAAAGATTTTTTTTGAAAATATATTTTTTTATAATGGATTGGCTCTCTAACTTCCCAAAGGCTTCCCGGTGAAGGGTTCACAAGGTACTAGGCAAAATAGTGGCATCATTAAAGCCGCCTTTCCCTTTTCGAGAGAATTTAGGTTGGGTAGAAATAAGATGATGTGAGTTTATTATAATAATAAAAGAAAATATATATATTTTAAATTATTGCAGAAGTAATAGCGAAAGCGTTTTCAAAATATTGACAAAGAAGTCCTCAGCAATGGCGCCAAAAACTTGATGGGCTAAAACCCAAACAGGCAAGTGTACCTGTCGAATCGTAGTATCAAGGTCGTATTTAAACACGGGGCTGTCAAGTACTGCTACTCACGCTTGAACTATTATCCTACCAGAAAACTGTTGGGATTTGAGAATTTTTTTAAAAGTAAAATAAACGATAATTTTTAGACGAAAAACTTATATTAAGAAGATAGCATTCGATCAATGATTCACCATAAAATGAAATGAGGGGGATAAAAGGTATAGTTTTAAAATTGCAAATCATACTCGACCGTGACGGATCCGATATTAGGAAATAATCTCGCTAGAGAATTAAATCCCCTGACTTTTAGACGTTCTGACCGAAATCTCTTTCTAGTAAAAAAGGCCTAAAGCCGCATTATCGAAGTGACCCGCACTATTGAATTTGACTCTAATCCGGAAGATTTATGTCATCCTATCTCTAGGGTTGCATTCAACTCCTTATTTCTTTGAGTGATCTTTCACATTCACGAGCCTCTCGGCTACTGAAATATGAGATCCAAAGCCTACTACCGTATACCGGAAATACGGAGTCGAGAAAATAAAAATCAAAGAAGGATCGAGCAGAATTAAGCAAAGATAAAACTATGAAATAAAAGCAACCCTCATCTCATTTTATGGATCCTCACGATCGAAGGCTAAGAGAAGTTAGCTATGCATAATTGAAAGGAAAACCATAATCCATTCCTCCTCACTTCTCTCTACTTGATACATCTCTACTACATTCATCTCATCTACCTCATATATCTCCACCACTTTCACCTGCCCAGGATATTATTCCTGATGACATTCCTTCTGTCATCCCTCCATAATCCATTCCTCAAGTATTCACCATATGCTCCATCTGTGGTAACAACTCCATTCCTTCTTCCTCCATTCCTTCTACTTCCAATCAATCTTTTGCATCTACTCAGAATCCTTCTGAGGTTATATATGTTTATTTCTCTTCCATTGCTTCCAACATTCTTGAATTTATTACTCCAACTCTCAAAAAGCTGAGAGAAGAAGCAGTTGCTCCTCTTGTTGCTTCTATCTCTGCCCTCTCTTCTCAACTTGCCTCCTCCAATTTTGTCCCTTCTTCTGGGGGACTAGATTCAGGTCTTCCTTGATCTAGGCAGGGGGAGGTGTTTTATGAAGAAGCTCCAAATAATTCTGTAGTTTCAATCCCAACAGTAGCAACAGTTTGTGATTCAGATACAGAGATGATAAGTTCAGCTAAAGCAGCAGTAATTCCAGAAGTTGTTACTGTTGGTGATGTCTCTATTCATCCTATAACCAACTTGCATTCTTTATTATCAGTTTTTGATACTCTGCATAGTTATTCTCCAATTTACAATGATCTTTCTAAAGCTATAGTATGCTAAACTGCCCCAGTTGATTCTTCAGTTTTAGAACAGCTAAGGAACGACCTTAGAGATTTTTTTACCAGTAATAATCTAGTCCTTGAGACTGTAGAAACTTATAATATAATAGATCTTATAGAGCAAGTTTCTTCCCCTCCCACTTTTTCTTGGGTTGAATCTCCAATGCCCAATTTTGAAGATATTCTCTTTGAAGAATTGGAAAAAGAAGATAATAATGTACATATACAAGTTGATACAGATATTACACAGTTAGAAGTTCAAATTCCTGATTAGTGTGATTTGCTTAAGCAGTTAGATGATCTATATAATCTCCCTGCAGAAGTCCAATGATGACTCAGAGGCTGATGACTCAGAAGGTTCTATTTCCAAGAAAAGAAAATTCAAGAAAAAGAAGGCTCTAGTAAAGGTTGCTCCTAAACCTTCCTCTACAGCTGATATCCCTTATTATATTTTGCATGGGATTACTCTTACACCAGACCATCCACATTGGATGAGATACTCTAAAAATGAACAGAAAAGGAGGAAGAAAATTAATAGGTATCATTCACCTCCAAGGTCTAGCAGAGGACCTCCTCCTCCTCCTCCAATAGCAAGAGCAGCCGGAAATATCTCTCAAAAGCCTACTTCTTCTCATGATTACTATAGACCTTCTAGGTCAGGCTCTCAAAGTAGTCAGCAGCAGCAAACAAAGCAAAGCATCCAGCACTCAAGACAAAGCAGTTCACAACAATCAGATCAAGAGAAGCCTCCTTCACCAACTTATGATCCATGACTGGATCCAAATTTCAGAATGGCAAGATTTAATGAGCTTATTGCTCTATCACAAATTAAGAAAGATAGAGCAGAAGGAAAGGACACTTATCAGTTCTCCACCATGTCCTCTTATAGAAAGAAGGAGCTTGACAAAAATCAGGTAAAGAACTTGTTCAATGTGGACAAGTACTTGAGCTTGCATCCAGAGGCAGTTTTGTCAAGGAATACCTCTCTGAAGATCATTGGATCTTAGGATTTGAAGATGAGTCAAAAAGAAGCTGCAGATCCAAAAAGGAAGTTAATCTTTACTAAACCAACTGCTGTATCTTCCTCTGATGCTCCTAAGAAAGACAATTGATTTCTGATTTTATGTACTTATAGCTGTGTTTATGTTTATAACACAGAAAGCACTTTATTTTATATATCTCCTGAAAGTTTTTCTGTTAGATATTTTCTTCTTTGCTATTGTAAATAGTGTCCTCACCCAAATAAGGGGAGATTGTTGGAACCCTATTTCTGATTTGGTCTAGGATCACTCTCTTTTGTTTAGGATGATTAGTTTTATTCAACATGTATAGTCTAGGGTCACAGGTTATTCTTTCCAGGGTTGCTCCTTTAGAAGAATTCCAGAGAAATTCAGTTAGAGGAATGCAGAATTCAGGTCGACTAAAGCTGAGCGCAGTTCAACGATCGCCGAGCTCACCTCGACGAACTCAGAGTTCTACCTCTGAGTTTAGCTCGACGAAAGCTGAGTTCCGATCGATGAACTCTAACCTCAACTTTGCAGTCCACCTCGAGGATAGCCAAGCTTAGTTCGATGAATGACATATTCATCTCGACGAACTCCAAGCTCAGGTCGACGAAAAGTTTGCTGAGTTCGACTAATTATTTGCAGTGTTTAAGTCATTATTCTTATTCAGAGGCAGAATGATTTCAGGCTTAATTTCTGTCAGTTATACTCTGGCATTTAATGCTAAATATTCTTAATGAATATAGCCAATTTTGGCAGCATTAAATAAAGGATTTTCACAGAGTTATTATTATTCTAAATAACTACCAGAGCAGTTCAGGAATGGCTTTAATACCAAATATTTGAATATAGCCATTACAATTCTCAAGGAATGCTTCAGCCATTTCAGAATTAATGAATTTAAATGTTTGAATTTCTCTCAGGCATTATATATATTGACAGAAGTTTTCTGCCTCAAAGTTAGATAGTACAGATTTATTTTTATAGAGAATAAGATATTATGCTCCAAGCTTCTTCCAGAAGAACAAATATTCAATCTGAGTTTCAACTTCATATCTCTTAGAAACATATTCTGGACAGTGAAGTTTTTCTTGAAGACCTACACCCTGAAGAAAAGTCTCCCTCTCCTGATCATAATCTCTACACAAATCAGGGGGAGATTTTTTCTTACAACATCCACTAGTCTTCTCAGAGAATCTTGACAGAGAAGACATCATCACCTTTTTAGTTTATTTCATAAACTATGTACAGGGTTTTTAACTCCCTTCAAAAGTTATCTTTTGGTTTTTAAGTCTGCTAATTAAAAGACTTACTCTTTGTTTTTAGGCACCTGGTCAAAAGCTCAAAGGGTTGCTAGATCTCCCTTTGAAAATAGATCTTGTGGTGGCAGGGCACCTGATCAAAAGCCTGTAGTGGATTTCTACCAGGGTGGTACAAGAGTGGACATACCGAGATTTATTGGGGAACCACTATAATTTCTTTGTGTCATCTGTGATTGTTATTCTTTTTATTTGTTTATTGTGATCTTTGCTATATATATATATATATATATATATATATATATATATATATATATATATATATATATATATATATATATATATATATATATTTCACTTACTTTAAATCCGCCATAAAATTAAATTAAAGTTTTTAAAATACATTATTCACCCCCTCTAGTGTAAAGTAGATCTATCCCTCACTTTCAGCTTCCATAGGAGTCAAGTGGTGACTTGAATGTGAGAGCCTATGTTCTTAGAAGCTTCATTCTTAAATGTTCCCTAGTAGGCGTGTCATCTAAGAAGCTAAGGATGTTGGTGATACATTAAGACTAGCATATGGGTTGACTGATGACCGGTTCTCATAGGTCAGGATATTGTGATATCAAGTCATCACATGGGTACTTGTTAGTGAACAAGTTGTACTGGACAGACCCACCACGAGAATACTTTGTGGATAGTTATATGAACATGTCACATGTACGGCTCAAGTATCAACTGTGTTTGTGCTTCTTTGACCTCAAGTCACATCATTCATCAAGTGAGGAAGAGCATGCTTTGATGTTATCAAAAGTCCAGTATTGAGAAAGGTGGACGATAAAGGTGGTTATTGGGTATATTACGAATCATTTGGGTGTTTGCGCGTTGACAAAAATGTGATTTGTCCTTCTATATGACAAGAGTTGCATCCATGGGCCCCTTGATGGAATGGGAATGAGAAATGCATGGAAATGCATGGTTGAGTCAATATATAATATTGGATACCGATTTTTGGAAGTCCATTCTAGATCAGGAAACTAGGATTAAACAATTATGAGGGTGACACGGTCTATACCTCTAGTTCTATCCGGATATAAGGGGTGAACGGACATGCCAACATTTTTACATTAGTCATAATGGCGCATGAGTTATAAACTCTTATTGCTTGGGGAAAATGATGTATTGCTAGATGCCTCTCATTGTTTGTGAAGCTTTTGCTTGATACTTTTAAGATCAAGTGGGAGACTGCTGGTGTTATTATTGTGAACTGGAAGTGATCAAGCATATAGTCTCACTTCTAATGTAGTATGAGAGTATAAGGTCGCATATAAGTGCATTTGGAGAAATTGGAGGAATGGATTATGTTAGTCTTAATCATATGAGATGAGTGAAGGACTATGCATCCATATATTGAGTGTGTTGAGAATAATGTCAAGAATTGATTATGTTGAGACCACTCGACGATTCGTTGAGTCAAGTGTTGATTCGTCGAGTTGGGGTTGAGTGCATCGAGACCATTCGACGATTCGTTAAGTGTTAACTTGACGAGTTGGCATTGAGTGCGTGGAGACCACTTGAAGATTCATTGAGTCAAGTGTTGATTCATCGAACTAGGCATTGAGAGCGATGAGTCCACTCGACGCTTCGTCGAGTCAAGTGTTAATTCATTGAATTAGGCATTGAGATAGTTGAGTCCACTTGATGCTTCATCGAGTCAAATGGTTATTCGTCGAGTTAGGCATTGAGTGCACTCAGCGCTTTGTCGAGTCAAATGTTGATTCGTCGATTAAAGTGCTGAGGCCACTACTACGTGTTGAGTGCGTTGTGACCACTTGATTATTCGTTGAGTCAAGGGTAGATTAGACGAATTATATTTAATATATTATGAGTCTGCCGATAGCGACTCCTTTCTACTTTTTATTCCTTTTGGGTATAAATATAAGCTGTCTTAGGGGTTTAGTGTGCTCGTAACTGTGTTAAACCCATGAGGAAAAAGGATGACAAAATAGTTCCGAAAATCCCGATCCCATCGCGGTTGCTCAGCCCTCTTCCGGCGCCTGTCGTCGTCGACTCTTTTGGAGCAGACCTAGCAGTTTGTGAGATGCATAGTGCTTTCTTACAACCTAGATATTGTGTGACAAGAGCCTAAGGGTTCTTCCATTCGTATTGATCACCTGTAGAGGCGTGGAAATTATTCTGCGTACAGAACTCCAGCCGCTAGTGATTACAGGATTTCTTGGAGCATCTCGGTTGAGTAGTGACTTAATCCCGCAAAGGTAAATTTTATTTACAATAATTTTACTTCTTGATCAATGTTCTTCGCAAGATCTATTTATTTTGGGCTATTCTTATTCCTTCTTCCGCTGCGCACAAGTGTTGTGACGTATAGAAAACCCAACAGATTACGGTTCAAACCACTTCATGCACGATCACCACGATCGATCCATGTTAGTACCACCACACAACAGATTGTAACTCCAACGCACGGGATCGACAACCACCACTTGGGATCCCGCTTGCCAGCCTCCTTGCGGCTGGCTCGAGGCCTTAGCGAGGCCGGCTAGGGAGGGGTCATCACCAAAGAGGCCGTCCGCCACTTTTCTCCAAGGTCTCCTAAGGTGAGGCCGGTAGGGGAGGCTCTAGCTGATGTTTTTAGTTGCCTAAATCAGCGCTAGTGAGGGGCGAATGGTGGAGGGTGAGGAGGTATGGGGGCGGAAAAAAATTGTATGCGAACCGCAAAAAATGATGTTTTTAGTTGTCTACCTAAATCACTAGAGGGGGTGAATAGGTGAGGTACGGAAAAAAATTGTACGAACGGAGCGCAAAAAATAAGCAAACAAACAAACACTGATCTATAGTGGTCCCCCAATCTTGGGTACGTCCACTCTACAGCTCATCGATCTAACAACATGCTAGACTCGGCAACTTCACTATTACCTCGGATTGAAAACCAATCCTATAACTTGGACCAATGCCCCTACAACTCGATCCTAAAAAAACGGATCTACACTCGGAAGAAAAACTTCCTACAACACTCGGAGACAAAATCTCCTACAGGATTAAAGATGTTGTAAACAAAAAATATACAAACAAAATTATCTCAGATTTGAATATTCAGCCTTTCTTCTTTCTTGAACTTTGAAGCTTTATCAGAAATAGATCAAAGAAGATAAGCCGAAATCTCTGGATCTGAAGACTTTGGATCAGCACGATCAAGAGATGGATCTGTAGAAATAAAAATGTCTTGATCTGTTGATCTATACTTGCTCTGAATCACTGGAATCGAAGAAGAAGCGGCGCCGAGATCGTCGATGAAGAGCGGCAACTTTTCACAATTTAGAATGTTTAAACGATTCAGAATACTAATTTTCTTGGGTTCTCCTTCTTAGGGTTAGTCGATTTGATTAGACCTTTTATAGGACAAGCCTAACAGTTATAATCATAAAGACTGTACACGGGAACCAATAATCATTGAGATTAAGTTTGAAATCATGTCCGTTAGACTTAACGAAAAATTTCAGTAAAAAAATCGTCATTACTCGAGTAATTACTTTAGCTTCTCGAGAAAAGAGTATAAGCTTTTTGAGAACAACACTTAAAGAAAATCTTGGAAATTTTCTGGCTACTCGAGTAATAGAAACTGACTTCTCGAGAACTAGTTATACTTCTCGAGAACAAGTGCTTCACTACTCGATAACAAGTTATACTTCTCGAGTACTAGACATCTATTACTCGAGACAGTCTTGTACTACTCGAGTAATTTCCTAAGCTTCTCGAGTATTAGACTTAAAAAAATTCTAATCTAGACTTTTCAGATAACTCAAGAATAAGGAAAGTGTTACTCGAGTAATCTATAGCTTCTCGAGAACTAACATTAAGTCTTATCGAGAACTACTTCAGTTACTAGAGTACTAGAGTTAGCTCACTTGAGAACTGGCTATAATTCTACTCGAGTACTTAGGTTACTTCTCAAGAAAAACACTTAGAAAAGTTTTGCTTTCTGAAAATTTTCTTTCTTCAAGGAATTCAGCAACTAGTCTTTCTCCTATAACTTTAGTGCTTTGAAAATGAAGTGTGTCCCAATAGAGAGGCTACACATGAGTCAACACCATGGATCACACAATGAGATATTACATTGTATGGTCCTGTGTTTGGTGACTCATTGTAGACTGACATTGGTCTACTCTTGGCAATTATATCCTGCAAACACATAACTCAAACAGGGCATCAAATACAACTTAATTCATCTTAGTTTAAGGGTGACTTCATACAAATCTAGGTTATTGTGGATACAATACCCAATAATATCCCCTATTTGTAGAAGTCAGAACCCTCTACACTTAGGTGAATTATATCAAGATGAACAAATAAAGTAACCAGTAAATACAATGATGATAAAAATAAAATGCTAAGCAATGAAAAGAAAATCAGATCATCAAAATTAAAGATTTATATTTATAGAATTGTCCAGAAATCCAATTCTAAAAAATCTCATAAAACAATCCATTGATCATCTATCATTCCTTGCTTTGTTGTTGTTGTTGTTGCTGCTGTCTCTCTTTCTTCTCTTATTGTCTTGTCTAGTAGCTGAAAGGTTTAGGATAGTACTTTGGAGGTTTAGGAGGAGCTTTTGGATTGTTCCTTCCATACTCTCTGTCATAAATTCTTCTATTGGTTAAGGATTTCTCATACAATTCCCACTCATGAGAGTTGTAATGATCATTCCTACTTTCATTATAGTCCATAACAAGTTTGAGAGTATCAAGGATTAAAGATTTAGAAGTTGGGCTCCAAATTTTTGCAAATTCTTGAGTTCTTCTCTTTTTTGCTTCTGGATTAGGAATGGTCCTACTGGCAGAGGTACCATCACCATATTTTCTTCTCTAAGGAATTTGTACTCCATGATGTACCTTGAGGAGGCACATCTGTTTGTTCAGATTCCCAAACTTGAGCATAAGTTTCTGAAGGTGGTGCATCTGAGCCTTCAGGTCTTGGAGAGAGAGTTGGTTGCTAGACTGAAGGATGCTGAGCAATTGGATTCAGATGGTGAGGAATAATATTAGGATCGGCTTGGAAATCAGGAAATATTTGATTGTGCATCCAAACAGTTGTATCATAGGTGTGAAACTTGACACCATCTATTTGATTTTGAACATCAGCATGAATTTCAATCAACTTTGCTTTCCAATGAGTTTTCATATTATTATCTGATTTTTTCAACTATTCTTTCACTAGCCTCTCCCCCTTTCTGACTTCTATGGATAGGGTGGCAATAGCATCTTCTTTGAAAGTGCCCACTTCTTCATATATCTTGAAGGTATGCTCTTGAGCTTTATTTTCCATTTGGATTTGATTGTTTGCTAAGGTTACTGACTGATCCATCACCTGACCAATACTGGTGATGGTGTAGTCTAGATCTTTTCCATCTATTTGGAAGAGGTGTTTAAGCTCATCAGTATTGTGATGTATTTATGCAAATCCTCTGCTCATATCTTTTTCTATAGCAGTTACCTTTTCAATTACAACTTCAGAGATTCATCAAAATAATCTCTTTGTTGTGCTAGCATCAATTCTATCTTTCTCAGAATATTATCAGCAGTAGGTGTTTCAACTTGAGAAGGTGGAGGAGGAGGAGGTACTAAAGAAGCTGTCCAGGGAAGAATTTCTTCAAAAATCATTGAGCTCTGAGCTCTGGTAGTATGAATCAAAATATCTCCTTACTCACCAAGAATGGTAGGAAGTGAGAAATCCAGGCTCTTTAGGGGAGCCTCAGCTGGTTTAGGTGTGGCTTCTCTTTCCTTAGAAATCAAAACTTTTTATTCTTCTTGTATATTTGTAGCAGGGGACTGATGAAGAGGGGATTCTTGTTCAGAATGGTGGTCAGATGGAGATGGTTCTAGAGGAGGAGATTTTTCTATATGGATAGGGAAGGGAGTCTCTTTTGAAGTGAGTTCATCAATCATTCTATTTATGTCATCCTCTGTAGAAAGAACTTGTTCTTGGACTTGAGCATCAGTAAACAGATCTTCAGCAGGGATGACAGTAGGTAGAGCATCATCTGGAGGAGGAGTATAATGTCTTTCCTCTAGGGTTAAAGGATCAGGCTCCCCCTCTACAACTGCACCAGATGTACCAGCTACTTGAGGTAGAGGGAAAGTTGGGTCCTGTCCTCATCCTTTGGGTGATCATGAGCTAATGCAGCTTGAGCAGGGTTCTTGAGCTTGAGCTCCCATCTTTGAATAGAAGATATGGAAACTATCTTCATATGGTGTAGGGTAGTACCTTTGGATAGATCAAAAACCTCTAGCTTGAATTCTTGAAGTAGTAGAGATATAATCCTGACATAATTAGGGGATTTTATGCTCTCCTTGATCTTATCAAAAATCATCATCCCAAATTGAAATTTCTTCCTGCATATGACTGCTGTCATCATGTCAAAATAATATGCAGTGATGAAGCTGATAGAACTAGTCTTGCACAGAAGTACTTTCCCAAGTATATCCACTATAAGTTTGCTTTCTGGATTCAGATCAGATCGACGAATGGTGTTTATACCAACAGAAATTCCACAGAAACCACATGCCTTATCATAGTCCTCGTCTGTTAGGTCATCTTCTTCGTCAATGAGTGGTAGTCGAAGAATTTTTGAAATGACTGGAGTAGATAGTTTGATCTTAATCCCACTAACTCTAGTCTTAAAGAGCTTTCCATTTCTCTTAACCTTAGCATTCTGGAAAAATTCTTCAACCTCTGGAAATAGAACTTTGCACGGGTGCTCTAAGACGAATGACAGTCTGACAGTTTCTAAAAGCAGTAGAAGATTATGGAAATCATCGGATAGCTCTGCAATTCCTGTAGAAACTAGTTCACTTCCGATCCCAATCTTAGATGGAGGATCCATAGCTTGAGAGATGAACGAAAATTTTCTTCTTTGAGAGAAAGGGCTGCATCGGTGACAAGTGTGCGACGGCGACAAGAAGACGAAGAGTTTTCTTCTTTTCTCTCGAGAAAGGGTTTAGAGATCGAGTGATTTGGAATTTCCGAACTTTTCTATTTATATAAGTCTTAATTTATGAAGATTGAGGAAATAATAAAAGTAACATACCTGAAAATAAGGCACTATAAAGTACGGGTGCGAATATCAGAAATTTGAACTTGAAGACAAAATTTTGCTTCATACTTCTCGAGTGGAAGGGCATTACTCGAGTGCAGAGAATATAATTCTTGAGTAGTAACTTGCTTTCTCGAGTAGTAGACTAGAAGTTCTCAAGAGGCAGACTATTACTCGAGAAATAGTTCTCGGGAGACATACTTGTTTCTTGAGTGGTACTCGAGCAGTACTCGAGTAGTTAATATAGTACTCGAGAAATGAAGTCCAAACTTATAAATTTCTGAATTTTTGAAGTGTTGCCTGATCCTTGAGCTTTGTTGTGTGACCTCCTTCTTCATTCTTCTTTGTTGAGCATGCCAAGTTCTTTTTGAAGAACGAGAACTTTGACTCATCCAGCGGCATCGTGAAGATGTCTGTAATCTGCTTGTCATTTGGAACATACTGGAGGTTGATGTCTCCATGCTCCATATGCTCCCTAATAAAGTGATAGCTCAGCTCAATGTGCTTTGTCTTGCTGTGAGAGACTGGGTTGTTGGCGATTGCAATTGCACTGGAGGAGTTGCAAAATATTGGAATATTCTTGAACTTCATGTTATAGTCTTCAAACTGGTTCGTTATCCATAGCAGTTGTGCACAACAACTGCCGCAGAGATATACTCTGACTCAGCTGTTAAAATTGCGATACAATTCTGCTTTTTGCTGCTCTAGGAGATGAGCCTTCTTCTTAGGAATTGACAAGTCCCGGAAGTGCTCTTCCTGTCATCTTTGCTACCTATAATATCTGTATCTAAAAAAACAATTAGTTCGCTATCATTACTTCTTGGGTACCATAAGCCAAGATTTGGTGTACCTTTAAGGTATCTCAAAATCCACTTTGCAGCAGCGTAGTGAGATTCCTTAGAGTTCACTTGAAATCTAGCACACACACATGTTGAAAACATTATGTCCGGTCTACTAGCAGTAAGATAGAGCAGGGATCCAATTATGCTTCTGTACATGGTTTCATCAAAAGGTTTACCTTTCTCATCCTTGTCCAGAGACATAGTTGAACCCATTGGAGTCCACATAGAGGTTGCGTTCTCCATTCCATATTTCTTAATTAACTCCTTGGTGAATTTCATCTAAGAGATGAAAATTTATCTTCAGATTGTTTCACCTGAAGTCCTAAGAAATACTTCAGCTCTCATATACTGCTCATTTCAAACTTTCCTTGCATAATTTTGGAAAACTTTTTGCAAAGGTTGTCGTCAGTAGAGCCAAATATGATGTCATTGACATAGATTTGCGCTAGCAAAATCTTGCCTTTTATTCCCCAAAGAAATAATGTCTTATCTATCTTTCCTCTTGTGAACTTGTTCTAAAAAAGAAAGCTAGACAGTGTCTCATACCAAGCTCAAGGAGCTTGTTCCAAACCATACAAAGCTTTAAGTAAAAGGTAAACATGACTAGGATGGTTAAAATCAATGAAACCTGGAGGTTGTTCCACATTCACTTCTTCCTTTATGTCACCATTAAGGAAGGCCGACTTCACGTCCATCTGATAAATAGTGAAGCCCTTAAGTGCAGCATATGCTAGGAACAACCTAATTGCCTCCAGCCTTGCCACTAGAGCATACATTTGATCGAAGTCGATTCCTTCTTCTTATCGGTATCCCTTGGAGACGAGTCTGGCCTTATTCTTTATGATTGTTCCATCTTCATCCATCTTGTTACTGTATACCCACTTGGTTATGATAATGTTCTTACCTTTAGGTCTTGGAACAAGCTTCCAGACTTGGCAATGCTTAAATTGATTCAATTCTTCTTCCATTGCCATTATCCAAGATGCGTTTGAGTTTGCTTCCTCAAACTTCTTTGGTTCAACCTGCGAGAGGAAACTTGAATATAAATTTTCATTAATTGTAACTCTACGAGTTCTGACACCATCCCGAGGATCTCTGATGATTTGATCATTTGGGTGATCCTTCAAATGTCTGAGCTCTAGGGTTCTTGCATCTAGAGCTTCCTCTATCACTAGAGTGACTTCATCAACTTGAATGATATCTTCATCATGGTCATCGACCTCTTTAATTGGGGTTAGAGTGGTGATCTTGATGAACTTTTTATCTTTTTCTTCATTCGGCTCATCCAAGTTTAATTCCTTTATTTTTGAGCCTGCATCTTCAATAAACACACTAGAAGAACTGCCTTGCAGCAAGGTCGTCTCATCAAAAAAAACATTGATAGATTCTTCTACAACCAGAGTTTTCTTATTAAAGATCCTATATGCCTTACTATAATTACTATATCCTACGAAAATACCTTCAAAGCTCTTTTCACTAAATTTAGTGGTGTTATACTTACTATTGTTAAGTACAAAGCATTTACTACCAGAGATTTTAAAATATGAAATAGTCGGTTTCCTGCCCTTTAGTAGTTCGTAAGTTGTCTTATTATGGTTCTTGTTTATGAGTACTCGATTTTGCATGTGGTATGCAGTGTTGATGACTTCAGCCTAGAAATATTCCGGTAGTGAGGCATCACTCAACATGGTTCTGCAAGCCTCTATGAGTGTTCTATTCCTTCTCTCAGCAACTCCGTTCTGTTGAGGAGTACGAGGAGAGGAAAACTCATGAAAGATACCTAGGCTTTCACAGAATTCTGTCATGGCCCCAGACTTGAACTCTGTTCCATTGTCACTTCTGATTTTGACAATGGAATAATTGTATTCATTCTGGATCTGCCTGACAAAATTAGTAAAGATATCAAAAGTATCTGACTTGTATTTTAGAAAGAACACCCATGCAAAGTGAGAGTAATCATCAACAATAACTAATATATAATCCTTACCTCCCAAACGTCTAATTTGCAGTGGACCGAACAAGTCCATATGAAGTAGGTGTAAACACCTATTAGAATATTTGCCAATAATGATTTTAAAAGTAGACCTTGTTTGCTTGTCTTTTATATATGCATGACAAGGTCTATCTTTAACACACTTGACATTGGGGGCATCACGTACTAATTAAGAGAAAATAATTTATTAATAGTTTTGAAATTTATATGTGCTAATCTCTTGTGCCATTGGTCACCAAGAGACGCACTATCTTTTGCTAAAAAGCACACTGGCGTAGAAGAGTCTATACAAATAAAATTTATGCAAAATATATTCCTACTACGATTGTTTGATAAAATCATTTCTAATTTATCAACCGATTTTATCAAACACTTGTCTGCATGAAATTCTATGATGTATCCTTTATTGCAGAGCTGACTTATGCTTATAAGATTGTGTTCCAATCCTTTAACATAAGCCACATCAGAAAAGGATACACTACCATTAGTGATCATACTGTAGGCTTTAGTAATCCCTCTGTCAGAACCTCCAAAGATGGCCTTTGGCCTATTCATGACTGGAGAATAATTCTGGAGAAGACTTCTAGTCTCGGTCATATGCCGAGAGCATCCACTATCCAAATACCAGATGTGATTTTTGGTGGCCTTTGGACATTCCTGCAAAAGTTGAATCAAGTTGCCTTAGGAACCCAAACTTGTTTGGGCCCTTGGTCTCTAGTTAGCATAGTACCCCTACGTATGTTAACATTGTGAGTGGTCTTTCTCATATTATTAACTTGAGGAGTTTCATAATATCTAGGATTAAACCAGCAATCTATGGCAAAGTGACCAACCTTGCCACAACACCAACATTCAAATATGTTGTATCATTGCCTAAGGTTCTCCTGCTTGGCCTTTTGAGAGTGTGGTCTAGCAGGGGCAGTAGACATGGAGGTAGAATCTTCGTGGTGATGACACTCACATGACTTCTTCTCCATAATAGGATTTTCCACAACTTGTTTGGCTTTTGGAGCATTCTTGATGTTATGACCATGACTATAAGGTCTGTAGCTCTGAAGAGTGATCTCCTCATAAGGTGCCTTGAAGACACTTTCGCCAAAGTTTCGGGGATGAGTCCATCCTTAATTCCGATACTTGTGCTCTACATGAGTAGGACTAGCAAAGTGACCGTAGGATGAGTCAAGATCAAACTCGTTCGTTGGAAAGATAACCTTTTTGAAAGGAGATTGTTCTTGAGGAGCTTTCGCCTTCTCCTTGGCTAGAGCCTTCTTGGAAGCCTTATTTCTTCTATGAGTTTTATTTCTCCTAGAAGATTTACTAGGAGCAACCACATGGCCTAAACCAACACCTTTACTCTGAGCAGAGAATTCAGCCATTAGTGGAAGGACTGTCTTGGGATTGGAGAAACATTTAACAAGTTTCTTTTCAGCCGCAAGTTATTCTTCTAACTTTTGGATGATCTCCTCCTTCATGTTTAAGTGATTGAGAGCTTTATTATATTCTTCCATCGCATTATGGAAGTCCTTTCTGAGTGAGTCCATCATCATGACTTCCTCTCTAAGACTGCTCTCCTCATCCTTAAGAGATTTGATCTCCTTAGCTTGAGATCTTGTGACTCTATGACATTTGTCGTAGGCTTTGATCAACTCTTTGTACTGAATCATGAGTTCAGATTCATCATCAGACGAACAGTCCTCATGATCATGTTCAGAAGTATCTGACTTAGAGAGAGGGGTACGAGAATTTACCTTCCTAGTGAATTGGGGTTCTTCTTCTTCATCTGTATGTTCCATGAGCCCAAAGTAGGCTTCCTCCTCATCACTAGACTCAGATGAGTCTGTGTCACTGAGGGTCTTGCCCTTCTTGGCTAATAGGCTTCTTTCAGTCTTCTTCTTATTATAAGAAGTTTTCTTTTCCTCTCTTCTTCCACCATCCTTCTTCTTGTGAGGTCAGTCAGCTATGAGGTGTCCTTGCTTATTGCAACAATAACATACAATGTCAAAATAAATGTGTTTGTTCTGTTTAGAGTGATACATGTCTTGGCTACTTGAGCCATTCTTATAACGATCACCATCGTGATGTGATCTTCTCGACGAGGCATCTCTGCCTCTCCATTGTTTCTTCTTGTTCAAGAACTTCTTGAATTGCCTTGAAAGAAGAGGAAACTCTCCTTCAGATAGCTATGAGCCCGAGGTACTTGACTCTAAAGCTTCTTCTTTACATTCTTCCTGTGCGGGGGCAAGAGATGTAACTTTAGACTTCCTTGAGATGTCTGCCTTTAAAGCGACCGACTTCTCCTATGATGAAGACCGACTCTTCTCTTCTTCAGCTTTTCTTGAGTTGATTTGTAATTCATATGACATAAGCTTTCCGAAGAGATTTTGCGGGTCAATCTATACTAGCTTGCCTAACCTCTTCAGTGCCTTCCATCAAGACGATAAGACACTGCCACATTTCCTTGGCGGATTGGCAGTGAATCTCGACTGCACTTGCAATGATATTTTTCGCTTTCATGTCTATGGAGACAAGTGCAATCTCATCTTTATCAAGATCCATAAGCTTCTTTGAAACTTGCTTAGTTTGGTCAATGGTGGAGGCTATCAATTGAACATGAGGACCTTCTTTCACAATCATAAAGATCCTTGGATCTACAGCTTCCATGAAGAACGTTATTCTCTCTTTCCACATAGCAAAATTATTCTTTGTGCATAATGGAAGTTGGCAAAATCCTTGGCTCTCTCCATACTTGAATCCTCTAAAGACAACTAGGAGGAGATTTGTTCAAGGTGTTAACATTTTTGATGAACAACCTCCCTCTAATACTAATTGATGTTTTTAGTTGTCTACCTAAATCACATAGAGGGGGTGAATATGTGAGGTATGCGTCTTTTGCGGAATAAAAAAATTGTACGAACGGAGCGCAGAAAATAAGCAAACAAACCACTGAGAACACAAGATCTATAGTAGTTCCCCAATCTTGGGTACGTCCACTCTCCACCTCATCGATCTAGCAACACGCTAGACTCGGCTACTTCACTATTTCCTCGGATTGAAAACCAATCCTACAACTCGGAGCAATTCCCCTACAACTCTATCCTTAAAAACGGATCTACACTCGGAAGAAAAACTTCCTACAACACTCGAAGACAAAATCTCCTACAAGATTAAAAATCTTGTAAACAAAAAATATACAAACAAAATTATCTTAGATCTGAATCTTCGGCCTTTCTTCTTTCTTGAACTTTGAAGCTTTATCAGAAAAAGATCGAAGGAGATAAGCCGAAATCTCTGGATCTGAAGACTTTGGATTAGCACGATCAAGAGATGGATCTGTAGAAATAAAAACGTCTTGATCTATTGATCTATACTTGCTATGAATCACTGGAATCAGAGAAGTAGCGGCGGTGAGATCGTTGATGAAGAGCGGCGGCTTTTTCCAATTTAGAATGTTTAAACGATTCAGAATACAGATTTTCTCGGGTTCTCCTTCTTAGGGTTAGTCGATTTGAATATACCTTTTATAGGACAAGCCTAATGGTTATAATCATAAAAACTATACACGTGGACCAATAATCATTGAGATTAAGTTTGAAATCATGTCCGTCAGACTTAACAAAAAATTTCAAGAAAAAAAATCTTCATTACTCGAGTGGATGATATACTACTTGAGTAATTACTTTAGCTTCTTGAGAAAAGAGTATAAGCTTCTCGAGAACAACACTTAGAGAAAATCTTCGAAATTTTTTGGCTACTCGAGTAATAGAAACTTACTTCTCGAGAACTAGTTATACTTCTCGAGAACAAGTGCTTCACTACTCGAGAACAAGTTATACTTCTCGAGTACTAGACTTATGTTACTCGAGACAAAGTCTTGTACTACTCAAGTAATGTCCTAAGCTTCTCGAGTATTAGACTTAGAAAAAATTCTGAGCTAGGCTTTTCAGATAACTCGAGAATAAGGAAAGTGTTACTCGAGTACTCCATAGCTTCTCGAGAACTAACATTAAGTCTTCTCGAGAACAACTTCAGTTACTCGAGTACTAGACTTAGCTCACTCGAGAACTGGCTACAATTCTACTCGAGTACTTAGGTTACTTCTCGAGAAAAACACTTAGAAAATTTTTGCTTTCTGAAAATTTTCTTTCTTCAAGGAATTCAGCAGCTGGTCTTTCTCCTATAACTTTAGTGCTTTGAAAATGAAATGTGTCCCAATAGAGACACTACACATGAATCAACACCATGGATCACATAATGAGGGATTACATTGTATGGTCCTGTGTTTGGTGACTCATTGTAGACTGACATTGGTCTACACTTGGCAATTATATCCTACAAACACATAACTCAAATAGGGCATCAAATACAACTTAATTCATCTTAGTTTAAGGGTTACTTCATAGAAATCTAGGTTATTATGGATACAAAACCCAACACCAGCCGCAAAGGGGCCGACCACCCTTTTCTCCCTGGGCGCCTAACAAAAGGCCTACCGGGGAGGCACTGGCACCCAACGGGTCGGCTACCACTTATCTCCACGGCTACCTATGGCAAGGCTGACCGGGGAGGCATCGGCCGGCCCTTTTCTCCCCTACCGCCTATGGCGAGGCTGGATGGGGAGGCCATGGACCCAAAGGGGTTGGCCTCCACTTTTTTCCCTGTTCACCTTGTTGGAACTGACTGTTCACATATCGTTAATTTTATAATATCAGTTATCATGTTGTATTTGATCACATCTTGTATCTGGTAGAGTGTGTAGGTTTACAGGTCCAAAAAATATAAGGAGCTCTCCTTTTGCACCTACTGCCGAGCGGTAGTAGTTACTGTTGGGCGGTAACCTGAATTAAATGAACACAGCGCTCGGGTTACTACCGCGCCAGGCTAGTTCTACCACCCGTGCTAGCTCGATGATATATTTCAACCAAGCACTCGGGAAGCTACCGCACATGCGTTAGCTTTGTACCGCACCGCGCTAGCCCAAGAGATGTCTGACCTAACTCCATGCGATACCATCTTACCTTTGGGTGATACCTATATACCGCGCCACATTAGCCCACTAAACGATCATCGAGATGGATTTGTCGAGATGCCTGTACTCCCGCAAGGTGTTACCTTCCTATTGCATTGCACTTGTATTGAAAAAAGGAAAATATTTGTTTTGAATATTTTTCCAAACTTGCAGGACAACAGTCAGAATTAAGCGCATGAACCTACCGTCGGGCATTAGTCTAACCGCCGGCGGTAGCTTGTTTTTACAAAGACGTATAAATGGCGTCTCGTTTTTTGTATTCCTTACCAAGATGAAAGGAGACTCAGTTCTTTGATTCCTAGGGTTTAGTCGCCTCTCTGTGGTTCGTTCTGCTGTCTTCGTCGAAGGAAAAGAAAACTGCCTCCCTCCCATTACGCACGAAGAACTCCGGCGAGCCAAATACTATAACGACTATGAAGAGTTGACCAGGTGCGACCACACGAAAATCTCAAGCACCGGTTGAGGATCATTTAACAGAGGAATAGTCAAGAGGGACATTCAATCTTAAATCTTTTATGACTTTATTGTATGTTTTTCTTTTCTATGTATTCTTGTGGTGAGGGAAATTGACCGGAGATGGTCGTTGTAATCTGGGGAGGATTCTGTGTGAAATCGTCCCGGGGAAGGGACATCTAGATCGGGTGATCTAGCGGTGTTCTAAGACACTTCCTTACGTGAAGGTGAAGAGCCAGCTCAAAGAACTTTCCTAGAGGGAAAGGGAGAGAGCTAACCAGTCCGGGGAGCTGTTTGATATAGAAAACCAAAAGTCTTTCTTCATTCACCAACTCCGATCTCCGGCATCACGGAGATCATGTTTTTGTAATCTTTTAAAACAATTGTTGATTTAGTTTGTAATGAAATTCATTTTTTTATTTCTTTTTCCTGCATATAATATTATGATTGTTAGCCTGCAATTTTTTGAAGGGTGCTTCGATCTCTAAGGAGGAATCTGCCCAGGAAAATAAGTTCTATGACATACCGCTGTGCGTCGGCTACCTAACGCCCATGGTAGCTTCTAGAACTAGTGTTCCTGGATCGAAATAATTCGAATTTCTAATAAATGTCGTGAACCTTATTCACCCCCTCTAAGGTTGGCTAGTAGATCAAACAAGTGGTATCAGATCAGGTTACTTTAAAAAGGTTTAAGAACCTGAAGTAAGATGGCCAACACGATTCATGCATTTCCTAAGGGACAGGGTGTGAGTAGACCCCCACTATTCATGGGGAGTGACTACAGTCACTGGAGAATGCGAATGAAAATTTTTCTGATGACACAAAGCATGGACTTGTGGGCCATGATTGAGACAAAATACACTACACCCACTACCACTATAGGTGATACCGTCTTAGTCAAACCACATGATAAATGGGACGATGCTGACAAGATCAGATGTACAAACAATGCAAACGCTATGAACTCTTTATTCTGTGTATTGGAAAAAATTGAATTTAATAGAATCTGCAATTATGAAACTGCATATGACATTTGACGTCTACTTGAGCTTACTCATGAAGGTATCTCCCAGGTGAAGGAGTCGAAGTTATTCTGAATCGAATCTAAATACGAACAATTATGGATGGAGATTTACAAGTAAGTAGACAACATGTATACAAGCTTCACCAAGATTGTCAATACCTCAAGATCCCTCGGGAAGAGCTAATCAAATGGAGATCGGGTGAGGAAGATCCTGTTATCTTTGCCTCCTTGCTTCAACCCAAAGGTGACTGCGATTGCTGAATCACATGATATCAGCACCCTGTAAATAGAGAGCCTCATTGGAAACTTAAAGACACATGAACTTGAATTAAAGATTCAAGCTGAGGAGTATCCCAATAAGATAAAGAAGAAGGGTCTAGCACTGAAGGCTGCAAGGGAGAGAAATGTTGCTGAAGAATCTGAGGAAGACGATGAAGAAAGCCTCTATATCTGAGATTTCAAAAGGTTCATGCAGAATCCCAAGAGGCAGGAAAAATTTAAGAAATTTCTTAAGAAAGGTGCTGAAGAAAGCAGGAGGTGGAACAAACCGTCAAAAGAGACAGAGAGCGATGATGAGAAGACCCTACCTGAGTGCTATCACTATCACAAGCATGGGCACATAAATAGGGAATGCGCAATTCCAGAAGGAGGAAATAAAGATGAATTTGAAGATGAGTCCAGTGTCCAGAGCGACACTGATGTAACTCCGCCCTCCTATAATGAAATTCTTAAGATTTACAAACACCTATGTGATAAGTTAGATAGTGTTATACTTGAGAAAAAAGCCATTAGAAATGAAAACAAGAGAATTAAAAAGGACTTAGAAAATTTAAAAAGTGAATTAATAAAATTTGGCAAAGAGAAGACTGAGTGC
This sequence comes from Platanthera zijinensis, assembly GCA_039513925.1. Lineage (NCBI taxonomy): Eukaryota > Viridiplantae > Streptophyta > Magnoliopsida > Asparagales > Orchidaceae > Platanthera > Platanthera zijinensis. The sequence continues at coordinate 99,278,127 of CM077095.1, read as the reverse complement.
CTAGAGTGTCCTCACTCGATGGCAACGATCGAAGAGCTAAAAGTAAGTATCTCCAAGACATTGTTAAAAACGAACAACCTCACCAATGAAAAGAATGTCTTAGAGAAAAGACTTCAAATGTCTATTGCCAAAATAGAAGAAGGTAAACAATAGCTCACCAATTGGTGTGTAATGCTAGTCACTGAAAACACCGCCCTAAAGGCGAGGATCCATGATTTTAATTGTGCTATCCAGAAATTTGGAATAAGGCAAAAATATCTCAATATGTTGTTGGGTGCACAGTGTCATGGGTCTGAAAAATTTGGAGAAGGATATGTAAGTCCAACGCTACCACCGAGCGGCAATGATAGTGAAGCTAAGAATAAAATGAATTATAAGGAATCACACAATAAGATCAATAATATTGAAAGGTTATCCCCATCCTCAAGCACGAGCTCTAAGAACACGATAAAGGAAGCATACACTGCCTATACTTTGTGAGCAAACTGTCAGAGGTTTGGTCACACATCTAGGTTGGGTCTGAGGAAAGGTAACTTGAAAACTATGCAAGTCTGGCTACGAAAGTCTTCTACCAATCGTATGGGTAAAACAAATTGGGTAATCAGATCTTTACCCTCATCTTATTTTAGGTGTGTTAGCAGGCTAAGGACAAGGATAATGTGTAGTACTTGGACTCTGGGTGTTCCAAGAACATGACAGGAGATAAAGACAAATTCCTTAGCCTGGAGAAGAAGAAGGGATGCATAGTGATATTTGGGGACAACATCAAAGGACGTATTCTTAGAATCAGCGCCATAGGTAACAAAACATTTTTCAATTTCAAATGTACTTTTTGGATCCATTGCCCACAATGTCCCAAATTTGAAGAAGTCAATCATGTCAATGATATACACAAAGTTGTATTTGATGTATGTTCAAGTTCATGCATGAAGGTTAGTCCTTGTAATATTGATAGGACATGTATTCCAAGTGGGGTGACAGGTGGTCACAAAGTAAAGGAGTGGAGAGACAAAAATTTGTCCAAGTCAACAGGCGTTGAGTGAAGCCAGTTCACTCAGTGCCAGATGCCATGGAATGTTAGTGGAGAGGCTGAAAATTTCCTAAGTCCACAGGCATTGAGTGAAGCCAGTTCATGTTGGTGTTACCATTGTGATCTGGAAGTGATAAAACATATAGCCTCACTGCCAACTCAGTATGACCTATCAGAGTCGCACATAAGATTGCGGAGAAATTGAGAGATTGGATCTGTATGGCATAACTCATATGATGTGTTAAAAAGGGCTTAAAATATTCTAAGGAAAAAGCATCGAGACCACTCAACGCCTTCGTCGAGTTAAGAGCTGACTCATCGAATGGTGGCATTGAGTGAGTTGAGTGTATTCAACGATTCGTCAAGTCAAAGAGTTGATTCGTCGAGTCTTGCACTTAAGCGTTGTGTGCGTTGAGTCCTTTCAATGATTCGTCGAGTCAAAGTGTTGACTTGATAAATCTAAGTCTTTGGCATTGAGTGCATTGAGCTCACTCAACACCATTTGATGAATTTGGCCTTAGGCATTGAGTGCTTTGAGTTCACTCAATGCCATTTGATGAATCTGTCCATAGGCATTGAGTGCGTTGAGTGAACTTAATGCCATGGCGGAGAAAGCATTGAGTCCATTCAACGCCTTCATCGATTTCAAATTTTGATTTGGCTGGAGGTAGGCGTTGAGTTCGTCATGTATCTTATAGATACTCGATGATTCGTCGAGTATAAGATGATACTTGACGATTCGTCGTATATGCCATGGATACTCGACGATTAGTCGAGACCAGGGTTGTTTGGCCAAAATTATGGATTCTATGTCTTGGGACTGCGGATAGCGGTGGAGCTATTCTATTTATCTCTTGGAGTATAAATTGAAGTATTTAGGGTTTCTACAGGATAGGCGATTATTTATTCTGTCTAAGAACACGAGTCGTTACTATGCGAAAGACCGATAACCCTAAAAGCCCGACGGAAGCCGTTCCATCTTCACCTTCGCCGTCGCCGATCCCGATCCCGATCCCGGCGAGTGTCGCAGCCGCCTCTCCTATAACAGATCTAGAAGTCTGTGGAGACACTGAGTGTCCTCTATCAACCTAGCACTTGTGCAACAACATGTTGTGAGTTCTCCCGATCGTGTGGATTTCTTGTAGAGGCACGAATATTCTTTTTGCGCTCAAGACTCGAGCTGCTGTGTGGCCGACTTATTTTTTGGAGCATCCTGGTTGAGTATTGACTCAATTTCACAAAGGTAATTTTATTTATAGCAAGTTTTACTTATTGATTAATGAATATGGTCGATCCGAACACTTTTGTTTTTTCTTGTTCTCTATTTCCACTGCGTGCACAAGTGTTGTGCCATCTAGTAAAACCCAATAGTTCACTCAAAACTAGATTCCAAAAAGCACTGAGTATGGTGTGGACAGTCAAAGCCATACAGTCAACAAAGATATCCTGCGGTTAAGTCCACATGCATTGAGTGATTACAGCTCACTCAATGTCACACATCAGGAATCGTCGAGTATAGTTGAACCTGTCGAAGCCTCAGCATTGGCGAGCTGTCAACTAAGTCAATAATCATTGAGTGAGGTCAGCTAACTCAACGCTAAAGAAGGAAGCATCGTGTAAAGCTAAAGCTCAAAGTGATAGATAGAAAATCTGTCTAAGTCAAGAGGCGTTGAGTGATGATAGCTCACTCAATGCTCTCATCGCCTCAGCAGCTTGCAGCCCAGAGGAGAGACCAAGTACAAAAGCGTTGAGAGATAAAGATTCACTCAATGCTATCAGTACCAAGATAGTTGGGGTTGAGTCCAGGGGCTTTGAGTGATGTCAACACACTCAACGTCTGACATTATAGAAAGTTTAGCCAAGTCTAGTGGTGTTGAGTGAAAGCACTTCACTCAACTCACTCAATGCCTGGATTAGATCTGAGAAATTGGCTAAGTACATAACCGACGATGATTGCCATAGCCAACAGAAGTCAACGTCATTCAAATTACTTGTGGGAAAGCTACAAAACACGCCAAATAGCGCCGATGAGCTACTGTACATCATCTTCCGTTAAAGCAAGGTGCAACTATCAACTGATGGTGGTCCCGACTACTTCTTGGAGCCGTTAATCGGCGGAAGATAAAAGGGGCAGCTTCTGGATGTTGAACTTAACTTTTAGGGTTTTTTTTTCATTTCGAAAATGAGCGGCTAGACTTCTTCTTCGTCACCATTACTCGAGCAAAAAGCTTGAAGTCAATCAACTGAACTAAAAGTTCACTCCAGTTAGCTGTAGCATTTTCTTCTGCTACAACAAGTTCAGATACACTTCTGATAAAGAAAAAGAGCAGAGCCATCAGTTTCTGCTAGTTCAGGTTAGCTGTTTGAAGCACTCAAGATCAGTCATGTCTTCAGTCTTCTACAGCAAGTTCATAAACGCATTTCTGAGATACTTCCAGCAGAGGAAGCTATTCACTACAGACTTAGCTCTTGATGTTATGAAGATTGTTAGAGCTTAGATAACTTAGCCCTAGGGGTAGACATAGAGAAATTTCTTTGTGTCAAGTTAACTCAAACTATTTTATTTATATAGGATCCTTTTGGATCTGAGCTTTAGGGATTTTGGGCCTGAGGTAGGGCAGTTTTGCCTGAGCTATATAAGAGTTATACTCTCTGAGTGTAGGACCCTTGGGTCTGAGTGTAGGATCTAGATTTGGATCTGAGGTAGGACCTTAAGCCTTAGCTGTAGGAGAGTCATACTCTCTGAGGTAGGGCTATCCTCCATAGTCTGAGCTATAGGACTTGAGTTCAAGTCTGAGGTAGGTGATCATTTGATCACTGAGTTGTAGGATCAAGTTTACTCTGAGGTAGGGCTTTGTCCTGAGTTGTAAGTCTTGGAGGAGACTGAGAGATCTTGAGGGATCTATGGTGTAAGCTCTTTGGAGTTGAGTTTTTGGAGAAGTTCCTTGTCGAAAAAGAAGTTAGAAAGGTGGGAGGAGAGTGGATGTATCCAAAATCTATGGAACCACTATAAATTTCTGTGTGTGCTTTTGTTGTTTGTCTTGAAAGCTTTAAACTACTAACTAACTACACATTAAGTAAAAAGATAACAATAAAAACCAAAAAACCGATTCACCCCCTAGGTTGTTAGCTACCTTGAAAACAAAGAATTTCAAGTGGTATTAGAGGGAGGTTGCTCAAAAAGGATTTAACAATCTGAGTGATCTCCAAGGGTAGCTATTATTTTGTACTTATGGGTTCTAGAGAGAACCATAAGGAGCTAGGTTCCATGAAACTCCTCATCTATAAAAAGGAGAATTTTGGAATCTAGAAAGAGAGGTCCATGCTATTCACGGAAGCCTATGACCCAAGAATTTTTGTGACAGTCAAGGAGGGATCCTTCATCCCTACGAAGGTCTCAGCTTTGGGTGCCAATATCCAGAAACCTAAGACATATTCAGAGATGATAAAGGATGAAGTCATCTTAGACATATTGGATAAGAGGGCACAGAACATCATTGTGAGTATCATTGATGATTCAACCTTTCAGAACTTGGTCCACTTCCAGACCTCCAAAGAGATGCGGGACACTCTTATGGTCTATATGGAGGGTACTAAAGAGGTAAGAGATGATAGGAAGTCCATGCTCAACCAGGAGTATGAGGCTTTCAGGCAATCTTAGAAAGAGAACATAGCTACTTGCTATGAAAGATTTTTCATGATCATAAATGAACTGAGGACCTATGGGACAGTCTTTAATAATTATGAGATTAATGACAAGTTCCTAAGATCTCTCACTAGAGACTGGGATACTAAGATATGTGCTATAAGAGAGGTGGTCAAGCTTGCTTATACTCCTCCCCAAATATTGTTTGGGAAGCTGCTCTCTTATGAGATGTAGCTGGCTGTCAGGAAAGAGGAGGAGGCCACAAGCAGATCCCAAGCTAAGGAAAAGTACTTGGCCTTCAAAGTAGACGGCATCAGGAAGAGTAAGGAGAGGATTCCCTCTCCTCCAAGAATACCAGCTGATTCAGACAGCTCAGAGTCTGATGCATCAAACTGCAATATTCTGATGAGGACTTTGCTGCCTTCTCCAGACACTTTCTGAAGCTGATGATGAAGAAACAGTGGAAGAGCAGACCTTCCACCTCTTCTCATCACTGGAGGAATCATTCCAAGGCTGACAGGTATATTTCTAAATCTAGTAAATATAATTCCTCTAAAGTTGTCTGCTATTATTACAACAAACTAGGGCAAGTGATAGCTAACTACCCAGTGAAGAGGAAGGAGGATGGTGAGAAGAAATAACACCAGCAAAAGGGGAAGAAGGTGAATTCCTTCATTGCTAGGAAGGAGAAGAGCTGGACAAACTCATCTTCTTGAGAGTCTGAAGAGGAAGAAGACTATATTAGGCTGGTTGCTGCTGCTACAGAAAAAGAAGCTGTATCAGCAAATGAAGACTATCCTCTAGCAAGGATAGGTATCAGGGCCCCTCTATCACACTCAGACAATGACTCAGAGTTGGATGAGGATAAATAAGATACCTATAACTACTAAGGGCTGATGGAAATGACTAATGAGGAATCCAACCAGGATCATCCTATTCAAAGCAATGTACTTTCTATATCTAGTTCATCTTCTGAGTCTGGGTATGAGACTAGTCCCTGTACATAAGCTTCTTCATCCAGTAGTGAAGATAATTCCGAATCAGAAGGTGATGTCAATCAATTGATTAACATATATGGTGAACTTTTGGATTCCTTTAAGAGTTACAAGAAGTTGTCTAAGGGACAAGCTATGGAGATTACTTCTCTTCAGCTTGCTACTGCCCAGCAGACTGAGACAGCTAAACTGCTGGATCAGAAAGCAAAGGAAGTTAGCCAACTCAAGACCATTAATCTCGTCCATATTGGCACCATAAATACAAGAACAGTCTCATCAGGGATCTAGAAGAGAGGCTAGGGAGGGAGAAATGAATAGTGACTAGCTATTCTAAGCCAAGTACTGTACTCCACTTGATAGACTCCTTCTCCTCTCAAAAGGGCAAGAATGGGTTAGGATTCAAGGAAAGCACAAGAATTGCTCCTTCTAAATGGAAGGGCAAAGCTCTAGCTCCACCTCTAGCTTCCAAGCCTCCCATTCCTTTTAGGAAAGTTCTTTTTCCTTCTAACAGGTATGACTAAGAAAGCATTTATGGTCACTGTGAGAATGGTAGGTCTACAGGTGTGAACAAAGATGTTCACAGCCACAGTGGAAGGTATAGTAAAGTGAGTGCCTTTAAGGTGCCCATGAAGAAATTCAAATGGCCCTTCATGGACTATTTTTCTTTGGTGCTCTAGCACCCACTCTCAAGAATATGGTTGTAGCAAATGTTCAGGATCATTCAGCACAAACTCAGACCAAGAGTCAGTCTTCCAGCAAGCCTGGTTTGGATGTGTCTGATGCTATCAAGAGCATGCTTTCTAAAAAGAAGCTTGTTGTTGATGGCACTCAAAATAGGCCAAACAAGCCATCTAGAAGTCTTACCTTCAGTCAAATCCTTGGTGAAAGGAATCTAAAGATGGCTTTTGTACCTCTTCCTACTGTTCAGTAAGTAGTTAACCCAACTGCAGGGCTTACACAAAAAAGAAGATACAATATTCATGAATGTTGGTGATGTGGCAAATTGGGACACTATGTCATAGACTACTGGCACAATCCTAGTGTACTGAGAGCAGTGTTTGTCCACCAGTAAGAAATACTGCTGGTAGACAAGTTCATTTTCAGACTAACATGCACCTAGGACCCAATAGAAATTGGGGTCCGAAGGTAAAGTAAATTATGTGATGCAGGTTAGTTCAAGTGGCCATACCCTTATATGGTACTTGGATTGTGGTTATTCCAGGCATATGACTGGGACAAGGAGAAACTTGAAGGAGTTCACTCCTGTGAAAGATGGACCCAAGGTTATCTTTGGTGGTTCAGATAGAGGAATGTCCAGAGGCTATGGTAAGATTACCAATATCATAGTCACCATCACAAAGGTGTCTTATGTTGAAGGGTTACAACACAACCTCATAAGCATAAGACAACTCTCTGATCTTTGCTATGTCATTGTATGTCACAAGGATGAGTGCCGGATTAATAGGTCAAGTGATCAAGAGGTCATCTTGACAGGAACTGAGAGTGGAAATGTTTATTTTTTAAAACTTTATGTGTCTAGATACATACTCTCCCATTTATCTAGTGGCAAATGAGAAAGTCTCATATTGTTTCCAATGGCATAAGAGACTAGCTCATTTAAATTACAAGACTATTTGCAAGCTCTTTAGTCAAGAGCTAGTTAGGAATGGTCCTAATGTGAAATGCACCAATTAAAGCATTTGCTCAGCTTGCCAAAAGGGCAAGCAGACCAAAGCCTCCTTCAAGGGCATTGGGACCAAAGACTCTATGAGGTATTTATACCCTTACATATGGACTTGTTTGGTCCTATGCCAGTTCATAGTCTTGGTAGGAAAGTCTACACCCTTGTGGTGGTTGATGACTATTCCAGGTTTGCTTGGGTGTTCTTTCTTAAGAAAAAGAATGAAACCCTTGATATCTTCATCAAGTTTGTCAAGCAAATTCAGAATGAGTTTAATAGTTCGGTGGTCAAAATCAGAAGTGACCATGGGACTAAATTCTAGTCTGAAAGCATGAAAAAGTTTTGTGAAGAGCAAAGGATTCATCAAGAATTTTCTTCTCCAAGAACTCCCCAGCAAAATGGGATTGTTGAGAGAAAAAATAGAATTCTCATAGAGGCTGGAAGAGCATTGTTGAGTGATACATCCCTCCCAGAACATTGTCATGTCCTCAACAAGTCCTCTATCACTAAGAGCCACAAGAAGACTCTCTATGAGATCTTGAAGGGCAGAAAACCAAACCGAGGCTATCTCAGAATCTTTATTAGCAAGTGCTATGTACTTCACAATGGCAATTCCAATGTGACTAAGTTTGTTGCCAAGTACTTTGATGGGATTTTTGTTGGGTATAACAATCATAGTAAAGCCTACAGGATCTACAACTTGAAAAGTCAAGTTGTAGAAAAGTCTGTACATGTAGTCTTTGATGAGTCTACAATGATTAATAGTGAGCTGTCAAGCTCCTCTTCTAATACTATATATATAATAGATGATGGATAAGCTGACCATCAAGTATGCAGCTCCAGATATCTAAGATAAAGTGGATATTCCAGAAGATTTACCAGGCACACTTGAAGTGGATGAAGATTAGCAAGAAGGTGCTATTGAAGCTATTGTTGAAAGAAGATTGCATCCAGCAATTAGACATCTAAGAGACCATCCAAGACACCAGATCATTGGTGATGCAAACCAAGGTATTGTGACAAGAAGCAAGAGCCTAAATACAGCAATGCATACAAGTTTTCTGTCACAATAAGAGCCAAAGAAATTTGAAGAAGCCAACATAGATCAGTTCTGGATTATTGCTATGCAAGAGGAACTGAAGCAGTTGAAGAGATGCAAGCTTTAGAAGCTGGTTACTAGACCACAAGGACATAACATCATTGGATTCAAGTGGATCTACAGGGATAAACTTGATGAAAATGGCATTATAATCAAGAACAAGGCAAGGCTAGTGGCTTAGGGGTACAAGTAAGAAGAAGATATTGATTTTGATCAAACCTTTGACCATGTAGCAAGATTGGAGGCCATTAGATTATTCCTTATATATGCTGGACACTAGGGATTCAAAGTCTACAGATGGATGCGAAGTCAGCCTTCCTGAATGGTGACTTAAAGGAAGAAGTCTATGTTGAGCAGCCTCCAGGTTTTGTTGTTCCTAACTCTCCTAATTCTATTTATAGACTTAGGAAAGCTCTATATATGATAAAGCAGGTGTCACAACCCGCATTTTTCCCAACAATTTAATTATATCAGAGCAAGGGGAAAATACGCGTCGTGATGCCACGCCGTGCAGGGGATAACTGCGGACGTTCAGGCAAGACTCCAAACTCTACAATTTTAAAAGAAAACATAAATGGTTATGAATAAAATCCAGCTTAAGTTATGATGGTAGCTGTATCCCTCGGCTTAGAGAATCATCCAGTCCACGGTTTAAAATATAAATTATACGCTTGCGGAAAAATACTTGTTTAAATTGACTCTAATATATATCCTACATGAGTATAAATGTCCCCGAGTAACAACTCATACTATGCAAACCCTAGATTTATAATAAGTATAGAAAAGTCTTTACGCTAACTAGAAAGTAGTGGCTTAGTTTTGAAAGAGATGACAAGTATGCCTTACTAATAGTAGGGTTTTATAGGTTAAAAATATCTAACATGCAATCCTAGCAATAATTCATCCCAGAGAGCAAGTAATGTAAACCAAACATAAGAAAACCAAAACAGCTAGCAAGTGTCAAAAGAAATCAACAATCATGTGGGCGTCAACAACCTGACACGAACCCACAGTAGGAATATGTCTGAAACTAGTCAAAGAAAACTAAAACAACGAACTACCTCGCTACGGCGAGGGGGAAAAACTACAGCCAAACTGCTGCTGCTAGGTCTCCGCTACCTGCTAATGCTCCGAACCTGGGGCATTTTAAAGATAGAACACCTCAGCAAGAGGGTACAAATGGTGGCAGAAAAATAAGCCAAAATAAATAAAGGTCAAAAGGGGTACCAACCCAAGACCAAAACCTTTAAAATAAAGTACAAAAAGGAACAAGGCATCATTAGGAAAAAAGAAGAACTCTTACGTGATTCGTCACAAGAGTACACCAAACGCACGAGGCTATAAGGTGATGAAAGTGCAGGATAAGATCAATCCTAACTCTAGAGGGGGGTGAATAGAGTTATTTAAAATAGTTTTGCAAATAAAAACTTGAGTGGAGAGAAAGTTTAGATTTACTTAGTGTATGGTGCTATAGCAAATAATCAGAGTAAAAAGAAATTCACAGCACAAAGCAAAACACAAAGAAACAAGCAATCCAGACGACACAAGGAGCTATAGTGGTTCCCCAAATCTAGGTACATCCACTCTTCTATCACCCTTGATAGGAATCCACTTCAAGATGAGTTGATCAGGTGTCTTGATCACCAGAGAGTTTTTGATCAGGTTCTCACAAACCAAAGGAGCTGATTTTGACCAGGTTTCAGCAAAACCAAAAGTAACTTTTGAAGGGAGTTAAAACCCTGTACAGAAAGAAAAAGAAAAAGGGATGAGGTTGTCTTCTCTATCAACAAGCAGAGAGAAGCAAAAGTGGATCTGTAGTTGTTGTCAAATCTCCCCCTGAGATCAAGAAGAAGTTCAGGAAGGAGAGCTCTGCACAAGGGTGACAGGTCTTCAAAGATCTGATTTGCTCCAACAAGAGATGATCCAAGAAGGTTGGATGATTGTGTCTGAAGCAATCAGAATTCCTGTGAGTGAGCTTTCAAAAACAATATCACAGAGAGAGCAGCTGAAGTCCTGTATTGTTGTTCTGTGTCTCTCTATCTATTTTCTGTATATCTTAAAAATGAAAGAATGAATAATATAACTGAGTCTTCTTCTTCCTTTTCTTTGATAGCCGTTGGAAGTCAGCATTAATTGCTTTCCTTAAATGTCCATGCCTCAAAGGAAATGTCAGACAGACATTCCTTAGAAAATTCCTTGAGCCATGCACCAGATATGCTGTAACGGCCAATAAATCTTCAGCATTAATTGTCTGACAGAAGGAATTTGAATTCCTATTCAAAACTGACGGAAGTCTGGAAAACGTCGAGCTCACAGTAAAACGTCGATCTGAGCACGACACACATCGGCCAGAGAGTGTTTTCTATAAGCAGAACTGGGTTCGACGGAACGTCGAGCTGAGGTCGACTCCACGTCGAGCTGAGGTCGACTCTGCATCGAGCTGAGATCGACTCTGCGTCGAGCAGAGGTCGACTCTGCGTCGAGCTGAGATCGACTCTGCGTCGAGCTGAAGTCGACTATGCGTCGAGCTGAAGATTACTCTAACTAGCCTAAGTGACCTTTATAACAACAAGGAGGTCACAACACAAAATCCCTATAGAAGTATAGTCATCCTGGTCCAAATAGTAATAGGGAGTTCCAACAATCTCCCCCTATTTGGATTAGGATTACTATTTACATGAATTTAGGGATTCAAAGAAAGATAAAGCAGATACAATACACTACAATACAACCAGACATGACAGAATAAAAAGCAGCATATATAACATTATATAGCAGCGCAAATGTTCAAATGTCCTGAGTCCAGCAAATAGAAAGAATTAAAGCATCTTACTTTACTTTCCCTTTGGGGCTTTGTCTTGATCACTCTTCTTGAAGATGATTTCTCTGTTTGGATTTGAAGCTTCCTTTTTAGATCTGTAATCATCAGCTACACCTAAAGACTTTTGATCTCTTGCACTGGGTGGTACAGCTGCAGGATGGAGTTGCATATATCTGTCTGAATCAAAGAATTTCTTAGAATTATATTTCTCCAATTCCTCTTTTCTTTGGTCTGACATTGTACTGATATGAGAGGTGTCCAGACCTTTTTCTCTAGCTTTATTAATCTAATTTAATGCAGCCATTTCTGTCATTCTAGCTTTCCAGTAGGCAGGAGTTTTGGTGGGATCTTCAAAAGGTACTGCTGGTTCAAATCTGTTAGAGGAGAGTTCTTGAGAGGTAGTTGGGGTGAGGTCAGCTCTAGGTCTATAAGGATAGGGACCAGAGGTTGGATCAATGGCTCTTCCCCTTTGATAAGGTTGAGAACCTGATCTTCCTCTGGACTGCCTGCCTCTATAGTTTCCTCTTTGCTGACCTCCCCTTTGCTGACTGTCTCCTTGATATCTTCTTGATTGATATGTCTTTCCATGTAGAGCTGAAGGGGCTGGATTGGAAGATAGACTAGCACCTGCACCTGCATCTGGAGGAGGTGGAGGTGGAGGCTGATGGACAGGTTTGGTTGGTCCTTCATTGAATTTTCTTTTCTGTTTCATTGCTTTTCTCTGATTTTGGGAATACTGCATCCATGGCTCTGTGATTTCACAATTGTATTTGATATAGTAGGGAATGTCATGGTTTGTGGCTCTAGCCATTGGAACTCTTTTCAAAGCTTTTGATCTTGCTTTCCTCTTCCTTGTAATGGTTGCAGAGGAGTCATCAGAATCAGTGGCAAACTCATCTTCTGAACTCTGAGATTCCTCATAGGGATCTATGTACTTTCTTTAGGAGATAGGAAAAGTGATGGAGGCTGGAGCTGCTGAGGAGGTGACTGGAGGAAGATCTGCTATCAGTGGGGAGGAGGAGTCTACCACTGCAGGAGAGGGAATAGCCTCAGGAGCCATAGAGACTGAAGAGGCTGGTTCCTGAAGGCCTTGGGAGACATGGGTCTCAACTGCATCTGGTGTCTCAATTACTTCACCTGAAGTTTCAGCAGCTATTATTATTTCAACTTCATCACTAGCAGGAGCCACTGCTACCACTGCTACATCAGGGATCATGGTCTTCTGAAAAGGGATAATAGCCCTAGACAGGTCTTCTTGAAGCTGTTCTGAATTTTGAGGAGGAGCCTCAGATGCTATCTGAACTTCTGCTGCTGAGACTGTCTCTGAATAAGTCTGAACACACTGAACTGATGAAGGATGCAGCTCTTCTTCTGCAGACATCTCCCCCTGCCTAGAATCAGTGGCAGCTGACTCTAGGCCCCCAGAAGAAGGAATGCCAGATGAGAGGAGAGGGAGGAGACAGAGGCAGAGAGAGTTCTCAGGGAAAGGAGGAGAGGAGCCAGCTTGGCATCCAAGAGGGAGGAGAGCCTAGGGGACAGAAGGTCAAAAATCTGATTGGCCAAGGGCAGGAGAGCTACTTGCTCAAGTGGGACTTGAGTAGAGGTAGAGGGAGTAGCAGAAAATGTAAATGTAGAGGATGTTGAGGGTGGTGTAGACAAGGGAGGTGTAACTGGTTCATGGATGGAGGAAAAGAGTAGCTCTGAAAAAGTGGATGAATGAGGGAAGTCATGAGGAGAGGAGGTAGAGGCATCCATGAAGGAGTCTTCATGAATGTCAAAGGAGAAGAGGTCCTCATGAGATGAGGAATCCAAGCTTATGGGAAGGAAAGTAGTGTGAGGAGGAAGGGAGGAGGCAATGGTAGAGATGGAGGAAGGGATGGGTTGAGTGGATGAGAGGATTGTTGTTGAGGGGATGAAGGTGGATGGGATGGAGAGGGAGGGAGATGGCAAATTCCCTGCTTCTGGACCAGTGGACTGAGGGAGAGTGACCTCTACAGTCCTGGTGTCTGCAGAAGACTTCATTGCTACTGCTGCCCTGGGATTCACAATTCTTCTGTCCCACTTGCCAATTAGGGCACATGTGAGCCTCTTGGAAGCATTGATGTGCTTCTTGGAGGACACAAACAGTTGGGGGCAGCAATGGTTGAGAATCAACCCAAGAACTCTTCCAAAGTGGACAGAGTTTTTATCCAATTTTTTCTTAATCATTTCAAACACAATCAATCCCCAGTTGGGATGTTTCTTATCCATAAGTGCAGCCATAAGGCAGAACTGATGCCTAGTAATTGCATCATGTGCAGTCCTCTTTGCACAGATCACTTTGCCTGTAATGTCTGCTAATAACCTATATTCAATAGCTAGGTTAACTTTGAGGAGTTTAGAGGGGTTACCAGCAGCATGCCCCATCCTGTCCAGCATCAAGGCATACTCTTCCACAGATAGTTCTATGTCATCATCTCCAGCAGCAAAGTTGAAAACTTCTGAAATGATTTGAGGTGAGATGGCTACCTCATTTCCTGAAACTTTCCCAGTCAATGTATTGTTATCTGAGATAACTGCTGTAAGACTCCACTCTTTGATTTTTGACTCTGGGAGAGGGATCCTGGTTGACATAAAGTTAACCAGTTGCTGCTCCTTGAAGAGGTCCAGTATATCCAGAAAGTATTGTGGAGATCCATCAAAAGAGTCGAAGTCGATATCGAATCCAGAATCGAACTTCATGGCCGCCAGAGCTCCTGCTGTGATTGCCATTTTCCTGCAAAAAGAATACCTTCCAAGATCAAGAGTAAAGTATTTGGAGGGAGAAAGCTTGAGCAGAAAGATATGAAAGCGCAACTGCGAACGACGATGAAAAAATGATTTTATACTTAGGGTTCGACGCAGAAAAGGAAAGAACGTCGAGCTCAGTTCGACGCTCTAAGGCTCTAGGAGAACTGAAACGACTCAACAGCGTCCAGCTTAGGTCGACGTTCGACGCTTTGGCTGAAGCTATACGTCGAGCTTAGGTCGACGTTGAACGAAGACGTCGACCGGGGAGAGAGAAACTCAAGAAGCCAGGGAGCTGTGAACTTATTTCGACGCTAGAAGTCGAGTTCGACGTTCGACGCTTTGGAGTTCGACGGATCGTCGATCTCAGTTCGACGCAGCGTTGAGCTTAGTTCAGAGCTCAGAACAACCACTCAGACAGGAAATTTTAAAATGAAATTTTTCCTATTCCTGTTAATTATGGGTTTCAAAATCTTGGAGTTTTAATTTATGCTGTCTCCATCTAGCATTCCCAACTGATTGAGGAAGAAGAAGTGCTTCTTTTCATCCAAGGGCTTGGTGAAAATATCTCCTCTTTGTAGTTCAGTGGAAATGTATTCTAGTGCAATTTTCTTCTTTTCTACATTATCCCTTAAGAAGTGATGTCTGATCTCTATGTGCTTAGTCCTACTATGGAGAACTGGATTTTGAGCAATAGATATTGCACTGGTATTATCACAAAAGATTTTAGACAACTCTAAGTTGTAGCCATAGTCTAGGAGCTGGTTTTGAATCCACAAAATCTGTGAGCAACAACTGCCTGTAGCCATGTATTCAGCTTCAGCAGTTGATGTGGACACAGAGGTTTGTTTCTTACAGAACCAGGAGACAAGTCTATCACCAAGGAATTGACAAGTTCCACTGGTGCTTTTCCTGTCTACTCTACATCCAGCATAATCAGAATCTGAAAATCCAGTTAGATCAAATCCTGAGTCATGTGGATACCAGAGACCTAGATTAGGACAACTTTTTACATACCTAAGAATCCTCTTAACTAATGTGAGGTGGGACTCTCTAGGGCTTACTTGGAATCTAGCACAAATGCATGTGGCAAACATTATATCTGGTCTAGTAGCTGTTAGATAAAGTAATGAGCCAATGATTGCTCTATAGCTTGTCTGATCAACTGGTTTTCCAGATTCATCAGCATCTAAAACAGCATTTGTAGGCATAGGTGTTTTCATAGAGGATGCTTCAGACATTCCAAATTTCTTAACCAGTTCTCTTGCGTACTTGGTTTGAGAAATGAAAATGCCATCCACATGTTGTTTGACTTGCAATCCTAGAAAGAAAGCAAGCTCACCCATGCTACTCATTTCAAACTTTGAGTGCATAAGTTGTGAGAACTTTTTGCATAAGTTTGAATCAGTAGACCCAAATATGATGTCGTCTACATAAACTTGTACTAGTAGGGTATGGGACCTATGGGTTCTAACAAAGAGAGTTTGGTCTACTCTACCCCTTTTAAAATCATTTTCCAACAAAAAACAAGCTAAGGTCTCATACCAAGCTCTAGGGGCTTGCTTGAGACCATATAAGGCTTTATGCAGTTTAAAAACATGATCAGGAAAGGTTGGAGAGATAAAACCTGGAGGTTGCTTTACATAAACTTCTTCCTTGATGTCTTCATTGAGAAAAGCACTCTTGACATCCATCTGATATACCTTGAATCTCTTTTGAGCTGCATATGCAAGAAAGATTCTTATGGCCTCCAACCTTGCAACTGGTGCAAAGGTTTGGTCATAATCAATTCCTTCTTCTTGGCAATATCCTTGTGCAACAAGTCTTGCCTTGTTTCTCACAATTATTCCTTGATCATCCAACTTGTTTCTGAATACCCATTTGGTTCCAACAATTTGCTGGTTCCTTGGTCTTGGTACTAATTCCCAAACTTTATTCCTTTCAAATTGATTCAACTCTTCCTGCATTGCAATGATCCAGTTTGGATCTTGCTCTGCATCTTGTATGGTTTGAGGCTCAATTTGAGAAAGAAAGCAGGTGTGCATAATATTTTGATTAACTTGATTCCTTGTTTGCACACCCACTGAGATATCTCCAATTACTTGTGAGATTGGGTGATCTCTTGTTGTTGCAAGATCAACAAGGGGTGTTGATGATGCACCAACCTGTGTTATTGTTTCCTCTTGTGGAACAACAACTGGTTCTTCAATTTGTTGGCCTTTTGAACTTTCCAAAACCTGAAATTCCTCTTCATTGTCACTGAGTTCAGTGTCTTGCTGAATTGGTGAAGGTAATGACCCTTTGTCTGTGATGGTAAGCTGCTTCAGATTTTCTGAAATTGAATGTTCCTGCAAATTGCTTATGGTAGAAGTCTCCTTCTCCTTATAAGACATGTTAGTTTCATCAAATGTAACATGCATGGATTCTTCAATTTTATTTGACCACTTGTTAAAAACCCTATAAGCCTTGCTAGTCATGGAGTATCCCAGAAACACTCCTTCATCAGCTTTGGCTTCAAATTTAGCTAGGTATTTCTTGTCATTATTGTGAATGAAGGAAATGCAACCAAAAATTTTGAAGTAATTTACTTTAGGTTTCTTTCCTTTGAGTAACTCATAGGGAGTCTTACCCTTTAGTTTGTGTATCAGGCTTCTATTCAAAACATAGTTGGAGGTGTTCACAGCGTCTGCCCAAAAGGTTAGAGGAAGGTGAGCATCTGTCAACAATGTTGTGGCAGATTCAATAAGGGTTCTGTTTTTCCTTTCAACTACCCCATTTTGTTGAGGAGTTCTTGGAGCTGAGAAAGTGTGCTTGATACCTTCATTCTGGCAGAACTTTAGCATAAGAAGAGAATCAAACTCTGTCCCATGATCACTTCTGATCAGGGCAATGTGAGTATTGAACTCAATCTGTATGCCTTTGAGAAAATCTGTCAAAATCTTGAAGTTATCAGACTTCTTCCTCAGAAAGAACACCCAAGTGAATCTTGAGAAGTCATCTACAACTACTAAAGCATAAGATTTCCCTCCTAGGCTTTGTACATTAATTGGTCCAAAAAGGTCCATGTGCAATAAGTACAAAATTCTAGGTGAGTCACTCTTATTTAGTGACTTGAAACTGTTTTTAGTTTGCTTGCCTAACTGACAGGCCTTGCAAAGTCCTTCCTTCTTGTAGGGACCAGAAGGTAGTCCTCTAACAAGGTTGTCTTGGGATAACTTAGCAATGGATCTAAGGTTCACATATCCTAGTCTTTTATGCCAAAGTTCATTAGGTTTGCTAAGGGAGTTAAATAAACAAATATCTACTTTAGATGAATTGAAATCAACTAGATATATGTTATCTTGTCTATTACCAATTAAAATAATGTTGTTATTTAATGCAATATTACATGCTGAGTTGGTAAACCAAACCTGATAACCAGCATCACATAGCTGGCTGATGCTGATTAAGTTGTGCTTTAGTCCTTCCACATAGGCCACTTTCTTGAATGTAATTGACCCTATTTTGACTTGGCCATAGCCTTTTGTTTGTCCAAAATTTGAATCTCCAAAGATTACTTTGGGTCCATGTTTGGCTTTGAAGGACACAAGGTTCTCCTTGTTGCCAGTCATGTGCTTTGAGCACCCACTATCCAAGTACCACTGCTGGTTCTCAATTGGATAGGTCTTTATCTGCACATACAACAAATCAATTGTTTTTGACCCAGTTTACCTTGGGCCTTTCTTGATATCTTTTAAATTCTGAAATAAAAGACATCTCAGGTTGACTCTTATAGCCTACAGGATGATATCTCCTAGGAGGTATTGTCCATTCAGCATAAGGGTTAAAGTGATGAGATGTGGAGCTGGAATTAAATTTTGAATTAACCCCTGAGAACTGACTTTTGCTCTGAGCTTGGCTCGACGCACGTCGAGCTTCGGTCGACGGACTCTGGTGAGTGCGTCGAGCTCCATTCGACGGCGAAGGCTTGCTTTGTTCAGAAGGTAGAGGGCGTCGACCTGAGTTCGACGTTCTCTTGCGATTACGTCGAGCTCTGGTCGACGTCCGTCGAGCTTCGTTCGACGCTTTTTGTCCAGTTTCCTGGGTTAAGTCAGCATTCTTCCTAGCCACTATCAAGACTCCTTTACCTTTCTCACTGGTAAATTTGATTGGAGTTGTTAGCACTATGGGTTGGCTGGATGAAGCACCCAAGCCCAGTGAACCATTCAATCTTGAGTTCACTGTACTTGTGATGTCCATCAATTTGATACTTCTCCCATTAAGGGTTTCTTCAAATTGTTTGGCCTTAGATAGCTCACCTTTCAGTGAAGCTATCTCCTCCCCACACTGCTTCAACTCTTCTAAGAGTCTAAGATTATCTGAGTTAATGGATTTGCATTCAATTAATTGTTCTCTGAGAGTTTTAATCAACTTTTGAGATTCAATCAAGTCAATGCACATAGATTTGAACTCAGATTTAAATTCATCAGAGGTAAAATCAAATGAATCTATTACCTGATCCTCAGTGAGTTCCTGATCAGATAGGTAATCAGCATCAGGCTCTGAATCAGTGTTCTTTTGAGATGCACTGATGCCATCATGCAGAATCCTTTTTCTTCTGCATCATCCTCATCATCACTAGAGCTGGATGATGAATCAGACTCATCAGATTCACTCCAGGATTCAGCCACAAATCCTTTTCTGGTGTGCTTGCTGTTGCTGGAGGAAGGCTTGTCATGGTATTTCCTTGACTCCTTATCCTTCCTTTTATCTTTTCTTTCCTTCTTGTCCCTTCTGTCTTTATCTTGATTTTCTGGACAGTTGGGGAAAATGTGTCCTGGTTTCCTGCAGCCAAAGCAGATAATATCTTTATTAGTAGATCTGTCATACCTTGGCTTGTCTTTGTCTTTGGATGACCATCTTCTGAAGTTCCTTTTATTCAGCTTATTGAACCTTTTGACCAGTAGGCTCATAAGCTCTTCATTTCCCAACACCTTTTCTTTAGGTTCTTCTTCCTGTGCTTTGAAGGCAATGGTTTTCTCAACCTTTTCTGTTGGTGTGGATGTCTTCTGCTCTTCTTCTCTCTTCTTAATGAATTGCTCATAACTCTTGAGCTTTCCTAGAAGAGCTTCTGTGGATAACTCACAGACATTTCTTCCATCTTTAATTGACCAGATTCTTGAGTCCCAAGAGCTAGGGAAACAAGTCAGTATCTTGTCATTTATCTCAGTGAGAGATATGTCCTTCTCTAGTGATCTAAGCTCACTGATGATTAGGCTCAGTCTGTTGTACATGTCAGCAACTGACTCAGACTCTGCCTTTTTGAAGTTCTCATACTGGGTGATGAGGTAGGATCTCCTATCCTTTCTTTCATCTGCAGAACCTGATATAATTTCTGAAAGTTTTTCCCAGATCTCTTTAGCAGTATTGCAATCAGCTACTTTCTGGAAAATGTCATCTGACATGGTTTGAGCCAAAATGTTCATGGCTTTAGCATCTGCTGCCTTCCACTTCTTTATGTCAGCATCAGTTCCTGAAGGAGGAGGAACAGCTGATGTACTTGTTCCTGTGGGAGGTCTTGGACAATCTGTCAACACAGAATTAAAAATGTCTTCATCAAAAGAGTTCATGTACAGTCTAATCCTTGCTTTCCATAGTGCAAACTTAGAGAGATTGCACATAGGAGGTCTAGTACTAGCAAAGTCCTTGTTTTGTGCCATGAGTTTTAAAGATAAGTAAAACTAAGGAAAATAACCCTTTGAGAGAAATGATCTTATCAGGGATCTTTTGATCCAGGTGTTAGCCTGTATGAATGATCAACCTCCCTCTGATACCAATTGAAAGTGCAGGATAAGATCAATCCTAACTCTAGAGGGGGGTGAATAGAGTTATTTAAAATAGTTTTGCAAATAAAAACTTGAGTGGAGAGAAAGTTTAGATTTACTTAGTGTATGGTGCTATAGCAAATAATCAGAGTAAAAAGAAATTCACAGCACAAAGCAAAACACAAAGAAACAAGCAATCCAGACGACACAAGGAGCTATAGTGGTTCCCCAAATCTAGGTACATCCACTCTTCTATCACCCTTGATAGGAATCCACTTCAAGATGAGTTGATCAGGTGTCTTGATCACCAGAGAGTTTTTGATCAGGTTCTCACAAACCAAAGGAGCTGATTTTGACCAGGTTTCAGCAAAACCAAAAGTAACTTTTGAAGGGAGTTAAAACCCTGTACAGAAAGAAAAAGAAAAAGGGATGAGGTTGTCTTCTCTATCAACAAGCAGAGAGAAGCAAAAGTGGATCTGTAGTTGTTGTCAAATCTCCCCCTGAGATCAAGAAGAAGTTCAGGAAGGAGAGCTCTGCACAAGGGTGACAGGTCTTCAAAGATCGGATTTGCTCCAGCAAGAGATGATCCAAGAAGGTCGGATGATTGTGTCTGAAGCAATCAGAATTCCTGTGAGTGAGCTTTCAAAAACAATATCACAGAGAGAGCAGCTGAAGTCCTGTATTGTTGTTCTGTGTCTCTCTGTCTATTTTCTGTACATCTTAAAAATGAAAGAATGAATAATATAACTGAGTCTTCTTCTTCCTTTTCTTTGATAGCCGTTGGAAGTCAGCATTAATTGCTTTCCTTAAATGTCCATGCCTCAAAGGAAATGTCAGACAGACATTCCTTAGAAAATTCCTTGAGCCATGCACCAGATATGTTGTAACGGCCAATAAATCTTCAGCATTAATTGTCTGACAGAAGGAATTTGAATTCCTATTCAAAACTGACGGAAGTCTGGAAAACGTCGAGCTCACAGTAAAACGTCGATCTGAGCACGACACACATCGGCCAGAGAGTGTTTTCTGTAAGCAGAACTGGGTTCGACGGAACGTCGAGCTGAGGTCGACTCCACGTCGAGCTGAGGTCGACTCTGCGTCGAGCTGAGATCAACTCTGCGTCGAGCAGAGGTCGACTCTGCGTCGAGCTGAGATCGACTCTGCGTCGAGCTGAAGTCGACTATGCGTCGAGCTGAAGATTACTCTAACTAGCCTAAGTGACCTTTATAACAACAAGGAGGTCACAACACAAAATCCCTATAGAAGTATAGTCATCCTGGTCCAAATAGTAATAGGGAGTTCCAACAGGTGACAACGTGAATAATTCATAAGGAAGAAATACAAAACCTTTATTAGGCACCTGTGGTCGACTCTACCCCAAAAACACGGGCGAGGTGGTCACTCAACTGGACACACCCTTACGAATAAAATATCCGTCTAACTGCGAGGGAGTCTCATACTCTTCACCATACACCGCAGGCGCCCAACAATCTGGTAGACTTCCACAAAGTACTAATAAAGGCATCAAACATTGCGGAGGTGATTTCGTCCACTAACTCCCGCAATCAAGAAGACCCACAAAGAAACCATCACATATATCTCGAGATTTGGCTCGTCAGATTCTACTTGACGCTTCTAGTTTCAAGACATGGTTGATCAACCCCTATGAACGATTTACAATCCTAGACAAACTCTAGTACGTTCAAAAACGATTGGTAAGACACTTAAAGCCATCAATAAGACACTTCAAGAACGATTAAATATATCATTATAAGATCAAGTTCACCATGACAAAATCTTACAACATCGAGTGATCATCCAAAAAGGTTAATCGTAGTAATAACGTGGAAGACAAAGTGCAGAAAAATTTAAAGAACATAAAAAAACTGAACCGTTACCATCAAATCGGACAAGGAGAAATGAGGGGAAACCACCACTTGCCTTGGCTTTACCGAAAAGTTCTCTGAATCGCTCCGCGTCGCAGATCGGGGCAAAAGAACGTGGGAGGAGTTGAAATCTAAAAAAAATGGTCGAAAAGGGGGTTAGGGCCGAAAAAACCTAACGCGAAAACTCAAGGAATGGGAAAAGTTTTACCACGATGGCGTAGCTCTCGACGAGAGCTTTCCAGATCTATACTCGGTTGGAGATTTCGAGCACCGAAGCACCGTCGGTGGCCACCGGAAGATTCACGAACAGCTTCCTCTCTCACGCCTATTTTTTCTCTGGGTCGGTTCAGAATGTTGGAGAAGACGATGTGTTTATCTAATAAGAGTATATATATATACATATATAATTATAAAAAAGTTTTGTCTAAAAAAAAACAGACCCTTTACGAGCAGGTTCGCAAAAGACAAAAATAGGGATGTAGGATGGCTTCAAATCGAAAAGTACCCAACATGAAAGTGATAGATCTCGTCGATACGAACAAATTTCATGTTGACCCTTTTTTTATACGACACCGTTTTGACCCTCAAAACGCCGCCCGAACGCAGGCCGAAACGGACCACTCGAGAAGGGGCTACAGTACTCGAGAACTAACTGCAGTACTCGAGAATTAACTCTCGAGTACTAGCTATAGTACTCGAGTAGAAACAGCGGGCAAAACTCGAGAAGAAAACTACCTCTCGAGTACTATTCAGTTAGTACTCGAGAACTAACAACAGCTACACGAGTACTTATACAGAAGTTCTCGAGAAGCTCTAGTAAGATTACTGTAGAGAACAATTTTTTTTACAAATAAATCCTTTGATCAAACTATAGGAATGAATAGTAAAAGACATTTTTGAATAGTGCTTTCATATTAAAATATTCATATTTTATATTTTTGAACAAGGAAATACGAGGTCAAAACGGAGGCCCAAACGCGCGCCGAATTGAACGAAACTGACGCCGTAGGCGAACACAGACGCTACGAACTCAACGGCGAAGACCAAAATCCGACTAGCCATTCTCGAGATATAAATTTTCAAAGTTTACGACGAACATAAATTCCACAAAACTTCGGAAAAACGCCGAGACCCAAATATCGCTCGGATCGCGCCGAAACTGGACGAGCAAGTCAAAAATTACTTAACTTAAATTCCAAAAGCAAAATTTTCCCATTACAACAAGAATTCGGCCGACTTGACTGCATGGACGCGAAAATGCCTTTACGACATTGCGCCGTCAACTTGACGTTAAAGGTAATGCCACGACGTCAAAAATATGATGTTTCCCATTTAAATAAAATCATCGTGCAAAATCGGGGGCGTTATAGTCACTCCCCCTAAAAGAAGTTTCGTCCCGAAACTTAACTCCAAAACCAACTCAAAATGATAAAATCAAATGTAACTGAAAACATAACAACGTACCCGAGACTAAGAGAAGAGGTGCGGATGAGATTCTCTCATTGCTGATTCGAATTCCCACGTCGCGCTCTCGACGTCTTGATTTCTCCAAAGAATCTTAACCATGGGGACGGTCTTTCTTCGCAAGACACGCTCCTGAGATTCCAAAACGCGGACAGGCTCTTCCACATACGACAGATTGGCTGAATCTGGGGCACCGAGTCAAGAATTTGACGATCACTACGAACACACTTCCGCAACTGGCTCACATGGAACACCTCGTGGACACCAGGGAAGGTAGCAGGTAAATCCAGTCGATAAGCTGACACTCCGATGCGCTCCAGAATCTGGAAAGGTCCCACATATCGGGGGGTCTAACTTGTGGTTCCTTCCAAATCTTTTTACTCCTGGCATCGGAGAAACTTTCAAAAAAAACCAAGTCCCCAACGGCAAACTCCAAATCGACCCTTCATCGATTAGCATATTTCTCATAACGCTCTTGTGCTACATGAAGCTTCTCTCGAATATGAGTCACCGCACAATTCATCTCCTCAAGGGCTTCCGGACCTAGCAATGGTCTCTCACCAAACTCAGCCCAAAATAAGGGAGTCCTACAACGCCTCCCATACAAGGCCTCAAACGGGGCCATCTGCAAGCTCTCTTGATAACTATTATTGTAAGCAAACTCCATGAGTCTGAGACGCTCATCCCAAGCACCACCATGATCCAAAATATAACATCTAATCATATCCTCCACGATCTGATTTACTCTTTCTGTTTGCCCATTCGTCTGCGGATGGTAGGCGGTGGAATACCTCAAGTCGGTACCCAACCACTCTTGCAAGCTCTTCCAAAAGCGAGACGTGAATCTGGAGTCCCGATCTGATACAATGCTAACAGGCACTCCATGTAACCTGATGACCTCTTCAAGATATAGCTCAGCTATCTTCTTCATCGAATACCCAATCTTAAATGGAATAAAGTGGGCACACTTTGTCAATCTGTCGACTATCACCCAAACTGAGTCATGCCCACGGGGAGATTTTGGTAGACCGGTGATAAAATCCATTGAAATACTCTCCCATTTCCAACTTGGAATCTCAAGCGGTGTCAATTTACCACCAGGCCTTCTATGATCAGCCTTGACACGCTGACGCGTATAACATTCTGATACAAACTTTGCGATATCGCTCTTCGTCCCCGACCACCAAACAATTTGCTTTAGATCTTTATACATTTTGGTGGAACCAGGATGATAGGAAACACTGGAACCATGAGCTTCTTCACAAATTTTAGCCCGGATGTCACCCATGTTAGGAATACAAAATCTACCCCAATATTTCAGAGTACCTAGCTCGTCCAAAGAAAAATCAGGTAACTCTCCTTTCTCAGTTCTACTCCAGAGGTGTAACAATTCCGGATCATCCTTTTGGTGCACCCTAGTAAGGGAAATCCAAGAGGGCGCTTCTGCTTTCAAACTAGCAGGCATAGAACTATTCCCAATCTCGATGTTCATTAACAAGAATTCTTCCATAAGGGATTGTACAGATAGATTGAAGATTTTAGCGGTCTTCCTACTCAAAGCATCGGCTACTACATTAGCCTTTCCTGGATGATAAAGAATTTCTACTTCATAATCCGCCACATATTCTAACCACCGATGCTGGCGCAGATTTAGTTCCTTCTGAGTGAAGACGTACTTCAAACTCTTATAGTCCGTATAGATCTTGCACAGTGCGCCATACAATAAGTGTCGCCACAGCTTCAGCGCATAAATTACGGCAGCAAACTCCAAATCGTGCGTAGGATAGTTTCTCTCGTGAATCTTTAGTTGCCTTGATCCATACGCGATCACCTTACCATCTTGCATTAAAACACAACCGAGTCCAATGTGTGATGCATCAATATACACAGC
Source organism: Platanthera zijinensis (assembly GCA_039513925.1). Classification (NCBI taxonomy): domain Eukaryota; kingdom Viridiplantae; phylum Streptophyta; class Magnoliopsida; order Asparagales; family Orchidaceae; genus Platanthera; species Platanthera zijinensis. The sequence goes on along the minus strand of CM077095.1, from coordinate 99,253,044 downwards.
ATACTCGACTCCTTCAGTAGGTAAGGTTAAAATTGGGGCAGTACACAGTCTCTTCTTCAACTCTTGGAAAGCCTCTTCACACTTATCACTCCAAATGAATGCAGTATTCTTCTGAGTAAGTCTAGTTAAAGGAGCAGACAACACCGAAAATCCTTCCACGAATATTCTATAATAGCCAGCGAGGCCTAAGAAGCTCCTTATCTCCTTAGGTGTAGAAGGTCTTTCCCTTTCCATCACGGCAGAAATCTTGTTCGGGTCTACAGAAATACCGTCCTTGCTGACAACATGACCCAGAAATGACACCTAGGGTAGCCAGATCTCACATTTGCTCAACTTCGCATATAGCTTATGCTCCCTCAAGGTCGACAAAACCAAATGCAAATGCTGAGTATGCTCCTCAACATTGCGGGAATACACTAGAACATCATCTATGAACACAATAACGAATCGGTCCAAGAAATCCTTAAACACCCGATTCATCAAATCCATGAAAGCAGAGGGTGCATTGGTTAATCCGAAAGACATCACCAAAAACTCATAATGTCCATGCCGTGAACGGAATGCGGTTCGGGGAATATCTTCCTCACGAATCCTCAACTGGTGGTAGCTTGAGCGAAGATCGATTTTTGAAAATACCGAGCTACCACGCAACTGATCGAACAGATCATCGATCCTTGGCAGGGGATATCTATTCTTAACAGTCACCTTATTTAATTCCCTATAATCGATGCAAAGCCTCATCGATCCATCCTTCTTCCTTACGAACAAAACCGGAGCACCCCACGGAGAAGAACTTGGTATAATAAAACCACACCTCAGCAACTCATCGAGCTGAGTATGCAACTCATCCAACTCATGCGGAGCCATACGATACAGTGCTTTGGCGATGGGACGAGTGCCTGGCTCGAGGTCAATCACGAACTCAATCTCCCTCTCAGGAGGAAGTCCTGGAAGACTATCAGGAAAGACATCTGGAAACTCTCGCACCACCGAGACATCCTCGAGACGTGGTGTAACAAAAGCAGTTTCCAGAGCAGAAATAGAAACTAAAAATGCCTCGCAACCAGACTTTATAGCACGTACCGCAGAAATGACAGGGGAAACTTTGTCCTGAAAACCATAGACGCACAAAGGTTGGCCATTGTCCAACCTGAAGTCCAGTCTTTTTGCCTTGCACTGGATGACTGCATCATACTTGGATAGCCAGTCCATGCCCAAAAACACATCAAAATCAGCCAGGTCTAAAATTATCAGATCCGCAAGGGACAGAAAATTGCCAAGATGAATAGGGCATCTCAGAACTCCTTGATTGGATATCACCGAATCGCTTGAGGGAAGCTTGACGTTGAAGGAGTCTCTCAATTGATCAACATCCAGGCGATGTTTATCAACAAACCTCCTGGCCACAACGGAATGGGTGGCACCCGAATCGAATAGAACGCGCGCCCACCTATTTCGCACCTTAAACTCCCCTAAAACCGTAATATACATAACTAAACGAACGATAACTAGGGCAACAACACTAAATAATTAGGATAAAATAGACTGGGGCTAACCTGAAATAACTTGCGTAGAGTTTTGAGCTTCCTCGCTGGTCATGACGTTCAGCTTTCCTTTCCCTTTATCTAGGGTTGGTGGTGGCGGCAGAGCTCGAAGCGGGGCAGGCTGCAGTGGGGATTGAGCTTGGGGGCACGAAGATTTCTGGTGTCCCTTCTGCCCGCACTGTAAGCAGGTCCTTTCCTTCATCTAGCACCGACTCACATCATGACCCTTCCTTGCATAGAACGAGCATACAAGCTCTCCCTTGGGTGCACCTTAGATGGCATGCACTTGCTGCTGCTTCAGGGTGGCTGTTCTCTTGAAACACCTTTCGTAAGGGTGGCCAGGACGACCACAGAAACTACACACTTCCTTACCCTTCTTCTTCGAAGAAGGGCCAGGTGCCCTGGAGCTACCATCCTCAACACCCTTCCTTTTCTCTTTCCTCGCCGCAGCACCGCGGTTCTTGGCATTTTCAATCGCTTCCACCTTTAGTGCGGCTTCCACTGCCGCAGCATAACTGTCAGCTCCATAAGTGCATGCCCACTGCTGGACATCACTTCTTAGTCCTACCAGGAAACGTTTTACTCTTCCCTCCTCCGAAGCTACCAAATCGGGAGCAAATCTACTCAACTTGCTAAACTCAATCTCGTACTCGCTCACCGTCAGCTGTCTTTGCTTCAAATGCAGGAAGTTATTCATGAGACGGCCCTGCTCGACCGAGGGCAGAGACTTTTTTAGCAGCATCCTCTTCAAAGAGTCCCAGGAACAGCCTTCCTTCAGACTCTTCTTTTCACGAATCCACCAACTCTTTGCTAGGCCTTTTAACTGATAGGCTGCAATCATAACCTTCTAGGTTTCTAGAATCCCGGAATACGAAAACATCTCCTCAATTGAGATGATCCAATCATCCAAAATCATAAAGTCGGCACTCCCGTCGTAGGTGGGAGGTCCCAATCGCTAGAAATGCGATATGAAATTCATTTCTGGTGGTAATGCCACTGGGGCCACCAGAGGAGCAGGGGTATCGGGTACGACTTGACCCAAGGCAGGCTCTTGCACTGAAGGATGCCGCGCTGGAGCGGTGGACAAAAATGACTGAATTTGCGTTTGCATCGCAACTACTTTGCCTTGACAGAGCCTCGTTGCTCTGGCACAAACTCTCGATCAATGCATCACTCTGCGCACCTGACGACTCACCCTTCGACTGGTGAGTCGATCTCGTCGCAATATGCTTTGGAGGCATTTCAAAAAAGGCAAACGAACAACCCAATTAAAATCCTAGATTACAACTAGGGCAAAAAAAAAACTAGTTCAGACCATAATTGAGAGACACTTGCTTAAGTTGTCACTTGCTCTGGGATTATATGATGATGATATGTCCTACTCAGGATGATATCCTATCATCCTATCGACTCATGTGCCTATGATATGAATGCATGAATTCTTTACTCTTATTTAAAATCATGTGTGTACATATGTCATCAGGTAAATCTTTAGCTTGGCATGTTATGCTTATGTTATGTTATGCTATGCATATGGTGCTATGAATTCTATAAAAGGCCTTAATGCATGTTATGAGCGGTATACACATGCAATGTTATGCATCCCATACTACATAATATTGCATGCAACGAAGAGAAAACGTGCTAATGGGCATTCATGTGGTGAGGTTATGCATCCCATACTACATAACCCTCACATGTTGCCACCTATGGTGGATCCATATACAAACACATATTATGCATCCCATACTACATAATATACCCCGTATACTTCTAATCATGCTTATGAGTGTAGTGTTCATGCTTCAGCCAAGACATATTGATGACACATCGATGTGTGTATGATATGACACTAAGCAACTAACACTAACAAGGAAGGTTGCCCGACCAATTGTCAAGCAACCTCCCTCTGATACCAACTGTCACAACCCGCATTTTCCCAACAATTTAATTATATCAGAGCAAGGGAAAATACGCGTAGTGATGCCACGCCGTGCAGGGGATAACTGCAGACGTTCAGGCAAGACTCCAAACTCTACAATTTTAAAAGAAAACATAAATTGTTATGAATAAAATCCAGCTTAAGTTATGATGGTAGCCGTATCCCTCGGCTTAGAGAATCATCCAGTCCACGGTTTAAAATATAAATTATACGCTTGCGGAAAAATACTTGTTTAAATTGACTCTAATATATATCCTACATGAGTATAAATGTCCCCGAGGAACAACTCATACTATGCAAACCCTAGATTTATAATAAGTATAGAAAAGTCTTTACGCTAACTAGAAAGTAGTGGCTTAGTTTTGAAAGAGATGACAAGTATGCCTTACAAATAGTAGGGTTTTATAGGTTAAAAATATCTAACATGCAATCCTAGCAATAATTCATCCCAGAGAGCAAGTAATGTAAACCAAACATAAGAAAACCAAAACATCTAGCAAGTGTCAAAAGAAATCAACAATCATGTGGGCATCAATAACCTGACACGAACCCACAGTAGGAATATGTCTGAAACTAGTCAAAGAAAACTAAAACAACGAACTACCTCGCTACGGCGAGGGGGAAAAACTACTGCCAAACTGCTGCTGCTAGGGCTCCAAAACCGGCTCCGCTACCTGCTAATGCTCCGAACCTGGGGCATTCTAAAGACAGAACACCTCAGCAAGAGGGTACAAATGGTGGCAGAAAAATAAGCCAAAATAAATAAAGGTCAAAAGGGGTACCAACCTAAGACCAAAACCTTTGAAATAAAGTACAAAAAGGAACAAGGCATCATTAGGAAAAAAAAAGAACTCTTACGTGATTCGTCACAAGAGTACACCAGATGCACGAGGCTATAAGGTGACAACATGAATAATTCATAAGGAAGAAATACAAAACCTTTATTAGACACCTGTGGTCGACTCTACCCCAAAAACACGAGCGAGGTGGTCACTCAACTGGACACATCCTTACGAATAAAATATCCATCTAACTGCGAGGGAGTCTCATACTCTCCACCATACACCGCAGGTGCCCAAAAACCTGGTAGACTTCCACAAAGTACTAATAAAGGCATCAAACATTGTGGAGGTGATTTCGTCCACTAACTCCCGCAATCAAGAATACCCACAAAGAAACCATCACATATATCTCGAGATTTGGCTCGTCAGATTCTACTTGACGCTTCTAGTTTCAAGACATGGTTGATCAACCCCTATGAACGATTTACAATCCTAGACAAACTCTAGTACGTTCAAAAATGATAGGTAAGATACTTAAAGCCATCAATAAGACACTTCAAGAACGATTAAATATATCATGACAAAATCAAGTTCACCATGACAAAATCTTACAACATCGAGTGATCATCCAAAAAGGTTAATCGTAGTAATAACGTGGAAGACAAAGTGCAGAAAAATTTAAAGAACATAAAAAAAACTGAACCGTTACCATCAAATCGGATAAGGAGAAATGAGGGGAAACCACCACTTGCCTTGGCTTTACCGGAAAAGTTCTCTGAATCGCTCCGCGTCGCAGATCGGGGCAAAAGAACGCGGGAGGAGTTGAAATCTAAACAAAAATGGTCGAAAAGGGGGTTAGGGCCGAAAAACCCTAATGCGAAAACTCAAGGAATGGGAAAATTTTTACCACGATGGCGTAGCTCTCGACGAGAGCTTTCCAGATCTATACTCGGTTGGAGATTTCGAGCACCGAAGCACCGTCGGCGGCCACCGGAAGATTCACGAACAGCTTCCTCTCTCACGCCTATTTTTTCTCTGGGTCGGTTTAGAATGTTGGAGAAGACGATGTGTTTATCTAATAAGAGTATATATATATATACATATATAATTATAAAAAAGTTTTGTCTAAAAAAAACAGACCCTTTACGAGCAGGTTCGCAAAAGACAAAAATAGGGATGTAGGATGGCTTCAAATCGAAAAGTACCCAACATGAAAGTGATAGATCTCGTCGATACGAACAAATTTCATGTTGACCCTTTTTTTATACGACACCGTTTTGACCCTCAAAACGCCGCCCGAACGCAGGCCGAAACGGACCACTCGAGAAGGGGCTATAGTACTCGAGAACTAACTGCAGTACTCGGGAATTAACTCTCGAGTACTAGCTACAGTACTCGAGTAGAAACATCGGGCAAAACTCGAGAAGAAAACTACCTCTCGAGTACTATTCAGTTAGTACTCGAGAACTAACAACAGCTACACGAGTACTTATACAGAAGTTCTCGAGAAGCTCTAGTAAGATTACTGTAGAGAACAATTTTTTTTTACAAATATATCCTTTGATCAAACTATATGAATGAATAGTAAAAGACATTTTTGAATAGTGCTTTCATATTAAAATATTCATATTTTATATTTTTGAACAAGGAAATACGAGGTCAAAACGGAGGCCCAAACGCGCGCCGAATTGAACGAAACTGACGCCGTAGGCGAACACAGACGCTACGAACTCAACGGCGAAGACAAAACCAAAATCCGACTAGCCATTCTCGAGATATAAATTTTCAAAGTTTACGACGAACATAAATTCCACAAAACTTCGGAAAAATGCCGAGGCCCAAATATCGCTCGGATCGCGCCGAAACTGGACGAGCAAGTCAAAAATTACTTAACTTAAATTCCAAATGCAAAATTTTCCCATTACAACAAGAATTCGGCCGACTTGACTGCATGGACGCGAAAATGCCTTTACGACATTGCGCCGTCAACTTGACGTTAAAGGTAACGCCACGACGTCAAAAATATGATGTTTCCCATTTAAATAAAATCGTCGAGCAAAATCGGGGGCGTTACAGCAGGCCCCTAAAGCATGGTATGAGTCTTTTTCTAGCTTCCTCTTTGAGTACAAATTCTTAAGGAGGAAGATATACAAGACCCTATTCCTAAGGGAATCTATGGGTATGATCATCCTAGTCCAGATATATGTAGATGACATAATCCTTGTATCTATTGATGATAATATTTGCATGAAGTTTACCAAATTTATGCAAGGGAAGTTTGAGATGAGCAGTATGGGTGAACTTAATTTCTTCTTGGGTCTCCAAGTTAGACATACTGATGATAGCATGTCCATATCCCAGTCTAAGTTCACCAAGGAGTTAACCAAGAAGTTTGGTAAGGAGAATTCTTCCACCATAAAAAATCCCATGGGGTCAAGTATTCCTATAGGCAAAGATGAGGCAGGGAAACCTATTGATGAAACTTTATATAGAGAGATAATTGTCTCCCTTCTATATCTTACTACAACTATGCCAGACATCATGTATGTTATATGTGTTTGTGCCAGGTATCAGGCTAGCCTTAAAGAATCTCACTACTCTGTTGCTAAGAGGATTTTGAGGTATCTCAAAAGGCACACCAGATCTTGGCCTATGGTACCCTAAAAATGGGAAGTTTGAGCTAACATGTTATTTAGTTATAGATTTTGCAGGTTGCAAAGAGAACATAAAGAACACTTTTGGCACGTATCAGTTCTTGGGAGGAATACTAGTGTCTTGGAGCAGCAAGAAGCAAATAAGTGTTGCAATCTCAACTACAGAGTCTGAGTACATCTCAACAGGTAGCTGCTATGCTCAGTTGTTGTGGATCTAGCATTAGCTCCAGGACTATAACCTTCAGATAAGTAGAAGTCACTTATATTGTGATTCTACTAGTGCAATCTCAATTGCTAGTAATCTTGTATCTTACAGTAAGACTAAGCACATTGATATTTGATATCATTTCATTATGGAGCATGTGGAATGTGAAGATATCAACCTTGAGTTTGTCCCTACAGAAAAGCAAGTGGCTAACATCTTCACTAAGCCATTAGATGAAGGAAAGTTCAACACCTTCAAGTTTGAACTAGGTATGTTGAACCTGGTATAGCTTCAGTTGCTCCTCATATTGCTTCTTTGTTGTAGGTTATACTATCTCTTGTAGGTGGAAAAGTCCTTCAGTGAGTTGAAGATTTTTCAAGTGATATTAAGCATGAATAGACTAGACTGTCTACCAAGAAAGCTGATAGAGGATTCTTCAGTTGAGGGGGAGCAAGTCCAACACTTGTAGAGGAAGATTCAAATGGTATCCTGTAGATATGGAGCAACACACCTCCAACACTCACAAGTGGGTCAACTGTGCAAGAGTTGATTTTCTATACTCAAAAAGGGGGAACAGATAATCAGAGCCTCCCTAAGTATTTACAGAAGTCAAAAAGGGGGAGGAGAAGGATATAAGTTAAAAAAAGTGGTATCAGATCATTAGATACCATAGTAGGAAATGTGAGAAGGATATAAGTGGTATCAAAATGATCAAGAGGCCAGGTAGCAGCAATTAAGGGGGAGTAGGTGTGATGATTTTCTCCCTACAAGCAAGGAAGTGTGGTAACTATAACTTGTTCTCTTGTTATATGTTTTCCAAGTTAATGTTTTATTGCTACATATGTTAGTGTATGACATTGACACATTTGATTGAGGGTTTTGACTTCTTCAAATAGGAGGAGATTGTTGGGTCCATTGCCCACAATGTCCCAGATTTGAATAAGCCAATCATGTCAATGATATACACAAAGTTGTATTTGATGTATGTTCAAGTTCATGCATGTAGGTTAGTCCATGTAACGTTGATAGGGCAAGTATTCCAAGTGGGGTGATAGGTGGTCACAAAATAAAGGAGTGGAGAGACAGAAATCTGTCTAAGTCTACATGCGTTGAGTGAATCCAGTTCACTCAATGCCAGATACAATGGAATGTTAGTGGAGAGGTTTAAAATCGCCTAAGTCCATAGGCGCTGAGTGAAGCCGGTTCACTCAATGTCATATGCCAAAAAGCGTTGAGTATGGTGTGGACAGTCAAAGCCATGCAGTCAACAAAGTTATCATGCGGTTAAGTCTACAGGCATTGAGTGATTACAGCTCAATCAAAGCCATACATCAGGAATCGTCGAGTATAGCTGACCCTGTCAATGCCTCAACAATGGCGTGCTGAATATTCAACAAAGTCCATAATCATTGAGTAACGTCGGCTCAATCAACGCCAAATAAGGAAGCGTCGTATAAAGTTAAAGCTCACAGAGATAGATAGAAAATATGTCTAAGTCCAGAGGCATTGAGTGATGAAAACTCACTCAACGCTCTCATTGCCTCAGTTGCTGGCAGTTCAGAGGAGCGGCCAAGTACAAAAGCGTTGAGAGATGAAGCTTCACTAAACGCTGTTAGCGCCAAGATAGTTGGGGCTGAGTCCAGGGGCGTTGAGTGATGTAACCGCACTCAACACCTGGCATTATAGAAAGGTTAGAAAAGTCTAGTGGTGTTGAGTGAAGCCAGTTCACTCAACGCACTCAACGCCGAGAGTGGATATGAGAAATTTGCTAAGTCCATAACTGATGATGTTATCTAAAGTAAACAGAAGTCAACATCATTCAAATTACTTGCGAGAAAGCTACAGAACACGCCAAATAGCGTCAGAGAGATACTGTACATCTTCTTCTGTTAAAGAAAGGTGCAGCTAAAAACTATACGTGGTCCCTACTACTTCTTGGAGGTGTTAATCGGTGGAAGATAAGAAGTGCAGCTTCTGGATGTTGAACTTAACTTTTAGGTTTTTGTTTCATTTTGAAAAAGAGCGGCTAGACTTCTTCTTCCTCACCATTGCTGCCGAGCAAAAAGTTTGAAGTCGATCAGCTGAACTAAAAGTCCAGTCCAGTTAGCTGTAGAATTTTCTTCTGCTACAGTAAGTTCAGATATACTTCTAATAAAGAAAAAGAGCAGAGCCTTCAGTTTTTGCTAGTTCAGGTTAGCTGTTTGAAGCACTAAAGATCAGTCAAGTCTTCAGTCTTCTATAGCAAATAAAGAAACACATTTATGAGATACTTCCAGTAGAGGCAGCTATTCACTGAAGACATAACTCTTGCTGCTGTGAAGATTGTTAGAGCTCAGATAACTCAGATCTAGGGGTAGACATAAAGAAATTTCTTTCTGTCAAATTAACTCAAACTATTTTATTTTTGTAGGATCCTTTTGGATCTGAGCTGAAGGGATTTTGGGCCTGAGGTAGGGGAGTTTTTCCAGAGCTGTAGGAGAGTCATACTCTCTAAGTGTAGGACCCTTGGGTCTGAGTGTAGGATCCATATTTGTATCTGAGGTAGGGCCTTATTCCTGAGATATAGGAGAGTCATACTCTTTGAGGTAGGGATATCCTCCATAGCCTGAGCTGTAGGATTGGAGTTCAAGTCTGAGGTAGGTGATCATTTGATCACAGAATTGTAGGAGCAAGTTTGCTCTGAGGTAGGGCTTTGGATTGAGTTGTAAGTCTTGGAGGAGACTGTGAGATCCTGAGGCATCTGTAGTGTAAGCTCTTTGGAGCTGAGTTCTTGGAGAAGTGCCTTCTGTTACAAGAAGTTAGAAAGCTAGGAGGAGAGTGGATGTACCCAAAATCTAGGGAATCACTATAAATTTTTATGAGTCCTTTTGTTGTTTTCTTGAAAGCTTTAAACTACTAACTAACTACACACTTAGTTAAAAGATAACAATAAATACCAAAAAACCTATTCACCCCCATTAGGTTGTTAGCTACCTTGAAAATAAAGACTTTTAGTACTATTTGTAGATGGACTTAAGCATAATTTAATTTCAATTAGTCAACTATGTGATAAGGGCCTAAATGTTATATTTGAATCCTCTACAAACACTTCTAAGATTATAGAAGCTAAAAGTAATTGTCTTTTACTTATTGCTCATAGAACCCATAATGTTTACACAGTTAGCTTTGAAGATATATCTTCTTCTGATTTGAAATGCTTAGTTATTAAGAATGAGGAATTAGATCTTTGGCATAGGAGACTAGGACACTCATGAAGTAAACATATTGCCAAACTATCGAAAAATAAACTTGTTCAAGGACTTCCAAAATGAAGCGGTAGATTAAACTCTTTATGCGCTCCGTGTCAAAAAGGGAAATTTGTTAAAACGTCATTCAAAAGAAAAAATGAAATTTCCACGACTAGACCACTTGAACTTATTCATATGGATCTATTTAGTCCTCTTAGTACATGTAGTCTAGGTGGAAAACGATACAATTTTGTTCTTATTGATGACTACACCTATTATTGTTAGACGATCTTCCTTACAAATAAATCTGACACATTCCTTGAGTTCACGAATCTATGCATTATACTTCAAAATGATAAGGAACTAAAAATAAAATGCATAAGGTCAGATTATGGGGGAGAATTTTAGAATGAAAATTTCACGAACTATTATAATAATTTAGGAATTAAACATGAATTCTCATCCCCGTGCACTCCTCAATAGAATATAGTAGAGAGAAATAATCGCACACTTCAAGAGTTAGCACGCACAATGCTCGCCAAGTTTGGCTTGTGATGGATGAAATTCACACTAGAGCGCGATTCTAAATTGATAAGGCAAATATACCTATCATTCTAGAGTATAGGATCAAGTGTCGTATTAGACTCTGTGTCATAACCCGCAATTTTCACCGTATTTTATAGCATATCAGAGTAAGGGAAAATGCGCGTCATGATGCCATGTCAGCAGGGGATAACTACGGATGCTCAGGCAAAACTCCTACTTAACACAAAAATGGAGATCTTTAAGTGATTTAATGGAAATCAAGTTTAAGTTAAGCAGTTAGCCGTATCCCTCGGCTTAGTGACTCATCAAGTACACGAAAGAAAATAGTTTATACACTGCGAAAAAATGCTTCATTTATGAGATTAAACATCATACATGAGTGTAAACGTACCACAGGGAACAACTCATGGTATGCAAGACTCTAGGTTTATAATAGTAGTAAAAATAGCTTTTACGGTCGCTAAATATAATGAGTTAGAATTTTAAAACATGCAATGCATGGAGTAATAATAGTAGTTTTTATACTTGAAAATACCTAACATGCATTCCTAGCATTTAACATCCCAGAGAGCAAGTAATCAAATTCATCATAAAGAAAACAACTAGCAGCTAGCAAGTATCCAAAATCAACTACCCTATGGTCATCAACAAACTGACACAAACTCATAGAATTCAAAAGTATGCAAGTCTGAACTAACATCAAAAAAGCAGAAAACTACCTCGCAACCTCGAGGTAAAGCCTCAGCCAAAACTACTGCACTAAAACTCTAACACCAGCTCCACTACCGGCTAAAGCTCCAAACCTGGGGCATTCCAAAGACAACACCTCAGCAAGAGGGTACAAGTGGTGGCAGAAAAAGTAAGCCAAAAGTAAACAAAGGTCAAAAAGGGGTACCAACCCAAGACCAAAAGTGTTGAAGTAAAGTACAAGCTAACATACCAAAATCAGAAAAGAGCACTTACGTGAATCATGACATAAAACAAATTACACCAAGTACACAAGGCTAAAAAGGTGGAAAGCATGATTAAATCATAAGAAAGAATTCGCATAACTTTATTAGCCACATGTGGTCAACTCTACCCAAAAACACGGGTGAGGTGGTCACTCAACCGGACACACCCTCACAGATTAATATCCATCTAACTGCGGGGGAGACTCAGACACTCCACAATTCACCGTAAATGCGCAAACACCCAGTAGGTTTCCACAAAGTGCTAATAAATCTCAAGACATTGCGGAGGTGGTTACGTCCACTAACTCCCGCAAATAAGAGAATCATGATATATCTCAAGACTTGGCACATCAAATTCTACTAGACATTTCTAGATTTAAGAAATGTTTAATCAATCTTTAGGAAGGATTTACAATCCTAGATAAAATCTAACATGTCCTGCATAATAGTTAAGGGACAGTTAAAAGAGTAAGATTCAACCACATCATCAAAATATATACCACTTTACAAGATTAGATTAGCAAAATCAAGAACATGATAATACAAGTGGATTTAAACAAAGGATTAAGACATCACTATAATCAGCAAGTTATTAATGATAACGACAAAAAGAACATAGAAAATTCAGCAGATCGGGAGAAAGAAGGGAAGAGGGGAGTAAAACCACCACTTGCCTTGGTTTTGCCGGAGAAGACCTCCAAATTGCACCTCGGCGTAGATCGGGACTAAGGAAGACGGGGGAAGTTGAAATATGAACAAAAATGGTCGAAATAGAAGTTAGGGCCAAAAACCCTAACGAGAAAGGCTCAATAAATGGGGAAAACTTTACCACGATGGCGTAGCTCTCGTTGAGAGCTTTCCGGATCTATATTCAGTTGAATATTTCGAGCACCGGAGCACCGTCGGCGGCCATCGGAAGAATCACGGAAGAACTTTCTCCCTCTTGCTCATGCCGCTCTGGTTCGGGAAATGAACAAAAGTTCGGTCGTCTCCAAGAGGAAGAAGTGTATATATATATATTTATATATATAATAAATATAATATTAAAATCGTTACACTTAAGAGAATTAACAGGGGTCGGCTGAACCGGAATTCTCGAGATGAAGTATGGATTTCTCGAGTACTGAAGAGGGCTTCTCGAAAAATAAGGAAAACTTCTCGAGTAAAAGGTAGGCATTTCTCGAGCGCTGAAGAAGGATTACTCGAGTACAGAAGAAGGATTTCTCAAGAAGTGATGAGGACTTCTCGAGAACTAAAGAAGGATTTATCGAGTAAGAAGCAGAGCTTCTCGAAAAAGAATAACATTTCTTGGGAACAACTCCCAGCTTCTCGAGAAATGAAGGGAAAAAATCCTGGGAACCATACACAAGGCTTTCTCGAGAACAGATGAGGATTTCTTGAGAACTTCAGGACTTCTTGAGAACAAATGAAGGACTTCCCGAGAATAAAGATGGATTTCTCGAGAACAATAAGGTACTTCTCGAGAACAACTCTTGGGCCTCTCGAGAAATGAAGCTGGCCATCTCGAGTACAAAGCAAGCTTTTCGAGAACTGAGCAGGATAAATTAGAAAATTCAGATTATCTTTTATTCCAAGATAAAACAACGATACAGACTAAATGTATCCCGATTAGAACGAAATTGGTAACATAGGCGAATGTCGGCGCTACGAATCTAACCGCAAAGACTAAACTAGAATCCGATGCATCATTCTTGAGACACTAACATCAAATGCTTACTATAAGCATATATGCCACAAATTTAATTCTTCCAACAAGAAACATTCAATCTCATCAAAACCCCAAAATTTGGTCAAACAGGCCTAACAGACGCGAAGACGCACTAACAGTGCAGCGCCGTCAACACGACGTTAAAAGTAACGCCTTGATGTCATAAATATGATAATGCCAAATCAAATTATATCATCAAAAAATTGGGGGCGTTACACTCAAGGCCTGTTGACTTCTTTTACTCATGCAAATTAATATTATTTTATCGAATACAAAATAGAAGATTAATTAAATTATGAACTAAAATTAACACTTTATCTAAATTTCGTTTGAATTAAAATAAACTTCTATAAAATGCAAACTTCTAAATTACCTACTTCGACCATAGAGGTACCCAAATTACAAATGTGCCTCTCTCGAGAATACACTCTCGACGAAACTTAGGTTGATCGATTAAGAACCCTCGGCTAGTCGAAACCCCTAAGCTTACTTTATGCGGTGAACCCCACTATTGGATTTGACTCCAATCTGGAAGATTCATGTCATCTTCTCTCGAGGAGTACATGCAACTCCTTCTACCTTTGAGTGATCTAGTCGTATCCACAATCTCTCGATAAATCTATGATACAGATCTAATATCGAAAAGTGAATTCGACATAATTGAAATCAAAGGTAAATCAAAGCGATAAATAAAGAGAGTTTGAAAAATAAGTTTATTTAATTTTAAAAGTTTATCATGATCAAGGCCTAATAAAATTAGCCACTTAACATGATAAAAGAAATACATAAAAAAGACAAGAACATGATTACTAAGAATGGAAAAGTGCTAAATTAAAAGTTACGAAAATAAAACTAAACTATGAAATCGAAATTACATAAAAGAAATGCATGAAAACTGGAAATTAATCTGCTAAAACTGCCTAAAATCTACTCCTAGATGACTCCTCAAGCTCCGTGCTTTATCTGGAATTTATAGGAATTTTTATGGAAATTCATGCCCCTAGGTCACGCCCATGACTAGGGGGTGTCAGGTGCAGAACCGTCCTCTTGAATGCCCGGGAACGTTGGAGAAAAACTACCAAAATTTGCTATTCTGAGGTCACGCCCCGACGTAACCTAGGGCATGACTACACTATTACTGGAAAAGGCGAGAAGGAGAAATGGTAGGAGTTAATCTGGCATTTGTCGAAGAGGTTACACCCCTAGGCCACGCCCGTGACCTAGGGCGTGTAAGCTGGAAATGTCTCGGATCTGAAACTGGCTTCAAAATGTTGCGGCACACCTGAGCTGGATGTCACGCCTGCGAGTCACGCCATGACCCAAAGGTCACGCCCATGTCCTAGGCGTGTAATATTAATCTAACGTGGAATTAAAATCTGGAGCTCCTTCAGATGGTCACGCCCATGTCCTGGTTACGCTCCATGTAACGCCCGTTACATGGGGGCATGTAATTTTAATTGATTTGGCACGACCTCTGGAACTTCTGGATGGGTCACGCCCACCGGTCATGCCCATGACCGGTTGGTCATGCTCGTGACAGGTGCGTGTAAATGAGATTTTTCTAGATTTTCTTAGTTTCATATCCTGATCAGTCCCGCAAGCTCCATAATGCTATTAGTAGTGAAGATTAACCTATAATATAAAAAGAAACAAATTAATATAAATATTAATATAAAACTAAATAGAATATGACTAATTATTAAATAAAAGTATATTAAAATAACTATAAATATTGCTTTATCAAATACCCGCACACTTAAGCTTTTACTATTCCTAGAGCAAAACTATGAGAAATACTTATAAGAAATTAATATAATTTTTTAATTAAACTAAAAATTTATTAAATCAAAAGAAAGTTAAAAATAAAGTTTAGGGATTCAAAATTTAATTCCTAAAATATGAAATTAAAATATGAAGAGCAAATATATTTAGCAAAACTTTCTCATATAAATAATTAGAATTCAAAATTGAGTAGTTTAAGCAAGAAAAATTAGATTAAAATTATTAACATCATTTACCAAAAAGAGACTTGAAAGAAAAAAATTAAACTACTACTTATGCTCTCTAGTATTTTAATTTACATCTAAAACAAACAATTTTAGGATTTGGGGATTAGGAAAATGAAGAGGTTTTTGATTGGAGGTGATTGATTTTATCGTCCCACCACACATAATTTTTTTCTTTTTGATATTTGCATATGTTTACCAAGAAAATAATGATTTTATCCTCTTATTTTCCATGACATATGAACAAATATTTTTCTCTCTTCAAATAAAAACAAAATAATTGAGAGTAATGAATTTTATCCTCTTACTTCATCTTGTATATTTGGGGTTGCATATGTGTACCAAGAAATTATTGATTTCCATGACATATGATGTAACAATAAAGAAAAAATTGCATATATTTACAAAGGGATAATGAATTTTATCCTTTTATCCCCGTGACATATGATCTATCAAGAAAATAGAAAGAACAAAGGAAAAGCTAGAAATTTTTTTAGATTAAATTAAAATAATTAGAGTGCAAATATAGTAAATTAAACTTTTCTAAGAAACTTTAAGCATAAAGTGCATATAATTACAATCTAAAAGTTGTTAAGCAAAGTACTACAAAATTGAAACTAATTATAATAAGAGTGAAAAAGCGCTAAATAAATTACCCTAAATAAATTTAATTCATAATGTATTCCTTAAAATCAAATCACCTAAAAATTAAATCTAACTAACAATGATGAAATAAAAGATTAGAAAATAAAAATTATCAAAATTCTTATAAATAAAGTCAAAATAAATCTCTAAAAATCACAAAAAATTAAGTAAGGGTTTATTAAAATATTTTTGAATATAAATACAAAAATAAATTATTTATAATCCTAAAATTTGTCTTTTAATTCTTAAACATCTGAGGTATACCCTGTGAAAGGCTCTCACAGATACAAGGAGGTAAGATGGGGTGATATCTCAAATGTCCCTTTTTAAGAAATTATGTTTCTATTTCTTAATTTTTTGTATTTTGAATTTTTTTAAAAAAAATAAAAAAAAACCAAAATCTTTTTTGGATTATTTTTAATGATTTTTTTCATGTTTTTTTTATTGTTTTTAAATAAAAAATAATAAAGGAGATCTCACCCCCATACTTAAAAATAAACATTGTCCCCAATGTTTATATGGCAAATAAGAGGGGGGAAAGAGAAAAAAAACTAAATTAAATTTTTTTAAAAAAAATGCAAGAAATTAAAGTTAAGTAAGGGGTGTCTCCCAAGAGCGTTTTCTTTCTTCCCTCTTTAAGCTAGACAGTTAGGGTTAGGAAAAAGGAAAATAAAATTTTAAGTGAGCGGGCAAATCCCTTAATTCAAGCTTGGATGAATACGTTGAAGACGCTCGCCTAACTACTCCTTTGCTTACATCTTGATTTTCTTTGCGGCGGTTAACTTGAAAATGTAAATTCAAATCACCTATCCATACCTAAGGTGATTTGAATTTTTGTAGACAAGCGACAAATGGATCGTGGAAGACGTTTAATTGCGACGGCTCATCTCCTACATGACAATTGTTAGAATAAGGAAAATCAATAATAAACATGTCAGAAAATTTTTGGCAAGGGGGAGGCTCTTACGAAACTATAAGATCAAGCTCCGGTTGTTTATTTTCTAAAAAATAAAATCATTATCTAAAAATTCATTTGAAATAAATTCATTGGGCACAATATGTTCATGAATTGGATTCCTAAATATTTATAAGTGATGCTGAAAAATTCATAATGAAGATGAGAGGAATTGGGCGAAGTAGGAGAACAAACATGTTCTTCTTCTAATTCACCCATTATGCCCATAATATTTATAAATTCTTGATATAATGTTTTTTTTCCTCTTCAGAATAAGACACTAAGGACACATGAAGATTCATGTATCTCCAAAGGAGAAATATTTGAAGACGGAGAAAAATCATTAGAACAAGTATTAATGGGAGCTAAATTTTGGGGGGGGGGAGAAAAATGAATTTGCGAAAATTCCCCAAAATTAGAAGACTCAACTAGCGGTGCGGAAAAAAAAGAACAAAAATTCTAATCTAAAGAAATATTCTCATAACTCGGGGATTTTTCCGCTTGATCTTGCAAACTAGAAAAATCAACAACCGAGTTTGAAGGAAAACTAATTAAATTAGGAAAATTATTCTCCTTAAAGCTTGAAAAATTACTTTCATGAAAATTAGTAAAATTTGAAAAATTGTTTTCATGAAAATTTGAAAAAAAAATATATCATAAAAGTGAGAATGATTATTTTCATAATTATTATGAAAATTATTTTCATAAGAAAATTTTTGATAATAATAATAATTATAACAATCCTCACTTTGATGAGGAGCACCACAATAAAAACAAAAAATTTGGCATTTTTAGCGGCTTCCAAAATATTGAGTTTATTTTCAAGCTTGGCAAGCACGGTGGGCAATTGAGAATACATTTTTTATAAAAGAAAATAAAAAGAACCGTTACCTAATAGAAATGAATTTGAAAAATAAAAATAAAAATAAAAATGGAGGTAGAGAAAGAGAATGATAAAATTAATAAATTTTACGCTTTCAAAATATCAACAAAATAAATTCCCCCGCAACAACGCCAAAAACTTGATGGATAAAATTAACGCTAGAGCACAATTCTAAATCGCTAAGACAAGTATATCTATCATTCTACACTATAGTATCAAGTGTCATATTAGACTCGAGACTTGTTGACTACTTCTACTCATGCAAATTATTATTTTTTTATCGAATATAAAAATAGAAGATTAATTAAATTATAAATTAAAATTAACACTTGATTTAAATTTCGTTTGAATTAAGATAAACTTTTATAAAAATGCAAACTTCTAAATTACGTACTTCGACCATAGAGGTTCCCAAATTAGAAAAAACCTCTCTCGAGAATACGCTCTCGACTAAACTTAGGTTGATTAATTAAGACCCCTCGGCTAGTTGAAACCACTAAGCTTGCTTTATACGTTGAACCCCACTATTGGATTTGACTCCAATCCGAAAGATCATGTCATCCTCTCTCGAGAAGTACATGAAACACCTTCTACCTTTGAGAGATCTACTTATAATATAATAGAGAAATACTGTAAATCTTCTTCTTCCTCCGGAAAACGCAAAAATAAACCCCCGTAGCTTTTCCAAGCTCCATTGTCCGCCACCCGTCCACCTCCCGATTTCGATTCTCTAGCAAAATGCTTGATCCAGAGCTCGATTTTGACTGCTTGAAACGTTTTGAAGTTGATGAATGGATCATAAATTGGAATGGGGGATGCATAGGGGGATTTATAATTTTTCCATGGGAGGGAAGGTGAAGGGGTGGTCGACCATGGTGGTTGGGCTCCTCCATTGATGGTGGATGGCTGGATTCAATTGGAATTCATTCCCCATGTGCTAGGGAGATGAATGGAGGGCTTGGGGAAGGGGGAGAGTGTGCCCCATGGTCTTCCTCCATTACTCCTCTCTCTTTTCCACTTTCTCACTCCTTCATTAAGGGAAAACACCCATTTTCTCTCTCCTAGTCATCATTTACAGAAAATGAATGGCAAATCAGATATTTTCCATCCTCATGGGCTTATGGGTCACCTTAATTGGGCCTAACCCAAGTGGGTTGGTCTTGGTTGGGTTAACTTGAGTTAATTTGACCCAATTTAGGGTTGAGTTGACTTTGATCAATTTGACCTTTTGAGTTGACCCCAATTGGTCCTTAGTGACTCATTGGCCTCCCCTAAGGTCTAGGGAGACTTGGGTAGGGTTGGTTTGACACCTTGATGGTCATTTGACCCTTATTAGGGTACTTTGACCATTTTAGGGTTTAGGTTGACTTTGGTCAACTTGACCTCTTGGGTTGACCACAATGGGCCCTTAGTGGCCCAATGAACCTCCTAAAGGGTTAGGAAGGTCTAGGTGGGGTTGGAGGTTTAGTGGCCATAAATAGATCACTTCGACCATTTTAGGGTTATGGTTGACTTTGGTCAACTTGACCACTTTAGTTGACCTCAATGAGTTTTAGGTGCTCCAAGGGACCCCCTAATGGGTTAGGGATGTTATGGTGGCGTCAAAGAGTTAAGGTGAAGCCTTAACGTCAAACCCTAGGTTAGGTAATTGGAATGTATTATTTTCAAACCATGGTGATCTTCAACTTCATGCCTAAGTTCACATGGTCTTTTTGAGCTTCCTAGGGTTTTGTCATGACCTAGTCATGCCAAAACTATCTTAAGTGTCTAGTTGTTTGAGGGATGTTACACTACTTATATCCATAATCTCTCGGTAAATCTAGGATACAGATCTAATATCGAAAAGTGAATTCGACACAATTGAAATCGAAGGTAAATCAAAGCGATAAATAAAGAGAGCTTGAAAAAGAAGTTTATTTAATTTACAAAGTTTATCATGATCAAGTGCAAATAAAATTAGCTTCTTAACATGATGAAAGAAATACATAAAAAAGACAAGAACATGATTACTAAGAAAGGAAAAGTGCTGAATTAAAAGTTCCAAAATAAAATTAAACTATGAAATTGAAATTACATAAAAGAAATGCATGAAAACTGGAAATTAATCTTCTAAAACTGCCTAAAATCTACTCATAGCCGACTACTCAAGCTCCTGGCTCTGTCTGCAATTTATAGGAATTTTTCTAGAAAGTCACGCCCCTAGGTCACGCCCGTGACTAGGGGGCGTGTTAGGTATGGAACCATCCTCTTGAAAGCCCGAGAACGTTGGAGAGAAACCGCTAAAATTTACTATTCTGTGGGTCACGCCCCTTGGTCATGCCCGTGACCTAGGGCGTGACTATACTGTTACTTGAAACGGCGGGAGGGAGAAATGGCTGGAGTTAATCTAGCATTTGGTGAAGAGGTCATGCCCCTAGGTCACACCCGTGACCTAGGGCATGTAAGATGGAAATGTCTCGGATATGAAACTGGCTTCATAATGGTTTGGCATGCCTGATATGGATATCACGCCTGTGAGTCACGCTCGTGACACAAAGGTCATGCCCGTGTCCTAGGCGTGTAATTTTTATCTGTCGTGGAATTGAAATCTGTAACTCCTACTTGTCATGGCTGTGTCTGGTTACACCCCATGTCACACCCGTGACATGGGGGCATGCAATTTTAATTGACGTGTCATGGCCTCTAGAACTTCTGGATGGGTCACGCCCGTGATCGGTTGGTCACGCATGTGACTAGGGCGTGTAAATATGATTTTTCTAAATTTTCTTAGTTTCATATCCTGATCAGCCCTACAAGCTGCATAATGCTAATGGAAGCCCAAATTAACCTAAAATATAAAAGAACTGAATTAATACAAATATTAATATAAAAGTAAATAGATTATGACTATTTATTAAATAAAAACAATATTAAAATAACTATAAATATTGCTATATCATCTTGCCTCGATATTTTTGGGCAGAAGCGGTTAACACAGTTTGTTATGTGATGAACCAAGTCATGCTTCGCCCCATTCTTAAGCTAACTCTGTATGAGCTTTACTTCAATATGAATCCATCAGTTTCCTATGTTAGAGTGTTTGGTTTCCAGTGCTTTATTCTAAAAACTAAGTGAGAGGACTTAGCCCTACCAACTGCACCAAAAGACCGGCCTTAAGGTCAAAGGCGCATACTAATCTTTATATCAAGATTTTGACCGGGGACGGGGCAACCAGTTAAGCCATTACCGCATAGCGCCGCAACGCGGGGGCGATTCCGGACCGCAGCCCCAACAATCCCCCCCCCCCCAGAAATGACCCCGGGGTTTCGAACCCGTACCCCACAACTCCACCAATTGAGAGGACTTAGCGCTACCAACTGCACCAAAAGACCGGCCTAAAGGTCAAAGGCGCATACTAATCTTTATATCAAGATTTTGACCGGGGACGGGGCAGCCAGTTAAGCCATTACCGCATAGCGCCGCAACACGGGGGCGATTCCGGACCGCAGCCCCAACACTAAGGATCACTTAGGAAAACTTGATGAAAAATCAGACCGTGGCATCTTGTTAGAATACTCTAGAACAAGTCGTGCTTATAGAGTTTATAAAAAACGAACCGTAGTGGTTGAAGAATTGGATCACGTCCACTTTAACTAAAATACACCAACTGAAGAACCTAGGCCAAACGTAGAGGAAATTAATGACGATGCACAATTAGAAGCTAAGGGCTAGGAGAAAGAAGTGTTGGTTGATGTTCCAACTCATGTAAATGAATATAGGACTCCAAGTACACTAAATTTATCAAAGGAACATCCACAAGAACTACTAATAGGAGAGCTCACACATGGAGTTAGAACTCGGTCAGCATTACATGAATCTTTTTCAAACTTGTCTTTCTATCTAAAATTGAAACAAAGAACATATCAGAAGCCTTAAAGGATGAATCGTGGTTCTTGTCTATGTCTAAAGAGTTAAACCAATTCGAGAGAAGTAAAGTCTGGGATTAGTGGATCATCCTGATAGCCATCCATTTATAGGTTTGAAATGGGTTTACAAAAATAAACTTAATGGTGACTAGGATAACTAGAAACAAAGCTAGGTTGGTGGCACAAGGTTACTCGTAGATAGAGGGTGTGGATTTTGAGGAATCATTTGCACTGGTTGTACGTCTTGAATCCACTCATATGTTTTTGGCGTTTGCGAGTTCTAAACAAATTAAATTATATCAAATGGATGTTAAGAGAGCATTCTTGAACAGATATATTAAGGAAGAGGTGTACGTTGAGCAACCACCCAGATTCAAGAACGTTGACTACCCAAATCACGTATACAAGTTGGTGAAAGCCTTGTACGGACTGAAGAAGGCACCCCGTGCTTGGTATGATAGGCTCACAACTTTTCTCCTAGGACATGGCATTAGGATGGATAGGGCGGACACAACTCTATTATTGAAGCACGAGAATCCTAATATAATTATGTTACAAATTTACGTGGTTGATATTATTTTTGGGGTCATAAATGATAAATTGTGCAAAGAAATTGTGACTATAATGCAGTCTGAATTTGAAATGTGTCTAGTTGGAGAGTTAACTTATTTCTTAGGATTTCAGATTTCTCGACGTAATGATGGGATTTTTATAAGTTAATCAAAATACATAAAAGATATGCTTGTGCGATTCGGCTTTGAGAATTTGAAACAAGTCAAAACTCTAATGAGTGCCTATTTAAATTAGGAAAGGATGAAAGTGGCATATAGGTGGATCATACTGTATTTAGAGGAATGATCGGATCACTACTCTACTTAAGTGCGTCTGGGCCCGATATTACATTTGTGGTGTGTTTATGTGCTAGGTATCAAGTCGATCATAAAGAATCACACTTGAAAGCGGTTAAACATATCTTTAGGTATCTTATAAGCACCCAAAATCTTGGTCTTTAGTATCCCACACCACTGATTCCACACTCCATGGGTACTCTGACTCTGATTATGCTGGATGCTCACTTGATCACAAGAGCACGAGTGGTACCTGTCACTTCATCGGTCGTACATTAGTCTCATGGTCTGGTATGAAACAAAATTTGGTTGCTCTCTCTAATGTTGAAGTCGAGTTTATAGCCTTAGGGAGTTGGTTCACACAAGCACTTTTTGATGTCTCAAACGTTAGAAGACTTTTGCTTACTTTGCAGGAACATTGCTCTTAGGTGCGATAACAAGAGTGCCATAGACTTGACAAATAATCTAGTCCATCACTCTCGTTCCAAATATATTGACTTTCGTCATCATTTCATTCGAGATCATATTAAGAAAGAAAACGTGAGAGTAAGCTTCATTGGAACCGCCGACCAACTAGATGATATATTCATAAAACCCCTCCCAAATGCTCATTTCTTTTTACTTCGACTCGAGCTGGGTGTTTTGGATCGCTCTTCCTAGTCATGGTGCATCACCAACTGTCATCAGGGCGGTTTTCTATTTTTAATTATTTTTGTACTATTTTTTTGTTTTTTCTGCTTCTATTTCCGTTTTTTTCAGACCAAAAATTCAAAAAAAATTGAAAAATCCCCCAAAAAAGTTCAAAAAACATTTCTTTGACTTTTACTTTCTAGTTATTAGTTTTTTCGCTTAGTTTGTTGTTTGCTTTCGTTAATTTTTTGTCAAATCTCAAAAAACACAAATAATAAACCCCAAAATAAAATAACTGTGGATTGATCACTATTAGAACACACATTGCAAGAACTTAGAGGATAACGATTATGTACATTGTTGGACTTAGGAATGTTAATTCCTACATTGTCTACCTATATCATGCTGTGTCGAATCTATAGGTGTTTAGCTACTGAGTGCGCTTAGACAAGTTAGTGTTTGTTGAATATGCCTCTAGGTATGTGTGAGGATTTAGATAGCGGAATGCCTTTACACTATTCACACATTCCTAGATGGAGCACTCTTGTAGAAATTATATGCTTACAAGCTATAACTGTGATATTATGTCTACCACGTTAGAAATACCTTGAATAATCAATGCCACTATATATATACACTTCTACAAAAGGTAGAACTTTGGGCCAAATCTTTAGTGGTCAAGTCCCATGTATAAAATTTAAAGTGTATCTATCTATGTGGGTAGATTTAGATTTATTTGGGGTTCCATGTATCCAAACTATAAAATTGATATCCCAACGCGTCTAAATAAAAAAATGAATGCTATCAAGCCTTGTGTAAAGGATACCTCCAAGCACTACTCACGCCTCCTGATAAGTCTTTATGAGCATTGTGAGGATGAGAACCTTGGTCCAAAAAATCATTTCGATCTTCTGCATGGACTAGAAACTTAAGCTTAGTGCCCCTAGTTCTAGAGTTAGTATAACGTAGATAACAACGCGACATACTTATTCACTTTATTCCTCTCGCGATAGCATATTTAATTACTGAGATAAACCATATAATGAATATTAACTCTACTTGATGTTTGTATTCCGATGCTATACGTACACACGTCATTGCTCTATCTAATGCTTCTATGTATAAGAATTGGACTGAAACGACATTATATGTCTATAGCACATAAGTTCTAGTACACGATTTCTATTCGTGACATGTACAATGTTCCTCTCTATTAATTATATAATTCTTTTAGCATTGTACTTTAAATCATTATGTTCTTAGTTTACCTGTGTTGTCCAATTCTTGTTAACTCTGACAACTGATTTAAACTATTTCTATACTACACTCATTGATTTGACCTCTATGCTTTATACTTTCTAATTTCGGTTTTGGTCACCCCTACTATTTGTCGCCTCTTGTTTCACTTTCTATAACGTGCAATGTTTACCTTCTATATCATGCTCATTATATACTGCCTTTCGTTTCTCTCGTGCATGTGCATGTTTACTTTTGATCTAGCCTATCCACTTTCGTTAATATCAAAGTGGGAGAATAGATGGTTCATGAGTCATGGGTAAGGGTAGATCACATATAGGGGGAGCTTATTTCGTTGTGTGCACGTAGGTAGGGGAGCATGTTGAACACACATATAGGGGGAGAATGTGTTTTGGGGAGCTATATAGAACCTGAAACCTGAGCTTTAAATATTATCTCTTATATATATGTTATATTATGTACTTCATTATTATATCTCATGAACGAGATTTGATATTATCAAAAGGGGGAGTTTGTTGGAACCGACGGTTCACATATCCTTAGTTTGATAATATCAATTCTCATGTTATGTATGGTGGAGTGTGCATGTTTACAGGTCCAAGAAATACAAGGAGCTCTCCTATGGCACCTCCCGCCGAGCGGTAGTAGTTATCGCTGGGCGGTAGCCTGAATTAATTGAACAAGGTGCTCGGGTTACTACCGCGCAACGCTAGTCCTACGCCCACACTAGCTCGAAGATTTATTTCAACAAGGCACTCGGGAAGCTACCGCGCAGGTGTTAGCTTTGTACTGCGTCGTGCTATCCTAAGAGATGCCTGACCTACTGTCAGGCGATACCAACCTACCGCCGGGTGATACCTTTATACCGCACCGCATTATCCCACTCAACGATCATCGAGATGGATTTGTCAAGATGCCTGGACTACCATGAGGTGTTACCTTCCTACCGCCCTGCGCTGCCATTGAAAAAAGAAAAATATTTGTTTTGAATATTTTTCCAAATTTGCTGGACAACTATCAACATCAAGTGCGTGAACCGACCGCAGGGTATTAGTCTTACCGCTGGCGTAGTCTTACCGCCAGTGGTAGCCTATTTTTACAAAGACGTATAAAAGGTGTCTCGTTTTATATATTCCTTACCAAGATGAAAAGAGAGTTAGTTCTTTGATTCCTAGAGTTCGGTCGCCTCTCTATGGTTCGTTCCGTCATCTTCATCGAAGGAAAAGAAAACTGCCTCCCTCCCGTTCATGCACGAAGAACTCCGGTGAGACAAAGACTACATTGATTATGAAGAGTCAACCAGTTGCGAGCACAAATAGATCTCAAGCACCGGTCGCGGATCGCTCAATGCAGGAATCGTTAAGAGGGAGATTCAATCTTAAATCTTGTATACCTTTATTATATTGGAACCGATATTACACATGCCTTATGTTTTGTTGGAACCGATGTTTCACATGCTCTTTGTTTGAGAATATCAACTCCCATGTTGTATTTAATCATATCTTGTATTGATAGAGTGTGCAGGTTGACAGGTGCAAGTAAAGAAAGTCTCCTCTGGAAGATACCGTCGGGTGATAGGAGTTACCACTGGGCGGTAGATGGATTTAAATAAATATAGCGCTCGGGAAGTTATCGAAAAGCGCTAGTCCTACCGTATGCACTAGCGAAGGAATTAATCTGGCCTGGCTCTCGGGAAATTACCGCAGGCAGTAGTGCCTACCGCTCGGCGCTAGGCGCTCGACGAAAGGCGCTCGACGAAAGCCGTGCAGGATTTCTCAAAAAACATCCTACCTCCAGGCGATAGCCGTTACCGCACTGCGATAGCCTCTCGACGAATATCGATGCGATGGTTTCGAATCATCGCGCCCATTATTACCACGTGGCGTTAGCTTTAACTGCGCGACGCTAGTACGGATGAAACTGAAAATATTCGTTTCTGAATATTATTCCATACTTGGACGACAGCTGGCACAATAAGCAAGCAAACCTACCACCGGGTGCTAGTCTTAATGTCGACGGTAGCTCTGTTTTCACGAACACATATAAAAGGCCGCCTTGGTTTCTGTGTATGAGAGCTGGAGAAAAAAAAAAGGACAGGAGTTCGTAAATTCTAGGGTTCGGTCGCCTTCTTGTGCTCCGTTCCACAAGTCTCCGTCAAAGAAGAAGATATTTGTCTCCCTCCCGCTCGTGATCGAAAGACTCCGGAGATCCAAGATCTACAATGAATACGAAGAGCCAAACGGTTGCCAACAAATGGAGATCTTAAGCACCGGTCGCGGCTCGCTCTACGGTGTAGTCTTCAAGAGGGAGAACTTCGTCTTTTGAATATTTATATCTTTTACTTTTGTAACTTTTTTGTTTTTTCTGAATCTTGTGGAGAGGAAAGTTGACCGGTAAGGGTCATCGGAATCCGCGGAAGGATTCAGTGGTAAATCGTCCTAGGGACAAGGACGTCTAGATCAGGCGGATTTAGCAGGGCTCTAAGACCCTTTGTTGTGAGGTGGTGAAGAGCTGACTCGAAGACTTTTCCTATAGGGAAAAGGAGAGAGGCAACCGGTCTATGGAGCGGATCGGTATAAAAACAAAAAGAGTTTTATTATTCCATTGCCTTCGATCTCCGGCGTCATGGAGATCACGTTTTTGTAATCATTTAGAACAATTGTCATTTGAAATCATGCAATGAAATCTTTTATTTTTATGTTGATTATTTTTGGATGTGTGTTGTGACTGCTTAGAGAATTTGTGTGTTAGTAAGGTTTGGACTCAAATCTGCATAGGGAAACGAGTTCATAGACTTACCGCCTCGCGTTAGCTATCTAACTCCCCGCTGTATCTTCCAGAACTCGATTTCGTAGAAAGAATTTTTTTAAAATTTCAGACTACACTGCAAACCTTCTTCACCCCCCCCCCTCTAAGGTTTGTCACACGATCCAACAAGTTGTATCATAGGAAGGTTATTCTAAAATGGTTTCACCACCGGGAATAATGGCCAACCCTAATCTTGAATGGACAAGTGGGGATGAAAAATTATACACTAAAAATTCGTCTGCACCACCTCTTTTCATAGGATTGAACTATAATGAATGGAGAACACTGATGAAGAAATTCCTTATACTATTAGACATAGAATTTTGGTACATGACGTGTGTTAAGCCCCCGAATAACTTAGATAAGCACGAATGCTATTTGAATGCCAAATTTATGAACAATCTATTTTGTGTGCTTGGACAAGACATTTTCAAACTCATATATATGCTTCCATCTGCATATGATATCTGGAAATTTCTTGAGCTAATGTATGGTTATCCCTCTATAGATGATGAAACAGATCAATTCCTTATGGATCCAAGTGGAAAATCAGATGAAGATTTATTGTTGGAGAAGGGCACCTCAGACACATCAAGCCAAGAGGAAGATGACAAAAGAACCATGTGTTCAAATCATCCTACGTCCAAAAACACTGTAAGGAAGTCAAACTCCTATTCTGCTTGTAACTCTACCTCTACAATATGTATGCTAGAAAAGGCTAAACATAGAATTAAGAAACTAAAT
Organism: Platanthera zijinensis; assembly: GCA_039513925.1. Lineage (NCBI taxonomy): Eukaryota > Viridiplantae > Streptophyta > Magnoliopsida > Asparagales > Orchidaceae > Platanthera > Platanthera zijinensis. The sequence goes on along the minus strand of CM077095.1, from coordinate 99,224,781 downwards.
AGTATTAACTCAAAACTACGGTTAGAAAATCACCAGTTAAAAGCAAATGCTAATGTTGGATGTACTGTCATCGTGCCTAGCTATCAGGTGTACTTTTTAGATAACCTTCCTACACCGTATATAGATCTCCACGGACTGGAGGAAAGATATAAGACTCTTGAAAAAGAGCTCCTCTTTGTTAAAGAGCAGAACGATAAACTTTGTCTAGAAAATTTATCATTGAAAAGCGACTGTGCTGAATGCAAAAACTATAAAGTTGAAATTGAAGAAATGTACGAGACATTCGATGAATTTAGAAGTAACTATAAAGCTCATATCGAATCTATAGTATCCACTCTCAAAAATAGTACAAATGCATACAATAAAGCTAGACACAACCTCAAACTGAAAAACAAAGAGCTAACTATAAAAATCAACATGCTTAAGGAAATAAAGCTTAAAACTCACAAAACACAATTTCTAAGCTGCAAGTAAAACCCAAAAGCATGTTGAATGTGAACCGCCACCTACAGGCTGAGTTAAACAAAGGGAGTAGAAAAACGCAAGCTTGGGGAGGTGAAACTCTTAACTAAATAAATAGCTTACACTCTGAAAAACAAATTACTCCCACCTCAAAAATTCATGGATGTAGATTTCCGGTCAACAACTACTATACTATGAGTCCTAATGGTAAGCGAAATAATCTTGTATTAAAGAACAACCTCAATATGGTTAATATGTCAACGCAATGCGATTTAATTAAAGACCATTGCATAAAGACTCATAGAACACTAGAAAGGAATCCACAACATAAACGCAACATTAAACCAAAGTATGAGTGGAGGCCCATCATTCAGAAGAGCTCATCGATTTTGCTCCAAAGGGGTCACTCACCATCATCACCCCAAGGCACAACACGTTATATTTGGGTACCCAAAGGAACCGCCACTCCTGGTCCCTTTTGGATACCTAAATCTTTTATCCATTAGTATCCCGAATTGCGTGGTGTAGAAAATAATTAAAGCAAATCTAAATCTACTCGATTATCTATATCACGATATGCTCATTGTTATATAACTACTATTTTGTTGATTTTCTTTCTTTTATTTTTTCTGCATGTACTTCATGATATGTACATAGTACATCACATATCCGATATTATGGTGTTTTGATCGTCTTCTCCTCTTTAAGTAAATATTTTGTAGTATGGGTAGTGTTTTATGTTTGGGTCAATAATTATATCATGAGATAACACGTTTAGACAATGTTATTAATTTAACAAGAGCAACAAAAACTGTACGAGTATGGGGCAATAACACAACACATCATGAGATAAACTACTTTTAGCATATCACAATGTTCACCTACTCTATTATTACAAAGCCAAATAAAACTAAAAAAAAGAAACACTAGTCGTTAGAAGATGGTGGGGAGATGTTAAACTTGTTAATAATTTTCTTCAGCATTTTCTTCATTCCCTTTATCTCTCTTGTGTTCGTCCTGATCGCCTCGCCTTGTGCCTCCACCATACCACATACGTCCCGACTAGCCTCATGAAGGGATCTGGCACGGGGAATTGGTGGATGCACTACTACAGACTGTGCACATGAGGTGATGGGAATCTCTCCTACCTTGTAGACCAGCGGATATCTATCAATAGGATAGGACTGCCAGTCTATAGGAGATATTTCTCCATCAGCACGCTCTAAATCACACCGCCCAATGGGAGGGTGTTGATTCGCTGGTAATCAGGGGACTTGAGGCGAATCGTGTACCTCATCATTGAGAGAATGCGATCATATACACTGAATAATTTCTCCCCCAGGATGCAGAACGTCACCATCGAGAGTTGCGTCGTGATTTTCTTTATTTCCCCGACCTTATAAATGAGTAAATGACGGAGTATGTTCTGGATTATGCATGCGTTAGGAGGGAGCGTGTCCACTATTGTAATGAGATCACGACGGTTCTCCACACCATGGAGGATCTCGTTAACGTCTGTCCAGTCACGGCTCGTCCGGAATGACTCTATAACGTCCAGGTGAGGTGAGTTAGGAAAACAGACGTATTTCCTCTCAAGGTCGTCATAGAGGAAGGTCACTATATTTGTCCCAATGCAGTACTACACGCCTCCTCACTCGTGCGTCTGCACAGGATCCCAGAGGTTGTTATAAAACTCTCGTGTGAGGACTAAGGAGAAAGGAACCCCAGCTGAAATCACGACAAGCACCCCCGATCTTTCCAAAGCCTCATAGATGTGTGAAAACCTATCATCAATATCAACATTCATCGCAACGCTCACCGTTGCGTCATCTATTGCGGGGTACGTGGAGACCGGTACTCTGGCCCTCTTTGAAAAACTACGGCGGGCAGGCTGGGAGCTCGATGAAGCCATCACCTGAAAGTGAACAAAAATGACAAAAAACCGCCTCAACAACAAATACACCAAAAACAAAAAAGGGAGAGGGAAACAATTTTTTTCTGGGTTCAATGCTAAGTTCTGGAACCTACCACGGGGCGATAATGTGTTATCGCCAGGCGGTAGCGTGATGGACTGTCATCGTCCCTTTCCGTCGGATGTGCTCCAAAACCCCCCATTTTTGGCTTAAATCCCCTCCCAAACTCAATAAAAATCATAGATCTATGCGGTTCTTGAGTAGATCAGAGATGGTAGACTAGATCCGAAGAGAGAAACTCATCCAACATGGAAAATCATGGAAAGTCACACGGATGAAGATTCAGCTCTGGATCTTACCAAAAACAAGATTTTTGAGTTAATTGGAAGCTTGAAAAAAAACATAAGATCCGAGAATGCACTCAAGCTAGATCTATGAAAAACGGAAGTGATTCATAGCGAAAACGAAAGAATCGGCCGGAAAAAATATGAAAAACGTCTTAGAACGTGATCAGACACATGAGGAGTCAAAAACTTTAGTTCCAAAAATTAAATTACAAGAAATTTGAGAGAAAGTGAGGGTAAGAACCTTGTCCGTGAAGAAGAGCTGCAGGGAAGAAGGGTGTCGACGGCAAGGCAAGAGAAGTGTCCACGCGTGCAGGATTAGATCTGACCTGTAACATATATATCTCGATGCTACCGCGATGCGATATTCTTAATGCCAGCGGTAGCCTCTTGAACATGGTGTCCTCGTGCTTTCGATAATACCATCAAAAACACACGGTTCACTGTGCTGTGTCTCACACATTAATGGGGGTGTAACTGTGTCATCACTAGGATTGCTAACCTGTAAACCACGTCTTGTCCTTAACCGGGGAGGGTTCCTGTAGGTCCTTGTGTGGCGCTGGGGGAAAGAGTGTTAGGTTGAGTGGGTTCTTCAGTCTGTACATCGGATTAACACCCCACCCTACGATATTTATGCATTCCTCATGCCCATCCGTCATTGAGTATGGGGCTAGAGTGTGGACACAATGCGTAGGTAAAATGTGTTTTGAGGTTTCTCATGGGCACTCACTCACAGCACGAGCAATATTTTATACATTATAATACTCAGTTATATGTATAATGGTCTATCGTGCTATCTTCAAGTCTTCGATGTGATGTTCCGTTCTCTCAATGTGGTGCTAAGTGTTGTTTGTTTTTTTATGTCTGATTTTTTTTTGAGATTCTTTTTGTTATATCTTCGTTTTTGGTTACTTTAGTTTACTTTTTGTAACAAAAAATCAAAAAACAAATGCTGTTGATTTATCTTGCCTAGGTCTTACCTGACCATGACTTAGACCATAACGCGTATGTGCAATGTTTGAGTTCAGACTCGTAATCTTTGTAAACATTGTCCTCCAATCATAGTGGGTTGAATTATTGGTGCTTAGCTATTGAGTGCGACAAGATGGAGTCGTGTCTGTTGTCTATTCCTCTAGGTATGTGTGAGGATTTAGACAGGGGAATGACTTCACATGATACACACATCCCTAGACGGCGCACTCAAGATGAGAAACATGTTATGTGTACATTCTATAACTTGTGACAATATATTCTAACACGCTAGAAATACGTTGAATAATTAATGACACGATACATTTGTAATTATGCTAGGTGTGAAACTTTGGGCCAAAATTGTAGTATAAAAGTCGTATTTATACAAGTTAAAGTGTATCTATCTAGGTGGATAGATTTCGATTGACTCGGGGACTCCGTGGATTTTAAAAAAAATGATGATTAAAGTGATAGATCTATGCTAACAAAATAAAACTATGAAAGCTTTCACATCTCTTGTCACGGTCACCCCCCTCACACCCAAGCACTATTCATTCCTCCTGATAAGTCTTCATGAGCATTGTGAGGATGAGCACCTTGGTTAAAGAGTCACATCGATCTTGTGCATCGACTCTATCTTTAGCTCCTAGGCGATCGAGATTCACATGGACAATATGCTACTTTTTCCCTTGGTGTTATCTCGCTTTCGATGCTACACATACACATGTCATTGCCTTGTCTAAGACTTCCACACATAAGAATTGCACTTCAACTACACTATCTCTTCTTTCACACAATACGTACTAGCACACGATTTACACTCATGACGTTTTCAATGTTTGTCTCACTTGATTACTTCTTTACTACTATAGAATTGTAGACGTACTCGCTGTGTGCTTAGGTTCGTCCGTGCTGTCCAATTCATTTGAACTCTGATCATTGATTTTATCTGTATGTGTCCCTTGCTCCATTTTGTGACCCACGTGCTTACAATTCTCTGCTATGTATTCCGTTTTGAGTCACCTCTATGCTTATCGTCTCTACCGTTACTTTGTGTGTGCACTATCTGCTATTTGTCTAAACGCTCATCATATCTGCTATTTTTCATAATGCATGTTTGGTTGGCCTTGCCCGCCCTTTTGATATTATCAAAGGGGGAGAATAAATTGTTCATGAGTATGGTCATGAGTATGAGTCACGGGTTAAGCGAGGTCACGCGTAGGGGGAGCATGTTGACAATATGTGCACATAGATAGGGGAGTATATCGAACATGTAGATAGTGGGAGTGTGTGCGTAGGGGAGCTACATAGAGAACCTGCAACCTGATGATACTCTATAATTCTTATTCTTTATATGCACTCTATCTCATTGTTATTTCTCATGATTGACAGTTGATATTATCAAAAGGGGGAGTTTGTTGGAACCGATATTACACATGCCCTGTGTTTTGTTGGAACAGATGTTTCACATAACCTGTGTTTGAGAATATCAACTCCCATGTTGTATTTGATCATATCTTGTATTGATAGAGTGTGCAGGTTGACAGGTGTAGGCAAAGAAAGTCTCCTCTGGAAGATACCGTCGGGCGATAGGAGTTACCGCTGGGCGATAGATAGAATTAAATGGACAGAGCGCTCGGGAAGTTATCGGAAAGCACTAGTCCTACCGCACGCGCTAGCGAAGGAATTAATTTGGCCTGGCTCTCAGGAAATTACCGCAGGCGGTAGTGCATACTGCTCGGCACTAGCCGCTCGACGAAAGGCGCTCGACAAAAGCCGTGCAGGATTTCTCGAAAAACAACTAACCACTAGGCGATAGCCGTTACCACACCACGATAGCCTCTCGACGAATATCGACGTGATGGTTCCGAATCATCGCGCCCATTATTACCGCGCAGCGTTAGTGGTAACCATGCGGCGCTAGCATGGATGAAATGACAAATATTCATTTTTGAATATTATTCCATACTTGGACGACAGCTGGCACAACAAGCACGCGAACCTACCGTCAGACGCTAGTTTTACCGCCGGCGGTAGCTCTGTTTTCATGAAGACGTATAAAAGGCCGCCTTGGTTTCTGTGCCTGAAAGCTGGAGAAAAAAGGATGGGAGTTCTTAAATTCTAGGGTTCAGTCGCCTTCTTGCGCTCCGTTCCACAAGTCTCCGTCAAAGAATAAGATAGTCATCTCCCTCCCGCTCATGATCAAAAGACTCCGGAGATCCAAGATCTACAACGAGTACGAAGAGCCGACCGGTTGCCAACAAACGGAGATCTTAAGCACCGGTCATGGATCGCTCTACGGAGTAGTCTTCAAGACGGAGAACTTCATCTTTTGAATATTTATATCTCTTACTTTTGTAACCTTTTTGTCTTTTCTGAATCTTGTGGAGAGGAAAATCGACCGGTAAGGGTCGTCAGAATCCGGGGAAGGATTCCGTGGGAAATGATCCTGGGGATAAGGATGACTAGATCGGGAGGATCTAGCGGGGCTCTAAGACCCTTCCTTGTGATGAGGTGAAGAGCCGGCTCGAAGACTTTTCATGGAGGGAAAAGGAGAGAGCCAACCGGTCTGCGGAGCGGATCGATATAGAAACCAAAAGATTTTTTGTATTCCATTGCCTTCGATCTCCGGCGTCACGGAGATCACATTTCTGTAATCATTTAGAACAATTGTCATTTGAAATCATGCAATGAAATCTTTTATTTCTGTGTTGATTATTTTTGGATGTGTGATGTGGCTGCTTAGAGAATTTGTGTGTTAGTAAGGGTTGGACTAAAAATTGCATAAGGAAATGAGTTCATAGACTTACCACCATGCGTTATCTATCTAACGCCCGCGGTAGCTTCCAGAACTCGATTTCCTGGAAAGAAATTTTTTAAAATTTCAGACTACGCTGCAAGCCTTATTCACCCCCCCCTAAAGTTGGCCACACAATCCAACATATTGTATTATTTTCTTTCCTATGTATTGTTGTGGTGAGGGAAATCGATCGGAGAAGGTAGTCTGAATCTGGGGAGGATTCCGTGTGAAATCGTGTCGAAGAAGGGACGTCTAGATCGGGTGATCTAGCGGTGCTCTAAGACACTTCCTTGCGTGAAGGTCAAGAGTCGGCTAGAAGAATTTTCTTGGAGAGAAAGGGAGAGTGCCAACTGTTATGGGGAGCAAGTTGGTATAGAAAACCAAATGTCTTTCTTCATTCACTGCCTCCGATCTCCGGCTTCACGGAGATCAAGTTTTTGTAATCTTTAAAAAAAGTTGTTGATTTAGTTTGTAATGAAATTCATTTTTCTATTTCTTTTTCCTTCATATAATGTTGTGATTGTTAGCCTGTAATTTTCTGAAGGGTACATAGATCTCCAAGGAGGAATCTGCCCAGGAAAACGAGTTCTGTGACATACTGCCGCGCATCAACTACCTAACACCCTGGGGTAGCTTCCAGAACTAGTTTCCCTGGATTGAAATAATTTGAATTTCTAATAAATGTTGTAAACCTTATTCACCCCCCTAAGGTTGGCCACTAGATCCAACACGCTTAAGGCAAGGCTGACCGAGGAGGTGCTGGACCCAAAGGGGTTGGTCATCCCATTTCTCCCTGACCGCCTAAATAGAGGCCAGTCGGGGAGGAACTTGCCCCAAAGGGCCGACCACTACAACCACGCCGGTTGTGGGGGTGCTTGCCCCCAAGGAGCTGGCCACCTCCCCCTTCAGCCATCCACCATTTGGGATGCCTAAGGGTCTCCCGGCCTCCCGAGGTCGGCCGCCTCCCATGCCAACTGGCAAGAGGCCGGTCGGGGGCTTTGGCTGGCCCCAAAGGAGCAGCCTCCCTCTCCAACGCCCACGTACGGGGTGGCCTCCGCCCGTAACCACCCACAAACTGGGTGGTTAGGGGTAGTTATCGCGTGTAAATACCCCCATTATTCGTTGGGATGTTCACAAACTCGGGCGCATTTATTTTGGACATAGGGGTAGGCTCAATATTTTCTTTAAAATGGAAATTTTTGTGCTCTAAATGTAGTGATCCTATTCATCCGACCAGTGGTTACGGGGGAAATTACCGACTCTCCCCTCTCCAAGCCTATAAATTAAGCCATGATCCTTCTCATTTCGCTTACTTCGGAACTCGGATCTCTACGTAATCCCTATCTTTCTCTCTCTAGCTTTTTGCCTCTTTTGATTTCTCTCTCCCAACACAGGTCCATTGTCACCGTGCTCTCTGACAAGTCAAAGTCCGTCGCCACCGTGCTCACCTCCAAGTCAAATATAGTTTACGATCTCCTCCACGCAAGTTGGTGCCCGTAGGAAATCGCCCACTTATCATCCGCAGCCACCAGCTTCCAGATTGCTCCATCTGTAGAATTCATATAGTATCAGCTCAGTCGTCCGATAGAGATCATTAATAAGCACGCAAGCATTCTCCCATACACTGAATGCAGTTTCTCTCTCTCCTCAAATTGTAATAAGGCATGTCCTGTCGCCAGCAGTTTTGCCAATGAAGCATTATAACCTCGATTGTTCTAGTGGAGTTCCGGTTGGAACATCTCGGACCGTGGTTTTTCACCCTATTCGAAGTGTTTTCCACGTAAAAAGAATTGTCTCGCCCATGATCTACTTCTGTGACTTTTTGCATAACCAACCGCTCCGAGGGCTAAGACGGTCTAGTTGGTCTGGTCTATCAAGAGCGCAATCGTGGACCGCAACTATTTGGCACCGTCTGTGGGGAAGAAGTTCCGTAATGTTCAAAGAAGACTCAGAAGATAGTACCCTCTGCACAACAGTACTCATGACTAGAAACCATGATAAGAAGAGCCACCCGAACAACTGAAGTATCAATCCCTAGGGGGCATGCTGACCCAACTCCCCTCCACTCACTCGTCATCATACCTGAAGTAGAGCTCCCTAGTGCGAATGTCCAAGACCGCAGAGCCCGTTTGGCTGGAGGACCTGAAACTCAACATCGCCGCAATCTCCCGGAAGCAGCAGATATCATGCCTGCAATAGACGAAAGGCTCACACACGAAGAAATTCTCTGCCTAATCGCAGAAGAGCGCGGACGGGCCAAGCAACATACCGCTCTGCCACCCGCCCTCTCCATCATTTCTCACCATTCGCACCTGAGGTCCTCGGGCATCCAATCCCCCATGTATTCAAGCTACCAAAGATCGAGACATATGATAGTACAAATGATCCATTACATTGCTTAAGGCACTTCACAATCATGATGTGACTCTATAATTCCTCGGATCCACTGCTATATCAAGCGTTCCCGACAAATCTGAAAGAAAAAGCTCGTACCTGGTTCCTTTCCCTCAAGCAAGGGGAAATCAAGAGTTTTGTAGAGCTAGCGCAACAATTCACAGATCAGTTCATCTCCAGTCACCGGATAGTCAGAGACCCCTCCCACTTATTTGAGATCCTACAAAATGAGGGAGAAGCCCTTAAACATTTCTTCTGTCATTTTACTTCTGAGGCACAATAAATCCCTGGGTAAACCCAAAACTCCTACGAGATTTTTTGCTCGGAGGACTCTGCATGGGTCACTTATACTCAACGCTAATGCAAGAAATTGAACTATTCCCATCTATCCTGACCTCGTGTTACAGGTTGATGCTCAGATCGCCGCGGACGAAGTAATTGAAGCACACCACTGGTAATTCAAGAGAAGCTCAAAGAGGCTGAGGAGGTAGGAGTCACCGCCACCACCAGTTACCTAGAAGAGCAGCACTTATGAGCTTAATCCCTGCCGAGATCGAGGTAAGCATCAACAACAAGACAACACTCCCCTTCAATACCACACGAATTGACATTCTCTTTCCCATATGAAGTGATAATACCCTTCGTAGGCCTGAGCCACTCATGCCGAAAAGAGGAGATTAGTCTCAATATTACGACTTCCATCAAGGAAATGGCCATAGGACGGAAGCCTGCCATATGTTGAAAATGGAGATCGAGTGCCTTGTCCAACAAGGATTTCTCGGTCGATTCCTGCTAAACCAAGAACTGAATCAGCGCGCGCCATAAGCTGATCAAAGGCCCTAAAATGGGGGTGCTCTCCCCTAGAAAAGCACACAAAGATTGATTCTCATCCACCCTACCCTTTACTTTTTTTTTGTTTTTTTCGTAGCAAACTACTAACTCTCGCATATATGGTTTAGTATTTTACAATATTTCAAATGATTCAAAGATACAGTACATCTCAAGCAAAGCTCTGGTGGTTAAGACTATGGATCTGGATTTCGACACCAAATAACAATCTCTCCAACTTAGCGAAGTTCGTCTATAAAGTAGAGCTCCAGTTCCCGCACTGTAGGTCATCATGCCCCCGCACTACAGAACACCACGGTCCCGCGCTATAAAGTAACATGACCCAGCGCAGGAAAGCACCCATTCCCACGTTGTAGGACATTATACCACCGGGTTGTAAAACACCCCGTTCCCATACTGCAAAGCATCATGCCCCCGTGCTGCAGATCACCCACTCTCGCGATATAGGGCAACATACCCCCACACTGCAAAGCACCAATTCCCGCACTATAGGGCATCATGCCCCCGCGCTACAGAACACCCCGCTCCTGCACTGTAGAGTACCTGCTCTCATGCTACAGGGCATTATTCCACCACGCTATAGAACACCCGACTCCTGCACTGCAGAGTACCCATTCCGCACTGTAGGTCATCATGACCCTATGCTACAGAATACCCCATTCGCGGATACAAGGTAATATGCCTCTGAGGTGCAGAACACTCGCACCCGTGTTGTAGATAACCATGCTCCCACACTTCTTAGGGCACTCCTGTCATCACCAGGGCCTACCCATCTCACACTCGCCAGCAGTTCAAAGGTATGCCCTTCACCATCCCTTCGGGACCATGTCCCAGCGACCTCCACACTTCTGGCAATCGAAGGTCTGCCCTTCTCTGCCCCTGTAGGTCTCGATGCCATCAGGGAGTCTACCCCTACAGTGGCCCAGGTTAGAAGGTCTTCAGTGCCATGCTTAGCAAAATTACCGTTCAGAAAGTTCAAATCTGAGCTACCCGGTTTAAAGTATCTGCTCTTCACCTTGTAAGTAAGTCATAAAGCCACCTCGGGCCCACCCTCCGATAGCCAGCCTCCAAAGCACAACTTATAGTTGTTCACACAACATTGTAACACAACACAACAAAACATGCGTCAAGCAGCAATAACCAGGAAATGACAAGACAAAGCAGAAGATACAAAGTTGCAACAAAATAGGTACATGAGTATTCTATAAGGGCTAACAAGTACATATCTTACAAGAAATTCAAATAAAAAAAGACTATTCCTCATCGTCAACATCAACGAGCTCGTCCTTGGATAGATAATCGAAGCCCAAGTCGACGACGTCACACTCTTGCTTATAGGACACCATCCTAAGGGCCTTTGATATACCACAAAGAAAGGACACCTTCCATAACTTTGCCATATCTGACTCGACCTCCTATATCCATACCACCTTGCGGATCTCCTCAGAAAGCATACAATGGTCTCGCAATAACTCAATAGAATTTTTCTATTCAGTGACCCTCGATGCTCTTCGCTTGGCTAGGCGCTCCTCCAAAGAATGGCGCACTACCTCAGACTTCAAATAAGTCAGCTCTGATTGAAGAAGAGAATTCTCTTCCCGCACAACCTCTAAAAGCCACGTCATCTTCTCCACCAAAGTATTCTCCACCCGATTCTCCTCTCGTGGTTGTGTCATCTAAGCCATCATCTCTGCCTCGAACTGGCGAAAGTAAGAGATATGGAAATCTCGCCTACCCCTCAGATCAAAGCAGGAGCCCTCCATCGCTCGAAACTTCTCCTGAAGGGACCGATAATTGTACTTCAAACATGTAAGAAGAACATCCCAAAAAGGGTCAATTCTCACTTGAGCGCAGGCCTGCAACTACTAAAATAAGTCAAAAGAACAAAAAAGCTTAGAAACATCAATACAAGAAAGTACACCCTTACCGCCATGATCGGAATAAAAAATAGCACGTGCCTCCCATTCACTTACAGCATTATGGGAGTATCCTCATGAACTTGGGGGCCAGTAGAGTCCAAAATCTCGATTTCGGATCAACAGGCATAGTCTCCTCGACCGTAGAAGAGCACGAAGCTGCCTCCAAGCGAGCATCTAACTGACTCGAAGAATGTCGCTCGACCGCTAAATCGCTGCAACCTTCGAACACCATCTTCCGCTTTCAGTCATAGATCAACGAGATTGGAGCAGAATGCTCCACATCAGCCTCAAAGCCGCATAACAACATGGGCTTTTCCTCCACTAATGAGGAAATGCTGAAGAGATGATTTGCTAGCACCCGAGACAATGAATCAGCGGTACGCTTTGTCAATCACTTTTAGGAGGAGATTATATGTAACATCCCTCAAACAATTAGACCCCTAGGACGATTTTGTCATGACTGAGTCATGAAAAAACCCTGGGAAGCACTAAGGGTTTAGGTGAACATGAAAATTAGGGTGTGAGCCACCATGTATGCAAATAGTAGAATTCTAAACAATAGTTTAGGATGACCATAGGCTTCACCATGATTCCATGACCCCACCACAACATTCCTAACCCATTAGAGGGTCCATTAGAGCCATAAGGATCCATTGAGGTCAACCCAGAGTGGTCAAATTGACCTAAGACCACCAAAGCCTAAATTGGGCAAGGTGCCCTAACTAAGGGCAATTGGCCTCTAATGTGCCCAACAAACCCTACACAAGTCTTCCTAGACCTTAGGAGAGGCCAATGAGTCACTAACGACATATTGGAGTCAAACCAAAAGGTTAAATTGACCTAGGTCAACTCTACTCAAGTGTTAGGTCAAGTTGGCTTAAATGGGCTAACTCAAGCTCAAACCCAAATCCACTTTGGCTAACCTCATTTTTATTATCCATATGGGTTAGTGGGGTGCAACTAGGCTGAATTAAACATCAAATTCGTCCATAGTGACTAGGAGAGAGAAAGCTCCACTTTTCCTTTAATGCAGGAGAGAGAAAGTGGGGAGAGTGAAGGCCATTCATGGCCAAGGGAGGCCAAGGGCCTCTCCAAACACTAGGTTCATCTTCCCCACATCAATTGGAGAAAATCAAAGGGATTTCCAGGCTATTCAGAGGCTTGGTTCAGTGAGCTAAAGCCTTGGTCGAAATTCACCATGAAGGACATTAATGGCCACTCCAAGCTAGGCCCTTCCCCTCCCCCATTTGAATATTTTAAAAGCTTCCCTAGACTTAGGGTAGAAGTTTCCACTTTTTTCTGAAGAAATTGATCCCTCCCACTGTACAATTGTAACATACCCGAAGCTCCAAAATCTGGCCATGGCGCACCACCACCAAACCCGTTGGCAAACACGGTTGAAGGTCCTCCCCTACTCCTTATTCTATGGGTAGATCTTAGAATTCAATAGAAATAAAAATCGGGCTCAATTGAGCCCGATCGGGTGGAGATTTCCATGGATTTTCTGTGAAAAATAGGATTGCGGGTTCGCCAGAATCAGCCCCTCCGGCGGCCGTGCCGCTGCTCGGTGATAGCCACCACCTCAACAGAGGTGGTGGCGGCGGTGGCCGGCTAGGGAGGTGGCCGGTGGCCAGGAAAAAGGGCTAGAATAGGCTCTAGGTTGGGTGAATCCTGGCCTTTGGCTCTAGGTCGTAGGTGAATCCTACTGGGCTGACCTAGGGTACCTTTGCTTGTAGGTCTAGATTTGGAAAGGAAGATGATGATCAGGTGCCCTTGCCGAAATTTTAGGTAGCTTAAGATTCGTGGCATGATGAGTGGTCCTTGGGGTCATTTATATAATTCTTGTTGGAATTTTCTAGGTCCTAATTAGGTTTAAAATTTACCTGGTTTTGGGCAACTGATTTGATATGAATTTTAGAAAAACCTAAGGCACCTTTTTTTGATGTTTAGTCCATGTGATCCTAGGGTGGTGAAATGCCCTACAAAAGAATTTGGTGGCATTTGGACTTGGCACACAATTTAAACCAAGTAGGGATAGTTTAGGCCTAGTCTTTTTAAGAAAATGTTTAAGGGTCATGTGATCTTGGTTCTTCATGAGAGTTTGGTAGGAGTAGTTTTATGGTGATTTTGATCTCTGAAATTTATTATAGGGTGTTTGGAAAATAGTACCTCATACTTATAGTTATAACCATTACCTTGCCCCTTCTGATAATTTTGAAGTAACCTTGGTTAAAATATCTTAGGATGGTATGAAACTCTGGATAGGTTATTTAAATATCCTTTAGATGCATTAGTAAATTATTTAGATTATTTGGGCATTTAATATTAGTACTTCATGTGTTAGGAAAGCTAGTGCACCTTATTTTGATAAATAGATATTAAATACCATGCCTTGCTAGAAAATTATGTTACTTGGCCACAGAACTTTTTAAGGCATAGTAAAGCTTAGAAAATTATTACATGTTGATTGGATGAGTTTATAGTGTCGTTCCTTCACAAGTGCACTTTAATGAAATTATTAGAATTATTTTTGTAGATAGCTCACTAACCTTAGAATTAGATGAAACTTAGTCAGTGGTGTTTTAAGATCCTTATAAGTCTCTGGTAATTTTTTATAATTTCTGAACTATGATTTATGATACTTCTTTCATTAACTTCATTTACCTGGATTATCCTGAATTAAAAATTTAGAGGTTAATGCACTAAAAAATATCTGTTAAATTTGGTATGTACTGATATCTCTCTATATCTAGTGTTCATAATTTTTGGGTGGCCATTACTTAAGAAAATATAATACATCATGTTCAAAATTACCCATGGCCTAACTTTTGGGAAAATTAAATAAATGCCAAATTAATTAGGAAAATTATAAGTTTCTGGATTTAGGCTAAACTTATCATGATAGACACCCATTAAATATCTTAAGGCTGTTGGATGATAATTTGGAGTACCTCCTATCATGTAAATCATATAGCTTAGGTTGGTCTGCATATAGTAAAACTGCGAAAATGGCGATAACTTGGGATATGGAAATAGGGGGTTGAGTTAATGATACACTGATTTGGTAAAATGAAATTAGGTTCATCATTGGGAGTTATGATGAGGAGAGTGTTGGGATGGCTAGTGTTAAGTGGTGTTCGGGATCGACGAAAGGTCGTCTTTCCTGTGAAGAGAAAGAGAGACTAAATACACTAGGGTTAGATCCAGTATAATATTAAAAGGGATCGGGAATCTGGGTAATAACCAATAATAGTAAGTGCCTTGCGAAAGGGAACATTGTGCTTAAGCTACCATCATAGTTCCTAGTGCCCTTTGAGAACCCTTCACCGGGTATGCCGGGGGGAGTCCTGGGCTAACCTAAATCGTAAGAAAAATCAATGTTTAAGAGTAACTAGTATAACTAGGATTATACTTACACTCACACTCCCCGGTGTTGTGGGAGTTACGTTGGGTCTCACGAGCGGTAGGCTCGGTGGTTTTAGTGATGGGCAGGTTAGCCCGGCGAGCCGATGGCTTGGTAGATAATTGTGACGGACGGGATAGTCCGGGGAGCTTTGGATCGGTGGGAAAACATGACAATATTGCATGTGCATAAGATAAATGGTGGTGGGTCTTCGGTATTGGAGGGTCGACGCACCAATGCCAATATGTTGACTCAGCAAGTGCAGTTTAGCACTTCGCCAAATAAAGTCCGGTGTGCTAGCCGACAAGAGTACGTGGAGCTCCGCTTAGTGCACCAGCGTTGAGGCGTGCAATAGGTCTAACTGGTAGTACATTTACTGGTTTAGAGATGGGCGAGGCCCAACCCACCACTTTGATTTGCCACTACGGAGGTATCATGGGAGGTTAGGCTCCATAAAGGGGGAACTAAAGGTCTGTGTGCACAGAGTCGGGTATGTGCGTTGCACTTGTGTGTTCATACCATAGCATACTTCCAAGACAGCATAACCATTGCATATAACCTTTGACACCTATTGTATAAATTTGTATGGGACACTTTTGAAAGTCTCTAGTGTCAACTAAATCCACCTATGGGGGGGGGGGAATAGGTGTATTGCAATCTTTTGCGGAATTAACTTTACCTGCACAAATTAACAAACAGAGCACAGAAAACACACAAAGAATTATAGTGCTTCACCGATTTGGGTACGTCCACTTTCCCCCTTCGACCTATCTCCCACCAAGGGACGACTCGGTCACTTCTCCAAATGGATTGAAATCCAATCCTCACACTACGGAAGGAACCCTTCCAACAAAGGAGTCACAACTCCACCACCACGGGTTGCACCCAACCCTTACAACTAGGATTCAAAATTTCTTTACAACAAAATTGAAAGTAAATAAAATACAAACAATGCTTTGGAGATTCTGATGTCCTTCTTCGTTCGTTGAAGCATGTACGAAGAGCCCACACCCGGATTTCTCTCTAGGAATGGATCTTATCAAGATCGGCGGCGGCAAGCAAGTGCGCGGCGATGCTTTGTAGATTCCAAACTTCTTAACGAAGCAAGCTAGGTCTTTGAACGATCTCAGTCGGATCAAACGTCTCAACCGATTCAGAAGGGAGAACAAGTCTCGATCAACGAATCGGAAGACAAGAAATCTCGAGAGAAATGCGTGAGACGCTCGGCTTGCCTCGGTACAGTCGTCAGACGATCAGAGAAGAACTGAGATCAGCGGCTGCGACAACTTGGCTAGCGGTGACGTACGTGCGGGCGGAGTTCGCGAAGCTAGGTCACGACCGATGGCTTGATTTCGGATTTCTGTATGTACTGTTCTGGGTATCATTTGGGTTTCAAAATATGCATGTATTTATACCCAAACGCAACCCTAAATGACCATTGTGGGACCCACCAGGACAAACCCAAGCTCCGGCCAAAACAGCGCACAACGACCCTATTCTGTCCAGCGGGCGACGGATTTTTCCTAAGACAAAATCGGCGGGAATCATTGGTGATTCCCGTCGATGTCGGCGGGAATCGCTCACGATTCCCGTCAATTTTTCCTTGGCAGAATTTCGGCTTGAAATTTGCCAGCCGGAGAAAGTCGGCAGGAGAGGCTAACTGATTCTCGACGAATCGGCGGGAATCACTAACGATTTTCCTCGAAGTCGGCGGGAATCACGAGTGATTCCCGTCGATTTTGACTTAGAAGAATTTTCTCTTCCTTCCTTTGATGACTTGGTCTTTGACCCATCCTTGCTCCTTCTTCTGCTCTTGATCTCCATTTATCCTATACTTGAAAATAAGTACACTCCAATAGAGAGAGCACACGTGGATCAACACACTGATCTACACAATGAGGGATTACGTTGCGCAGACCCATGTATATTGACCCACTGCACCATGACATTGGTGTGTACTTAGCATGGAATAGCTGCAAGCACAACTTGATAGAATTGTCAAATACATAGTCAATTCACCTTAGCTTGTTCAGGCTCTTCTTCAAATCAGGTCTATTGTGGATGCAATACCCAACAATCTCCCCCTATTTGAAGAAGCCTAAACCCTACAAGCTAAGGTGAATAGAACAGATGGAAATGAAAATCATAAATTGAAAATTCAGTTGAGAGTGGAATTCATTACCATTTTCCTGAGAGCAACATAGCCTTAGCCGTGGTGTGATCTCCCCCTATATGAGAGCCACATAGCCTACTTAGCATTAGAAGCAACCTTAGCCTTGGCCGAGAGGGTAATCTCCCCCTTTTCAGCTTCTGCAAACCTGGGACGTTACTTGGAGCAAAATGCTCCCCCTCAGTTCTTGCAATCGTGCCCGATCCTGAGTTCCTAGCAGATGCTTCCCCTTGATCCAAGAGCCTTGAACCAGTCAGTCTTCAATCTTCAAAGTTCAGCATACCGAGTTCAGTTTTGAATAAATTGAAGCTTGTCCTCGTCTAGTGGCTTTGTGAATATATTTGCAATCTACTTATCCGTGGGGACATAGCAGAGAGATATATCTTTGTTCTCCATATGCTCCTGAATGAAATGGTAGCGCACTTCAATATGCTTTATTCTGCTGTGTGACACTGTATTGTTCGCAATTGCAATTGCGCTCGAGGAGTCGCAATACATGGGAATGTCTCTGAACTGCAAGTCATAATCTTCGAGTTGATTTCTGATCCATAGAAGCTGTGCGCAATAACTGCCTGGTGAGATGTACTCAGATTCAGCTGTAGAGGTTGCGACACAGTTCTGCTTTTTACTACTCCACAATATAAGCATTCTTCAGAGGAATTGGCACGTCCCGGAAGTGCTTTTCCTATCATCCCTGCTTCCTGTAAAGTCAGCATCTGAAAAGCCTATCAGCTCGACATCATTGTTTCTTGAGTACCACAAGCCAAGATTTGGTGTAGCTTTAAGGTATCTAAGAATCCGCTTAGCAGCGACATAATGAGATTCCTTAGTGTTCACCTGATATCTGGCACAAACACATGTGGAAAACATAATATCCGGTCTACTGGAAGTAAGGTAGAGCAGGGATCCAATTATGCTTCTGTACTTGGTTTCATCAAAAGGTTTCCCTTTCTCATCCTTGTCCAAAGACACAGTGGATCCCATTGGAGTCCTCATAGAGGTTGCATGCTCCATTCCGAACTTCTGGAGGAGTTCATTTGTGAACTTCGTCTGAGAGATGAAAATTCCATCCTCAGACTATTTCACATGAAGTCCCAAGAAATACTTCAGCTCTCCCATACTGCTCATTTCATACTTCCCTTGCATAAGTTTGGAAAACTTCTTGCAAAGGTTGTTGTCCGTTGAGCCGAATATTATGTCATCGACATAGATTTTCACCAGCAAAATCTTGTCTTTGACTTCCCTAAGAAACAATGTCTTATCTATTTTTCCTCTCGAGAACTTGTTCTCAAGAAGAAAACTAGACAGAGTCTCATACCAAGCTCGAGTAGCATGTTTTAAGCCATATAATGCTTTATTAAGAAAATAAACATGATCAGGGAGAGTTGGATTAACAAAACCTGGGGGTTGCGCGACGTATACTTCCTCTTTTAAATCTCTATTCACGAAAGCAGACTTCACGTCCATCTGATAGACAGTGAATCCTTTGTGAGAGGCATATGCCAGGAACAACCTGATTGCCTCGAGCCTTGCAACTGGTGCAAAGGTTTGGTCGAAGTCAATCCCCTCCTCCTGTCTATAACCTTGAGCCACCAGTCTGGCCTTATTCTTGATGATGACACCGTGTTCATCCAGTTTGTTTCTGAAGATCCACTTAGTGTTGATCACATTCTGTTTCTTTGGTCTGGGAACTAGCGTCCATACGTTGCATCATTCGAATTGATGAAGTTCATCTTGCATGGCCAATATCCACGACGCAACTTTGTTCGCTTCGTCGAACTTCTTTGGCTCAACATGTGACAGAAAACAAAGGTGCTGAATCTCGTTTATTTTACCTCTGTGAGTTCTGACACCGTCCCGAGGATCTCCTATGATCTGATCTCTTGGGTGATCCCTCACATGTCTGAGCTGTAAGAGTCTGGCATCTAGAGCTCCAACTGCTTCTCGGGCTCCTCCCTCTTCTGTGAGAATTTCTCCATCTTGACCGTCAACTTCTCTAGTTGGCGTTGAGGTGGAGACCTTGACGTACTTGGGAGTTTCATCTTTAGCAGTCTCATCTAGACTTAGCTGTTCAAGCCTTGCACCTACATCTTCAAGAAGGCCACTGGAAGAATTACTGTGAAGCAGGCTTCCTTCATCAAATACAACATTAATGGACTCCTCTACCACTAGGGTTTTCTTATTGAAAACCTTATATGCCCGACTATGGCTACTATAGCCCATGAAGATACCTTTGAAGCATTTTTCTTCGAATTTAGTACGTGGGTACATCCCATTATTGAGTACATAGCATATGCAGCCAAAAATCCTTATATAGGACATGGTCGGTTTCCTGCCTTTCAATAGCTCATAAGGCGTCTTACGATGATTCTTGTTGATCAAGGCTCGGTTTTGCACGTGACAGGCTGTATTGACAGCCTCTGCCTAGAAGTACTCTGGAAGAGAAGCATCCTGCAACATTGTCGTACATGCCTCAATGAGCGTTCTATTTCTCCTCTCCGTAGCTCCGTTTTGCTGAGGAGTACGCGGGGAGGAAAACTCATGAAATATACCATGTTCTTCACAGAATTCTGTCATAGCCCCAGACTCGAATTCTGTTCCATGGTCACTTCTGATTTTGACCACGGAGCAGTTAAGTTCGTTCTGAATCTGCTTGACAAAATTAGTGAAGATGTCAAACGTATCTGACTTTCGTTTCAAGAAGAACACCCACGTTAAACCGAGTGTGATCATCAACAATCACTAGCATATATGATTTACCTCCTAAGCTATGAACTTGCACTGGACCGAACAAGTCCATATGCAGAAGATAAAGACATCTGGAAGAGTCTTTGTCTGCTATGCCCTTAAAGGTAGCCCGAGTCTGTTTGCCCTTCTGGCATGCAGGACAAGGTCTATCTTTGATGCACTTAATAGTAGGGGCATCCCTTACTAAATTCTTGGAAAACAACATATTAATAGTCTTGAAATTAATATGTGTTAATCTCTTGTGCCATTGTTCACAGAGAGATGCACTGCCTTTTACTACTAGGCACACGGGGGTAGAAGAGTCTAAGCTAAGAAAATCTAAGCAAAAGATATTTCTGCTCCTAATGCCAGTTAATACCGTCTCCGAAGAGGCACACAATATTATCGAGCACTTCTCCTTGCAGAACTTAACATCGTATCATTTATCACACAACTGGCATACACTGATCAGGTTATGGTTTAACCCTTCAACATAGGCCACGTCTGTGATAGAGAACACACCGTTGGATATCATACCATAACCCTTGGTGACTCCTCGATCTGATCCTCCAAAGATGACTTTGGGTCCATTTTTGACTAGGGAGTAATCACGCAACAGGCTTCTTGTCCCGGTCATATGCCGGGAACATCCACTGTCTAAGTACTAGATTGGCATTTTGGTGGCCTTTGGACATACCTGCAAAACAGAATTAGTTTCCCTTAGGAACCCAATCGGACTTGGGTCCTAGATTCCTTGTCAGCACACTCCCCCTCGATTGGTTAACCCTACGAGTGGTCGGCCTCGCATTGCTAACATAAGGAGTCTCATTGTATCTTGGATTAAACCAGTAATCCACGACAAAGTGACCAACTTTGCCACAGCACCAACAGTCAAACCTGTTGTACCGTTTCCTAGGATCCTGCTTTACCCTTGAACGGTGGGTCTAGCCGGGGCCTTAGATCTGGAGGTGGAGGCATCATGATGACAGCAGTCACATGATTTCTTCACTTCCTATTCCTTCTGTATAACAGGCTTGGCCTTTGGTGCTTGCTTCCTATTATGGCCGCTAGAGAAAATTCTCCACTTGAATTTCCTCATAAGGTGCCTTGAAGACACTCTCACCGTAGATGTGGTGGAAGGTCCAATCATTATACCGGCTCTTTGGCTTTTCAACCGAGGGCCGGAAGAAGTGGCAATAGGATGACTCAAAGTCATGCTCATTGCATGGAAAGCTAGGCTTCCTGAATGACACAGGATCGAGTGGGCCTTTCCCTTTTCTGCAGCAAAGGCCTTCTTAGTAGCCTTATTTTTCCTCCAATTTCTGTTTCTCCTGGATGATTTACCAGGTTTAACCCACATGCCCTAAGCCAGCCCCCTTAGCCTGAGTAGAGAATTCATCAACCAGAGGAAGAACGGTCTTGGGCATAGAGAAGCTTTTGACAATCTTCCTCTCGGCCGCAAGCTATTCTTCCAGCTTGTTAATTTCTTCCTGCTTTTGGTCAAGGAGCCTTAGAGAATCTGAGTGCTAAGAAGTCAGGTCCAGGTGTTCCTATCGGAGAGAAATCAAGCCAGTGATCTGTTTTCTTAGGGACACACCCTCAGCCTTAAGGAATTTGACTTCCTTTTTCTGAGCGCTCAACCTCTTTCATCACTCTTCGAAAGTATTGAGCAGAAGCTCATACTTTTCGAGGAGTTCAGCTTCACGGGTAGATGGACTGTCCTCGTGATCATCTTCAGGAGACTCAGAGTCAGAGTCAGAGTCAGAGAGGGGGGTGCGATCTTTTACCTTTCCAGTAAATGGGGGACAATCTCCATCTGTGTCGGAGCGACCCATTAGCCCGAAGTAGGCTTCCTCATCATCACTGGAGTCTGACGAGTCAGATTCACTCAGTGTCTTTGGTTTCTTGGCAATGTAGCTCCTCTCCTTCTTCTTGTCTCGAGAGGACTTGTTCTCCTCTCCCTTCCCCTTATCTCTCTTGCTTTGGTGGCAGTCAGCAATGACGTGGCCTGGCTTATTGCACCCAAAGCAGATAATGTCAGTAGAAAGATGTTTGTTCTATTTAGAATCATACCTGTCAGAAGAGTAATTCTTCTTCTGATGTCTGGAGGAGGAGCCATCTCTTTTTCTTTGATTCCTCAGCTTGAGGAACTTCTTGAACTCTCGAGTGATGAAAGAGAATTCTTCTTCAGATAGCTCTGAGCCGGATGAGCATGGCTCAGAGTCTTCCTCCTCAGTCTTTCTCCGAGAGCGGGAAGAAGTTGTACCCTTGCCTTTCCTTGAGCTATTAGCTTTCAGGGCCACAGTCATTTCTTTGGCTGCAGCTTTATCGGCCTCCTCTTCAGCTTTTCTAGTGTTTAGCTGAAGCTCATAGGACATTAGCTTCCCAAATAGAATCTGGGGATCAGTTTCTGCCAGCTTGCTAAACTCTCTGATGGCGCAGATCTTGCTGTCCCATTCCTTAGTCAGGGATCTAAGGAATTTGTCATTTAGTTCACCATCGGTGAACACTCTGCCATAACCCTTCAGGGCATTAACGATCTTCAGGAAGTTTTCAAATGTCACTGTGATTTCTTCCTTGGGACCTTGCCTGAAGGCCTCATACTTCTAGTTCAGAAGGGATCTTCGATCATCCCTTACTTCATCTGTGCCCTCCATCAGAATGATCAAGCAGTGCCAGATGTCCTTGGCAGTCCTGCAGTTGTTGAAATTCTGCATCATAGAATCATCGACGACGCTCACTAAAATGTTTTGAGCTTTCTTGTCTAGGACGACAAGCACCATCTCATCCTTATCCATTTATTAGAGCCTTTTGGGCACCATCTTGGTCAGATCAATGGTGGAGGCCTTAGTGGGGATGTGAGGGCCCTCCTCCACTATCATGAAGAGTCGGGGATCGACTGCTTCCATGTAGAACCTGATCATTTCCTTCTGATAGGAAAATTCAGCTTTGTGCATACTGGGATCTTCCCTGTATACTTGAGTCCGTCCATGCCTGAGATCTTCTTTCTTCTTGACACTAGACATAGGATCTTACTCAAGGTGTAAACCTTATTGATGAGTAACCTCCCTCTGATACCACTTGAAAGTCTCTAGTGTCAACTAAATCCACCTATGGGGGGGGGGAATAGGTGTATTGCAATCTTTTGCGGAATTAACTTTACCTGCACAAATTAACAAACAGAGCACAGAAAACACACAAAGAATTATAGTGGTTCCCCGATTTGGGTACGTCCACTTTCCCCCTTCGACCTATCTCCCACCAAGGGACAACTCGGTCACTTCTCCAAATGGATTGAAATCTAATCCTCACACTACGGACGGAACCCTTCCAGCAAAGGAGTCACAACTCCACCACCCCGGGTTGCACCCAACCCTTACAACTAGGAATCAAAATTCCTTTACAACAAAATTGAAAGTAAATAAAATACAAACAATGCTTTGGAGATTCTGATGTTCTTCTTCGTTCGTTGAAGCTTGTACGAAGAGCCCACACCCGGATTTCTCTCTTGGAATGGATCTTATCAAGATCGGTGGCGGCAAGTAAGTGCGGCGGCGATGCTTTGTAGATCCAAACTTCTTAAGGAAGCAAGCTAGGTCTTCGAACGATCTCAGTTGGATCAAACGTATCAACCGATTCGGAAGGGAGAACAAGTCTCGATCAACGAATCGGAAGACAAGAGATCTCGAGAGAGATGCGTGAGACGCTCGGCTTGCCTCGGTACAGTCGTCGAACAATCAGAGAAGAACTGAGATCATCAGCGGCGACAACTTGGCTAGCGGCGACATGCGTGGGGGCGGAGTTCGCGAAGCTATGTCACGACCGATGGCTTGATTTCGGATTTTTGTATGTACTGTTCTGGGTCTCTTTTGGGTTTCAAATATACGCATGTATTTATACCCAAAGGCAACCCTAAATGACCGTTGTGGGACCCACCAGGACAAACCCAAGCTTCGGCTGAAACAGCGCACATCGACCCGATTCTGTCCAGCGGGCGGATGAATTTGCCTAAGGAAAAATCGGCGGGAATCGTTGGTGATTCCCGTCGATATCGGCGGGAATCGCTCACGATTCCTGTCGATTTTGCCTTGGCAAAATTTTGGCTTGAAATTTGCCAGCCGGAGAAAGTCGGCGGGAGAGGCTAACTGATTCTCGACGAATCGGCGGGAATCACTAACGATTCTCGTCGAAGTCGGCGGGAATCACTAGCGATTCCCGTCGATTTTGACTTAGAAATTTTTCTCTTCCTTCCTTTGATGACTTGGTCTTTGACCCATCCTTGCTCCTTCTTCTGCTTGATCTCCCTTGATCCTGTACTTGAAAATAAGTACACTCCAATAGATAGAGCACACGTGGATCAACACACTGATCTACACAACGAGGGATTACGTTGCACAGACTCGTGTATATTGACCCACTGCACTCTGACATTGGTGTGTACTTAGCATGGAATAGCTACAAGCACAACTTGATAGAATTGTCAAATACATAGTCAATTCACCTTAACTTGTTCAGGCTCTTCTTCAAATCAGGTCTATTGTGGATGCAATACCCAACAACTTTATACAATAGGCCTTGCAAAACAATCCCTTAGCTTATAAGCTTGTGTGAGCATGCTTATAAGTTATGGTTATTTTCCTTTGGATATTTATCACTTGTTTATAACCGACACCCCCATTGTATAAATTGTTATGGGACTCTTTATACGATGGGAACCTTGCAGAAGACCCATTAACTTATAAGTTTGTATGGGTATCCATATAAGTTAAGGTTACTTGTTTCCTTATTTACCATTCTTACTTACTGCTTTACTCTACCTGTTTATATAGAATTGCTAGACTAGCTCCACCGTCACCTGCCTTTTTGTACTCTCCACCTTCCTTACCTTCCCTTTCCTTCTCCCCGATCGGTGCCTAGGAGCCATGGGGGAGGGGTGGGGGATGATATGACTTAGTTTTTTTTACTAACGGTCGTTGACCAAATCAT
The DNA here is from genome assembly GCA_039513925.1 of Platanthera zijinensis. Taxonomy (NCBI): domain Eukaryota; kingdom Viridiplantae; phylum Streptophyta; class Magnoliopsida; order Asparagales; family Orchidaceae; genus Platanthera; species Platanthera zijinensis. The sequence goes on along the minus strand of CM077095.1, from coordinate 99,199,842 downwards.
TTTAGGGGATCGTGGAGACGAACCCGGAGATGGAGCCCCAGAGGTCGGCGCGCTTAGAGACGGGACAGTCTAGCACCGGAGTTCAGATGACAGGGATAGTGAATCCCGATCATTAGTAGTTCTATAGATTTGCTTCCGCGTTGAGTGAGTTGTAGTGAGGATCATGATGTATCGGGCAGGAACCCTTATTCTAGCACTTTCTTTCATCATTACTGTGATTTTGTCTGACTAGTATTAGAGTTTCTTTTCTTTACTCTTTATACTTATGCTACTCTTCTGTGATCGGTATGGCCGGTAGGATCGGTGTTTTGTAGTGACGACCTTCTCAGGTGAGTTGGTATCACCGCAAAGCGGCAGTTCTGGACATAAGACCTCGGTAGTTTAAAAGAAAAGGGGGGGGGGGGGGTCTTACAAGTGGTATCAGAAGAAATCTCGATCAAAAAAGTAGCAGTCCACTAACCCTAGGTCACCCCCGCTCGAGTTTAGTTTGGGACAAACAAAGCATCGGAAGCTGTGGTGTGCCCATATAGGGGATCACATGTAATTGTCCACTTTTAACTAGGTTTGGGTCAATTTCGTACAAATGGTCTTTGTATGCAGCCCCTGTTACATCCTACACCACAGGGCGGAGTCCAGCAAACTCTAAATGTTGCACCACCTACCCCGTCTCTCACTCCATTTCTACAGTCGGAGATGGGGCAGACTCTTACGGCCATTCTGGAGGCTTTCAAAGCCCAACAGGTTCCGTCTCTACAGCCAAACCCGGTGGCCAATTGGCTGAGCATCTTCCGAGGACTCTCTCCCCCATCTTACATGGGGACGGAGTCGACTGTATGGATGGAGGAGTGGCTTGATATCATGTTTTGAGATGTTGACTGGGATACGGTGCCCTTCGGAGGAGAGGGTGCCTTTGGTGGTCTCCTGCTTTGAGTCTCATGCCAAGAGATGGTGGAAGACACTTCTGGATACGACATTTGCAGATAGGGAGGTCTCTGACATCACTTGGGAGGAGTTCAGGGCCGCATTATTGGAGCACTTCGTCCCATAGTCGGCAAGGGATGAGCTAGAAGACAGGTTCTTACAGATGAGGCATGGCAACAAGACGGTGGTGGAGTACCACCGGGAGTTCAATCACTTAGCCCGGTTTGCGGACTCCTATCAGCTAGATGTAGAGGGATATACCAAGAGGTTCTATAAGGGCCTATGAGAGGATCTGATATAGGCTCTTCTATTTGTATCTGATGGGCCTATACCTCGGATGTTGGAGATGGCAAAGAGGATTGAGGCTGATTGGCACACAACTCGAGGCCGGAAGAGTCCAACTGAGGAACAGGGTCGGGGAGGCAGGAATGATCAGCGGAGGGGCTGCTTTGCTAATGGGAGAAGGGCAGAGGACCAACCCCGCCAAGAGGAGAGACATGATCTTATGGTGCTGGTGGTATTGGCTCCTCAACCTCTCCAGATGCGGGAGATGCAGAGTCCTGGGGGTGTGGCACTTCCCTCGCTTGAGTGGTACAACTGTCATCAGGTAGGGCACATCTAGAGGAACTGTCCTATGAGAGGGGCACCTCTACCGACACCACAAGCTGCCCACTTGCTCAATAGTTTGTAGGCTGAAGCCATGGAAGAGGACGTAGTTTCCAGGGCAGAGATCGGAGGCAAGAGAGGGAGCAGGTGTATGCTCTATACTTGGCTCCACCTCGGGACCCGGGCAGGGTGATTGTAGGAATAGTTATGGTGTGCGGCAAACCTGCCCACACCTTGGTGGATACAGGGGCATCACATAATTTCGTCCCTGAGGAGTTCGTGAAGGGACTGGAAGGAGTTTGAAATTATTCAAGAGTCGCCAAGAGAGTGCGTCTCCCCATCGGGATGGAGGTCTTAGCTACTGCTTAGTGCCTCCTAAGGGTGACTATTGATGGAATGATGCTCGAGGCCCCGACTATGGTCTTGAGGATACCGGACTTTGACTTGGATCTGGGTATGACATGTCTTACTTGGAACCACGCCTAGATAGATTGCTCGAAAAAGAAGGTCGTACTGAGTTACGACGGCACCTTCGCGACCTTCGTAGGTATTACTCCCGTCTCCCGTAGGATGTTATCTTTTATTCAGGCCTTCAAGGCCCACATGCAGGGAGATGAGGTCTATCAGGTGTTCTTCGAGATGGACGTGGCCAAGACGATGGTTGCCAATATATCGGTGGTGTGGGACTTTGCGGATGTGTTTCTAGAGAAGCTAACAAGATTGTCGCCGCATCGCGAGAAGGATTTCCAGATTCAGTTGGTGCCTGGAGCTAAGTTGGTGTCTAGGGCTCCCTATCGGATGGCTCCAAATGAGCTGGTGGAGTTCAGGAGTCAGTTGAAGGAACTGGTGAAGGTTGGATTCGTTAGGCCAAGTTCCTCGCCTTGGGGAGCTCCGGTCTTGTTTGTAAAGAAGAAGGATGGGACCCTCAGGTTGTGCATCGACTATCGTGCATTAAACGGTTGACAGTCCGGAACACATATCCACTGCCATGGATCGACGAGTTATTTGATCAGCTAGAGGGAGCACATTGGTTCTCTAAGCTGGATCTGAGGTTAGGTTACTATCAGTTATGGATTCAGGAAGAAGACATCCCGAAGACGGCGTTTAGCAGCAGATATTGCATGTACGAGTTTATTGTGATGCCCTTTGGGCTCACAAATGCGCCATCGGCATTCATGAGCTTAATGAACAGGGTGTTTGAGCCATACCTCGACATGTTTGTCATTGTGTTCATAGATGACATCCTTATTTATTCGAGGACGAAGGAAGAGCATGCACAACATCTGGCCTTGACTTTGGAGAAGCTCAGGGAGCATCAGTTGTATGCCAAGTTTAGCAAATGCTAGTTTTGGCTGACGGAGGTGGCCTTTTTAGGCCACATTATCAGTGGAGCAGGATTGGCGGTGGATCCTGCAAAGATTCAGGCAGTGCGAGATTTGCCTCAGTTGAAGACGGCCACGGATGTCCGAAGTTTTCTGGGATTGGCTGGGTATTACCGGAAGTTTGTGTAGGGATTCTCTCAAGATAGCCCTCCCACTCACTTCTTTGACAAAGGGGACACTCCGTTTTTCTGGATGCCACAGTATGATGCGGCCTTCCAGGAGTTAAAGGGTCGGCTTACGTCGGCCCCTATCCTCGCTTTCCCGTCTGGGAAGGAGGGCTTCCAGGTGTACACGGATGCGTTGTTTCAGGGGATGGGCGCTATACTAATGTAACATGGACATGTGATAGCATACCCCTCCCTCCAGCTGAAGAAGCACGAGCAGAACTATCCTGCGCATGACTTGGAGATGGGAGCAGTGGTGTTCGCTCTGAAGATTTGGCGGCATTACCTTTATGGTGTGCACTGCAAAATATTTTTGGATCACAAGAATCTGAGATATGTCGATACGCAGAAGGAGTTGAACATCCGCCAGAGATGATGGGTGGAGTTCTTGTTTGATTATGAGTACACAATAAACTATCACCCGGGGAAGGCGAATGTGATGGCAGACGCACTGAGCCGGAAGACTACCACTTCAGGAGCAGAGCCCCAGTTAATGGTTATGGAGCTGGTACAGATGATGGACGATATGCGGATTACCTTGGTATCCTCGGATGACACAGTGCTTTATGAGGAGTATCTGGCTGCGATGAGCACTATCGATGATATTCGAGATCACATCAGGGCTGAGTAGGGAAGGGATGACAAGTTAGAGCCAGTATTCAGGACCTTGGAGGCAGGCACGGGCGAGGAGTATACAAAGAGGGATATCACATACTTTGTGACCCATTGTGAGGCTTGTAAGTTACTGAAGGTTGAGTGCAAAAGTCCGGCCGGATTGTTGCAGCCACTTACGGTGCCGGAGTGGAAGTTTGACGATATCGCCATGGATTTCATACATGGTCTTCCTCAGTCACATGCAGGGAATGACTCGATATGGGTGACCGTCGACCAATTGACGAAGGTGGATAAATTTCTACCGATCAGGAAGGGCGCTCTAGTGGGTGACTTGGTGCGGAGGTTTGTGGAGCAGATCGTTCGATATCAGGGAGTGTTGAGGACGATAGTGTCCGATCGTGATGGACGATTCACGTCTAAGGAATGGAGGTCAGTCCAAGCTTATTTGGGGACCCGGTTGACTTTTAGTACTGCCTTCCACCCTCAGGCGGATGGACAGATAGAGCGCACCAATCAGACACTGGAGGATTTATTGCGTCTTTGCATACTGGACTGCAAAGGACTATGGGAGAGGCAACTACCGTTGATCGAGTTCTCGTACAACAACATCCACCAATCCAACATTGGCATGGACCCTTATGAGGCTTTATATGTGAGGAGATGCATGACTCCTTTGTCTTGGATCCAGGATGAGGATCTGAAGGCACTTGGCTCTGAGTTCGTCGAGGATATGGATGCTCTAGTGCAGTTGATTCGATACAGGATGCTGGAAGCCTAGAGCAGACATGCCAAGTATTACGATGCTCGACATCATCAGGTGGAGTTTCAGGTAGGACACCGGGTGTTTATAAAGATACGACCGATGCAAGGAGTCTCACGGGTGCGTGGTCGGAAGAAGCTCAGTCCGAGATATATGGGGCCTTACAGGATCCTGGAGCAGATCGGTCCCTTGGCTTACAGACTGGAGCTGCCGCCAGAGCTAGCAGGTTTGCACGATGTCTTCCACATCTCCTCCCTAAGGAGAGCTCTACCTCGGCCAGAGCAGTAGATTACGACTACGAATGTGCCTATAGCTTCTGATCGATCGATGCACCTGGAGCCGATTCGGTTAGACGACTCTGGGATGCGGGTCTTGCGATGTAAGAAGGTTCTGCTGGTCAAGGTGTTGTGGAGGAATCACGGACAAGAGGAGCACACATGGGAGACACAGGACTTGATGCAGTAAAGATACCCGGAACATTTCACGTCAGGTACCCCTTTAACCTCTCGTGATGTTACATTTTTATACTTCGTACCTGAAACACCGTAGGCTTAACTTGAAATTCGGGGACGAAATTTTTATTTTTATGTATTGGGATTTGTAACATCCCTCAAATAATTAGACCCCTAAGATGGTTTTGTCATGACTGAGTCATGACAAAACCCTGGGAAGCACTAAGGGTTTAGGTGAACATGAAAATTAGGGTGTGAGCAACCATGGTCTGCAAATAGTAGAATTCTAAACAATAGTTTTGGATGACCATAGGCTTCACCATGACTCCATGACCCCACCAAAACATCCCTAACCCATTAAAGGGTCCATTTGAGCCATAAGGATCCATTGGGGTCAAGCCATAGTGATCAAATTGACCTAAGACCAGCATAGGCCTAAATTGGGCAAGGTGCCCTAACTAAGGGCAATTGGCCTCTAATGTGCCCAACCAACCCTATCCAAGTGTTACTAGACTTTAGATAAGGCCAATGAGTCACTAAGGACATATTGGAGTCAACCCAAAACGTCAAATTGACCTAGGTCAACTCTACTCAAGTGTTAGGTCAAGTTGGCTCAAATGGGCTAACTCAAGCTCAAACCCAAATCCACTTGGGATAACCTCATTTTTATTATCCATATGGGTTAGTGGGGTGAAACTAGGCTGAAATAAACATTAAATTCGAACATAGTGACTAGGAGAGAGAAAGCTCCACCTTTCCTTTAATGGAGGAGAGAGAAAGTGGTGAGAGTGAAGGCCATTCATGGCCAAGGGCCTCTCCAAACACTAGGTTCATCTCCCCCCCCATCAATTGGAGAAGATCAAAGGGATTTCCAGGTTGTTCAGAGGCTGGATTCAGTGGGCTAAAGCCTTGGCCGAAATTCACCATTAAGGCAATTAATGGCCACTTCTAGCTAGGCCCTTCCCCTCCCCCATTTGAATGTTTTAAAAGCTTCCCTAGACCTAGGGTAGGAGTTTCCACCTTTTTTCTGAAGAAATTGAGCCCTCCCACTATACGGTTGTAACATACCCGAAGCTCCAAAATCCAGCCAGCACGACGCACCACCACCAAACCCGTCGGCAAGCACGGTTGAAGGTCCTCCCCTACTCCTTCTATGGGTAGATCTTAGGATTCAATAGGGATAAGAATCTGACTCAATTGAGCCCGATCGGGTGGAGATTTCTATGGATTTTCCATGAAAAATAGGCTTGCGGGTTCGCCAAAATCGGCCCCTCCGGCGGCCGTGCTGCCGCCTGGCGATAGCCACCACCTCAACGGAGGTGGTGGTGGCGGTGGCAGGCCAGGGAGGTGGACGGGAAAAAGGGCTGGAATAGGCTCTAGGTCGGGTGAATCCTGGCCTTTGGTTAAAGGAATAAGATGATGTCTGGGCCTTCAATTGTGCATAAGATTCGTGTAGGTACGATTTATTAATTCCTGTTATATTAATTTCTGTCATATTTACTTGGCTATTTTAAATTAAATATTAAAAATACATAGGGTCGCCTAAAGAAAAGGTTTCTCAACATGAAACCTGTAGATCTGATAGTCTAGTTTATTTCAAAATTTATTTGAACTAATTTGGAGTTCAGGTTAGACCCCATCACTCATTTTGGTGAGGTCTATACTGAGGGTTGATCAGTGATTGATTGGAGTGCCCCCATCAATCCTGACCTCCAAATGACTTGAAATTTGGAGAATAGTCCATTCATACCTAGACTATATCGTATTCAAAAATGGAAAATTTGGATAATATTTCTCTAAAGTTTTGGTAAATATTTCATTTTTCATGTAAAAGTTAATTAAAGGGTCTAATTACCTCCAAATCCTCCCAAACTTTGGTGAGTGGTCCTTGGGGTCAATATAGAACTTTTTAGTAAATTTCATCCCATTTGGAGATGGTTTGGTTTGGAATTTGGAAAACCCTAGACTAGGTCAAAAAGGACTAATTAGGTTAAAAAGTCTCTTGTGGTAGTGAGTGACCAAATCACCTCAACAGAGGTTGAAACTTGGGCCACTGATTTGATATGACATTAAACACCCTCAAATGGAGTTTGGGGTGATTTGGGTTTGATTTTCCCTAGGACCCTAGTTCAAACCCTAAGGTTGAGCTTTTTGGGTTTGTGAAGGACATAGGGGGATACGTCCTTAGATGGACTTGATGTTTAGTCCATGTGATCCTAGGGTGGTGAAATGTTGTAGGAAGGAATTTGGTGGCATTTGGACTTGGGAACATAATTTAAACCAATTAGGAATAGTTTAGGCCTAGTCCTTTTATGAAAATGTTTAAGGGTCATGTGACCTTGGATCTTCTTGAGAGTTTGGTAGGAGTAGTTTTATGGTGATTTTGATCTCTAAAATTTATTATCGGGTGTTTGGAAAATAGTAACTCATACTTGTAGTTATAACCATTACCTTGCCCCTTGTGATAATTTTGTAGTAACCATAGTTAAAATATCTTAGGATGGTATAAAACTCTGGATAGGTTATTTAAATATCCTTTAGATGCACTAGTAAATTATTTGGACTATTTGGGCATATACTATTAGTACTTCATGTGTTAGGAAAGCTCGTGCACCTTATTTTGATAAATAAATATTAAATATCATGTCTTGCTAGAAAATTGTGTTACTTGGCTAGAGAACTTTTTAGGGCATAGTAAATCTTAGAAAATTATTACATGTTGATTGGATGAGTTTATTGTGTTGTTCCTTCACAAGTGCACTTTAATGGAATTATTAGAAGTATTTTTGTAGATAGCTCACTGACCTTATAATTACATGAAACATAGTCAGTGGTGTTTTATAATTATTATAAGTTTCTGGTAATTTCTATATAATTTTTCGACTATGATTTATAATACTTCCTTCATTAATTTCATTTACTTAGATTATTTTTAATTAAATATTTAGAGGTAAATACACTCAAAAATATCTGTAAAATTTTGTATGTACTGACATCTCTCTATTATTTAGTGTTCATAATTTTTGGGTGGTCATAACTTAAGAAAATCTAGTACTTCATGTTCAAAATTACCCATGTCCTAACTTTTGGGAAAATTAAATAAATGCCAAATTAATTAGGAAAATTATAAGTCTCTGGATTTAGGCTAAACTTATCATGATAGACCCCCATTAAATATCTTAAGGCTGTTGGATGATAATTTTGAGTACCTCCTATCATGTACATCATATAGCTTAGGTTGGTATGCATATAGTAAAATTGCGAAAATGGCGATAACTTGGGATATGGACATAGGTTGTTGAGTTAATGATATCCTAATTTGGTAAAATGAAATTGAGTTCATCATTGGGAGTTATGATGAGCAGAGTGTTGGGTTGGCTAGTGTTAAGCGGTCCTCGGGATCGATGAAAGGTCGTCTTTCCTGTGAAAAGAAAGAGAGTCAAAATACACTAGGGTTAGATCTAGTATAATATTAAAAGGGATCGGGAATCTGAGTAATAACCAATAATAGTAAGTGCCTTGCGAAAGGGAACGATGGGCTTCAGCTACCATCATAGTTCCTAGTGTCCTTTGAGAACCCTTCACCGGGTATGCCGGGGGGAGTCCTAGGCTAACCTAAATCGTAGAAAAATCAATGTTTAAGACTAACTAGTATAACTAGGATTACACTTACACTCACACTCCCCGGTGTTGTGGGAGTTAGCTTGGGTCTCACGAGCGGTAGGCTCGGTGGTTTTAGTGATGGGAAAGTTAGCCCGGCGAGCCGATGGATCGGTACAAATTGTGATGGACAGGATAGTCCGGGGAGCTTTGGCTCGGTGGGAAAACATGGTAATATTGCATGTGCATAAGATATAATGTGGTGGGTCTTTGGTATTGGAGGGTCGACGCACCGACGCCAATATATTGACTCGGCAAGTGCTGTTTAGCACTTCGCCAAATAAAGTCCGGTGTGCTAGCCTGCAAGAGTACACGGAGCTCCGCTTTGTGCACCAGTGTTGAGACATACAATAAGTCTGACTGGTAGTGCATTTACTAGTTTAGAGTTGGGCGAGGCCCAACCCACCACTTCCGTTTTCCACTACGGAGGTATCCTGGGAGGTTAGGCTCCATAAAGAGGGAACTAAAAGTCTGTGTGCACAGAGTCGGGTGTGTGTGTTGCACTTGTGTGTTCATACCATAACATACTTGAAAGACATAGCATAACCATTGCATATAACCTTTGACACCTATTGTATAAATTAGTATGGAACACTTTATACAATAGGCCTTACAAAACGACCCCTTAACTTATAAGCTTGTGTGAGCATGCTTATAACTTATGGTTATTTTTTTTGGATATTTATCACCCGCTTATAACCGAGACCACATCGTATAAATTGTATGAGACTCTTTATACGATGGGAGCCTTACAGAAGACCCCTTAACTTATAAGTTTGTATGGGTATCCATATAAGTTAAGGTTACTTGTTTCCTTATTTACCATTCTTATTTACTGCTTTACTCTACCTGTTAATATAGAATTGTTAGACTAGCTCCACCGTCACCTGCCTTTTTGTACTCTCCACCTTCCTTACCTTCCCTTTCCTTCTCCCCGCTCGGTGCCTAGGATCCATGGGGGAGGGGTGGGGGATGATAGAACTTAGTATTTTTGACTAACGGTCATTTACCAAATCATTTTAGGGGATAGTCGAGCCAAACCTGGAGATGTAGCCCAAGAGGTCGGCGCGCTTGGAGACAGGACAGTCTAACACCGGAGTTCAGAAGGCAGAGACAGTGAGTCCCGATCATTAGTAGTTCTATATATTTGCTTCCGTGTTGAGTGACTTGTATTGAGGATCATAATGTATCGGGCAGGAGCCCTTATTCTAGCACTTTGTTTCATCATTATTGTGAAACGGGAAATCGTTGTGCTCAGTTCAAAAACCCGTTGCTATCATAATTGTTGAGTGACTTGTAGTGAGGATCATAATGTATCGGGCAGGAGCCCTTATTGAGAACAGAGAATTTATATCTATTTGCACCTACAACAGAAAACCAAACGCGACCAAGTGTAGAGGATTTGGAGGGAAAACGAAGAAAGTTGCAGAGTATGAAAGCGCAAAAGGAGAACGACGGCTGAAGAAATGATTTATATTAGGGTTTGACGGCGAAACGGGAAATCGTTGTGCTCAGATCGATGAAGCTTCGAACTCAGCTCAGTTCAAAAACCCTTTTACAATTGAAAGTGAGGGTAAGATCTATCTCAACTCTAGAGGGGGGGGGGGTGAATAGAGTTTATTCAAATAAGTTTCACAGTTTTTAAAATATCAACACATATATAAAATTTAATTTACACTATAGTGTAGAGTGCTAGAAAATAATTAAAGAAGCAAGAAACTAAGAGCACAGCACACAGCAACAATCAAACAAACAATCCAGAAGACACAAGGAAATATAGTGGTTCCCCAAAAATCTGGGTACATCCACTCTTCTACCACCCTTGGTAGGAATCCACTCAGGATGAGTTGATCAGGTGTCCTGACACCAATGAGCTTTTGTTCAGGTGCTCAAAAACCAAAACTGGATTTTTTGATAAGGTGTCTTGCCACCACTGAGTTTTGACAAGGTTCTCAGAACCAGACAGAACTTTTGAAGGGAGTTCAAAAACCCTTTTACAGCAGGAAAAAGAAAAAGTAAGGAGGTGAAGTTGTCTTCTCTGTTCTCAGATCAAAATGAGAGAAGACTAGTGGATCTTTGTTGTCAAAGCTCCCCCTGAGATGTAGACTAGTTCAGGAAAAGAAGCTTTGCTCTAGGGTGATAGGTCTTCAGAATTTTGATCTCCAGCAAAAGATTGTTTCAGCAAGAAGGCTAAAAGATGAGGTGTCTGGAGTTCTTGAGATGAAGCTGTGTTCACTTTTCTGTAAGCAAGAAGAATTTTTTTGTCACAGTTCTTCTATATCTTCTATTGCTATCAGTATTCTGTATATGATATATTCCTTGATTGAAAAAGGAAGATCTGGTTCTCTAAAAAAAATTTCTTTGTCCAAAGTAGCCGTTGGCAGTCATAAATATCTTCCATAAAGAGTCTTGTCTTCTAGAGGAAAGTCCAGCAAACATTCTCTGAATAATACCTTGAAACTTGCTGCAGAATAAAGACAAACGGCTGGCAGATCTTCTTATCATAAATGCTGATAATATTCAAAAACATTCCAAAGAATAACAGCATTTAAGTCCTTAAAAGCGTCGATCTCTCAAAAGAATCGTCGATCTGAGCTCTACGATCGTCGAACTGAGCTCAGAGATAGAATGAGATAGAGCAGACAAAAAACGTCGATCTGAGCTCGAAGATCGTCGACCTGAGCTCAGAGATATATAAAAACCACAGCTGGCAGAAATCGTCGATCGGAGCTCGAAGATAGTCGACCTGAGTTCGACGATCAAGCAGAACGGGCTGAAGGCAAATAGTCGATCTGAGCTCGAAGATCGTCGATCTGAGTTTGACGATTTATCGGAGTTGAGCTCAGAGAGCGTCGAATGGAGTTCGACGATTCGTCGACCTGAGCTCGACGAAAATTGCCTTAGACTTATCTCTTCAACCTTGATCTTGGAATGGTCCTGGGGGCAGCTTCAAACCTAAGTTCTAAGCCCTAGACTCACTCTAGTGTTGACCTTCACAACTATACAACTAGGTCAACCTGGTTTCCTAAGACAACCATAGTGATCCTTACCCAAATTAGTAATAGGGTGTTCCAACAATCTCCCCCTATTTGGGTTAGGATTACTATTTACAAATAACATTAGGAAATGAATAAGCATACATACAAAAACAAGAGCTAACCAAGCAAAGATATAGCAGCAAGCAGATCACGGATAAAGAGCAGCAATTATCCAGAGGTGGATGAAAGTTTAGCTTACACAATTTTACTTCTTTTCAGTTCCCTTTTTAAACAGAATTTCTCTGTTAGGATTCAGGGTTTCTTTCTTTGATCTTCTGTCATCCTCTGCACCTAGAGAAGTTTGAGATCTTGGCCTTGGAACTACAGCCTCTGGGTGCAGCTTCATGTAGTCTTCTGGGTTGAAAAACTTTCTTGAAGCATATCTTTCCAATTCTTTCTTCCTTTGATCTGATAAAATTATTATATTGGAGATGTCCATGCCTTGCTCTCTGGCTTTCTTAAGTTGATCAAGAGCAGCTAGCTCTTTCATTCTTGCTGTCCAGGATAGAGGATTGTTCTCAGGATCCTCAAAAGGAACAGGAGGTTCATACCTGTTGAGAGATTCAGAAGCAGGAGGAGTCCTGAAAACAACTGTGTCTTTCAGCCTGTAAGGGAAAGGACCTGAAGAGGAGTCAGTGTGGCCTTGTCCTTCCCTTTGATAAGATCTTTGTCCTCTCTGATTTCCTCTGTAATGACCCCTTCTGGATTGATATCCTTTTTGATGTTGTCCCCTTTGATAGTATTTTGGATAAGATTGGGGGAGCTTTGACTTGAAGCTGGAGCTTGAGGGGCTGAGCCTGATCCAGAATTTGGAGGAGGAGGAGGAGGAGGCTGATATTGTGAAGATCCTTTTTCATATTTATCAAGCTTCCTCTTCTTCTTCAAGGCTTTTTGTTGATTCTTGGAGTATTGCATCCATGGCTCAGATAAGGGGCAATCATGCAGAATGTAGTAGGGAATATCATTGGAGTCTTTTGCTTTAGCTGGAGGAACTTTCATGAAGGCCTTGCTTCTGGCCTTCCTTTTCTTGGCAATGGTATTGGCAGAGTCATCTGATTCAGTCTGGAATGGGTCACTATCTGAGCTTTGTGGTCTGTTATACAGATCATCAATGCTTTTCAAGTACTTTTCTTGAAGCTTTAACTGATCAGAAGTCAGAGCAGGAGCAACAGCAGCAGCAGACACTTGAGCAGGAGCAGGCAAAGCAGCAGGTGTGGGATCTTCTAGGTAGGAAGCAAGTTCTTTATCAGCAGTTTCATCAGCAAGAGTTACTGGAATCATCTTTATATCTTCAGTAGCAGCAGCAGTTTCAACAACAGGAGGCACAATGGCCTTAGTAGCAGCATCAGGAATATCCACAGCCTTCCAGGAATTGATATAGGATTCAATGAGGCTGGGATCACAAACAGATACAGGCACAATGGCCTTAGACAGATCTTCAGTGAGAGGTATTGGCAGAAAGCTGAAATGAACTGTATCAAATTGAGATAGCAGGCTCTGAAGATGTAGTGCAAAAGCATATCCACTGCTTTCTGAGTGAGCAGGAGCTGGAGCTAAAACTAGAGCATCCACTGGCACATCCACTTCTTCATAAAGCATCTCCCCCTGCCTTGGTTCAAGGAGAGCTGAATCAAGGCACCCAGTAGAAGGGATTGCCTGGGACGAGGAAAAGGAGGAAAGCTTGGTAGACAGCTCCTGAACCTGTTTCAGGAGTGGAGCCAGGGAAGTCTCCAACAGAGATGCCAGCCTGGGAGCTAGTAACTCATAAAGTCTGTCTGCCAACCTTGGAAGATCTACATGCTCAAGTGGGGCTTGAGCAGAGGTAGGAGTAAAGGTAGATGGAGGGATGTTGGCTGGAGCAGAAGGTGTGGAGGTAGGTGGAGTAGGAATGGATGTCTCTGAGGATGGAATTGTGGAGATAGAGAAGGTGGAGGTGGAGATAGGAGAAGCAAGAGAGTAGGTGAAGGATGGTTGGGAAAGAATGTCATTAAGCATTTGTTGAAAAGAGGAGGTAGAGGATGGCTCAGGAGGAGTGGAAGGAGAATCATCCATAAAGGAATCATCTAGGAGAGGGCATGATGGTGAGATGAAGGTTGAATAAGAGAAGAGAGGATGGAATTCCTCTGAGGTGGATACTGGAGGGGATGAAACTGGTGAGGAAATGGTAATAGGAGATGATATGGTTATGGTTGTGACTGGTGGTGAGGAGGAAATGGCTGGGGTAGATACAGCTAGAGGAGGAAGAGAGACAGGAAACACTTCTGCTGGAGGAGTGACTGAAGCAGTCCTTGTGCCTGAAGAAAGTGGTGCAGTAGCTCTTGAAGGGTTGATGATTTGCCTGTCCCATCTGCTGAATAGGGCACGGGAGAGCCTCTTGGATGCATTGATGAACAGTCCAGAGGAGGTTAACAGATCAGGGCATCTGTAGTGCAGATAGACCCTAAGATTCTCCCAAAGCTCACAGCAGTCTTATTTATCTTCTTCTTAATTAGGTTGAAGAAGATGGATCCCCAATCAAGGTGTTTCTTATCGACTAAAGCTCCCATCAAGCAAAGTTGATATCTAGAGATGGTGTCATGAGCTGAGTGCTTGGCCAACAGCACTTTCCCAACTACATCAGCCAGGAATTGATATTCCAGAGATAGATTTTTCTTTTAAAGTTTGTTAGGGTTGACAACATTATGACCCATTCGATCAAGCATTGAATCATAATCTTCTCCAGATAATTCAATAGAATCTTCTCCAGTACTAAGTTGAAAGACATCTATTAAGAGAGCCGGTGATAGATGTACCTGAGTCCCTTTAACGATGCCGACGACAGAGTTCTCAGTCTCGCTTGTCGCTATAAACCACCACTCTTTGATCTCTTCTGAAGCAATCTTCATCCGTGTAGTCATTATTTGGATCAGCTATTGATCTCTGAATAGAGTGAGAATATCTTTGAAGCGCTGATCGCTTCCATCAAATGAATTTATATCAATGTCGAATCCTGTGTCAAATTTCATCTTAGAGATAGCAGCACGGGATTCAGCCATTTGCACCTGCAACAGAAAACCAAACGCGACCAAGTGTAGAGGATTTGGAGGGAAAACGAAGAAAGTTGCAGAGTATGAAAGTGCAAAAGGAGAACGACGGCTGAAGAAATGATCTATATTAGGGTTCGACGACGAAATGGGAAATCGTTGTGCTCAGTTCGATGAAGCTTCGAACTCAGCTCGACGATTTGGGCTGCAGAAGGAATCTGAAGAGACGTCAATATCGTCGATCTCCGTTCGACGATGTTGAAAAGCGTCGAGCTCCGCTCGACGGCCTCTGAACAGATGGAGAGAAAGTCTAGATCTAGCGGAGGCTTTGAACTCAGATCGACGCTTCAAGAGCCGTCGATCTCCGGTCGACGATTTATGGGAAATCGTCGATCTCCGTTCGACGTTTTCTGGGAAAACGTCGAGCTCAGTTCAGAGACAGAAACTATCCTACAGACACAAAAAGAGATAAGTTTTTAGCCTAGTCTTGGTCTGTTTTAGCTTTTCAAAATCTTGTAATTTAATTTAGGCTTCCTCCATCTAACATGCCTAACTGATTTAGGAAGAAACTGTGTTTCTTTTCATCCAAAGGTTTGGTGAAAATATCTCCCATTTGCAAATCAGTAGGAATATATTGAAGTTCAATTTTATTTTTCTCTACATTATCTCTTAGAAAGTGATGCCTAATCTCTATGTGTTTTGTCCTACTATGGAGGACTGGATTTTGTGCTATAGAGATAGCACTAGTATTATCACAGAAAATTTTTGACTTCTCTAAGTTGTAACCATAGTCTAGAAGTTGATTTTGTATCCACAATATTTGTGAGCAACAACTGCCTGCAGCCATATACTCAGCTTCAGCAGTTGAAGTTGACACAGATGTTTGCTTCTTACAAAACCAGGAGACAAGTCTGTCACCAAGAAACTGACATGTTCCACTGGTGCTTTTCCTGTCTATTCTGCATCCAGCATAATCAGCATCTGAGAATCCAGTTAATTCCAATCCTGAGTCTTTTGGATACCAGAGTCCTAGATTTGGACAACTTTTTACATACCTAAGAATCCTTTTAACTAAAGTTAGGTGTGACTCTCTAGGGCTAACTTGGAATCTAGCACATATGCATGTAGCAAACATTATATCAGGCCTACTAGCTGTAAGGTACAATAAAGAGCCAATCATTGCTCTATATGTTGTCTGATCAACAGGTTTCCCATGTTCATCAGCATCCAATATAGCATTGGAGGGCATGAGTGTTTTCATACATGATGCATCAGACATACCAAATTTCTTAACCAATTCTTTTGCATACTTGGTTTGAGAAATAAATATGCCTTCAGCATGTTGTTTGACTTGCAGTCCTAAGAAGAAGGACAGCTCACCCATGCTACTCATTTCAAATTTAGAATGCATAAGCTTGGAGAACTTTTTGCACAAATTTGAATCAGTAGAGCCAAATATGATATCATCTACATAAATTTGCACTAGTAGGGTATGGGACTTATGGGTTCTAATAAAAAGAGTTTGGTCTACTCTCCCCCTAACAAAATCATTTTCCAGAAGAAAGCATGCTAGGGTCTCATACCATGCTCTAGGAGCTTGCTTCAGACCATATAATGCTTTATGCAATTTGAAAACATAATCATTGTGAGTTAGAGAGATAAAACCTGGAGGTTGTCTGACATAGACTTCCTCTTTGATGTCCCCATTGAGAAATGCACTCTTTACATCCATCTAGTATACTTTGAATCCTTTGTGGGCAGCATAAGCTAGAAATATTCTGATGGCCTCTAACCTTGCAACTGGTGCAAAAGTCTGATCATAGTCTATTCCTTCTTGTTGAGAGTACCCTTGAGCAACTAGCCTTGCCTTGTTTCTGACTATAATTCCTTGATCATCCAGCTTGTTCCTGAATACCCACTTTGTTCCAACAATGGGATGATCCTTTGGCTTAGGCACTAGTTCCCAAACTTTGTTCCTTTCAAATTGATGCAACTCCTCTTGCATTGCAATGATCCAGTGTGGATCTTGCTCTGCATCTTGAATGGTTTGAGGTTCAATTTGAGAGAGAAAGCAAGTGTGCATCAGGTTCTGGTTGACCTGATTTCTAGTTTGCACACCAGCTGAGATGTTTCCAATCACTTGGGAGATTGGGTGATCTCTTGTTGTTACTAAATCAACAGGGGGTGTTGATTGTTCACCAACCTGTGTTGTTGTTTCCTCTTGTGGAACAACAACTGGCTCTTCAGGGTGATTTTCTTCAAAAGGTTTCACTTCTTCTTCATCATCACTGCTCTCATCCTTTTGCTGAATAGGTTGAGAAGTTGTATCCTCTTCTTTAACCTATAATCAGTCCATGCTTTCTGATATATATTGTACCTGCAAAGGTTTTTGGTAGAAGTAGACTTCTCCTTATAACACATGTTAGTTTCATCAAAAGTAATATGAACAGACTCTTTAATTTTACAAGATGATTTGTTATAAACCCTATAAGCCTTGCTGATCATGGAGTATCCCAAAAACACTCCTTCATCAGCTTTAGCTTGAAATTTTGCTAGATGTTTCTTGTCATTATTGTGAATGTAACAAATACAGCCAAAAATTTTAAAATAATTTACTTTAGGTTTCTTCCCTTTGAGCAATTCATAGGGAGTCTTGCCCTTCAGTTTATGTATCAGGCTTCTATTCAACACATAGTTGGAGGTGTTCATAGCCTCAGCCCAAAAGGAAAGAGGTAGGTGAGCATCTGCCAATAATGTAGTTGAAGATTCAATGAGTGTTCTATTTTTCCTTTCAGCTACCCCATTTTGTTGAGGAGTTCTAGGAGCTGAGAAAGTATGCCTGATCCCTTCACTTTGACAGAACTCTTGCATGAGAAGAGAATCAAACTCTGTCCCATGATCACTTCTGATCAGGGCAATGTGAGTGTTGAACTCAATCTGAATGCATTTGAGAAAATCTGTCAAACACTTGAAGTTATCAGACTTCTTCCTCAGAAAGAATACCCAAGTGAATCTTGAGAAGTCATCTACAACCACTAAAGTATAGGATTTCCCTCCTAGACTTTGTACTGATATGGGTCCAAAAAGATCCATGTGCAACAAATACAAGATCCTAGGTGAATCACTCTTATTAAGTGACTTAAAGCTATTTTTAGTTTGCTTGCCTAATTGACAAGCCTTGCAAAGTCCTTCCTTCTTGTAGGGGCCAGAAAGTAGTCCTCTAACAAGGTTGTCCTTGGATAACCTAGCAATGGTTCTAAGGTTAATATGCCCTAGTCTCTTATGCCATAAAATATTAGGTTTTGAAATAGAATTGAACAGACAAATATCTACTACAGGTGAATGAAAATCAACTAAGTAAATGTTACCTCTTCTGTTACCTGTCAACACAGTTGTGTTGTCCTCTGACTTGACTTTGCATATGGCTTTGTTGAAGGTCACTTGATATCCTTCATCACACTGTTGACTGATACTTATCAAGTTGTGTTTTAGTCCTTCTACATATGCCACCTTCTTGAAAGTGACTGAGCCAATTTGGACTGTACCATATCCTTTTGTTGTTCCAAAGCTTGAGTCTCCAAAAATTACTTTGGGTCCAAGCTTGGCTCTAAAGGATGTAAAGTTGTCCTTATTCCCTGTCATGTGCTTTGAGCACCCACTATCCAGATACCATAGCTGGTTTGATGTTGGATAGGTCTTCACCTGCACATAAACAGCTTATTTGTTTTTGACCCAGTTAACCTTGGGCCTAGGTTGATATCCCTTGAATTCTGAAATAAAATACATCCCAGGTTGATCCTTATAACCTTCAGGATGGTATCTCCTAGGAGGTACTATCCATTCAGTATAGGGATTAAAGTATTGGGATGTGGGGCTTCTAGGATTGAATCTGGATGTACCATTGAAGAAAAATTCACAGGCCTGATCTCTGTTCGACGATCGTCGAACTGAGGTCGACGATCTTGGGTCAGATCGTCGATCTCTGTTCGAAGATCGATTATAGTGGAGTTCAGAGTTTTGATATCGTCGAGCTGAGGTCGACGATCTTGGGTCAGATCGTCGAGCTCTGTTCGACGATCGTCGAGCTCTGCTCGACGCAACCTGTTGAACTGAATTTTTCTCTAGCAGATCTGCATTCTTCCTAACTACCTCTACTACTCCCTTTCCTTTGTCAGAGACAAATTTGATTGGAGTTGTTAATATTATAGGTTGGCTGGATGAGGCACCCAAGCCCAGTGTACTATTAAATCTAGAGTTCACTGTGCTTGTAATGTCCATCAGTCTGATACTTCTCCCATTTAGGGATTCTACAAACTTTTTGGCCTTTGATAGTTCACTCTTCAGTGAAGCTATCTCCTCCCTATAGCATTTTAACTCTTCAGAGAGTTTGAGGTTCTCTGATTTTAAGGTACTATACTCAGACAGTTGATTTCTGAGGGAAATAATTTCCTTCTCAGATTTTAACAGATCTAGGCATAGTACTTTAAATTCATGTTTAAAATTCTCAGAGTTGAAATCAAAAGAGTTGATTACCTGATCTTCATCTGGTTGAGCTTCTGAGTCTGAATCTGATTCTTCATCAGAGTTTTTGCTGTGAGGCATTGATAGCCATCATGCAAAATTCTTTTTCATCTGCATCATCCTCATCATCACTGGAACTGGATGAAGCTTCAGATTCCTCTTCAGTCTCACTCCATGTCTCAGCAACAAAGCCCTTCCTTGTATGTTTGTTCTTGCTGGAGGAGGCTTTGTCTGAGCTGTTCTTCTTGTAATCCTTTTCTTTTCTTCTTTCTCTTCTTTCCTTCTTGTCCTTATTCTTGTTTTCTGGACAGTCAGGCACAATGTGGCCTGGTTTCCTGCAACCAAAGCATATAATTTCTTTATTGTTATTTGATTTATCATACCTTGGTTTATCATGACCCTTGTATGGCCTCTTTCTGAAGTCTTTTCTGGCCATCTTGTAGAATCTTTTGGCCAATAGACTTATGAGCTCATCATTTCCTGTAGCTTTATCTTCAGGCTCCTCTTCTGCAGCTTTGAAGGCTATGGTCTTTTCTTTCCTTGTGGCTGGAGAAGTAGCCTTTTGTTCTTCTTCTCTATTTTTAATGAGCAGCTCATAGGACTTGAGCTTGCCCAGGAGAGCTTCAGTGGTAATCTCATTTAAACTTCTGGCATCTTTGATTGGCCAGATTCTTGAATCCCAAGTGTTGGGGAAGCACATCAGGATTTTGTCATTCAGCTCAGTCAGTGAGATTTCTTTGTCCAGAGTTTTTAACTCATTGACAATTAGACTTAGTCTATTATACATGTCAGCCACTGGTTCAGCTTCTCCCTTTTTGAAGTTCTCATATTGGCTTATCAGATGTGATCTTCTATCTTTCCTTTCATCAGCAGATCCTGAGACAATTTCAGAGAGTTTGTCCCAGATCTCTTTAGCTGAGTTGCAGTCAGCTACCTTCTGAAATATCTCATCAGACATTGTCTGAGCTAAGATATTCATGGCCTTTGCATCTGCAGTTTTCCATTTCTTTATTTCAGCATCTGTTCCTGATGGAGGTGGAACAGCATCTGTGCTTGAGCTTGCAGGAGGACTTGGACACACTGTCAAAACAGAATTAAATATGTCTTCGTCAATAAAATTCATATAGAGTTTAATCCTTGCCTTCCAGAGTGCAAACTTGGAAAGATTGCACACTGGAGGTCTGGTGCTTGCATAATCTTTGTTCTGTGCCTTGTCTATATAAGATAAATATATATAGGGAAAATAACCCTCTTAAGAGATTGATCTTATCAGGAATCTTTTGGTTCAGGTGTTAGCCTGTATGAACAACCAACCTGGCTCTGATACAAATTGAAAGTGAGGGTAAGATCTATCTCAACTCTAGAGGGGGGGGGGGGGGTGAATAGAGTTTATTCAAATAAGTTTCACAGTTTTTAAAATATCAACACATATATAAAATTTAATTTACACTATAGTGTAGAGTGCTAGAAAATAATTAAAGAAGCAAGAAACTAAGAGCACAGCACACAGCAACAATCAAACAAATAATCCAGAAGACACAAGGAAATATAGTGGTTCCCCAAAAATCTAGGTACATCCACTCTTCTACCACCCTTGGTAGGAATCCACTCAGGATGAGTTGATCAGGTGTCCTGACACCAATGAGCTTTTGTTAAGGTGCTCAAAAACCAAAACTGGATTTTTTGATAAGGTGTCTTGCCACCACTGAGTTTTGACAAGGTTCTCAGAACCAGACAGAACTTTTGAAGGGAGTTCAAAAACCCTTTTACAACAGGAAAAAGAAAAAGTAAGGAGGTGAAGTTGTCTTCTCTGTTCTCAGATAAAAATGAGAGAAGACTAGTGGATCTTTGTTGTCAAAGCTCCCCCTGAGATGTAGACTGGTTCAGGAAAAGAAGCTTTGCTCTAGGGTGATAGGTCTTCAAAATTTTGATCTCCAGCAAAAGATTGTTTCAACAAGAAGGCTAAAAGATGAGGTGTCTGGAGTTCTTGAGATGAAGGTGTGTTCACTTTTCTATAAGCAAGAATTTTTTTGTCACAGTTCTTCTATATCTTTTATTGCTATCAGTATTCTGTATATGATATATTCCTTGATTGAAAAAGGAAGATCTTATTCTCTAAAAAAAATTTCTTTGTCCAAAGTAGCCGTTGGCAGTCATAAATATCTTCCATAAAGAGTCTTGTCTTCTAGAGGAAAGTCCAGCAAACATTCTCTGAATAATACCTTGAAACTTGCTCCAAAATAAAGACAAACGGCTGGCAGATCTTCTTATCATAAATGCTGATAATATTCAAAAACATTCCAAAGAATAACAGCATTTGAGTTCTTAAAAGCGTCGATCTCTCAGAAGAATCGTCGATCTGAGCTCTACGATCGTCGAACTGAGCTCAGAGATAGAATGAGATAGAGCAGACAGAAAACGTCGATCTGAGCTCGAAGATCGTCGACCTGAGCTCAGAGATATATAAAAACCACAGCTGGCAGAAATCGTCGATCGGAGCTCGAAGATAGTCGACCTGAGTTCGACGATCAAGCAGAACGGGCTGAAGGCAAATAGTCGATCTGAGCTCGAAGATCGTCGATCTGAGTTCGACGATTTATTAGAGTTGAGCTCAGAGAGCGTCGAATGGAGTTCGACGAAAATTGCCTTAGACTTAGCTCTTCAACCTTGATCTTGGAATGGTCCTGGGGCAGCTTCAAACCTAAGTTCTAAGCCCTAGACTCACTCTAGTGTTGACCTTCACAACTATACAACTAGGTCAACCTGGTTTCCTAAGACAACCATAGTGATCCTTACCCAAATTAGTAATAGGGTGTTCCAACAACCGTCACCTGCCTTTTTGTACTCTCCACCTTCCTTACCTTCCCTTTCCTTCTCCCCGCTCGGTGCCTAAGATCCATGGGGGAGGGGTGGGGGATGATAGGACTTAGTATTTTTGACTAACGGTCGTTTACCAAATCATTTTAGGGGATAGTCGAGCAAAACCCGGAGATGCAGCCCAAGAGGTCGGCGCGCTTGGAGACAGGACAGTCTAACACCGGAGTTCAGAAGGCAGAGACAGTGAGTCCCGATCATTAGTAGTTCTATATATTTGCTTCCGTGTTGAGTGACTTGTAGTGAGGATCATAATGTATCGGGCAGGAGCCCTTATTCTAGCACTTTGTTTCATCATTATTGTGATTTTGCTGGACTAGTATTGGAGTTTCTTTTCTTTATTATTTATACTTATGCTACTCTTCTGTGATCGGTATGGCCGGTAGGATCGGCATTTTGTATTGACGACCTTCCTGGGTGAGTTGGGGTCACCGCAAAACGGCAGTTCTAGGCATAAGACCCCGGTGGTTTAAAAGAAAAAAAAGGGGGTCTTACACTGTGAGGGTTAAAAATGTTGATCCCAATTTCTACATGGTTGATTTAATTAACGGACTTAGGGTGGGACCCTTGAAGTTCAAGGAAACCACGAAAGAGCCTGCTACTTACTGGGAATTGATCGCCTTGCTCAATAGGTTTATTGATGGAAAAAATGTCAACCCCACCTACATCTCTTCTTTGACGAAAAAAGCTGATTCAAGATATGTAGCAAGCTATTCTTCTATAACGTACCATGCAATAAGGCCACCTCGTCTAGAGTTTCAAACCCTTGCTCAGAGGGGAAGAAATTTCCTTTATTGTTGCCCATTTAAAGGCCATCAATAGTTTCAAAATCAGACACTGCCATTGTCCACAACACCTACTCCATTTGCTCCAGCTCCACAATTTTTGTCTGTGTATTAGCCACTGTATGCTCCGCCTCCAGCTGCTCAGTAGTTTGACAACTCCCAGGAAGATTTTATCGCTTTGTCTATGCCAATGGTTGAGGTCATCCAAATCTTGAAAAAGAGGCAAGATTATAAAAGTCCAGGCCCCCTGAAGACAGAAGGAAAGGATCGCAATCCCAACCTATACTTCGAGCATCACAGAGATAAGGGGCATACAACTGAAAACTTTAGGGCTCTCTGCTTTCTTGTGGAAAAGCTCCTTAGAGAGGGAAAGTTGCAAGGTCTCGTTTATGCCTTCCACCTCTAGGGGTAAGGAGGTGGCAAAAGTATTTTTGGAGTGCAAGGAGGTAGAAGAGGTCAACCATCTGGGCAACATCGATCTTGGTAATGAATGCATTGAAGCCGATGATGAAGGACCTATCAGCTGACTTTTTTACATTCATGGAGGAGCTGGGACTGAAGCAACTCAGAAGTCTATCATCACAAGGGTCTTTTGACAGGAGGTAGCTGCAACCTCCTCTTTTGTTCAATTTAGGGGGGTCGTCACCTTCATTCAAGACGACCTCCCTCTGACTACAAATCGTTTCAGTGACGCCATAGTAATCAAGGTGGTCATCGAGTACTATATGGTGAATAAAATTTTGATCGACACAAGTAGTTTGGTTAACTTGTTTTTCAAACCAACCTCGAGGCCCTCAAGATAGGAAAGTTTGTGCTTTCTGCCGAAGGGCCAATCTATGATTTTTCTGGTGAAAGAAATGAGGTGGAAGGAAGTGTCTCCCTCCTGGTGACACTCAAAGGGATTACGAAGCTTGCTCAATTCATAGCAGTTGACGCTCCAAGCAGCTACTATGAAATCTTCAGGAGATCACTCAATGATTATCATGCAGTGGTATGCACCTTCCGCCTGTCAATCAAATTTGTAACAGAAGGAAAATAGTACCGGGACAGGAGTGACCCAAAGATGGCCCGGGAGTGCTATGTTCGCATAATCAATGTGACCAAACAAGCTCATCCCACGGATGCACCTACAGTCATGCATAAAGTCTCAAATACTCTATAGGTGCTGGAAGAGATAGCTAAAGAAGAAAGCATGGAAGGAGCTCACCTGGAGCCAGCACAAGAAACCCAATGGGTAACATTCACTGAAGTTGATGAGAGAAAGCTCTCCATCAATGCAGAGCTTCCAAAGGAGGAGAAGACTCGATTGATCTCCTGCTTGTTGAAGAACATGGATTTCTTTGCCTGGTCAGCAGAAGACATGCTAGGAGTTAATCCTGATGTGGCTTGCCACCACCTCAATATTGATCCCAACTTCAGGCTAGTTCAGCAAAAGAAGAGGGAGGTGGCAACAAAGCTTGCTAAGCCCAGCAGAGAGGATGTCACCAAGATCCTCAAAGCCACATTCATTAATGAAACAATATCCTGCCTAGGTATCAAATGTTGTAATGTTTAGAAAGACATGGGAAATGGAGAATTTGTGTAGACTTTACTAAACTGAATAAATCATGCCCGAAAGATTGTTATCCCTTATCTCAGATAGATTCTTTAGTTGATTCTACGGTAGGGTACACTTGCATGAGATTTTTAGATGCATTCTCAGGTTACCACAAAATTAGAATACAACAGCCTTATATACCCCCATACATCTTTATATACAAACGGTGGGTGTTATTGCTATATCGTAATGACTTTAGGGCTAAAAAATGCGGGCGCAACTTATCAAAGAATGAAGGACTTCATTTTTAAGCAGCAAAAGGGGAGAAATATTGAAGTATATGTTGATGATCACCTCATCAAGAGTAAGTCCTTGCCATTACATTTGGAAGACCTTGCAGAGACGTTTTCTACTTTGTGAATGTTCGAGATGAAGTTGAATTCTTTAAAATGCATGTTAGGAGCAAGCAATTGAAAATTTCTTGGTCATCTCCTTACTCACAATGGTCTCGCTCTAAACCCCAACAAGGTGAAAGCCATCCTTGACATGGCACCCCCACTTCCTGAAGGAAGTTCAATAAATATGGGGAGGGTGGAAGGCATCAGTAGGTTCATCTCCAGAGTAGGAGATACGGGCGCTCCATTCTTCAGGATTCTCCACGGAGGTTAAAAATTTGAGTGGACCAAGGAGTGTGACGAGGCTTTTGAGAAGTTGAAAAAGCAATTAATGTCAGTGCCTTTGCTCCAGAGCCCTCAAATGGGAGAAGTTATTTATATTTATTATGGGTTGTTCCATAAGTGATCAGTTCAGTCCTCGTTGGAGAGGAAGGAAGGAAGTAATTTCTTGTGTATTATGTTAGCCATATCCTCAAAAATGTTGAAATAAGATACTAAATTCTCGAGAAATTGGCTTTGGCTTTAGTTATGTTCGTCCGAAGACTTCTACCATATTTTCAAGCTCATTATATCCAGGTGGTGTCTGAACATCCTTTGAAGAATTAGTTAAAAAAGCTAGAACATTCGGGCAAGCTAGCCAAATGGGCAATAGAGCTCAGTGAGTTTGAAATTTCATACATCGGGAGAGTGGCTATTAAGGCACAAGTGTTGGCGGATTTTATGGTTGATATGTTGGAAGCTTGTCTAATTCCAAATGCAGAATCTCCTCTGGCTTGGGCAATGTATGTGGATGGAGCTTCAGGGAGAAATTTTCCAGGTGTAGTGGTTGTCCTCATAAACCTATATAGTGTAAAGATAGCAAGTTGTGAAGTTCTATTTCCCAACTGCCAATAATCAGGCAGAATATGAGCCACTCTAAGTAGGCATGAGATTTGCAAAGGAACTCGATATTGAGGATATTCAAGTAATGACAGATTTGTTGGTGATCGCAACCTAAGTTTTGGGCAACTTTGATGTAACACCCACATCCGTCACAAAGAATATAACAGAAGGTCTGGTCAGGGCCCCCGTCCTATTCCACAGATAGTCAGAGGAGTTACGCATTGATTCCATAACATTCACGTATCCTAACTCATAGTTGAATTCTAGCGGAAGTATTTTAATTACAAAAGAATCCAACACCAGGAATGTACACTAAACAAACCATAAGGATGACATAAATGCACAAAACGTTTGGCCTCAAGGCCTTATAAATTGTTTCCTTCATATAGAGCCCCGTATCCTGCGAGTGGAGTGGGAGGAGCCAGACCTGGGCAAACCGAGCCTCGTGTGGATCGTTAGGGAGGAGAGTGCCCTGAGACTTCCTCTGCTCGCCCAGGCTGGTGGGGGACCAGATACGGGGTGAGTGAGGCAAGTGGGCTCGCACGCACCCATGTCCCCCAGTAACTAACAGGAGAGTGCGATGTTCAGGAACGCACTTGCCTTAGGCCATATGGAGGTAGTGAGTGCTAGTCTCATCGGGCACTCGCCACCCTAGGCGTGTGCTACCTCCGATACTACTCGCCCAGTGATGCTTTTACCATTCCACCCCTGCTGGATTGCCAGTATCCCCTCCAAATAGCGGAGTTGCGTTATTGCCACACTAATTTGGGCAGCATATATCCGTTCAGAACAGCGGAGTTGAGCTATTGGCAGACCAATTAAGGCTGCATATATCCATTCAAAATAGCCGAGTTGAGTTGTTGGCAGACTATTTTCAGAAATCTATAAATAGACCCAAGAGGGTATCTCAGAAGGCAGGTCTTTCCAGTTTTCTCATTCTCTGAGCCCCTTGTGCTTTCTGAGGTACCCTTAGCTCAGCACTAGCTAAGGAGGGGAAGCGCACTAAAGATCTTCTAGGTGTGTGGTGGGATCTCTGTGCTACAGTCTTGTGTTAGTTTTGAGTTCTAAGTCTTCAGTCAGTCAAGCTCGCTAGGAGAAGTAAATGTGCGATCACCCCATCTCTAAGGGTCTGAACTCAATAGAAGTCGATTTTCGGTTTCAACATTTTGGTGCGGTGGGCGTGGAGCGTGACTAACACAGAAAATCCAAGTAAGTTCAATGAATGGAGGTAAAGGACAAGGATCTGACCGGGCCGACTCACCACATCCCCCTCCACTCTCCACCCTCGGAATGTTCAAGGACTTTAGGCAGGAAATGTGGAACCTTGTCATGTTCGCACTCAAGAGCTCATGGCGAGTGATCAACACCTGCTGTCCTCGTAGTCACCGCTCCAGCTCTGGACGGGAACGCCCCCGTTAGGCTACCTGGGAAGGAAGTAGCGGAGGAGGACAATGAGCAAGATCTCCAAGGCGAGCCTTGTTCTTAGACTCGACGTGTGCAACAAGGACTACTGAGGTGGATGTGTGAGATCGTCTGACTCACCTCGTGAGTGGCGGGAGCCCTTTCAGCGAGCTGTTCGCTTCTGCTCCGATTCTAGAGGTGTTCCGCGAGCCCGAGATGTCTTACTATACCAGAAGGGGCTACCCGGTCCATCACACCTAGTGGTTCGAGGATGTGGTCTCGATCAAGCAGATGTTGGACGCCATAAAGTGCAGGCTCTTTGCCATAACTCTCATAGAAAAGGCGAGCAATTGGTTGCACCATCATCCTACCATCTCCATCTACTGCTTTGAGGACCTACGTTGAGGTTTCTTACTGAGGTTCTCCACTTTGAAGAAGGGTAAGAAGGAGTCGGATTCCCTATTTATCATCAAGCAGGGTGGGGGGTAGATGAGATGCTAGGAAGCTATGTAAACAGATTCCAGGAGGATATCTTCCAAGTCGAGGAGATGCCCAAACATACCCTCAAAGTGGTCATCATCATGGGATTACAGCAGGGTTTCTTCAGGATGGAGTTGAAGCGGGTGCCTCCATTGTCTTTCAAGGAGTTGATGGAGAGGTAAGCGAGGGAAGTCGAGGGAGAAGAAGCAAATATGGCATTTACTAGAAAGCTAGCCAAGTGGACTGCAGCGGAGGAGAGAGCAAGGATGTGGCAAGGGCAGGAGGTCAGGAGGTCAGGAGGGAAGAGCCCAGGCAGAGGGAGCCGCAGCAGCAGTATCAGTCGAGGTGGTGACGTTAGGTGCTAAATAATCGACTAAGTTGGAGGTAGCAAGAATGGCACAACCAAGGATAAAGGATAGGTTTCCATGGAGGAGACAACCACCAAAGAGGGCAAGGTCAGTTCAACCCTCGAGGATGTAGGCAAGGCCAGAGGCTCCTCTCCCTGAGATGCACCAGGCTATGACAATAGCCCTGGGAAGGAGGAGGAGTGTCCCCTTAAGGAGGAGGAAGGAAGATAGGGCAGAGCTGCCCTATTATGGTTTCCATCAGGAGGTGGGCCACACGACGGCCACCTGCCCCGAGTTTTTGAAACTAACGCGAGCTAGGGAGCAGACCCAGTAGAAGCATCATCGCCAGGAGGTGTGGATAGAGGATGTCTTTCCCGAGTTAGAGGAGGATAGGCGCAATGACTAGGCCGATATAGGAGGCCGAGAAGGGATCGGGGTGATCCCTGGTTGGGGGAGGGTTGGGAGTCGAGGTCATCCGTAAGGCGAGTCTCCACACCATGTATCAATGGAGCGTCGCGTCCATGTCCTTGACCCCACCCCTAGAGGAGAAGATTTCCATTCTCTTGGAAGGACATGCTGGATCATGAGGACCCGTTCTGTGATGTACTGGTATTTCAGGCCGCCATCAAGAACTTTACCGTCTCCTATATCCACATTGACAATGGGAGCTCTATCAACATCGTTTTCAAGAAGGCGTTCGACACAATGAAAGTGGATACAAGGATGGTGTTTACCTCTGACGGGCATCTATTCGAGTTCTCCGGGGAGAGGAAGGAGGTAGAATGTGGGGTGGGGCTCCATGTTACCCTGGGGGGCCAGTCCAGGAACTTCAGGTTCGTCATCGTTGATTCTCCTAGTAGATACAATGCAATATTCAGATGGCCCCTCATCAGCGCCTTCCGCTGCGAGCCCTCTTCTTTCCACCAGTGTCTCAAATTCAATATCGAGGGCATTTAGGTACGGGTCTAGGGAGACACCAAGGTGGCGAGGGAGTGCTACGTGATTGTGGTCAACACCATCTCCTAGCAAGGAGGAGTCGAGGAGATAGAGAGAAGGATAAAGGAGATGTATGGGTAGGAGGACATGGGAGAAGTTGAGGAGGTAGAGGTGGAAGAGGAAGAGGTTCTCTCCCGTATAGAGGCGATAGAGGAAGTTCAGGAGAAGCAGGACGAGGTGATGGCCATGGGGGAAGTTGGGGAGGAAGTTCTTATACCAGGTGAGGGGAACGCGGGCGAGTGGGCAGAGCAGCCCCGACTAGAAGTAGCGGAGGAGGTAGTGGAGATGGAGGTTCTCACCTAGGGAGGAAGGGTGGAGAAAGTGCGGATCAGCAGGGGGCTGAGGCCGGATGATCAGAAGAGGATGCTGGAGTGCATCCAGAAAAACGTGGACATCTTTGCACGGAACACAGATGACATGCTAGGAATTGATTCGGATGTGGCTTGCCACCGCCTCAACCTTAATGCAGATACCCATACAATCTGGCAGAAGAAGAGGTCCACTACCGACAAGCTGACCGTGCCCATCCGAGAAGAGGTGGAAAAGCTCCTGAAGGAGGGAATTTTATCAGAGATCCAGTATCCAGGTTGGGTCTCCAATGTGGTGATGGTCAAAAAGGGAGACAGTCGCTAGAGGATGTGTATCTATTTTTCACTCTTAAATAAAGCATGTCCTTAGGATTGTTATGCCTTTCCTCGAATCGATGTGTTGGTTACGCAGTCGTCGGTTTTTCTCTAATAAGCTTTCTAGATGCATTTTCAGGTTATCACCAGATCAGGATTGTAATGTCCTAAAAATGGAAAACAGAACTTTTGGTAGTTATCGCATGGCAATAGCGGGTATCGCATGGCGATAGCCCAACACTCATTGCCTATAAAAGCATTGAGTAGACTCAACGCACTCAATGCCTTCAGCAAATCATTGAGTTGACTATCACGGGGCGATAGTCAGTAACGCGCGGCGATACCACTCAACACCTACAAAAGCGTTGAGTACACTCAATGCTCTCAACAGACTCAATGCACTCGATGCATTCAACGAATCGTCGAGTGAGCTATCGGAGTGGCGATAGTGGGTATCATTGGGTGATATTGCCACGTGCCAGATGTCCGGTCAAGGGCCGAAGAGCGGTGGTTGACTAGGGTCAAGGCGGTTACAGTCACTATCGCCAGGCGAGAGCCGATATCGCGCGGCGATATCATTTTGTTTGACAATTCAGCTGAAATCCTGACCTTTGCTTCCTTTTTATGAAATGATCCTATGGTTGGGATTAATCCCGAGACCACTTAAGTAGAGGAGTGGAGAAAAGAGAAGTAATTCTTTTCTTCTCACACACTCTCTCCTCCTTATCATTCAAGGTCTTGAGAGAAAAGAGTTAAGATAAAAGAAGGCTGAGGCTGAGCTTAGCAAAGCTTGGTAAAGTAGACCTAGGAGACGAAATCTAAATCCGAGGCTAGATCTGCGAAGAGGAAAGTGAGGTGTTCCTTTCCAACCGGATAGAAAGCTTCGCCATGGCTCCAAAATGGATTATGAGGGTAACGATTTTCTCCTTGGACAAGTGAAGTCCTTAATTTGCATACGTGCATGAAACCCCTCACAAAAAAGTGAAGAAAGGGTGGTTTCTAGTGGGTCGATCGTTGTGATCCCTGATTAAGTTTGCATATAGATCCAGAAATTTGTAGTATGGAATAGGCATGATGTGTGAAGCCCATCTGGACAGGTTGGTCTGGATTGGTGATGTTTTATTTTGTGTGTCGGAGAAGACTCCGCGTATAAATGAGTAGTTTACGGGGTCTGTGAGTTATGCCTGTGAAATGAGAGTAGCAGGAAGTACTGGAGATTCTCTCCAGAAAATAACCAAGGATTTCCACGGTTTGAAAAACTATGGATATCGCCGGGCGATAGTGAGTATCGCCGGCGATAGCTCCCAGTGAGCTATGTTTGTGAGGCCTATCTCAGCAAGACCTAGGGGCCATTGTATGAGAAGCTGAGTGCCTGTAGTTCCCAACTATAGTGGCCATGAGTGCCAACCTATTTTGGTGCAAAGCCTGTCTTGCAAAGGAAATAGGGCTAGTATGTGTGTTGAGCCTTGGAGGCATTATTATGGCCGTGAGATCTGTAATGAAGCTGTGAGGTACTGATGCCCAGCTCTAAAGGCCATTGAGCCGAACTGGAAAGGGAAAATCCACCTGTGTCTTATCGATTGTCCTTGATTGCTTCGGCTTTCGAAAATGACATGGCGATTTAGGCAACAGGAAGTGACTGAACTGTACCCGCGTTATGTCGTTCGAGCTAGATTGCCTAAATTAAATGGCTTTCACTGTTGGCATAATGACAATCTTAGGCCTTGTGCCGAAAAGACAAAAAGCTCAAGAATGAACCGTCATGTCTAGGAACTCTAAATGGGAGGTGGTATACGGTGTTGGGTACATTGGAAAATGTGTACCTGATTTGAAGAAGCCCAACTTAGCTCAATGATATACATCAAGGTGTATTTGATGTTATTTTGAGTTGACATGTGCAGGTGAAGAAGTATTAAAGAATGCAGAAAAATATTCTAAGTCCACGTGTCGACACCTGAAGAAATTGTGTCGACACTTCAGAATATTTGTGTCGACACTTCAGAATATCGGTGTCGACACAGAGAAAGATAGTCGACCACATTTATGTCGACACTGGGAAGCAGTGTCGACACATAAAGAAAATCGTCGACCTCAGCACTGGGAAGCAGTGTCGACACAGTGAAAGATAGTCGACACACAGAGAAAGATAGTCGACCAGTGAAAGATAGTCGACTAGTGGAAGATAGTCGACCAGTGAAAGATAGTCGACTAGTGAAAGATTGTCGACACAGAGAAAGATAGTCGACCAGAGAAAGATACTCGACTAGTGAAGATAGTCGACTAGTGAAAGATAGTCGACCAGAGAAAGATAGTCGACTCACAGAAGAAGATAGTCGACCTCAACTGTGTCGACACTGGGAGGATGTGTCGACACCTTGAGATTGAGTCGACACATATTGGCAGAAGTCGACTATGCTTGTGTCGACACCAGAAGACTGAGTCGACACATTTTGGCAGAATTGAAGATTGCTGTGTCGACACCTGAAGGCTGAGTCGACACATACTGAGTTCTGAATCTACAACAACTGTGTCGACACACAGGACTTTTGTCGACACACTGTAGAGTCAAGACCAAGTTATTTTCTGAAGAAGCTGTGTCGACTTAAAGGCAACTTTGTCGACATCATCAAAGACTGTGTCGACACCAAAGTCACTTGTGTCGACACAGATAGACAGATTGGTCTCGACACTTTCTGACAGACTGTCTCGACATTTTGCTGTCCAAGGCTAAGGTACAGGAACTGGTTGAAGACTTGACAGCTGTGGGTTGCCACCGTTTAACTGAAGCTGTCAGACCTGTCAGAAAACAGTTAGAAACCGGATCAACCGGTTACCATGAAGAAAGTCTATAAATAGACATATTCAGAAGGAAATAAAGAGATATTGAAGTAGATCTAAGAAGAAGAAAATAAAAAGGATTACGATCCTATTGAAGTTTCAATTCAAGAAAGTGCTAAGCTCTAAAGAAGATCTTCATCAGAAGATCTAAGAAGAAGAAGTCTGAAGTATCAGAAAAGGTGTTGGATAGAGAGGGATCCAGTCATCTTGAAGAAGAAGAAGGAAGCCATCAGTGGTTTCTCAAGAAGCTGTTTAGAAATCAACTTAGATAAGTTCAGATTCAAGAAGCTTTGAAGAAAGCTCAGATTCAGTTGATTTCATCAGCTGATCAAGAAGTGTCTTGTCCTCTTCTCTCTCAACAAAGGCAAGACATTAAAATATCTTTTCTAAATTTCTGTAGGATCTGTTTACACAGATCTGAGTTGTAAGCCTGTGTTATAAAGGCTGAGTGTAGGAGAGGTGATCTCTGAGTGGTAGGGCTATTTGCCTGAGTGTAGGAGAAGGTTCTTCTCTGAGTGGTAGGCCTTGAGGCAAGGCTGAGGTAGGGCTGTTCAGCCTGAGTTGTAGGAACCTATCCAGGTTCTGAGCTGTAGGATCTGTGGATCTGAGAATAGTGGAAGTTTGGCCTAATCTAGCATACTGCTAGATAGGTGAAGGGGGAAAGTGGATGTACCCAAACCTTGGGGAACCACTCTAAAACATTGTGCAATCTGTGATGTTTCAATTTCTGTGATTGCTGTGCTGAATGTTTTGATTCTGCAATTGAATTCTGCCTAGAAGTATAAACAAGCAATTAGAACCTATTCACCCCCCCTCTAGGTGTTTAGGTTGTCTTGAAAGTAAAACTATCAAGTGGTATCATAGGGAGGTTCCTCAAAAAGGACTTAACAGTCTGAGGTAGATCTGAAAGGCAGAATCAAGATCCAAAAAGATGGGTTCTGGTGAGAATCATAAGGAGCTAGGGTCTATGAAATTACCCATATGCAAGAAAGAAATTTTTGGAATTTGGAAAGAAAGAGTCAGATTGTTTATGGAGGCATCTGACCCAAGGATTTACATCACAGTACAGGAAGGCCCCTTCATACCAATGAAGGTATCAGTTCTTGATGCAAATATCCAAACTCCAAAGAGTTATTCAGAAATGACCAAGGATGAAATCATCTTGGCAACCATGGATAAAAGAGCTCAGAACATTATTGTTAGTGCCATAGATGATTCAACATTTCAGAATCTGATTCACTGCAAGACCTCCAAAGAGATGTGGGACACATTGATTGTCTACATGGAGGGATCTGAAGAAGTAAGGCAGGACAGGAAATCTATGCTCAATCAGGAGTATGAAAGTTTTAGACAAGGAAAATCTGATAGCATAACTGAGTGCTACAAGAAATTCTATAGAATTGTGAATGAGCTTATGTCCTATGGAAGAGTCTTCAGTACTTATGAACTGAATGACAAATTCTTGAGATCCTTAACAAAGGATTGGGACACAAAGATCTGTGCCATAAGAGAAGTGGCTAAATTGGCAGAGATATCTCCTCCCACCTTGTTTGGAAAGTTGCTATCCTATGAAATGCAACTTATGGTGAGGAAGGAGGAGGAAAAGAATTCAAGAGGAGAGCATAGAGAAAAGACTGTGGCATTCAATGCAGAAGCCACTAGAAAGAATAGGAGGAAATCACCATCTCCTCCTAAGGAAGTTGCAGAAGATAGTTCTGAAAATTCAGATAAGGGTTCAGAAAGCTGTGATTCAGATGCAGACTTTGCTGCATTCACAAGGCAATTCCAGAGGTTCTTGAAAAAGAAGCAATGGAAGTCTAGGCCTTCCACATCACAGCAAGTTGATGACTATTATCATAAGAAAAGGTCATCAAGGAAAGAGAAGAGCAGATCAAAGCCCAGCAAAGCCACTACTTCAAAGATTGTCTGCTATTGTTGCAATAGGCCTGGACATGTAGTGGCTGACTGTCCTGATAAGAGAAAGGAGTCTTCAGACAAGAAGAAGACTCATCAGAAAGGCAAGAAGGAGAAATCCTTTGTTGCAAAGAAAGATAAGAGTCTAACAGACCAGTCAACTTCAGAGTCAGAATCTGAAGCTGAAGCATATATTGGACTATATGCTGCATCTGAAGAAGAGGAGTTTCTGCAGTTGCTAGACTCCATCAATGAACAAAAGGATCATCAGTGTATGGGGCTGATGGCAGGATCAGAAGAGGACATATGCCAGAATCAGTCTGGTCCTAATAAGGTACAATGTCCTTCTATTACATCTGTTTGTAGTACAAGTGAAGAATCAGCTACATCTGCATCAAGTGATGTAGATGCATCTGAATCTGAAGGAGATGTCTATCAATTGATAGACAAGTATGGGGACTTGTTGCAGGCCCTTAAGAAAAGCAAGAACCTGGTTAAATCTCAGGCTCAGGAAATTGCTGAACTAAGGGTTGCTACAACTGAGTTAGAGAAAGTTATTGATCAAAAATTAAATGAAATTGCCAAGCTGAAGAATATAACTATTATTCAGATGGGCACAATTAATTATACTAATGATCAAGTGAAGAGTCTGGAGGCCAGACTTAGAATTGAAAGGGATTTAGTGGCTAGTTACTCTAAGCCAAAATCTGTCTTACCCTTGATAGATGAATTTGTCACTCAAAAGGGTAAGGCTGGATTAGGATTTAAAGGTAACTCCAGGGCTGGCAGATTCAAGAGGAAAGGCAAAGCTCCTGTTCAGCCACTAAACCTTTCAGTCCCCATAAAGTTTAGAAAGGTGGAAGTGCCTTCTAACCAATGTGATCATGAAGATATTCAAGGTCATATTAAGACTAATGTTCTGAAGAACAAGGGTGTAAATGCAAGCAGGCCTACCCATGGTCATAAACCCAATGGTTTTAAGAAATCAGTAGGTGAAGTTGCTGCAGCACCAGCAATGAACAGAAATTCTTCTGACAAGGATGTATCTAGATCTAGATACAATAAGTTTGAATGTTGGTGCTGTGGCAAGAGAGGCCATTTTGCACTAGACTGCTGGTATAACACAAGTGTTATAAAGAACAATAGTCTACCTATTAGAAGAGGTTATGGTAGCTTTATTAATGCTAACCTGAACCAAGGACCCAAGACTTACTTGGGTTCTAAGGGTAAGTAATTCTGTGTTGCAGGATAGTCCAAGTTGCCATGCCCCTATATGGTACTTGGACAGTGGTTGTTCCAGGCACATGACTGGAACAAAGGGGCTGCTAAAGGAGTATTCATCTGTCAAAGATGGATCTAAAGTGATCTTTGGTGGATCTGAAAAAGGAGTCATCAAAGGGTTTGGTAACATTTCTTCTAACCTAATTACTATCACTCAAGTGGCTTATGTAAAAGGTTTGAAACATAATCTAATAAGCATAAGCCAGCTAAGTGATTTAGGATATGACATTTCATTTGTTAAAGATGGATGTCATATCAAAAGGTCAAGTGATCAAAAGATCATATTGACTGGGTATAGAAAGAGAAATGTATATAGTCTTAATTTTGAATGTGAGAATAAGGCTTCTCCCATCTGTCTTGTAGCTGATGACAATGCTTCTCATTGTGTTAAGTGGCACAAGAGATTGGCTCATCTAAACTACAAGACAATTGGCCAACTCTTTAGCAAAGAGTTAGTGAGGAATGGACCTCAAGTTAAGTGTATAAAGGAAGGGATATGCTCAGCATGTCAAAAGGGCAAGCAAGACAAAATCCTCCTTTCAAAGCCTTGAAAACAAGGATTCTGTGAGGTGCTTATACCTCTTGCATATGGATCTTTTTGGTCCTATGCCAGTTCACAGTCTAGGTAGGAAAGTCTACACTTTTGTGGTTGTAGATGACTATTCTAGATTCACATGGGTGTTCTTTCTGAGACAGAAATCTGAAACCCCAAGTGTATTACTTAATTTTGTAAAGCAAATTCAGAATGAACTGAATAGTACAGTGGTCAAAATCAGAAGTGACCATGGTACTGAGTTTCAATCTGAAAGCATAACAAAATTGTGTAAAGACTTTGGGATTTTCCAAGAGTTCTCCTCACCTAGAACACCACAGCAAAATGGAATTGCTGAAAGAAAGAATAGAACATTAATTGAAGCAGGTAGAACTCTGTTGAGTGACACCTCTCTCCCAGAATATTTTTGGGCTGAGGCAGTTAACACTGCTTGTCATGTAATCAATAGGGCTACTATCACCAAAAGCCACAAAATGACTCCCTATGAGATTGTGAAAGGCAGAAAACCAAATCTATCTTACTTTAGGATCTTTGGTTGCAAGTGTTACATACTTAACAATGGCAAGTCATATTTGACTAAGTTTGCTGCCAAATCCTAGGATGGGATATTTGTTGGGTACAGCACAAATAATAAGGTCTATAGAGTCTTCAACTTGACTACTCAAGTTGTTGAAGAATCTGTGCATGTTGTATTTGATGAAACAAGATTAATCAACTGTGAGTTGTCTTGTAGATCAAATGACTCAACAGGTATAAGCAAAAGTATGGACAAGCTCTCCATTACTGAAGTATCAAAGGAAGATGGAGCATTGGAAAATGAAGGCTTCTGTCCAGGGGAGAACAAGACACTATAGAAGCTGATGAAAACCAAGAGATTCAGCTAAATGAAGGAGCTGGAGATGTTCAACCAGAAGGGAATCTTCCTCCAGCTACAAGACATTTAAGAGATCATCCAGCTGATCAGATAATAGGTGATCCAAGACAGGGGGTGCAAACTAGAAGCAGAAATCAAAACACAGTTCTACATTCAAGTTTTCTGTCACAAATGGAGCCTAAGAAGTTTGAAGAAGCTATCCAAGACCAGCACTGGATTGATGCTATGCAAGAGGAGCTGAATCAATTCAGAAGGTGCAATGTCTGGGAGCTTGTTCCTAAACCAAGAGGCCACAACATAATTGGCACAAAATGGATCTATAGGAACAAGCTAGATGAAAGTGGAATAATAGTGAAGAATAAAGCAAGATTGGTTGCAAAAGGATACAGGCAGGAAGAAGGGATTGACTTTGATCAAACCTTTGCTCCAGTAGCAAGGCTGGAGGCAATCAGAATGTTCCTTGCCTATGCAGCCTATCAAGACTTCAAAGTATACCAGATGGATGTGAAGTCAGCATTTCTGAATGGAGATCTTAAAGAAGAAGTATATGTAGAGCAGCCATCAGGTTTTGTAGATCCTCTTAAACCTGATTTTGTTTATAAGCTTAGGAAAGCTCTGTATGGGTTAAAGCAAGCTCCAAGGGCTTGGTATGAAACCCTGTCTACTTTTCTCATTAAGAATAAATTCTCAAGAGGAAAATAGACAAAACTCTATTCCTTAAGGAATCCAAAGGTAAGATCATCTTAGTCCAGAGATATGTTGATGACATAATCTTTGGATCTACTCAAAACAACCTTTGTAAAAAGTTTGCCAAACTTATGCAAGGGAAGTTTGAGATGAGCAGTATGGGGGAACTTAAGTTCTTCTTGGGACTCCAAGTAAGACAGACTGATGATGGCTTGTCCATATCCCAGTCTAAGTTCACCAAAGAATTGATTAAGAAGTATGGTATGGAGTCATCCTCCACCATGAGAACTCCTATGGCAACAAGTATGCCTATATGCAAAGATGATGCGGGTAAACCTGTTGATGAGACTTTGTATAGAGGAATAGTTGGCTCACTACTATATCTCACTACTAGTAGACCAGATATTATGTATGCTACATGTGTCTGTGCTAGGTACCAAGCCTGCCCTAAAGAATCTCATTATACTGCAGTCAAAAGGATTCTGAGATATCTTAAGGGCACACCTAATCTAGGCCTTTGGTACCCTAGGAATAGAGATTTTCAACTAACAGGCTATTCAGATGCAGATTTTGCAGGATGTAGAGAGGATAGGAAGAGTACTACAGGTACTTGTCAATTCCTGGGAGGAAGACTAATATCATGGAGTAGTAAGAAGCAGACCAGTGTGGCAATTTCCACAGCTGAGTCTGAGTATGTTGCTGCTGGAAGCTGCTGTGCACAGCTATTATGGATGCAGCATCAACTTAAGGATTATGGTATTCAAGTAAGTAGAACACCTCTTTTGTGTGATTCCAAGAGTGCAATTTCTATTGCTAATAATCCTGTTTCTCATAGTAGAACTAAGCATATAGAAATTAAATACCATTTTCTTAGAGAACATGTAGAAAAAGAAGACATCTCATTGGAATTTGTCAAAACAGATTAT
Organism: Platanthera zijinensis; assembly: GCA_039513925.1. Classification (NCBI taxonomy): domain Eukaryota; kingdom Viridiplantae; phylum Streptophyta; class Magnoliopsida; order Asparagales; family Orchidaceae; genus Platanthera; species Platanthera zijinensis. The sequence continues at coordinate 99,161,307 of CM077095.1, read as the reverse complement.
CAAATAGCAGATGTGTTTACTAAGCCCCTAGATGAGACCAAATTCAATAAATTTAAAATTGAATTAGGTATGTTAACCATTGATTAGTGTAATCACAAAATCATCAACAATGAAGTTGAAGTGGTAACAAAACATTCAAGTGATATAAAGACACATTGAAGTAGTATCAAGTACTTTGTAGTACTTATAAGTTGTGTTGAACAAACAGAAATTGGCTAAGTAAAATGGTGTCGACACATTCAGTAATAATGTGTCGACTCAGGGTAGTAATGTCGACAAGTAAGAGATATTGTGTCGACACAGAAAATATGTGTCGACACTTAAGAATCTTATTGTCGACTTATCCAGGAATGTAGTGTCGACTTCACCAGGATAGTGGTGTCGACACTTACAGATTTTGTGTCGACACTTATACTAAGAGTCGACACAGAATTTCTGAGGCTCTACTATATATCTCTGGTGTCGACATATTCGCAAATTGGTGTCGACACATAATAGACGGACTTGCAGTCGAGACAATATAAGCTTGTGTCGACACATTCCATCTGTGTCGACACTTATAGTCTGTTTTTGGCGACTTTTGATCTTCTTTAAACAGAAGGTATAAATAGGTCAAAAACTCATTCTGTCGACACGCTTACAAGGTTTTCGAGACTGAAACCCTGTGTCGACATTCTCCCTCTCTCTTTCTCTCATCCTTTCAAGCTTTCTCGACTGATCTATGGCGCCAAAGATTGAAGATAATGTAAATGAAGGATATGAGTTGGTGCGCCAGGCCTTTGCTGCTGCCCCACCAGATGTTCACGGGGTTATCTCTCTCCTCTCCGACTCGGAATTAGAATTTCTGGTCTCCGAACCATCTAAGATATGGAAGAAGGAGGTGCATGAGTTCTTTACTTCTGCATCTGTAGATTCTGAAAGTCATAAGATAAAATCCACAGTTCATGGGTCAACAGTGGAAATTACTCCAAGTAAGTTAAGAACAATTCTTCAATTACCTATAATTGAGAATGAAGAGGACGTCCCTGCTTCTAAATCAAGGGAGGCTCTTCAATGGTGTGGATTGGACTCCACCATGAAAATTGGAGCTGCTTTCAACAGGAAAGGAATGAATCAACAGGGCAAGTTTCTGTCTGAGGTGGTTGGCAAAGTAATTCTGTGCAAGCCAGGTGGACATGATAGGATTTCCGCCTATATGTTCAGCCTCATGACCAGGATTGTGTTTACAATTCCAACAGATTGGTCAACTGTAATCTTTGAAAAGATTAAGGAAGGAATCAAGAAGCCAAATCTGGCTAGAATAATGAGTATATACCTAACTAAGGAGATTCCTGATGTTATGCAACAACTACCTGGAACAAAAATTAATCACATGAGAAGGATGGACATGAGATTGTTCTCCAGATGGGATAGGGTGCTGACCAAAGAGATGCCTGAAATGGAAAGGCAGGATTCACCTGAGAAATCCCCAGGTCATGCTACCAGTACTGAGCACCCACAAGAAGAGCAAGTAAGACAAGAGGTTGAAGATCAGCCTGCTTCTACACAAGTTCAGGATGCCACTATACCAGTAATTCAAGGAGAAGAAGTAAGAATACCAGCTCAGCAAGTTTATTCACCTACACAGGCTGTATCTACTCATGACCAGGTACAGGTGCAGGGGGAGCTGGTGTATTTTCCTACAAAAGACGTTTCTAATATTTCTATTTCTGCACAGGTCCAGGGGAAGCAAGTGTCCTCACCTGCCCAGGACATCACCTATACTGAACAAGTACAGGGGGAGAAGCTGTCTGAGCAAGTGCAAGAGGAAGCTCAACTTGATTTATCTCAAGATTTGAATACTGCAGATGTTCCAGCCCAGAAGGAATATACTCTAGAAGAGTTATTTCCAAATGATGAAATGGTTACTGATAGAATGGAAGTGGAGCAAGCAATTGAGGGGGAGCCTGTGCATGTTGAGGCTGAACAACATGGCACTGAAGCAGATGTTCCTCCTCCTCCCAAAGAGAGAGTTCAAATTGATAGTACTTCTGATTCTGAGAATGAAGAAGCCAGGATGGCTAAGAAGAGAAAACTTATGGTCTTCAAGAGAAGGAGCAAGAGCTATAAGCAGGCTCTACAGCCTACAGCACATCACACTCCTTCTGAATTTAATTATAACAAGTTTATGGTCGATTTACAAGTGAAATTGGATGAACACAGAATGGCTATTGAAAAATATGTTGATGAGAACAACAAGTCCCTGCAATTTGACTTAGCTCAGGATATAAAGTCTATTCGATTTGAGGTCAATATGCATAAGAAGGAGATGACAGATTGCTTCCATAAGGGAGGTAATGCTGTGGTATATTTGACAAAACAACAGCAGTCCATCATCCCTAAAGTGGATGATATTGCTTTAAAGCAAAGCTATGTCTTGGAAAATCAGATAAGGATGAATGAGAATTTAACTGAATCTCATCATGAGATCATTGATGAATTGAAAAAGACTATTCCAGGCCTGCCTGCAGCTAGAGCAAAGGAAATGGAAGAATTTGATAAGAAATTTCAGGCTGCTATTGATTCTGTTAAAACTGCTATCACTACCTCTCAAAAGGACTTATCTGACAAGCTTCTAAAGTTAAAACCATTTTTTAAAGAGGGTGTGAATTATCTGGATGGACAAATCAGATTTCAGAAGGAAGATCTAAGAGATCATATTACTAGAGAAGCCATAAAGGGGGAGAGGTTGTTAGTTCATGCAGGCTCAGAGCACACCAAATGGGTGACCAATAGTATTCGAGCCACATTGGGATATCCACCTTTGTGTGATGATGCTATGGTGGCTGAGTCAGGAATACAAACAGGTCTACTTGAAGGCAATCAACTTGAGGTTGCCCAAGTCATTTACCCTCCTCCCGATTTTGATATGATTGATCAGCAAGTTCAAGGAATGTATAGTCCTCCAAAGGAGGTTACCAATGTTGTTATTGGGAAGGTTGATAAGCATGAGGCTACTTTGAAAGAACAGCAAGATGCTCTACTATCTAAGAAAAGATTTAGAGAGCAGGCTGAACTTAAGCCAGACTTTGAGCAGTGGAGTCCTACTTCCAGAAACATTATACTCACTGCATGGAAGGCTGTCAAAGACCAAGTACATGAAAGAGGCAAGTGGTTCAATGAGATGGAATGGCAGAAGTATGAAGCCAGGCAAGAGGCAATAGTACAGTTTAGAAGAAAAGCCAAGCTGGGTAGGCTGCCTCCAGATGCTCAGGAGCCGAGCAAGTACTTTCCAAAGCCCTTTCATTATTTTGAAAGGCAAAGGCTCAAGGAAGAAGCTCTGAAGAAAGCTGATCTAAAAGGCAAGAAGCCAGCTGAAGATGCTGAAGCTCCTGTGAAGGCTCAAATCCAATCTGGCAAAGGGATTGTCATAAGAGAGCCTGATCAGTCTTGATTTTAAGTCTTTCAAAGTGTTTTGTTATGTTTTGATCATTAAATGTAAAACTCTGTATTCAAACATTATCAAGTTATAAACAAAATGTTGTTTGGTATCATATAATGTTCATTCTGTGATGGATTGTTTTTATTTTGTTTATATTAAGTATTCCTGTTATGTTATATATCATCAGTTTATACTTTTTATAAATGGTGTATATCATTGGCTATAAGGGTTATGACTTCTCCAAATAGGGGGAGATTGTTGGGTACATTGGAAAATGTGTACCTGATTTGAAGAAGCCCAACTTAGCTCAATGATATACATCAAGGTGTATTTGATGTTATTTTGAGTTGACATGTGCAGGTGAAGAAGTATTAAAGAATGCAGAAAAATATTCTAAGTCCACGTGTCGACACCTGAAGAAATTGTGTCGACACTTCAGAATATTTGTGTCGACACTTCAGAATATCGGTGTCGACACAGAGAAAGATAGTCGACCACATTTATGTCGACACTGGGAAGCAGTGTCGACACATAAAGAAAATCGTCGACCTCAGCACTGGGAAGCAGTGTCGACACAGTGAAAGATAGTCGACACACAGAGAAAGATAGTCGACCAGTGAAAGATAGTCGACTAGTGGAAGATAGTCGACCAGTGAAAGATAGTCGACTAGTGAAAGATTGTCGACACAGAGAAAGATAGTCGACCAGAGAAAGATAGTCGACTATTGGAAGATAGTCGACTAGTGAAAGATAGTCGACCAGAGAAAGATAGTCGACTCACAGAAGAAGATAGTCGACCTCAACTGTGTCAACACTGGGAGGATGTGTCGACACCTTGAGATTGAGTCGACACATATTGGCAGAAGTCGACTATGCTTGTGTCGACACCAGAAGACTGAGTCGACACATTTTGGCAGAATTGAAGATTGCTGTGTCGACACCTGAAGGCTGAGTCGACACATACTGAGTTCTGAATCTACAACAACTGTGTCGACACACAGGACTTTTGTCGACACACTGCAGAGTCAAGACCAAGTTATTTTCTGAAGAAGCTGTGTCGACTTAAAGGCAACTTTGTCGACATCATCAAAGACTGTGTCGACACCAAAGTCACTTGTGTCGACACAGATAGACAGATTGGTCTCGACACTTTCTGACAGACTGTCTCGACATTTTGCTGTCCAAGGCTAAGGTACAGGAACTGGTTGAAGACTTGACAGCTGTGGGTTGCCACCGTTTAACTGAAGCTGTCAGACCTGTCAGAAAACAGTTAGAAACCGGATCAGCCGGTTACCATGAAGAAAGTCTATAAATAGACATATTCAGAAGGAAATAAAGAGATATTGAAGTAGATCTAAGAAGAAGAAAATAAAAAGGATTACGATCCTATTGAAGTTTCAATTCAAGAAAGTGCTAAGCTCTAAAGAAGATCTTCATCAGAAGATCTAAGAAGAAGAAGTCTGAAGTATCAGAAAAGGTGTTGGATAGAGAGGGATCCAGTCATCTTGAAGAAGAAGAAGGAAGCCATCAGTGGTTTCTCAAGAAGCTGTTTGGAAATCAACTCAGCTAAGTTCAGATTCAAGAAGCTTTGAAGAAAGCTCAGATTCAGTTGATTTCATCAGCTGATCAAGAAGTGTCTTGTCCTCTTCTCTCTCAACAAAGATAAGACATTAAAATATCTTTTCTAAATTTCTGTAGGATCTGTTTACACAGATCTGAGTTGTAAGCCTGTGTTATAAAGGCTGAGTGTAGGAGAGGTGATCTCTGAGTGGTAGGGCTATTTGCCTGAGTGTAGGAGAAGGTTCTTCTCTGAGTGGTAGGCCTTGAGGCAAGGCTGAGGTAGGGCTGTTCAGCCTGAGTTGTAGGAACCTATCCAGGTTCTGAGCTGTAGGATCTGTGGATCTGAGAATAGTGGAAGTTTGGCCTAATCTAGCATACTGCTAGATAGGTGAAGGGGGAAAGTGGATGTACCCAAACCTTGGGGAACCACTCTAAAACATTGTGCAATCTGTGATGTTTCAATTTCTGTGATTGCTGTGCTGAATGTTTTGATTCTGTAATTGAATTCTGCCTAGAAGTATAAACAAGCAATTAGAACCTATTCACCCCCCCCCTCTAGGTGTTTAGGTTGTCTTGAAAGTAAAACTATCATACGGGAAGTCCGGTACACCGACAATGTTCCCTGAGTGCACGGGGTGTGTGGCCATTGAGCCTACGCTTGTGGTGAATAGTACTTGAATGCACATTATTGTTGCCACTATATTTTTATCTGGTGATGTTGTAGGGATGGAGAATCGCTGCCCCGAGTAAGGGGTGGGGTCATTATAAATTGGTCAGCTGAATGCTGACTGTTGCCTTGTGTTGGGTCCATTGACCACAATGTTCCCTAGATTGGATTTGAAGAGGCATCTCCATCAACACTAAGAGCATAGTTGAATTTGATGTTGTTTAAGCTCATCATGTGCAGGAGTTACCATAGAACAAGTATAGACAGGTGGTCTAAGGGATGTGACAGGTGGTCACACATTGAAGTTGCTGAAAAGGCAGGAAGTAGCCTATGTGGCCAAGTCAGGTAAACTCTTACCTTGGTTGTGGGTTGACAGAAATCTATCTATGTCCACAAGCGTTGAGTGATGAAGACACACTCAACGCCATACAATAAAAGGCTGTGAGTAGAACTCAATTCAGAAACTCATCGAACTGAGTACAGAGTTCGTCGAGCTGAGCTCATCATTCGTCGAGTTAAGTTCAGAGGTTGAGACTCTAAGTTCGTCGAGCTCAGTTCAGAAAATTCGTCGAACTGAATTCAGAGTTCATCGAGCTGAGCTCACCATTCGTCGAGCTAAATTCAGTGTTTAAGACTTTAAGTTCATCGAGCTCAGTTCAGAAAATTCGTCAAACTGAGTTCAGAGTTTGTTGAGCTAAGCTTGCCATTCGTCGAACTCAGTTCAGTTAGTTGAACTAAGTTACAAAAAGCTTTTTCCAAGACAAAAAGTGTTGAGTTATGAAGACACGCTCAACGCTCTCTACGCCGGAGAAGCAGGAGGATTTTGCCTAAGGCAAAAGTAGCTAAGACAGCTGAGAAGCTCAATGCAAAAGAGCTGAGAGAAATGTTGGTCTCAGCAAAACCATTGAGACAGGAGTTAGTCTCAGCACAACCGCTGATACAAGTGTTGGTCTCAGTACAACCACTGAGAAATGAGTTTGTCTCAGCTGAGAACAAGAAGGCGCTGAGACAAGTTAAGTAGTAAAATGTTTAAGGCAAAAAGCGTTGAGTGGAGGTTGCTCACTCAACGATGTCGACGCCTAGTGAAGACAGATTTTTGTCTAAGGTGTTTGGCATTGAGTGATGCTAACACACTCAACGTCAAGCAATAGATAGTTGATAAAGCAAGTTGACGTTGAGTGGAGCTAAATCACTCAACTCCTAGAATCAGATTTATATTCTAAGTAGTTTGGCATTGAGTGAAGGTTACTCACTCAACGCCAAGAGACAGTAAATCTGTCTAAGTGTTTTGAAATTGAGTGTTGCTTACTCACTCAACGCCTATGCTAATATTGTTTGATTTTTGACTAAGTTCACAGTTGATGACGTCAGCAAGTCAACCTGTCAGCATATTTCAAATTAGTGGCGGGATGGCTACAGTATGCGACAAATGTTGCCACAGACCTATTGTACAACAGTTGGCGTTAAAGCAAAGTTGTTGTTGGCCATTAATGATGTGGGCCCCACTCGCAAGAGCCGTTGGGACAAAATAAAAATAAAGATAAAGGCCTTTACAGAGAGAGGCAGCTTTGAGGAAAGAGAATCAAGGGAAGTTCTTCCTCTCCTCCATTGTTGTGCAGCTGAAGAACAGGAAGATCAAGTCTACATGACAGAGAGCAAGATAGTTGTTGGAATTAACATCTTCAACAGTAAGATAGCTGGTGCCACTCTCACCTGTGCCAGCAAGCTAGTTCAAAGTAATTTTTTTTGAGCATAAGGTAGCAACCAAGGGCCGACCCTTGCTGCAGGTTCTTCACAGTTTCAGCAACACAACCACTTGAAAGTCTTTTTCTGGAAGCTGTGAAGAGAAGAAAGCTCGAAGAAGCAGAGATCTGATATATGGCTCAGGGGACCGTTCTCTCGAGTAAGAGTAAGGGTTGAATCACCTCATCACAGGAAAGAGAGAAGGGCAGAATAGGGTTCAATAAGTTGCTTCAAGCACAAGTACTTGTTGCTGTGATGAAGTTGATCTGAGATATTCTCAGCTCAGGTAGCAGCTATAAGCTGCAGTTACTTCACACCTCCAATAAGAAAAATCCCTAGTGTTGTGAAGAAGAAGTTAGGACTTAGTATATCTCAGTTCAAGTAAGGTAGGCTCTGGAAATACTTTCCTGGAGTCAAAGTTGGGCTGAGTCTAACTCAGTCAAGGTCGATTGGCACAGAGATATTTCTCCTGTGTCTAATCAAGACTTTAACCCACATTAATCCTGTAGGATCCAAGTATGGATCTGAGCTATAGGGATTAATTGACTGAGGTAAGAGAGTGCTGCTCTCTAAGGTAGGATCCAAGTATGGATCTGAGAGTAGGGCCTTTTGGCTAGAGTTAGGTGACAAGCTTGTCACTGAGCTGTAGGTGCCTGGAAGGGCACTGAGGTAGGTACCTATTGGGTACTGAGTTATACGAGTGCTGCAGCACTCTGAGGGTAGGTCCTTTTTCCTGAAGTTGTAGGGCAAAAAGCCTGAGTTGTAGGTCTTAGAGATAAGGCTGAGGAAGGTGGATTGATGGTTACTGAGTGTAGGAGCACTACAGAGCTCTGAGGTAGGATCCTTTATAGATCTGAGGTAGGTCTGTCCTCCCAGCCTGAGTATAGGGCTTAACAGCCTGAGGTAGGTGGTTTGATAACCATTGAGTTATAGGCCTTTGTGGATGAGAAGTAAGTCTTAGAGGAGAGAGATCCTGAGGGATCTGAGGTGTAAGCTCCTTGGAACAAGCTTTGGAGAAGTGTCTAATCCAACAAGATAGTTGGATAGGTGGGGGGGAAGTGAATGTACCCATTTGGGGAACCACTATAAATATCTCTGTGCTTTTCTGTGGTTGTTCTTTCTTTTCTTACTTGTAGGTGTTAAGAACAAGCTCTAGATCACCCTAAGCTGAAAGCAAAAAGAAAACAACAAGATATAATAAAGAAATCAAAAGATAGTCACTAAGGACTAAGAAACCTATTCACCCCCTCTAGGTGGTTTAGCTATCCTTTAAATAAGGACTTTCAAGTGGTATCAGAGGGAGGTTACTCAAAAAGGATCTAACAATCTGAGTAGACCTCAAAGGATAGCTAAAAGGTTTGTATTGGTGGGTTCAAAAGATAACCATATGGAGTGGAGATCAATGAAATTTCAAGTCTGTAATGAGAGAAAGGACCACATTGGACTATTGGTAGATCTTGTAGATGATGATGTCTATGCAGATGCAAGAATAGAGATCAGGGCCCCTCTATTACACTCAGATAGTGACTCAAAGGTGGATGAAGCTGAGGAAGGTGAATGCAGGTTCTATAGGTTGATTGCTACACTAGAAGAAAAATTCAGCCAGGATCTGCTTGGTCCAGATCATGTACAATCTCTGTCTAGTTCTTCTTATTGTTCAGGTTATGAGTCCAGCTCAGACTCTAATGCTTCCTCATCAAGTGGTGATGAGAGTCCTCTATCAGAAGATGATATCAATCAATTGATCGAGAATCATGCTGCACTTCTGAAAGCTTTTAAGGAAAGCAAGTTGCTTGTTAAGAAACAAGCAGAGGAAATTGCCTCCCTCCAGTCAGCTGCTTCCCAGCAAGATGAGACCTCATCTTTGCTCTCTATGAAATAGAGGGAAGTAGCTCATCAGAAGATCATGGTAGATGTCCATGTTGAGTCCATCAAATATAAGGACTCTAAGATCAAGGTTCTTGAAGAGAAACTTGAAAGGGAGAAGTGGATAGTGGCCAATTTCTCTAAGATATATATTATCAAGAGAAAATTTGAATCTAAGTGGATTACAAAAGTTATCCAATCTCAGAGGAGAGGCTAAGCCCCTGTTGTTCCTCAGCCAACCTTTCACAAGGTAATTCTCCCTTCTTATAGGTATGACCAAGGCTGCATGCATGGTCACTGGGAGAATGAGAATTCTTCTTGTAAGAATACCAGAGTATCTTACAATGGGATAAGAAATAGTAGGGGAATGAATGCCTTCAAGGCTCCCCATGAAATAGTACAAATGGCCCATGCTGGACCATTTATATTTGGTGCCTCAGCCCCAACTCACAAGGATAAGGCAGTGGCTTTCACTCAAGCCAATCCAGCAAGGACTCAGATAAAGGGTTAGTCTACCAGTAGGCCTAACTTGGCTAGCTCTGGTGATATAAATAGCTTGTCTTCTGCAAAGAAGATAGCTGTAAATACTATTCAGGGCAAGCAAAGGAAGCCTGCTGAAAGAATAACCTTCGGTCAGACCCTTGCTGAAAGGAACCTGAAGTAAGTTGTTGCTTCCCTTCCTTCTATTCAGTCAGCAGTTAACCACACTATAATACCTACTCAGAAAAGAAGATACAACATCCATGAGTGTTGGTGTTGTGGTAAGGTGGGGCATTTTGCCATAGATTGCTGGCACAATCCTTATGTGTCTAGAGCAAGAGTTAGCCTACCTGTCAAAAATGTTGTATGTAGGCAAGTCAGATTTCAGGCTAACAGGAACCTAGGACCCAATACCTATTGGGGTCCTAAGGTAAGATAATTCTGTTTTGCAGGTTAGTCTAAGTGCCCATCCCCCATGTGGAACTTGGACAGAAGATGTTCCAGAACTTAGACTGGAACAAGGAAGTTATCCTATGGTTCATACCCCAAGGATAAGTAAGTTGTGTGCACTCCTAAAGAAGGATAAATTTCACAAGTATTGGGCTAAGGCTAGCTGGATCCATCTAGCAAGAATGTTTGAATGGACAAAGTCTTGCTGCCTCACCAGCAAATCTGGAAAGGACGAGTAGGATGTACTCATCTCTGAGGAGAGAACAATTAGCTCCTCTACAAGTAGCAAGGAAGTGGCACACTATGCTCAACAGACAATACTCACTATACAGAAGGGTCAAACAGTCAAGTGGTATCATCAGCTGAATTAATGACTGATAGTTATATGGACAGTATCTGTGCAAATTTTGAGGGGGAGACTATCAAGCTAAGATACTCTTGCTGATGGGAAGGTTACTGGACAAGATTGATTCTTACCCAAAGTTTCCCTAGCATAGAATAGATTTGCATTAATACTGAGGATCAGTTTGTCCCCGTGGACATTGCAGAAGCTGAGAGGGAAACTACCCAAGTGATGGCACCTGCTGGAAGAAGGCAGTCCAATCAGCTTACAAGAACAACTAGATTGCTCCAGCTATTGGTGATACAAGTCAGCATATTCCTATTGGAATAGTAGTGTAAAGAAAGACTTAGTATCAGAATGAAAGAATAGCTCATGAAAATATCATTCAAGGTTAAAGTGATCTTGAAGTCCAGCAGCTGCAGGAGATAATTCAGCCTCATGAGAAAAGAAACATGGCAGCTGCACCAACGGTATCATCTACAATCAGCTAGGGGGAGAAGAGAAGCAGACTAGCTCCTCCCTGTCTATTCAGAATCTAAGAAGGGATTGATAAGAAAGCTGAAGTCAAAGGCAAGTCTGTTGCTAAAGAAGGGGAGAAGATTTGGCTCAGTAAAAAGGTACTGTGCAATAGAGTGGCCAAGCATCAACATGAATGGAGCTCGACGAAATAATCTTCATTCATCAAACGGAGCTCGATGAAATCAGAAGCATTCGTCAAACGTAACTCGACAAAATCTGAATATTTCGTTGAACTCAAAATTGCCTAATAGAAATTGTATGACAACAAAACCATAACCTCCAGATAAGTAGAATCTTTTTATTATTTTTTCTCTACTAGAGTAATCTAAATTGCTAGGTTTCCTGTCGGTCATAGCAGGACTATGCATATATAGATTAAAGTTTCAATAAGTTAGGGAGCATAAGGAAGAACTCAATCCTGAGTTTGTCCTGACTGACAAGTGGCTGACATGTTTATCATGCCACTAGATGAAGTCTAGCTTTAACACCATCTAGATTGAGATTGGATATGTTGAAATTGGTATAGCTTCAGTTGCTCCTTGTCATACTTGTGTTGCAGGATTCACCTCTCTTGTAGGTAGATAAGTTCTCAGTGTGATATCAAGACCATAAAGATTATTAAGTGGTATCAAGACTTAGATGGACTCAAGTGTCAAGCAGAGGGAGTGACAGGGATGCGCCTGTTAAGAAGGAGCAAGCAACTGCTGCAGTAAATCAGCTGTCAAAACTGCTGATCAGTTTGTCTTAAGGACAATGCACAGACCAAGGGGAGATTATGCATGATATAATCATAATCTTCTCTAAGTCTGAAAAGTAATGCTGCTGCTGAGAAGACAGCCCAGCTACTGAAGAAAAAGAACAGCTTGCAGCCAGCTTAAGTGGATCCCCGGTTCACTTAAGAGTCTAGGGGCTGTAGTGATGTGGTGCATCAATGATATCACCACAAGTGGATGCTGACTCTGTAAATACAACATCAGCAAGTAGAATTATGTTAGCAGCTAGCTCAAATGCTGTAGTGTTGTATCATTGTATCAACACAGAAGATATGACTCCTAATTTAGTAGTCTGATCACTAGGATGATTTCCTTAGTAGTATCAACATAGGAATTTGTCTAGGATCAAGAGATTATCTCTCCCATGATATTTTCTACTCACTCAATAGATATACCTATTGAAGAAAGGGGGAGATATTTGTGGCAATACATAAGGGGAAATGCTTCTAGTGGTGCTCCACTTAAGTATTAAGTGGTATAAAGGAGAGTTCATATTGCTTGAGCAATTACTCAAGTAGTATGAGGATGCATTGACTTAACTTATTAAGTCAATACAATTAATTTGTGTACAAAGAGAATAAGCTAGCAGTTGTAGAAGATTATAAACTACAACTGCATGAATTTATTCTGCCTATTATGTTAATGCCTCTTAATATTGTTGGGTGTTCTGCCTTCTTCAAATATGGGAGATTGTTGGGTACGTTGCCCACAATGTTCCCTAGATTGGATTTGAAGAGGCATCTCCATCAACACTAAGAGCATAGTTGTATTTGATGTTGTTTAAGCTCATCATGTGCAAGAGTTTCATGGAACAAGTCTAGACAGGTTGTCTAACTGATGTGATAGGTGGTCATACAGTGAAGTTGCTGAAAAGGTAGGAAGTAGCCTATGTGGCCAAGTCAGGTAAACTCTTACCTAGGTTGTGGGCTAACGGAAATCTTTCTAAGTCCACAGGCATTGAGTGATGAAGACACACTCAACGCCATACAATAAAAGGCTATAAGTAGAACTCAGTTCAGAAATTCATCGAACTGAATTCAGAGTTCATCGAGCTGAGCTCACCGTTCGTCGAGCTAAGTTCAGAGGTTGAGACTCTGAGTTTGTCGAGCTCAGTTCAGAAAATTCGTCGAACTGAGTTCAGGGTTCGTCGACCTGAACTCACCATTCGTCGAGCTAAATTCAGAGTTTGAGACATTAAGTTCGTCGAGCTCAGTTTAGAAAATTCGTCGAACTGAGTTCAAAGTTCATCGAGCTAAGCTCGCCATTCGTCGAGCTCAGTTCAGTTAGTTGAACTAAGTTGCAGAAAGCTTTTTATAAGGCAAAAGGCGTTGAGTGATGAAGACACACTCTGAAAGACTTTATTTCAAGAGCCTAAACAACTAGAGGGGGGGGGGGTGAATAGGTTTTAATCTTTTAAAGTCTTTTTTAGGCAAACAGTTAGATAATTCTTTCAACACAGATTAATAAAAACACAGAAAATAAACACATCACAACAGACACTAGATCTATAGTGGTTCACCAAGATATGGGTACATCCACTTTCCCTTGTCGCCTATCCAGCAGATAACTGGATTCAGCCTAACTTCCTTCCACTGGCTCGGATCCACAGATCTTACAATCTCAGAACCAAAATGATTCTTACAGCTCAGACTTAACACAAGTCCTACCTCAGATTCTTCCCCAGAATCCTACCTCAGGCCTTAGCCCTACCTCAGCCTTTATAATTAGGCTTACAACTCAGACTTTCCACAAGTCCTACCTCAGGCACACAGCCCTACCTCAGCCTTTATAATTTTAGGCTTACAACACGGATCTAACAATAGATCCTACAAGAATTTGAATGTAATGAGAAACTGAAAACTTCTCCAGCTAGATTTCTCTGTTGATGTAGTCTTATTGATCAGTTCTTGTATAGACTAATCCATCTGATCCAACCTAACTTAACTTTTCAAAGATTCTTGATAGAACAAAATAAGATGGATCTTCTCTTGTTGTTGAAGTTGATCTTCAGTCAGCTTCTTCCTTAAATTCAGATTGGACTCTGAATCTTTCTTGCAGACAGCTCTCGATCTGTCAAAAAATTCTTTAATCCGTCAGATGTCTTTTTGTCATTTCCAATCTGTCTCTTATATAGGGCTTGCTTCATGGTTACCGACTAATCCAGTTTATAACAAACTTTTGACAGTTCTGATAGAGGTGTCAGACCGGTTAGATATGACAGCTGTCAAGTCACCAGTCATGTCACCATATTCTTCAATGTCTTTTCAACTCAGCACAAATCACTCAGCAGACTGCTTTACAAGTGTCGACACATATAGGCTAAGTGTCGGCACAAGTCTTCATGGTGTGGACACAATACTCCAAGTGTCGACAGATTCATACTTCTGCATTTCGACATTGCTTTTGTTGTATGTGTCGACACAAGTCCCGTGTGTCGACACAGCAGCTTCTTGTCTCGACATTTCTATTGCAAGCAGTTGGCGTTTTGTGTTTGTCAAACGACATTGAGTGAGTGTCGACACAAGTCCAGTGTGTCGACACAATTGCCTCTGGTGTCGACATATCTCCGGAGTGTCGACACAAGTCCAGTGTGTCGACACAATTGCCTCTGGTGTCGACATATCTCCTGAGTGTCGACACAAGTCCAGTGTGTCGACACAATTACCTCTGGTATCGACATATCTCCTGAGTGTCGACACAGCTTCAACTATAATGTGTCGACACAACTTCTGCTTTAGATGTCGACACAATTCTGAGTGTCGACATAGCTGCTTCTTTAGGTGTCAACATAGCTTTGAGTGTCAACACAACTTCTTCATAAGTGTCGACAAACTTCTGGATGTCGACACAAGTCCTTCATAAGTGTTGACACAATTTGCCTGTGTGTCGACGCAGCTTGCTTGAGTGTCGACACAGTTTCTTTACAAGTGTCGACACTTGTACTTAGAAAATTTTTTCTTCAAATTCTTAAACCTTCACAATGAAACTCAAACATCTATCAAATACAAATTGATGCATATCATTGACTAAGATGAGGCTTCTCCAAATTTGGTACAAATTTCTCAATGTACCCAACAATCTCCCCCTATTTGGAGAAGTCATAATCCTTAGTCAAAGATATACATCTCTCATAATAAAACAGAAATAGAAATAGATGTTCATTCAATTCATAGCCGATAAATACATAATCAATGTAAATAACACAGAAATTAATACTGAAAAGATTTCATTAATCAGTAAAATTTAGGTTTACACTAATTTCTTATAGAACAAAAGAAAACAAAATAGTACATTGTTCTAATACATAAGCCTATCTATCCTACTATTGACTAGGCTCCTTAATGACAATTCCTTTGCCAGACTTGATTTTAGCCTGCACAGAAGGTTCCGCATCCTCAGCTGGCTTTTTCCCTTCCAGAGCTTTCTTCTTTAATTCTTCAACCTTGATTTTCTGCCTTTCAAAATAGTGGAATGGCTTGGAGAAGTACTTGCTTGGCTCTTGAGCATTAGCAGGTAGCTTTTCAGCCTTAGCACTTCTTCTATGTTGAAGAATAGCTTCTTGTCCAGCTTGATATTTATTACACTCCTGTTCTGAATACCATTTACCCTTGTCATTGGTTTTATCCTTTACAGCTTTCTAGGCAGTAAGTATAATGTTTCTAGAAGTTGGGCTCCACTGCTCAAAATCTGGCTTCAGCTCAGCCTGCTCTCTGAATCTCTTCTTGGAAAGTTGAGCTTCCTTCTGAGCTTCTAATGCAGCTTCTGACATCTTAACTTTTTCCATAATTACATGTTGTGCCTCTTGTGGAGGACTATACATTTTCAGCACCTCCTCTTGAATCATCTCAAAATATGCTAGGGGGTAGATCACCCGAGCAACTTCAAGCTGATCTCCTTCAAAATATGCACGTTGTATCCCAGATTCTGCTACATTATCATCATCACAAAGGGGATGATTTCCTAGAGTGGCTCTGATGCTATTGGAAATCCATTTAGCATGGTCAGAGCTAGCTTTGACTAGTAATCTCTCCCCCTTTATGACTTCTCTTGTAATATGATCTCTCAAATCATTTTTTTGAAACCTGACTTTATCAGCCACATATTCAGTTCCTTCCTTATAATAAGCTCTGAACTTTGACAAGAAATTTGTAATTTTCTCCTGAGATGCTTGAAATATGGCTTGTACAGTAGCTATATCTTCCTGGATTTGCTTAGAGAGTTCAGCTTTCATAGTAGTGGCAGAATCATTGAGCTTTGTCAATATTGCATGATGTGAATCCTTGAGATTTTCATTCATTCTGATCTGATTTTCCAGTACATATCCATGCTTTACCTCACTTTCATCCACTTTATCTTTGATATCTTGTTGCTTGGCCAGGAACACCACAACATTACCTCCTTTATGGAAGCAATCTGTCATCTCCTTCTTATTTTGATTCACTTCAAATCTAATAGATTTGATGTCCTGGGCTAATTGAAACTGTAACTCTTTATGAGTTTCATCCACATATTTCTCTATAGATTGTCTTTGATTATCCAATTTTATTTGCATCTGGACCAGTAAAGAACTGAAGTCCATGCTTGATGTAGATGGTGTTGTGCCTATTTGTAATGCCTTCTTATATCCAGAACTCTTTTTCTTTAATACAACCAGTTTCCTTTTCTTAGCCAAGGTGGCTTCTTCATCTTCAGAAGATTCAGTTGTACTTTTAATATCAACTATATCCTTTTTAGCTGGGGCATCCTTAGATAACTCCCCCTCAGTCCTTGGAATATCTTTTTCTTTCTCAATATGCTCCCACTCAGTTTTATCTATAGGAAGATCAGGAAACAATTCTTCCATGGTGAATTTCTGATGTATCTGTATAGAAGGAATAAGATTAGTTTTTAAAAATACCACTTGAAAGACCTTTTTGTTTAAAGAAAAGTTTCTCCCTGAATAATTTTTGAGGAGAATACCATTAGATATCACTAGACTGTTGAGGAGATACTTACTGACTCATTTTGAGCATCTGTCTCATCAGTTTCTCCAGCTGCATTGTTGATTTTAGATACTATATTCATGACAGTATCTGTATCCAAGTCACTGTCTAGGACAGCATCATCAATGCCTCCGCCTTGGGCAGGCAGATTAGTTGCTTGTTCTAAGTTTTCTCCCCTGGAGTGGAGTCAACTTGTTTTTCCTGGGGTTCACTTTCCTTTACTTGATCTTGAACATCCTTTTGTTGCTGGTCTTCATAAGAACTGAAGACCACTTCCTCCTCAGAATCACTGGAGGAGTCAGCCTGTAGAACCACTTTCTTCTTCTTCTTGTCTTTCTTAGTTTGCTCCTTAGGAGCATGGACTTCCTTGGTCAGAACTCTGTCCCACATTGACAGTATCCTTACATCCATTTTCCTCATGTGATTTATCTTTGATCCATTCACTTGTTTCAGAACATCTGGAATTACTGAAGTTAAGCATAGACTGAGGATCCTTCCCAGGTTAGGTTTCTTAATTCCTTCTTGTATTTTATCAAACACTACTGATGCCCAGTCAGTGTTTATCTTGAATATAATCCTCACCATAAGATTGAACATGTGGGCAGAAATTCTATCATGTCCACCAATTTTGCAGAGAATCACTTTTCCTACAACTTCAGATAGAAATTTTCCTTGGGAATTCATCCCTTTTCTATTGATAGAGGATCCAATCTTGATATTGGGACTCAGCCCACACCAGCTTAAAGCTTCTGTAATCTGGGAAGGAGTTATTTCTTCTGTATCCTTGATCAATGGAAGATGTAGTGATTTCCTGATAGTTTTCAACGTGAGTTTCACTCGGGTATCTTGAATAGTTGCCTTGATTTTCTTTCCTTCTGAATCCACTGTAGCGGTTGAGTAGAACTGCATGACTTCCTTCTTCCATATTTTGGTCGGTTCAGAGACCAAAAACTCTAATTCATTTTCGGAAATTAGGGCAATAACACCCTGAATTTCATCAAAAGCCGTCGTGAAACCTTCACAAACCAGTTCAAAACCTTCATTAACTTTATCTTCTTGATGTGGCGCCAATGACGTAAGTATTAGAGGAGAAGAGAAGTGAAGGTCTATGTCGACAGAAGGTGTAGAGTCAAAAATTATGATAGCGTAGTCGACCAGATTTTGGCTTCACCTATTTATAGTACTTGTGTCAAGGGCAGGTCAAAAGACGGGCCTAAGTCAACAAATCAGTTTTCGTGTCAACAAAAATGACCTAGGTCTTGATAGAACTTAAGTTAAGTCGAAACGACTATGTGTCGACATACTAATGTCTAAGTCGACAATACTTATTTTAAGTCGACACATTTATGTGTCGACATACTTGAGTCTGTGTCGACATACTTGCGTCTGTGTCGACACTGACAACTTTAGTCTCGACAGAGTTGTCTCGACACCAAATTCTGTGTGTCGACACAAAAATCCTCTTGAAATATAGTCTCGACAATGTTGTGTCGACACATATTCTTCTGTCGACACAGATACTGTTTCTGTGTCGACACATCCTTTTTCCGTGTCGACACAACACACTGAGTGTGTCGACACAACTTGCTTGTGTCGACACAAACTTTGTACTTAGACAAATTTCAAGAGAAATTTGGTGCTTACATATGCTACTTATGGAAACATGTGTTAACCTATTCTAGGTTCAACATACCTAATTCAATTTTGAAATTATTGAATTTAGTTTCATCTAGAGGTTTTGTAAAAATATCAGCTATTTGATTATCGATTTTCACAAACTCTAGGCTAATATTTTCCTTCTCTACATGTTCTCTGATAAAATGAAACTTAATTTCTATATGTTTGGTCCTACCCTGGGATACAGGATTCTTAGCAATAGAAATAACACTTATAGAATCACAAAATAGTGGAATTCTACTTACCTGGATGTCATAATCTTCTAGTTGATGCTTTATCCATATCAATTGTGCATAGCAGCTACTTGCAGCTATATACTCTAATTCAGCTATTGATATAGCTACACTGGTTTACTTCTTGCTGCTCCATGACACCAGCCTCCCACCAAGGAATTGACAGGTTCCTGTGGTACTTTTTCTATCTTCTTTGCATCCAACAAAGTCTGCATCTGAGAAACCAGTTAATAGAAAATCTCTATTCTTAGGATACCAAAGGCCTAGATTAGGTGTGCCCTTAAGATTTCTCAATATTATCTTGGCTGCAGTATAACGAGATTCATTAGGGAATGCTTGATACCTAGCACAGACATATGTTGCATACATGATGTCAGGTCTACTAGCAGTCAAGTATAGTAGGGAGCCAATTATCCCTCTATACAAAGACTCATCAACAGGTTTCTCTGCTTCATCTTTGCATATAGGCATACTTGTTCCCATTGGAGTTTTCATGGTAGAAGCTGAGTCCAAACCATACTTCTTAATCAACTCCTTGGTGAACTTAGACTGGGATATGGACAATCCACTCTCAGTCTGTCTAACTTGAAGTCCCAAGAAGAACTTCAACTCACCCATACTGCTCATCTCAAACTTCCCTTGCATAAGTTTGGCAAACTTCCTACAAAGGCTATTTTTAGTAGAACCAAAGATAATGTCATCCACATATATCTGGACTAGTATTATCTTTCCTTTTGATTCCCTATAGAATAGAGTTTTTCTATCTTTCCTCTAGAGAATTTATTCTCAATAAGGAAGGCAGACAAGGTTTCATACCAAGCCCTAGGAGCTTGTTTCAAACCATATAGTGCTTTACTAAGCCTATATATATAATCAGGAAAGTGAGAGTCTACAAAACCTGAGGTTTGTTCTACATAGACTTCTTCTTTTAAATCACCATTTAGAAATGCTGATTTCACATCCATCTGATATACTTTGAATCCTTGATAGGCAGTATAGGACAAGAACAGCCTTATAGCCTCTAGCCTTGCCACTAGAGCAAAGGTTTGATCAAAATCAATACCTTCTCATCAAGCATTTTCTGTATATCCACTTAGTTATTATTATGTTGTGATCCTTAGGTTTTGGCACCAGTTCCCAGACCTTACACCTTTTGAACTGACTGAGCTCTTCTTGCATTGCATTAATCCAGTTGGTGTCTTGCATTGCTTCTTCAACCTTCCTGGGTTTTAACTGAGATAGGAAGCTAGAACATAGAACTGTGTTCATGCTCCTACTCCTTGTTATAACACCCTGACTTGCATCACCAATGATTTGGTGAGCAGGATGATCCTTCAGGTGTCTCCTTGTTGGAGGAAATCTGTCAGCATTATGGCTTTCTCCAATTTCCTCATCTTGATGCTCCACATTTTCTTCTTCATCTAGAGGGACTTGGTCTCCCCCTGGATAGCTGACATCTTTATCCTTATCCAGCCTAGCAGGAACATCTTCATTGATGGTCAGATTTTCCAACTTATCTGTTAGACCTATAGAACTTGACAATTCACTGTTAATAAACTTTGACTCATCAAATACAATATGCACAGATTCTTCTACAACTTGAGTAGTCAAGTTGTAGATTCTGTATGCTCTACTTTGGTTGCTGTACCCAACAAATATACCTTCTAGGGATTTGGCAGTAAACTTAGTTTGGTAGTGCTTACCATTGACTAGTACAAAACACTTACTACCAAAGATTCTGAAATAAGATATGTTTGGTTTTCTGCCTTCCAAAATCTGGTAGGGAGTCATCTTGTGTTTCTTGTTGATGGAGGCTCTATTGAGCACATGACATGCAATATTTACTGCCTCAGCCTAGAAGTATTCATGGAGAGTAGTGTCATTCAGTAGAGTTCTACTGACCTCAATTAGAGTCATATTCTTTCTTTCAGCAATACCATTTTACTGAGGAGTTCTAGGTGAAGAAAATTCCTGATGAATCCCAAGTTCTTCACAGAATTTTGTCATACATTCAGACTGAAATTCAGTTCCATGGTCACTTCTGATTTTGACCACTGAACTGTTGTATTCATTCTGTATTTGTCTAATAAAAGTCTGAAAAATAGTTGGAGTTTCAGATTTCTGCCTGAAGAAGAAAACCCATGTAAATCTAGAATAGTCATCCACAACAACAAGTGTGTATGCTTTCCTACCAAGACTGTGAACTGGCATAGGACCAAACAAATCCATATGCATGAGATACAAACATCTCTTTAAATCTTTGATGTCAAGTGTATGGAAAGAGGACTTAGTCTGCTTGCCTTTTTGGCAAGCTGAACACATACCGTCTTTGATGCACTTAACTTGAGGACCATTCCTCACTAATCCCATGTTGAACAGTAGTCCTATTTACTTATAGTTCAGATGTGCTAGCCTCTTGTGCCATTTGACACATAGAGAAGTTTTCTCTCCTATAACCAAGCAAATAGGTGAGTTGTTAAACTCACAATCTAGGTTAAGGCAATACACATTTCCTTTCCTAGTGATAGTCAAAATGATCTCTTGATCACTTGACCTTTTTATTAGGCACTCCCCTTTGAGGAAAGAAATATCATAACCTAGATCACTAAGTTGACTTATGCTAATCAGGTTATGTTTTAGACCCTTTACATAAGCCACTTTAGTGATTGTAATTGAATCACAAGAGATGTTACCAAATCCTTTTATGATTCCCTTTTCTGATCCACCAAAGATAACTTTGAGTCCATTCTCTTTGGGCACATAGTCCCTCTACATTCTCCTTATTCCAGTCATGTGTCTGGAACAACCACTATCCAAGTATCATATAGGGGTATGATCACTTGGATTCACCTGCAATAAATAAAGAATCACTTACCCTTAAAACCCAACTTGCTAGTGGGTCCTAGGTCCTTGTTAGTTTGAAATCCTGTAACTAATCTAACAGGAATCCTACTCTTGGTTTTAATACTTGTGTTAAACCAGCAATCCATGGCAAAGTGGCCCACCTTGCCATAACACCAACACTCAAACCTATTATAGCTTTTCTTATGTACATGCTTTCATACTTTGTTGCCAGTAGTCTTATTAAGTGTTGGTGCTGGAACAACATTCTTCAAGAGCTCCTCTTGAATATGATGGGCATGCCTATAGAGTTGTTTATTGACATTTTCACCCTTGCTCATGAGATTTTCATGCGCATAGTGACCATATGTAGTGTCATGATCATACATGTTAGTAGGATTCACTACCTTCTTAAAGAAAATATGTGGATTAACAACTAGAGGCTGAACTGGGGCTTTACCTTTTCTATGTGAATTGGTAGCCCTAGTTCTTCCCTTAAAGCCTAGACCAGTCTTCCCTTTATGTGATATAAAATTATCTATCAAGGGTAGGACTGATTTTGGCTTGGAGAATTTAGCCACTAGCTCTCTCTCTTGCTGAAGTTTTACCTTCCAGTTTCTTGATATGATTCTCTTTGAATGAGATTGTGCCCATCTTAATAACTGTAATGTTCTTCAATTTGATAACCTCATTCAGTTTTTGATCTAGCAGTTTTGCTGAATCTGCTGCAACCAACTTAAGAGGCTCAATCTCTTTGGCCTGCTCTTTAACAAGAAACTTGCTCTTCTTTAGAGCATGCAACAACCCACCATACTCATCAATGAGTTGGTGAACATCCCCCTCATACTCAGATCCATCCACTTCTTTTGAAGCAGATGCTTCTGATTCTGATCCAGTAAAGTAATCTGAGACTAGGGGAGAATTGTTTACCTTACTTGGTCTAGGCTGATCCTGGCACTGATCTTCTTCAGATTGAGCCATCAGCCCTTTACAGCAATATTCTTCCACTCCATTTATGGAGTCCTACATCTGTAGGAATTCTAGTTCCCTAGAATCCTCGTATGTTGAGAATAGCCCAACATATGCTTCTGCTTCTTCTTCTCCAGATTCTGAAGATGAAGAGTCTGTCCAACTCTTCTCCTTCTGATCAACTAGAGACTTCTCCTTCTTGCCTTTGACTTGTTGCTTCTTGTCCTTTGATTCCTTTCTTTTGTCAGGACAGTCAGCTATGACATGTACAGGCCTATTGCAGCAATAACACACAATCTTAGTATTAAATTGTTTACCAAGTTTAGAGACATACCTGTCCTCCTTAGGTGTCTTCTTCTTCCTATAGTATTCATCCTTGGAATAGGATGTTGATGATGGACTGGTTGTCCACTTCTTTTTCTTCATGAACCTTTGGAATTGTCTTGTGAAGGCAGTAAAGTCTTCATCAGATTTGTGGTTATCTAATGTGCTAATTTCAGGAACTCCTTCTTCTGCTTCAGTACTCCTTCTAGGTAGAGAAGGAGATTTTATCCTACCCTTCCTTGAGCCCTCAGCCTTGAAGGATACTGACTTTTCTTTATGCTCAGATCTCCTACCCTTCTCCTCCTCTTTCCTGACAGCAAGTTGCATTTCATATGATAGCAGCTTTCCAAAAAGTATAGGTGGAGGTGTATCAGCCAGCCTGGCCACTTCTCTGATGACACATATCTTAGTGTCCCAATCCTTTGTTAGGGACCTAAGAAATTTGTCATTCAGTTCATAAGTACTGAAGACTCTTCCATAAGTTATCAGTTCATTTACTATTCTGAAGAACTTCTTATAACATTCAGCTATGCTATCAGTTTTAGTCTGCCTAAAGCTCTCATACTCCTGATTCAGCATAGACTTTCTGTCCTCTCTGATTTCTTCTGTGCCCTCCATATAGACAATCAATGTATCCCACATTTCTTTGGAGGTTTTACAGTGCACAAGATTCTGAAATGTTGCATCATCTATGGCACTTACAATTTTATTCTGTGCTCATTTATCTAGTGTAGCCAAGATGATTTCATCCTTAGTCATTTCTGAATAACTCTTTGGAGTTTGAATGCTTGCATCAAGAACTGATACATTCATTGGGATGAAGGGTCCTTCTTATACTGTGATATAAATTCTTAGATCAGATGCTTCCATAAATAGCCGGACCCTTTCCTTCCAAATGCCAAAGGATTCTTTCCTGCATATGGGCAATTTCATTGATCCAAATTCCTTTTGATTTTCACTTGAACCCATTCTAGTTATCTGTTATTTGCCTTGGAGAAATACTCTGACTGTTAGGTCAAACTTTTAGGAACCTCCCTCTGATACCACTTGAAAGACTTTATTTCAAGAGCCTAAACACCTAGAGGGGGGGGTGAATAGGTTCTAATCTATTAAGTCCTTTTTAGGCAAACTGTTAGATAATTTTTTATCATAGATTAATCAAATCACAGAAAATAAACACATCACAGCAGACACCAGATCTATAGTGGTTCCCCAAGATATGGGTACATTCACTTTCCCCCTTCGCTATCCAGCAGATAACTGGATTCAGCCTAACTTCCTTCCGTTGGCTCGGATCCGCAGATCTTACAATCTTAGAACCAAAATGATTCTTACAGCTCAGACTTAACACAAGTCCTACCTCAGATTCTTCCCCAGAATCCTACCTCAGGCCTCATCCCTACCTCAACATTTATAATTAGGCTTACAACTCAGGCTTTCCACAAGTCCTACCTCAGGCACACAATCCTACCTCATCCTTTATAATTTTAGGCTTACAACACAAATCGAACAATAGATCCTACAAGAATTTGAAAGTAATGAGAAACTGAAAAACTTCACCAGCTAGATTTCTCTGTTGATGTAGTCTTCTTGATCAGTTCTTGCATAGACTGATCCTTCTGATCCAACCTAACTTAGCTTTTCAAAGCTACTTGATAGAACAAAATAAGGTGGATCTTCTCTTGTTGTTGAAGTTGCTTCAGTCAGCTTCTTCCTTAAATTCAGATTAGACACTGAATCTTTCTTGCAGACAGCTCTCGATCTGTCAAAAAAATTCTTTAATCCGTCAGATGTCTTTTTGTCGTTTCCGATCTGTTTCTTATATAGAGCTTGCTCCATGGTTACTGGCTGATCCGGTTTATAACAAACTTTTGACAGTTCTGATAGAGGTGTCAGACCGGTTAGATATGACAGCTGTCAAGTCACCAGTCATGTCACCATATTCTTCAATGTCTTTTCAACTCAGCACAAATCACTCAGCAGACTGCTTCACATGTGTCGACACATATAGGATAAGTGTCGACACAAGTCTTCATGGTGTCAACACAATACTCCAAGTGTCGACACAGTCATACTTCTGCATTTCGACATTGCTTTTGTTGTATGTGTCGACATATGTCCCGTTTGTCGACACAGCAGCTTCTTGTCTCGACATTTCTGTTGCAGACAGTTGGCATTGAGTGTTTGTCAAACAGCGTTGAGTGAGTGTCGACACAAGTCCAGTGTGTCGACACAATTGCCTCTGGTGTCGACATATCTCCTGAGTGTCGACACAAGTCCAATGTGTCGACACAATTGCCTCTGGTGTCGACATATCTCCTGAGTATCGACACAAGTCCAGTGTGTCGACACAATTGCCTCTGGTGTCGACATATCTCCTGAATGTCGACACAGCTTCAGCTTTAAGTGTCGACACAACTTCTGCTTCAGATGTCGACATAATTCTGAGTGTCGACATAGTTGCTTCTTTATGCATCGACATAGCTTTGAGCGTCGACACAACTTCTTCATAAGCGTCGACACAACTTTGGGTGTCGACACAAGTCCTTCATAAGTGTCGACACAATTTGCCTTTGTGTCGACACAGCTTGCCTGAGTGTCGACACAGTTTCTTTACAAGTGTCGACACTTGTACTTAGAAAAATTTTTCTTCATATTCTTAAACCTGCACAATGAAACTCAAACATCTATCAAATACAAATTGATGCATATCATTGACTAAGATGTGGCTTCTCCAAATCTGGTACACATTTCTCAATGTACCCAACACACTCAATGCTCTCTACGCCAGAGAAGCAGGAGGATTTTTCCTAAGGCAAAAGCAGCTAAGATAGCTGGGAAGCTCAATGCAAAAGCGCTGAGAGAAATGTTGGTCTCAGCAAAACCGCTGAGATATGAGTTAGTCTCAGCACAACCGCTGAGGTAAGTGTTGGTCCCAGCACAACCGATGAGACAAGTGTTTGTCTCAGCTGAGAACAAGAAGGCGTTGAACAAGTTAAGCAGAAAAATGGTTAAGGCAATAAGCGTTGAGTAGAGGTTGCTCACTCAACGCTGTCGACGTCTAGTGAAGACATAATTTTGTCTAAGGTGTTTTGCGTTGAGTGATGATCACACACTCAACACCAAGCAGCAGATAGCTGAAAAAACAAGTTGGCATTGAGAGGAGCTGAATCACTCAACGCCTAGAATCAGATTTATATTTTATGTAGTTTAGCGTTGTGTGAAGGTTACTCACACAATGCAAGAGACAGTAAATCTGTCTAAGTGTTTTGGCATTGAGTGTTGCTTACTCAATGCATATGCTAATGTTGTTTGATTTTTGACTAAGTCCACAGCTGATTACGTCAGCAAGTCAACATGTCAACATATTTAAAATTAGTGGCGGGATGGATACAGTACATGACAAATGTTGTCGCAGACCTACTGTACGACAGTTGGCATTAAAGCAAAGTTGATACTGTCCATTAATGATGTGGGGTCCACTGCGCAAGAGTCATTGGGATAAAATAAAATAAAAGTTAGAGGCCTTTACAAAGAAAGGCAGCTTTGAGGAAAGAGAATCAAGGGAATTTCTTCCTCTCCGCCATTATTATGGAGCTGAAGAATAGAAATCTCAAGTCTACAAGACAGAGAGCAAGATAGCTGGTGCCACTCTCACTTGCACCAGCAATCTAGCTTAAAGTATTTTCTCTGAGCATAAGGTAGCATCCAAGGGCCGACCCTTGCTGCAGGTTCTTTATAGTTTCATCAACACAAGCACCTGAAGGTCTTTGTCTGGAAGCTGTGAAGAGAAGAAACCTCGAAGAAGCAATGATCTGAAAGAAGGCTCAGGGGACCATTCTCTGGAGTCAGAGTTAGTGCTGAATCACCTCAGCCCAGGAAAGAGAGAAAGGCATAAGAGGGTTCTGCAAGTTGCTTCCAGCACAAGCATACTTGTTGCTGTGAAGAAGTTGAGATGAGATATTCTCAGCTCAGGTAGCAGATATAAGCTTCAGTTACATCACACCTCCAGCAGGAAAAATCCCTGGTGTTGTGAAGGAGAAGTTAGGACTGAGTATATCTCAGCTCAAGTAAGGTAGACTCGGGAAATACTTTCCTAGAGTCAAAGTTGGGCTGAGTCTAACTTAGTCAAGGTATATTGGCACAGAAAAATTTCTCCTATGTACAATCAAGACTCTAACCCACATTCATCCTGTAGGATCCATGTGTGGATCTGAGTTGTAGGGCTTAATTGTCTGAGGTAGGAGAGTGTTGCTCTCTGAGGAAGGATCCAAGTTTGGATCTGAGAGTAGGGCCTTTTGGCCTGAGGTAGGTGACAAGCTTGTCACTAAGTTGTAGGCGCCTGAAAGGGCACTAAGGTAGGCACATATTGGGTACTGAGCTGTAGGAGTGCTACAACACTCTGAGAGTAGGGCCTTGTGCCTTAAGTTGTAGGGCTGAAAAGCCTGAGCTATAGGTCTTAGAGATAAGGCTAAGGAAGGTGGCTTGAGGGTCACTCAGTGTAGGAGCACTGTAGAGCTCTGAGGTAGGATCCTTTGTGGATCTGAGGTAGGACTGTCCTCCCAGCCTGAGTGTAGGGCTTAACAGCCTAAGGTTGGTGGTTTGCTAACCACTGAGTTGTAGGCCTTTGTGGCTGAGAAGTAAGTCTTGGAGGAGACTTAGAGATCCTGAGGGATCTGAGGTGTAAGCTCCTTGGAGCATGCTTTGGAGAAGTGCCTAATCCAACAAGATAGTTGGATAGGTGGGAGGGAAAGTGGATGTACCCAGTTGGGGAACTACTATAAATATCTGTGTGCTTTTCTGTGGTTGTTCTTTCTTTTCTTACTTGCAGGTGTTAAGAACAAGCTCTAGATCACCCTAAGCTGAAAGCAAAAATAAAACAACAAGATATAATAAAGAAATCAAAAGATAGTCACTAAGGACTAAGAAACCTATTCACCCCCCCCCTCTAGGTGATTTAGTTATCCTTCAAATAAGGACTTTCACCTTGTTTGCTGCCCTTGTGGTAGATTGTCCACGTGCAGGTGCTGGAGAGTCGAGCGGAAAATAGTAGGTTGCAGCCCTGATACTATGCCAGACCTCGAAGGCCAAGCAAAGTTTTATTGCTTTCATGTGTGACCGGTCTGCGTGCCGATGTCTGTAATCCACACCTATAAAGAATAATTGTAAGGACTTAAGGCCAGAACAGTTTTAAACTACTGTTAACTATCGTCGGGCGACAGTGAGTATCACCGGCGATAGTGACTTTTGTGTATTATGTTATTACATTCCTAAGTTTTTATCAGTGGGCATTCCTGTGTTACTTGAGTTCAAAAAGTTAACCTTAAAGCATCCTCTAGAATGCTCTGAGTTTAGATTCTCTTGGTCTGTGATATTATCCTATAGCCCCACTATATGTCTATGAAATATGGTGTGGGTCCCCGGCCGAACCCTCTATTATATTTCATGTGAAGGATAGAGGTGTTACAATTTTGGTATCAGCTTGTCTTGATCTTCCTTCTGCGAATTCGTGGTCAAATTCTTTTGAGGGGTGGCGAGCACGTGTCTGTGCTTACCATTATAATAAAAATGAACTCAAGAATGTCCACTTAGGAATGAAAATACACTTGTTTAAGGAACTTGATGTTCCTATAATTGCTTTTGGCAATATGTTTTGTTGCTTAATTATGTGTTTCACGATTGTGAGCGACTAGAAGCGGTGCTTTGCAGCAAGAACCCCAGCACTCGGTGGAGAGTAGTGCACCAAGTGAGGTGCCAACACCTCCTCCTTCTGTGAAAATTATACGGTTGGTTGCTGAAGCCGTATTCACACTAATCAATGCGCAACTAGGATGTTAGAGACGACCTCCTACCCCTACGGTGGTCCATAAACCAGTTAGCATAGTTGAGCATGTAGCGGTGAGACAAGTGGTCGTTGAGCCAGTAGCCACAAGGAGAGCGATGAAGAAGAAATTGAAACACGTTATGAGTTTCAATCCACCTATGTTTGCGGGTAGTAGAACCACAACACAAGCCGAAGATTGGCTCTCGAGAGTAAAGAGAATCCTGACGGCAACTCAAACAGAGGAGTGCTAGAAAGACACTATAGCTACCTTCTTATTAGATGGTGAGGCGAGGCTATGGTGGGATGAGTTAGAACTGCACCAGTTTGCTGGTCGACAGTTGGCTGAGATGTCAATGGAGGAGTTCTCGAGATATTTTCTTGCAAGATATATCCCATCGGCACAACGGATCGCGATGGAGAACCAATTTCAAAGACTTACTCAAGGCGAGGGGTCTGTGGATGACTACTTGCACGAGTTTACGAGATTGGGAAGTTATGCAAGCTTTATGTTTACAGACGAGGAACAAAATACAAATCGGTTCTATGAATGGTTTAGAGATGACATGCGGTTGCTTCTCTCAGGACCGATGAAGCAAGGTTTTCTTACCTTGGTCAATGCAGCCAGTTCCCTCAAACTAGATATGAAGCGCGTGTAGTGTAAGAATGATCTGACAGTGAAGAAGTCGGATTTCAAAGGGCCGCATTCCTCAAAGTATGAGTACCAAAAGAGGTGGATGTTAAAGGCTAAGTCTTAAAGACCTGCTGCTTCTTCGAGCAAGCCTGAAATGACGACAGGAAAAAGTTCATTCACATGCTATATATGTGGTAAGGTGGGATATATGGCTCGAGATTGTCGGAGTGGCCATCTAAAAGGGGACAAAAAGACGGGTGTGTCTTATGTTGAAAAGGGAAAGGTAGTGGTGGAGTCAACTACTTCCCAAGCGCAACCCCAAGTCTATAATCTTGGCCAACAAGAGTCCATAAAGCAAAGTGATTTCGTAACAGGTATGAGTTAATATACAATTTTTACTACTTTCCATACTTAGTACCTTGTGTGTTACTTGTGTATGATGTATATGTTTAGGCTTTTTACTTGTTCGGGACTATCCGGTGAGAGAACTGTTCGATACAGGTACTTCACATTCATTTCTATCTGAGGACTTATTTTCACGGATTGGAGTGCCTACTCGTTCATCGATAGATAGTGTAAAGGTGTTGTTACCTAACAGATGCCTGATGCATGCGGATAAGTCTTGCGGTGTTGAGGTGCGGATAGGAAGTCGGGATTTCGGATTGGAAACATCTGTATTATCGATATCATAGTTCGATGTAATCTTTGGTATGGATTGTCTCTCGGAGCAGCGTGCCTGTATAGATTGCAACTCAAAGGAAGTCACACTGGGACAGAATACCGAGCTAGAGACTAAATTCGTGGGTATAAGAGGATCAATCAAGATATTGATGTCTGCTCTCCAGGTAGTCAAGGCTGTTCGGAAGGGCCTGAAGTTGTTCTTCATGCTATTGAACGCTGTTGAAGCTAAGTCCAATTTAAGTGACGTTCTTATTGTATTACAGTACACCGATGTTTCTCTGAAGAATCTTCTGGGGTTACCTCCCTAAAGAAAAATTGACTTTGCTATTGACTTGGTGCAAGGTGTGAAACCTGTGGCCCGCTCACCGTACCGAGTAGTGCCAAAGGAGATGGAATAATTGAAAGTTCAACTACAAGAGTTGCTAGAGTAAGGCTATATACGTCCAAGTATGTCACCTTGGAGTGAACCGGTCCTTTTTGTGAAGAAGAAGGACAGAAGGTTGCATCTATGCATCGATTACCGAGAGCTGAACAAGCTGACAGAGAAGAACAAGTATCTGATTCAACATATTGATGACATCTTCAATCAGCTAGTTAGATCAACGATATACTCAAAGTTAGATTTGAAGTCTGTTTATTACCAGTTGAGGATTCGGGAATGTGGCATTCCCAAGACAGCGTTTGGAACACGCAATAGTCATTATGAGCTCATTGTAATACCGTTTGGGCTAACAAATGCGCCATCGATATTCATGGACTTAATGCATCTAACTTTTAGGGAGTACTTGGACCTATTTGTGATTATCGTTATTGACGACATATTGGTATACTCTCAGTCCGAGGAATACCATGCAAATCTTTTGCTGACGGTGTTGTACACTCTAAGAAGAAACAAACTCTATGCCAACTTCTCAAAGTGTGAGTTTTGGCTGTCGTCAGTGGCTTTTATGGGCCATGTGGTTAGTGGAGAAGGCAATGCGGTGGATCCGACAAAGATAATTGCAATACGGGAGTGGCCTATTTTGTCTACTGTAGCTAAAGTCCGGAGTTTCCTTGGACTTGCGGGCTACTACAGGCGCTTCGTAGAAAACTTTTTGCGGATATCCTTACCTCTCACCACCTTGACAAGGAAGGATCATAAGTTCGTCTGGATGCCTGAGTGCGCACGAGCTTTTGAAGAGTTAAAGAATCGTTTGACCACAATGCCAATCTTGAGTTCGCCATGTGGTACGAACGGCTACGAGATTTATAGTGATGCATCAGGGAGCGTCTTAGGCTGCGTGCTCCTTCAGTTTGGAAAAGTGGTAGCTTATGGTTCACGCTAGTTGAAAGTGCATGAGTGAAATTATCCAGTCCATGACTTGGAGTTGGCAGCTATGATATTTGTACTTAAACAATGACATCACTACTTATATGGCATGAAAGTTGACATTGTCATGGACCATAAGAGCCTTAAGTATGTACTGGATCAGAAGGATCTAAATATGCGACAATGGAGGTGGATGGAGTTCCTTGGAGATTACACCTTCCAGATACACTACAATCTCGGGAAGGGAAATGTGGTCGCGGATGCCTTCAGTCGTATGACTCCGGTAAGAGCTAATTGGCTGCAGGTGCATGATGAGAATCTGATCACGAAGTTGGAGGCCTTAGAGATTTCTTGTGTTGACAAGAATTCCACTACAACTACGTGCCTGAACTGGAGGGAGGTATAATATGACCTTGCGGACAGGGTTCGTCGAGTAACGGAACTCGATGAGAGTATAAAGCGCTATATAGAGGATGGGTCAAATTCCCAGTTCTCCTTGGATGACGGCCTCTTGCGAAAAGATGGTTGTTTGTGCATCCCAAATGTAGGTAAGTTACGGGAAGAATTGATATATGAAGCTAACTTCACGAAGTATTCAATTCACCCTTAGAGCACAAAGATGTATAAGGGCATGAAGAAGATGTTCGGGTGGCCAGGTTTGAATAAAGACATAGCTCTTTACGTGGCAAAGTGTCAGACTTGTGCCTTAGTGAAAGCTGAATTTCAGAAGCCTTGTGGTTTCCTGAAATCATTGCCAATTCTGGTATGGAAGTTTGATGATATTTCAATGGATTTCGCGTGCGAATTGGCGAGATCTCAAAGTGGAAACAATGCCATATGGGTGATTGTCTATCAGTTGACAAAATTATCGCACTTCATACCAAACAAGAAGGACGATTCAGTGGAAAAGTTGGCAAAGTTGTATGTGGACAACATAGTACGATTGCATAGTGTGCCCTGTAGCATGGTCAGTGATCAGGACAGACACTTTACTTCGAATGATTGGGGACTAATCCACCAACTTTTGGGTACCAAGTTAAAATTCAGTACGATGTTTCAAACTCAGACAGATGGTCAGACCGAGAGGACCAACAAAACTATGGAGGATATACTCCAAATGTGCGCCTTGGATTTTAGAAAGAGGCGGGAGGACCATCTCTATATGATAGAGTTTGCCTACAATAATAGCTATCAAGCTAGCATTCAGATGGCGCCCTTTAAAGCTATATACGGTAGGAAGTGTCGCACACCTTTAGATTAGGTGCAAACAGGCGAGTCTAAGTTATATAAGCATAAGGATGTCGAAGATACTAATTCAATTATACGCACTATTCGAGAGAGGCTATTGATAGCCCAAGATAGGCAAGTGAAATACTATAACGTCAAACACCAAAACGTGGAGTTTGCGGTTGACGATTGGGTATATTTGAAGATCAAACCATTCAAAAGAGTGTACACGATTCGACACTTGAAAAATTTAAGTCTGAGGTATCTTGGTCCGTTTGAAGTGGTTGAACGAGTTGGAGATGCTTCCTACGGGTTAGCTCTTTCGGTAGAGCTATATGATTTGCACGATGTGCTTAACATATCTGTGTTGTGAAAAGCTATGAAAGAGCCAACTCAAGTGATTGCGCATGATCGACTACTAGTCGATCATGGGCTGACGACGAAGTTACGCCCCTTCAGATCGAGGATACGGAGATCAAGTAGCAACAGAACAAGGCAATCGAGATGGTCAAAGTCCATTGGGAAAATTATGGCCGCAAAAACGTGACTTGGGAGCGTGAGCAAACTATGCGCGACTAGTTTCCCGAGTTGTTTGTAAATTGATGTTGGAACATTTTTATTGATGTTGTAACATATTTGTTGCTGGTTTTTCCTTATACATATGAATAAAATTTCGGTATGAAATTTCTATTAGGAGGGAAGATTTGTAATGCCCCAAAATGGAAAACAGAACTTTTGCTAGATATCGCATGGCGATAGCCTAAACACTCAATGCCTACAAAAGCGTTCAGTTGACTTGACAGACTCAATGCCTTCAGAAAAGCATTGAGTTGACAATCGTGCGGAGATGGTCAGTATCCAGCTGTGATACCACTCAATGCCTAAAAATGCGTTGAGTACCCTCAGTGCTCTCAACGCACTCAATATACTCGACAAATTCAATGAATCATCGAGTGAGCTATCAGAGTGGCGATAGTGTGTATC
The DNA here is from genome assembly GCA_039513925.1 of Platanthera zijinensis. Lineage (NCBI taxonomy): Eukaryota > Viridiplantae > Streptophyta > Magnoliopsida > Asparagales > Orchidaceae > Platanthera > Platanthera zijinensis. Next base: position 99,127,803 of record CM077095.1, on the reverse strand, counting down.
GCTGGGCGATATTTCCACGTGTCAGATGGCCGGTCGGTGGCCGAAGAGCGGTGGTTGACTAGGGTTAAGGCAGTGACATTCGCTATCGCTAGGCAATAGCCGATATCACGCGACGATATCATTTTGTTTAAAAATTCAGCTGAAATCCTGACCTTGGCTTCCTTTTTATGAAATGATCCTGTGGCTGGAATTAATCTCGAGACCACTTAAGCAGAGGAGTGGAGAAAAGAGAAGTCATTCTTTTCTTCTCACACTCTCTCTTCTCCTTATCATTCAAGCTCTTGAGAGAAAAGAGTTAAGGAAGAAGAAGGCTGAGGCTGAGCTTAGTAAAGCTTGGTAAAGGAGACCCAGGCGACAAAATCAAAATTCGAGGCTAGATCCGTGAAGAGGAAAGTGAGGTGCTCCTAAGCTTCGCCATGGCTCCGAAACAGATTACGAGGGTAACGATTTTCTCCATGGACAAGTGAAGTCCTTAATTTGCATACGTCCATGAAACCACTCAACAAAAGGTGAAGAAAAGGTGGTTTTTAGCGGGTCAATCATTGTGATCCCCGATTAAGTTTGCATATAGATCCAGAAATTTGCAGTACGGAATAAGCATGCTATGTGAAGCTCATCCGGACAGGTTGGTCTAGATTGGTGATGTTTTATTTTGCGCGACGGAGAAGACTCTGCATATAAATGTGTAGTTAATGGGGTCTAAGAGTTATGCCTGTGAAATGAGAGTAACAGGAAGTACTAGAGATGCTCTCTAGGAAAATAACCAAGGATTTCCATGGTTTGGAAAACTGTGGATATCGCCGGGCGATAGTGAGTATCGCCGACGATAGCTCCCAGTGAGCTATGTTTGTGAGGCATGTCTCAGGGAGACTTGGGGGGGCCATTGTATGAGAAGCTGAGAGCCTGTAGTGCCCAGTAATGGTGTCCATGAGTGGCAGCCTATTTTGGTGCGAAGCCTGTCTTTCAAAGATAATTGGGCTAGTATGTGAGTTGAGCCTTGGAGGCCAACTATTATGGTCGTGAGAGCCAAAATGAAGCTGTGAGCCACTGGTGCCCAGCTCTAAAGGCCATTGAGCCGAACGGGAAAGGGGAAGTCCATCCGCTTCTTGTCGATTGTCCTTAATTGCTTCAGCTTTCAGAAATGGCTTAGCGATTTAAGCAACAGGATGTGATGGAACTGTACCCGCGTTATGTCATTCGAGCTAGATTGTCTAAAGTAAATGTCTTTCACTGTTGGAATAATGGGAGTCTTAGGCTTTGTGCCAAAAAGAATAGAATGCTCAAGAATGAACCGTCAAATATTGGACCTCTAAACGGGAGGTGGTATCTGGGAAGTCCGTTACACTGAGAATGTATCCTGAGTGCACAGGGCATGTTGTCGTTGAGCTTATGTCTATGGTGAATAGTGATTGAATGCACATTGTTGTTGCCACTATATATTTATCTATTGATGTTGCAGGTAAGGATAATCTCTGCCCCGAGTAAGGGGTGGGGTCGTTATAATTTGGTCAGCTGAATGCTGACTGTTGCCTTATATGCTTCACTTGTGGTGGATTGTCCCTGTGCAGGTGCTGGAGAGCCGAGTGGGAAATAGCGGGTTGCAGCCCTGATGCTATGCCAGCCCTCAAAGGCCAAGAAAAGTTTTATTGCGTTCATGTGTAGCCGGTCTGCGTGTTGATGTCTATAATCCACACCTATAAAGAATAATTTTAATGCCTTAAGGCCACAATATTTTTAAAGTATTGTTAACTGTTGCCGGGCGACAGTGAGTGTCGCCGACGATAGTGACTTTTGTGTATTATGTTATAACATTCCTAATTTTTTATAAGTGTACATTCCTGTGTTACTTGAGTTCAAAAAATTAACCTTAAAGCTTCTGCTAGAATGCTCTGAGTTAGGATTTGCTTGGTCTGTGATATTATCATGTAGCCCCACTGACTGTCTGTGGAATATAGTATCGAGCCCTGGCCAGACCCTCTATTATATTTCATGTGACTGATGGAGTTGTTACAAGGATGCACTGCGCCTAACATAAAAGATGATTCCTTCATCACAGGGGAGGGGTGCTACTGTTATAAAATGATGCCCTTTGGCCTGAAAAATGCAAGGGCGACATACCAGAGAATGATGGACCGGGTCTTCTAGGAGCAGAAGTGAAGGAACTTGGAGGTGTACGTGGATAACATTATGATCAAGAGTCAGGATATGGACTCTCACCACCAAGTCCTAGAGGAGACCTCCAACACCCTGCGAATGTACAAAATGAGGTTGAACCCCTTAAAGTGTGTCTTCGGGGAAAGCAGGGGCAAGTTCTTAGGTTATTTCCTTACTCTAGTAGGGCTGGAACCCAACCCTTATATGGTGATGGCGATCATGGAGTTGGGTTCACCACTGAATGCTAAGGAAGTACAACACCTGATAGGGAAGCTGGCAGAGCTGAACAGGTTCCTCTCTTAGTCTGGAGAGAAATGCTCATCTTTCTTCTAATCACTGAGAGGGGGCAAGAAATTCGAATGGTTAGAGGAGTTTGAGGGGGATTTCCAAGACATGAAGAGACAACTTACCCAGGCTTCGCTTCTCCAGGGACCAAAGGAAGGGGAAGATCTATCCTTATAGCTTGGGGTCGGGACCGAAGCCCTATGCTCCATCCTGGTCCGGGATGAGGGAAAGAAGCAGCTGTCAATTTACTATGTTAGCAGGCTCCTGAGAAAGGCGGAGCTTTGATACCTAATTTTGGAGAAATTGGCTTTCATTTTGGTCGTCTCGTCTCGGAGGCTCTGAACTTAATTCTAAGCACATTCAATCTGGGTGGCGACTGACCATCCCCTTCGCAACATCATTGAGGGGGTGGAACATTCAGGAAGGCTTGCAAAGTGGTCGGTAGAACTAAGCGAGTTTGACATTTCTTTTGTCCCTCGTCTCTCGATAAAGGCCCTGGAAATGGACGACTTCTTAGCCAACTACGTGGTCGAGGTAGCAGAAGCGAAGCTCACTCACCCGGTCCCTTGGATGGTGATGGTGGACGGTGCCTCAGGAAGGCACTCCTTAGGAGTTGGAGTAATTCTGGAGAGTCCGTAAGGAATAAGGATAGAGCAAACGGTGGTCATTAACTTTCCAATTACCAACAACCAAGCAGAGTATGAAGCGGTAATAGCAGGCCTGGGCCTGACAAGGGAATTGGGATTGCAAGACATAGAAGTACTAACGGACTCCATGGTAGTGTCCTATCAAATCAATAGCAAGTTCAACGCAAGGGAGCATACTCTCCAATTGTACCTAGAAAAGGTGAAGGGAGTCATCCACACGTTCCAAACATTTTCCATCCGATACGTGCCGCTGGAAGAAAATGAACAAGTGGATCATCTAGCCAAGTTCAGGCCCTGAGAGGGTGGAACCTTGACCGACCTATTCTACCCATCCATTGAGGAAGGGTAGCTGATGTAAGTGGATCGACGGCCCTCCTGGATGGATCCCTGTGTTGTTTTCTTATCCACGGGAAAGTTTTCAAAAGGCCTAGACAAAATGCGCTTCAACCATAAGTCGGTGTATTGCCATATGCGGGATAGAAAGTTATATAGAAAGACCCTCTCAGTCTTGCTAGCATATTGTGTGGCTGAGGAAGAGGTTCCGAGAATCTTAGAAGAAGTCCATGCAGGGGAGTGTGGGAGCCACTTGGGGAGCAGGACTTTGGAAGAGAGAATAGTCAGGCAAAGGTATTTTTGGCTGACCCTGAGCCAAGATGTCACCGAGTTCGTCAAGAAATGCCAAAAGTGTTAGCTATTCACCCTGCTCCAACTGCTGCCAGCCTAGAGGCTCAGGAGCATCACCGTACCCTAGCCCTTCGCTATTTGAGGAATGGATTTGGTAGGACTTCCCTAGGCTAGCGGGCAGAGAAGGTTCCCATTGGCCATGATTGACTATTTTTCTACGTGGTTGGACGTCAAGGCACTTGCCAAGGTGACTTCCAAGGTAATTCAAAATTTTGTATGGGGAGAAATCATTTGTCGGCATGGGTTACCCCAGGATCTCGTCATGGACAATGGGCTATAGTTTGTCAACACTAAAATCATCAATTTTTGTAGCCAGCTTGGGATTGATCTTAGATTCGCGTTTGTCCACCACCCCAGGAGGAAAGTGTAGGTGGAGGTGACGAACAAGATTGTCATGAATTTGCTAAAAAAGAAGGTGGATAATCTGAAAGTGAGCTCGGTGGAGAAGCTCCCTTCAATCATTTGGGCCCTGAGAACCACTCCCAACACAGCCATAGGGGAGAACCCCTTCAAGCTCTCCCACAATTCTGAAGTTGTGCTCCTAGTAGAGTTCGAGGTACGGACACCGCGAGTAGTAGGGGCGGGAGAAGGTGGAGAAGGATGGAGGGGAGAGAATGAGGACGAGCTACGACTCTCTCTGGATCTAGCAGAAGAACTCCATGATGTGGCCACTGTCAGACAAGAAAAAAATAAGCGGTGTATGGCCAGATACTTTGACAAACTTGTTTTAATAATGCAATTCATAGAAGGAGATTGGTCCTGAAAAAGGTGGATGCCGCATGAAGATCAGCGATAGTAGGAAAGCTTAACCTGAATTGGGAAGGCCCATATATAGTTATGGAAGCATTGAGATCAGGAGGGTATCACCTCCAGAATATGGAGGGGGAGACTCTAAGTCACACCTATAGTGGCAAAGATTTGAAGCATTTATGTCATTTAGCCATGTATGTAACCTCTTTTTCTAATGAGAAATCCCTTGATTTTCCAGATCTTTCGCAATGGGTTGTATGCAATAAATGGTGTCTCCAAAGTTGACCCCGATCAGGTCCCACTGCCAGGCTCCCATTAACTGGCAGGGTTGGATGTCACTCGATGGTGTCTCCAAAGCTGACCACGAGCAGATCATGCTGTTAGGCTCCTATTAGCTGGCATAGATGGATGTAACTCGATGGTGTCTCCCAAATGGACCCCGAGCAGATCCCGTTGCTAGGCTCCTATTAGCTGGCAGGGCTAGATGTCACTCGATGGTGTCTCTTATGTTAAACCTGAGTAGATCCCACTACCATGTTCCCATTAGTTGGTAGGGCTGGATGTTACTCGATCGTGTCTCCAAAATAAACCTCGAGCAGATCCCACTGCCAGGATCCCATTAGCTGAAGGGTTGGATGTCACTCGATGGTGTCTCCTATGTTGTCCCCGAGCAGATCCCGCTTCCATGCTCCCATTAGCTGGTAGGGCTGGATGTCACCCGATGGTGTCTCTTATGTTGACCCCGAGCAGATCCTGATGTCAGGCTCCTATTAGCTGGTAGGGCTGGATGTCACTCGATGGTGTCTCCAATGCTGACCCTGAGCAGATCCCGCTGGCAGGCTCCCACTATCTGGTAGGGCTGGAAGTCACTCGATGGTGTCCAAAGTTAACCCCGAGCAAATCCCGCTGCCATGCTCCAATTAGTTGGCTGGGCTGGATGTCACTGGATGGTGTCTCCCATGTTGACCCCGAACAGATCCCGATGGTAGTCTCTCGCTATCTGGCAGTGCTGGAAGTTATTCGATGGTGTCCAAAGTTAACCCCGAGCAAATCCCACTGGCACTAGTTTGCAGGGAAGGAAATCATTCAGGGTACAGAGAAGATGGATTCAGCCAAAGTCCATCTTACTAGGACTTAGCAAGTTAAGATCTCGCCAACAGGTTTTGGGGCCTTGACCACTTGGCAAAAATTTTATAAGTGGGCGAGGCCAACCGATCAGCGGTGGATCTCGTCGGACGAGGGAATCACACATATCAAGGCTAAGAAGCCGACCCGAGCTTAACCCTCTGCTCAAAATTAGTCCCCAAGGGGATGCGCGAGAACTAGCAAGCGGGTGCAAAGGCACGAGGCTTCTCTCGGCGACTGCTACCTAACTCATCACTTTTTCAACTTTGGGAAACCAGGTCTCCTAATATCTGCGGGTCGCAAGTTCAAGCGCGGCTAGTGGTCCAACTCGTATTATCATGGGGGGGGGGGGGCGAGATCTCAAGGCCCTTGCATGGGTATGTATCTCTAACTAGAGATGGATTTTAATAGCAAGGTTCTAATTTGGGGAAGTTGCACCTCAACGGGCAGTATGCGCGTGCGAGTGCAACATGACAAATAGATACAGAAAGAAAAGAACAAATTGGCCAAGTATAAATTTCATTAATATATATGATTAGAAAAAGGGGAGCCGCCTCGCGATGAGTACACAAAAAGGTGTGGGGGGTCATTACAAAAAAAGAAAAATTTACAAACAGGCCCGTAGTCGCCTCACCCAAAGGTTCATCTCGGAATCCCTCCACGTCGTCAATAGCGAGTCAAAATCATCGTCTTTCTCGCTAGGGGTGAGGACGGGGAGGAATAGCTCCAGGACCAAGTCCTTTGTAGTCACCTCCTCGCCATCAGTCCTCAACACCTTTAGGTCTCACATGACCTGAAGAATGTGATCAGGGGATTTGATGGAGTTAACCCTCAACATCACGTTGACCTCCGCCTCGCTGAAGGAATTTGGCTTCTAGTTCTGAGTGCTCGGCTCGCCGCGAGCCGAGGGAAGGAGGGAATCCATCAGGCGACTAACCTCTCCATGGAGCATCGTATTCTGCTCCTCCAACTTCTTGTTCCTTTACTCGAGGTCAGTCGCACGAGCGCACAAGCGGTTGATGATATCGACATCCTACGTGGCAAGAGGCTTAAGCAAAGAAATTATGTGGGTAAAAGAAAAAGGAAAAAATCACCAACACTTACATCCCATCGACACTCTTCACAAGGAGAGTTTCGGCGACCTCCAGTCTCTTCTTCAAGTCGACCACATTGTCCGCGACGAGGGCCAGGGCTTCCTCTTCATCTGTCCACATGCGATTAAGGGTGAATTCGCGGTGGATGTACATGTGTGCATGCTACATGGACTACATCTGGGCTCGCATGTAGTCATGGGAGAGTCAATGTAGGGTCATGTTGTCATACTCTTCGTCATCCTCAAGACTACAGAGATAAAAGCCGGGTGCGAAGGCATACCCGTTGCTAGGCCTGCACCTGGACCAGGACAGGAGGAGGGAAGAGATGCACACCCTGTGAGCCTTCTCATCCCATCGAACCATTAGCTCGCCAATATGGTCCTTCGCCTTCCCGCCGAGACCATAATTTCGATGGTCACTCGGCATACCTGGCTCGCAGGCCCCAGATGCTTCGACATCTGTGTGAGCAGGGGTGTCGCCGTCTCCTCCCTCCTTCTCAGGCGAGCTGAGCAAGTTTTGCTTGCCCTTAGAGACCACCACCTTCTTCAGTCTCTTTGGTGGCGGTGGGAGGCGAGGTGAGTTAGATCTGCTGAGGTCAAGCCCCTTCTGGATGGAGGATCTGGCAGAATCCCTTCTCCATCTGGTAAGCCTCCACAGCAGCCCTCTCCTGTGTGAGTGGGTCGAGGTGTAGCCCCAAGTCCACAAAAGGCGGGTGATTTGAGATCAGCCGCTCTCCCGCAGGAGATAAACGTAGCATCATTAGTATAGATGGACCCTTGGGGTGAGTTCTCGGAAGGGGAGGGGGAGAATTATACCTTCGCCATGAAGAACCGGCGTGAGCGAGTCGAGGCATATTTGTAGAAAGGCGACCTCAAAGTCTTTGTGGAGGAAGAATTGATGGAGGTTGGTGTCGTCGCCTGTCAAGGTTGGTAGCCGGTATGTCTCCTCACCCCACTAGGTGGGTGAGTAGGGGATGTTGTCGAGATCTCCCTTGATGAAGACAAACTTGGTGAACCAGTTGTGGTTCTTGTTGGGCGTCTCGCGCACCTTAGGCTGCGAGCAGATCATGAATGCGACCCCGTCATTTGTGGCGCGGTAGATGAACAGATTTTGGAAAAATACGAGATTGAACTCAATATGTTCCCTTTGAAGAAAGAAAGCTCGCGAAAGCTACCACCATGGAGATCACGTTGGGGTTCATCTACGCGGGGACAACCTCGAAGTACTTGTACACCTGGCGAACCTCCGACCAGAGGGGCAGGCGCATCCCCACCTCGAAATGTTAGATGGGGAAGGCGAAGCTCGTCAGGGAAGAATGTGTTGATCGCCTCGCCCCTCTTAGGCTAGGGCAGTAAACCCTAGAGGGGCATTATCTTCCACGAAGACGAGATATTCCTGCTCCGTGGGATTCCCGTCAAAGAACGGGTACTCAGCAAACTGTTTAGCACATTTCGACCTCCCACCGGCGTCAGCTCGCGTCTTTCCAATTCTATCGGGTCTTCGTGCGAGTGCAATTGCCAAGGAATGTTTAAGTAGGGTATACGTCTGCAATAAAGGCGATGGGTTGGGGGTAGGTAAGGGGGCCCTATTTATAGAAAACAGATTAAAGACTGCCGAGCCGCCTACTCATCCTAGCTCGCCGAACCTCAACTCGCCAGATTCTCGCGACTTGTTCTATCACAAGGTAAGATGAATCTAAAGCAAAATATCACGCGTGTGAGATTAACAACCGTTTAAATATCAAACATTGCAAAATTATTAGGCATAGTACTGCAAATGTTCACAGAAATAATGCAAAAGTCATCAAGATACGAGAAATAAGGGGTCCAAGGTGCGAGTGCCAGTAGGCTCAGCTCGGAAGCCATTTCCATCTACCCAGGCCTCGCGCCCCTGTCCCTAGTGGTCTCCGAGTATTGTTAAACTCATGAACCAACTCTAGGTCCTAATTTATGGATCACAGGTTCTCTCCTGTATCCGATCTATGAGTGGTCTCGGGGAATTCATCCTGGTAGGCGAGCTGTGCATCACTTTGTCAGCCAGCAGCATGTAGTCATGCTCGAGTGCATGAAGCCACTGCTCATCGACAAACCTCTCCTCTTGGATCTCGCACAGTGCGAGTCTATACTTCCAGAGGATCCCAACAGTTTGCCTCCTCAACTCAACAGGCTAGTTTGAGGCGTCTAGGAAGTCTTCCAGCATGTTAGGAGAGGGAGGTGGCAATTAGAGTCATGGGTCAGATGATTCTTCGGCTTCAGATTGACCGGGAAGTCCTGCGATGATAACCAATCCAAATGTGAGACTTGGGGTTCTAAATGTTGCGAGTGCTTCAACTAACCGTGTGAGGCAATGTCCTATAAAGATGTGGCTGGTGGGATGAGCTCGACTATTTTTAAGGGGACCGAGTCAGAGGAGAAGCGAGCACCTTATAGTGACCTGATAGATAGGAGCTCGGGTAGGTGATAAGATCGAAATAGGGAACCGGGATGTCCCTGACGCCTCCCTCTACGAGTGTAGGATCAGGGGTAGGGACACGAGATGGTTCGCGACCCGGCACTTTCAGTGACAGCGAGCCCAGTCCGGTGGTCCCAAAGGTAGGGGACCTGTCATATCACATGGTCATCAGTGGCAGTGTGGAGGCATGAGTTCTTCAGTGGGGGATCGTCTTGCACTAAAAGGGTGTCCACATCCTCGTGATGGCGAGTATTAGGATAGGTGGGAATATAATCAACCTCATTCCCTTTGGGTTGTGCTGACTGTTTAAAGGAGGAAGAGGCGAGCAAACGATCCGACATAGGGGCCAGATTGCCATGGATGGCCTTGCCGGCTTTTGTGTCAGATTTGACCATCTTCTCTTGCTTGTGCTTTGGTGACTCGCACGGTGATGGGTTGGGAAGCTAGGGGCTCAGCTCGGCAGCATGGGAGGAGTTGAGTGCCCTGGCGCAGTTGAGTCTCTCTTGGAATTCCTTTGAAAGGGAATTGATGGAAAATGGCAGAAAAGTATTGGGGATTGGCAACGCTCTCCTAGACAGGTAGACACATATATAACAGCAGATGGATCCAACCAAAAGATTCCTCTTTCTTCTATCGTACTTGCTGATCTCTTAGGGTTAGATGATTCTTTCTGAGCTTAGAATAACCTCGCAAAGGGAGGGGATTATGTACAACCCCGTATCCGGCGAGTGGGAGCGTTAGGAGCCGGACCAGACAAACCAAGCCTCGGGCGGGTCGTTAGGGAGGCGAGTGCCCTGAGAATTCCTTGGCTTGCCCGGGCTGGGGGGACCAGATATGGGGCGAGTGGGGAAAGTAGGCTCTTACGTGCCCCTGTCCACCGGTAGCTAACATGCGAGTGCAATGTTCAGGATCGCACTCGTCTTGGGCCGTGTGGAGGCGCCAAGTGCCAGTCTCATCAGGCATTCACCACCCCAGGCGAGTGCTACCTCCGGGACAACACGCCTAGTGATGCTTTTACCATTCTACCTGAATCAGAGTTCAGTTGTCTACCTAAATCACCTAGAGGGGGTGAATAGGTGAGTTGTGCATCTTTTTGAAGAATAAAAAATTTAACGACTATGCACACAAATAAACCAAGCAATCACAGACGACAGAAGATTTATAGTGGTTCCCCAACCTTGGGTACATCCACTTTACCTCACTGATCTAGCAAACAACTAGACTCGGCTATTCCACTATCTCGGATTGAAAAACCAATCCTACGCCTCGGAACAATGTTCCTACAATCTCGATCCAACCGGATCTACACTCGAAAGATAACACTTCCAATAACTCAGAGAGTAATCTCCTACAAGAATTTAATCGAGATAAATTGAAAATACAAACAAATGATCTTCAAATCTTGAATCAATCTGGTTGGATCTTCTTCTTTAAAAATTTCGGCTCTGTCAGACTTGTTGAAGAAGAAATCTCGGCAAGAAAGAGATCTGAAGACTTCTTTTGATTTCACCCGATCGGAACGATGATGGAGAATGAACAACAATCACGATCTGGAAATCAATCTTGGTCTGAATCCTTTGAATCGAAAAGACCTATCCCTTGCACGAAGAAGATCGGCGGCGGCGACTTTCATTTTGAAGAGAGAGAATGAGATTCAGAAAAAATACTTAGAATAATATGACAGGTTAGGGTTAGTCGATTTGACAAGACCTATTTATAAGATCTCCCATAACGGTCATAATTAGCCTTAATGACGTATATGTGGACCAATCACGTCATGTCATTTGAAAATCCCGTCAATTCTGGACTTAACAGAATTTCTGCAAATCTGAGTCGAATTTCTTGAGTGAAGAAGTATTACTTGAGAAGAGAAGCTATTACTCGAGTGGAGAAAGAGGATTACTCGAGAAGAGGAAATTCACAGAAGTAGACAAGACAGAAAGAGTCATTACTCGAGTAGAAGGAATTTACTCGAGAACTGGGAATCTACTCGAGAAGTAGAATAAAACTTCTCGAGTACGAAGACTTAGAAAATTTTTGGATCAAGAAGAAGGTTACTCGAGAACTAGATGGATTATTATCGAGAACATAATATAGGATAGTCAAGAACTAGGGATTATTCTCGAGAACTAGGGATTGTTCTCGAGAACTACTCGAGAACTGGACTTAGAAAGATATTTCTGATTCTGGAAGAAAGTTACTCGAGAACAAGAAATGATTTCTCGAGAGAAAAGGAACTTCTCGAGAACAAAGTATAGGATTTCTCGAGATAAAAGGAACTTCTCGAGAACTATACTTAGAAAAATTCTGAGATAAAAAATATGAATACTAGAGAGGTAGTGTTAAAGTCCACTCGTGAACTAAACCTGGTTACACGAGAACTAGAGTAAGATTACTCGAGAACTAACGTTTGTACTCGAGTAATAAGACTGACTTCTCAAGAACTTCTACTCTTCTACTCGAGTTCTGACAGACTACTCGAGTAAAAGACTTAGAAAATTTTCTGCTATTTAGGAAATTTTCCTTCTTGAGTCCAATCATCACCAACACTTCATCCATTGATCCAAATGCTTGAATGTGAAGTGTATCCCAATAGAGAGGCTACACATGAGTCAACACCTTGGATCACACAATGCGGAATTATATTTTATGGTCTTTTGTCTATGACCCATTGTAGAATGATATTGTTCTACACTTAGCAATGGAGTCCTACAAACACATAACTAAAACAGAAGATCAAATACAACTTAATTCAATTTAGTTCAAGGGTGACTTCATGCAAATCTGGGTTATTGTGGATGCAATACCCAATAATCTCCCCATATTTATAGAAGTCAGAACCCTCTACACTAAGGTGAATTATATCACAAGATAAAGAACTAGATATCAAAAGATAAGAACAAGATAAAAAGCAAGACATAAGGAAGAACACACAATCATCAAAATTAGAGATTATATAGTTAGAAATGTTTTAGATTTCATTTCTACAAGCATTCAATCCTTAATCTAAAAAATCAAAATTTCAGTTATGGCTCTATTGCTGTGGATGTTGCTTGTCATACTTTTCCTATTGCCTCCTTTGATAGCTGAATGGCTTAAGATAGTACTTTGGGGGTCTTTGAGGTGCCTATGGGTTGTTCCATCCATAATCTCTGTCATAGATTCTTCTTTTTGTTAGAGACTTCTCATAAAGTACCCATTCAGAAAAGCTGTAATGTAGATCTCTGCTCTCATTGTAGTCCATTATAAGTTTCAGACTATCTAGAATCAATGTCTTTGAAGTTGGGCTCCAGACTTCAGCAAATTCTTGGGCTCTTCTCTTTTCTGATTCTAGGACTGGGATTGGAACTGATTTACTGGCAGAAGGGCCTTCTCCATATTTTCTTCTCTTGGGAATCTGAATTTCAAGGTAAATCTGTGGGGATGTCAGATTCCCAAACCTGAGAATAAGATTCTGGAGGAAGGGTAACATCATCAAGCCTAGGAGAGAATATTGGATTTTTAGATGGAATCTGAGCCGGAGTAGCTGTCTGACTTTCAGCAAGAGGATTGAGGTGATGATGAATGACACTTGGATCAACTTGAAAATCTGGAAAGATCTGGTTATGCATCCACACAACAGTATCATAAGTATAAAATTTCACTAATTATATTTGAGCAAGTAAACCTTTATTGATTTCATTGACTTTCTCAGTCCATAATTTCTGTACATGGGAGTCACATTTTTCCACTTGTTCTTTGACTAACTTCTCCCCCTTTCTGACTTCTAAGCAGAGTTTTTCTATGGTCTCATCCTTGAAGGTGCCAACTTCTTCACATACCTTCATAACATGCTCTACAGCTTTCTTTTCAAGTTGAATTTGATTGTTGGCCAGAGTTAGAGATTGATTCATCACTTCACCAACACTGGTAATAGTGTGGTCCAGGGCTTTACCACCTATTTGGAAAAGATGTTTCAATTGATCTGTGTTATGCTGAATTTTAGCAAAACCTCTTTGCATCTCTTTCTTTAGATCAGTAACTTTGTCTTGAACTATCTTCAAGGATTCATCAAAATGTTTTCTCTGTTCTGATAGCAGTTGTTCTATCTTTCCAAGAAGATCTGAGGAGGTGAAGGTAGCAGAAGCAGTAGCAGAAACAGGAGCTGGAGGAGGAGGTGCATTCCATGGAGGGATCTCTTCAAGTACTACTGAGCTTTGAGCTCTTGTAGTCTATACAGAAGCAACTTCAGCCTCATCAGTGAAGATGGGAATAGATAATTTTAGGTTTCTCATGGGAGCATCAGCAGGCTCTGGATAATTTCTATCTTCATCTGAAAGAAGAATAGTATTTGGTTGATCTTTCTCATCAGTCGGGGATTTAGCAGTTTGAGACTTGGGAGATGGCATTGGTGATGGATTTGGTGCTGGAGATGGAAAAGGAACTGGAGTTTGTGTCTTGGGTTTCTCAGCTAAGGTGGATTTGGGAGAGGGAGCAGGTGATGGAGATTGTACAGGAGTTTGTACTTTTGGTTGCTCTTCAGCAGATTCAAAATGGAGTGGAGGTATGGGTTCATCTGAAGTAAGCTCTTCTATCATCCTGCCAATATCTTCTTCTGTAGATAAGATGGTTTCCTGAACTTGATCATCTGAAAGGAACTCAGTTGAGATAGCTGGGAGGGGTAATCTGACTGGTGGAGGAGAGGGAATCCTTGCATCTGGAATAGAGGAGACAGGCTCCCCCTCAGTTGCTGCACCAGCTGTACCAGCAATTTTTGGAAGAGAGGGAGATGGGGTCCTGTCCTCTGAGGCAGGAACTTCAAGAGCCTTTACAGGTTGAGATGGATTTTTCAACTTTACTTCCCACCTTTTAATAGAAGCAATAGAAATCTTCTTCATATAATGAATGGGAGTACCTTTGGAAGTGTCAAAAACCTGAGGATTTTGTTGGTACCCTAGTTTGATTTGAGTTTAGTCTTCTCCTTTTTGTCCCTTGACCCAAGAAATATCTATGGTCAATGGTTAGTGGTCTAGCTGTAGAGTCCTCGCTTTTCCAGATAAAGAATTTGGTTAAGTAGTTTGTTCGTTCGACTATGGTCGAACGCCGCTCGACTATCGTCGACTAACTGATTCGACGATCGTCTATCAGTTATTCGACTTTCAGTCTGCGTTGATAGTTCGACTATCTGCTTGATAGTTCGACTATCTGTTTGCAGAGATAGTTCGACTATCTGTTGATAGCTCGACTATCTGTTGGTTTGATAGTTCGACTATCTGCTTTGATAGTTCAACTAACTGATAGCTCGACTATCTGTTTGATAGGTCGACTATCTGCGTTGTTTGATAGCTTGACTATCTGTTGATAGGTCGACTATCTGCTTTCTTCTGATAGTTCGACTATCTGTGTGATAGTTCGACTATCTGTTTTTCCTTGATAGTTCGACTATCTGTTGATAGGTCGACTATCTGTTCTGCTTGATAGTTCGACTATCTGTTTTGATAGTTCAACTATCTGATAGCTCGACTATCTGTTGATAGCTCGACTATCTGCTTGTTTGTTGATAGTTCGACTATCTGTTTTCTCTTGATAGTTCGACTATCTGTTGATAGTTCGACTATCTGATAGCTCGACTATCTTCTGATAGTTCGACTATCTGCTTCGCCTTGATAGTTTGACTATCTGTTGATAGTTCGACTATCTGATAGCTCGACTATCTTCTGATAGTTCGACTATCTGGTGTGATAGTTCAACTATCTTCTTTAATAGTTCTACTATCTGGATCGTTGGACTATCTGTCTGATAGTTCGACGATCTCTGTCTTCGGTCGACGATCTCCGAGGGTCGTTCGACGTTTTCTGTGTGCCTTTTTATTTTGTATTTATTTATTGTAATTAATTAATAAATATATTATCTGACATATCTTCTCAGTTGTTTTATGATATTATTTCCAGGCATATCTGCTCCATTCTTTTTACCTGAGTCTTATCTTTTCAGATAAAGTTGTTTGTCTTATTAGTTGACCTTATATTTTACTTTATCTGCTGACAGTCCTTTATAGTCGTTAGACTGAAAAGTCTTCCTTCTGCTATAAAGAGTATTTCTCTGATGTGACTTTATTTAGTCCTTCTGTTATTTGATTTGATCCTGCAGCTTCTTAGAAAAAGGCTTATTCCTTTTGTAGAATGTTTTGCTACAGAGTTTGTTTTGCTGTGTGTTATTTGCAGCCCAGGTTTCAAGTTTCAGAAGAAGACAAACAGTTCAAATTGAAGAGAGCCGTTGCTTGTTGCTACTATATAAAGCATCCTTTGGTGAAGGATTTCAGCTAGTTAACCAGTTCACATAGCATTCAAGCTTTCATCAAGACCAAGTTTAC
Organism: Platanthera zijinensis; assembly: GCA_039513925.1. Classification (NCBI taxonomy): domain Eukaryota; kingdom Viridiplantae; phylum Streptophyta; class Magnoliopsida; order Asparagales; family Orchidaceae; genus Platanthera; species Platanthera zijinensis. Next base: position 99,112,261 of record CM077095.1, on the reverse strand, counting down.
TGCTCTCAGCAATTTCCATTGAACTGAGAAGTGTTAAGCTCTTCTGCTCTTCTTCAACCTGAGTTCTCCTGTTCCAGGAAGTTTAGACTCAGAGTGCTTTTGAAGAAGAAGAAGAAGAAGACAGCTGCTTGAAGTTTTCTATTTTATTATTTATTATCTTCTTGTAGTTTTTTCCTTCAGTACTTACTGAAGAGTTGTTGCACTGAAGCAAGACTTCACCTGGACATCTTTGAGCCAGGGGGAGCCTTGATTCTTTAGAGCTTTCTAGCTCAGTGCAAGTCTTTGTGCTTCTCTAATCTTTTGAAAAATAGAGAAGACTTCTTAACTTTCTTTCCCCCTCCTGTACAGGGTTATTACTCCCTTCAAAAGTATCCCTTGGTGGCAGGGCACCTGATCAAAAACCTGTTGTTGGTTTTTAGACACCTGATCAAAAGTCTAAAGGGTTTCTAGATCTACCTGAAGCAGATCTTGTGGTGGCAGGGCACCTGATCAAAAACCTGTAGTGGATTCCTACCTTGTTGGTAGAAGAGTGGGCGTACCCAAGTTGTTTGGGGAACCACTTAAACTCCTTGTATCGTCTGGCTTGCTTATATTAATTACTTGCATTATGGCTGTGATTAGATATAACTAGGTCTGCTAGTTGCTGATTAGGATATCCAAGCCTTAACTATAATCACAGTTAGCTTGAGTTTGTGCACAACACTTGTGTTAGGCTCTAGGGTTATCTCAAATATCTATAGCCTTCCATTCCGCATTCGCTCCAAGGGAGTTGAGTAGATTGTCAAGATTGTTTAGTGCAATTTTTGATTACTCTATTCACCCCCCCCCCCCCTCTAGAGTAGTATCTATTCCTTCACTTTCAATTGGTATCAGAGGGAGGTTGTCTGACTGAATAGGCTAACACCTAAGTCACAAGATCCTGATAGATACCAAGGCTTATAGATATTCACTATCATGGCCCAGTCCAAGGATTATTCTAGCACCAGACCTCCAGCATGTAACTTAGCTAAGTTTGGCATCTGGAAGGCAAGGATAAAATTATATATGAATTCTATTAATGAAAGCATCTTTGCTTCTATTTTGTCAGGACCCCCAAGAGCACCTGCTGCTGCCACTGCCTCATCATCAACAGATATGAGTGCAGTGCCTCCTCCAAACTACAATGATGAGTACAAGAAGGCCAAGATAGCAGATGCCAAGGCAATGAATATACTGGCTCAGACAATGTCTGATGAGGTATTCCAGAAGGTTGCTGACTGCTCCTCAGCAAAGGCTATGTGGGATACACTGAACCAGATTATAGCTGGTTCAGCTGATGAATGGAAGGACAGGAGGTCCAACCTTATCTCACAATATGAGAACTTCAAGAAAACTGATGTTGAATCAGTTGAAGCCATGTACACCAGGCTCAGCTCAATCATTAATGAGCTGAGGACCTTAGACAAGGACATATCATTGACAGAGGTCAATGATAAGATTCTCATGTGCTTCCCTAGCACATGGGATCTGAGGATCTGGCCCATCAAGGAAGCAAGAAGTACTACAGAGATCTCCACTGAAGCCCTTCTCGGCAAGCTCAAATCCTTTGAGCAAGTGCTGAAGACAAGGGAAGCTAAAGCAGAAGCAAAGACCCCTACTCCAACAAGAAAAGAGCAATCTCTAGCTCTTAAGGCTGCTGATGCTTCTGAAGGCAGCCAATCCAATGAGGAGCTAATGGCATTGTTTGCCAAAAGGTTTCTCAAGATGGGGAGAAAGGAATTCAAAAAGAAGTCTTCACGCTATGAAGACAAACCAAGGTATGACCGCTCACCTGCTAAAGAAATTATCTGTTATGGTTGCAGGAAGCCTAGACACATCTTACCAGAGTGTCCAGAGGAAAAGAACAAAGACAAGAGGAAAGAAAAGGAACAGCACAGGAAGCACTCCAAGCCATCCTCCAACAAGAACAAGAAAAAGGAGAGAGGTTTCATTACTGAAACCTGGAGTGATTCTGATGAAGAATCTTCCTCCTCCAGCTCCAGTGAGGATGAGGAAGAAAAGAAGGCAAAAGAAGTTTGCCTCATGGCAATAGATGCCTGCAGCAACCACTCTGCTGCAGAGAGTTCAGATTCTGATGAAGAGATGCCTACAGAGGATGAGGTACTATCTTCCTATGATTTTACCTCAGTTGAATTTAAATTAGATTTTAAATCTTTATGCTTAGATCTAATTAGTTCAGAAAAGGAGATTAAAGAACTTAGAAATAAGTTAGCTGACTCAGAATTAATTGCTACAAAAAATATTAAGTTAAAGGAAGATCTCACTACTTGTAGTGAAGAAATTAAATTTCTTAAAATGGAGTTAGCTAAGTCTAAGAGGTTAGAAGAATCACTTAATGGTAGAAGCCTTAAGTTATTAGAAATTACCAGCATGACTAACACTAGGTCAGGTAATAACAAACTAGGCTTAGGAGCTTCTCCTAGTGAACCCCCAGATATTCTTAAAAATAATCTTTCAACTCCAGTGAACTTTATTTCAGCTAGTGGAATGAAGAACACTGAGCAAGTAAACCAAGTTAATAAAACTTTAAATAAAGCTAAGAGAGAGAAAAGAAAGAAATTTTTTAAAGAAATGCAAAGAGCGTCGAACGCCGCTCGACGATCAGAAGCTCAATGGTCGAACGAAGCTCGACGATCTGAGCGCCCATCGTCGAACGTCGATCGACGTTTTCAACATGATTTTCAAAATCATCTTCAAACCCGTAAAAACCTAAATGAAAATAGAAACCCTAGGTTTGTTGACCCATCATCTGCATGGAGAATACCACCTAGGAGATCTCACCCATTAGGTTATCACCCTCAGCCTGCATTTTCATATATTTCCAGTTTTTCTTATGTGAAAAACAAGGGACCCAAGGTTACCTGGGTCCACAATGTCTAAATGAAATTTTTGCAGGTGAAGACCTATCCTATCACTCAAAATAAGTGGTATTTGGATAGTGGATGTTCTAAGCATATGAAAGGAAATAAAGATCTTCTGTCAAAGTTCAAAGCTAAGCTCGGCCCAAAGGTTATCTTTGGAGATTCTAGCTGTGGTCAGACATAAGGCTATGACAAGATCACAATTGGAGCAGTTACTTTCAAGAGAGTTGCATATGTCAATGGACTGAAGCACAATTTGATCTCAGTCAGCCAGCTATGTGATGCTGGCTACCAGGTTTCATTTTCTAACTCTTCTTGCAATATTACTTTAAATAATAATGTTGTTTTAGTAGGCATTAGAATAGGTAATATCTATTTAGTAGATTTCAACTCTTCTCCCTCTGAAATCTGTTTATTTAATGAAGTAACAATTAATAATAATTTTTTGTGGCATAAGAGGCTTAGTCATGTTAACCTTAAAAATATATCTAGGTTATCTAAACACAACCTTGTTAGAGGTTTACCTTCTTGCCCCTACAAGAAGGAGAGCCTGTGCAAGGCTTGTCAGCTAGGCAAGCAAACCAAAAACTCTTTTAAATCTGTTAATAAAAGTGATTCTCCTAGAATCCTGTATTTATTACATTTGGACCTGTTTGGCCCAATAAATGTACAGAGTTTAGGAGGGAAGTATTACACCTTAGTTATTGTAGATGACTTCTCTAGGTTCAGTTAGGTTTTCTTTTTGAGAACTAAGTCTGATAACTTCAAAGCCCTTATAGACTTTCTACTATGTGTGCAGACTGAGTACTCTACTCATGTGGCCTTGATCAGAAGTGATCATGGTACTGAGTTTGACTCTCTTCTCATGCAAGAATTCTGTGAGAGAGAAGGTATCAAACACAGCTTCTCAGCTCCTAGAACTCCCCAACAAAATGGGGTAGTTGAAAGAAAGAACAGAACACTCATTGAAGCTGCTAGCACATTGTTGGTAGATGCTAACATGCCTCTTTCCTATTGGGCAGAAGCTGTTAGCACAGCCAATTATGTCTTGAATAAAAGTTTAATACACAAACTTAAGTATAAAACTCCTTATGAGTTGCTTAAAGGGAAGAAACCTAAAATTAATTATTTTAGTGTGTTTGGCTGTATTGTTTATATTCATAATAACAATAAAGAATACCTTAGAAAATTTAAAGCAAAAGCTTCAATGGGAATTATGCTTGGATATTCCCAAGTAAGCAAAGCTTATAGGGTTTATAACAAATCATCCTGTAAAATAGAAGAATCTGTGCATGTATCTTTTGACGAGTCTCAGATGTTTTACAAGGAGAAAGAAAATTCTCCTTCCTCCAGTTCATTGCAGGTACCTGATGCTCCTCAAGAGATCCTTCATCTATCAACTCTTCAGATCACTGAATCATACAGTGATGAAGACATTGCAGAAGCTGTTGTTGTTCCACCAACAGTAGATCAAATTCCTCCTGAGGAATTAATCCCAACTGTTGCTGAAGATCACATCCCACCTGCTGATATTGTCACACTTAGAGATCACCCCACATCTCAAGTGATTGGAGACCTATCAGCTGGTGTGCAAACAAGACACCAATTAAGACAGGATGTGATGCATGCTTATTTCCTCTCACAGATTGAGCCCCTCACCTTTAAAGATGCAGAGCTATATCCCCACTGGATCATTGCTATGCAAGAGGAACTCAATCAGTTTGAGAGATGTAAAGTTTGGACTTTGGTTCCAAGACCTAAAGGCCAACTGATTATAGGCACCAAGTGGGTGTATAGAAACAAGTTGGATGCCAATGGAATTATAGTAAGGAATAAAGCTAGGCTTGTAGCTCAGGGCTACAGACAGGAGGAAGGTATAGATTATGACCAGACCTTTGCTCCTGTTGCAAGGCTAGAAGCAATAAGGATCTTCTTGGCCTATGCAGCCTATATGAAGTTTAAGGTGTTCCAAATGGATGTCAAAAGTGCATTCCTAAATGGTGAGCTTAAGGAAGAGGTGTTTGTTGAACAACCACCAGGGTTTGTCTCTTCAACTCAGCCCTCACATGTTTTTAAGTTGCAGAAAGTTCTTTATGGACTAAAGTAAGCACCAAGAGCCTGGTATGAGACTCTAGCTAGTTTCCTTTTAGAGCACAACTTTACTAGGGGAGTAGTTGATAGAACCCTTTTCGTCAAGCACCACAAGGACACAATCCTGTTAGTTCAGGTGTATGTGGATGATATTATATTTGGTTCCACTGATCCCAAACTTTGCAAAAGGTTTTCTGACCTGATGCACTCTAAGTTTGAGATGAGTAGTATGGGTGTGCTGTCTTACTTTCTTGGTCTCCAAGTTAAGCAAGATGCTGATAGTATCTTCATCTCCCAATCCAAATATGCCAAGGAATTGGTAAAGAAATTTGGGATGGCTGATGCTTCAGCAATGCCTACACTTATGGCTACTAATGTAGTTATTGATTCTGATGATCACGGTAAGCCAGTTGATCAAAAGAATTATAGGGCCATTGTTGGTTCCCTATTATATCTAACTGCAAGTAGGCCAGATATAATGTTTGCTACATGCCTTTGTGCTAGATTCCAGGTCAACCCCAAGGAATCTCATCTGATTCTTCTCAAGAGAATCCTGAGATACCTAAAGGGATGTCCAAATCTAGGACTTTGGTACCCAGCTGAGTCAGAATTTGAATTAATTAGATATTCTGATTCTGATTATGCTGGTTGCAGAGTTGACAGGAAGAGCACCTCAGGAACTTGTCAGTTTCTGGGAGAGAGATTAGTCTCTTGGTTCTGTAAGAAGCAGACCTCTGTCTCAACTTCAACTGCAGAGGCTGAATATATAGCAGCTGCTAGTTGTTGTTCACAGATCCTGTGGATTCAAAACCAGCTTGTGGATTATGGTTACTCACACAAGAACACCAAAATCATGTGTGATAGTACCAGTGCTATCTCAATTGCACAAAATCCAGTGCACCACTCTAGAACGAAGCACATTGAGATTCGGCACCATTTCCTGAGAGATTGTGTGGAAAAGAACAAGATCTGTCTTGAGTTCATATCCACTGAGTTTCAGAGAGGTGATATATTCACCAAGCCCTTAGATGAACAGAAGCATCTGTTCTTTTTAGTTCAACTTGGCATGATCAATGGACGAGACTAAGTGTGACTATATCTGCCAATGTTGAAACCTGCTTGAAGATCGTCGAACGATGATCGAAGATCGTCGAACGGATCAAGCCTATCGTCGACCTCTGGTTAATGATAGCTTATTTGTTTGAAGATCGTCGACGGGCGTTCGAAGATCGTCGAACAGGTCGAGCTTATCGTCGATCTCTGGATGACGACAGCTTGCTGTTTGAGAAGCCAGAAATAGTCGAACGATTGATCGACTACTCTGCTTCTGGGCCGATCGTCGAACGGCCGTTCGACCATCGGGTCCAGTATCTTTTAAATAGATCGACTATCTCCGGTCTAATATAAAGCCGATAGTCGACCTAGGTTAAAAGATCTTTTGTTGTATCGTCGACGGAGCGTGACTTTTCGCATTCTGTCTTCCCGCTTGCGATTTTCTGCCGCTTCGTCTCCCTCTTCGTCTTCCGTCTTCTCCAGCTCCTTCAATGGCGATTTCTCCAGCAGTGCTAGCGGTTGTGAAGTTCGATGCGGGTTTCAGCGTCGATTTTGACGCATTCAATTGATGTGAAGCAGGGATCGTGGAAATTCTTCAATTATGCCGAGATCAAGGTCTAGAAAGATTAATGTCTACAAGGATAAAGATAAATGTTCCGGAGATTAAGGAATGGGCTTTCACTTCGTCCTCCACTGACGATTCGATGACTGGCACCATTGGTGGAGAAGAGGTTAGTTTGACTCCCGCCGTTCTGTCTGATGTTTTTGGCTTGATAAATGGTGAAGAGGAATATGAGCAAGATGCTCAAGAGTTTGGAAGAATGCTGGTTGAGCTGGGACATGCCGAAGGCATTCCCTCCAAGCTGCTCAAGGTCAATTTCCCATTCAAGATTAAATTTCTTGCTGAGTTAGTTGGAAAAGTGCTCCTTGGGAAGCACTCTGCTCATGACAACATTACCAGGCAACAATTTGCACTGATGTGTGCAATTGTTAATCAGAAAAAGATTGATTGGGCAGGAGTAATGTTCGATCTGATAAGGAAAAAGAATGGTAAGAAAGAGGTTACTCTAGGCAGGGTTATTGGAATTTTCCTGAAGGAAAAATATCCTCAGCTGCTGGTCTCCGTTGCAACAACCATAAATGCAAGTAAGAAGATGGATCTGAATCTGTTCTCCAAGTGGAAGAGAACATTTCTGAAGCCCGCTCCCGCAGGGGTTGCTCCAGATGCATCAGAGAGCACTAGGACTGTTTCAGTCGCTCCTCACCCTGAAGAAGCTGGCTCAGCTCCTCTTTCCCTTCCCTCTTCTTCCTCTGCTATGCAGTCTGCTTCAGTTGCAGTTCCATCAACTTCAGCTGAAGTACGACTCTTTCCTTCTCCTGTTCGAGAAACAACCACGGTTGTTATTCCTTCCCCTCCAGCATCTCCTCTTATTCAGTCTCCTATTCGTTCTCCAGATCACATTGATCTTCCAGCTTCCACCCATCATTCTCCAGTTAACACTCTTGTTAACTCTCCAGCTCCATCTCCAATTCGATCTCCAGTTCGCACCTCATCTTATCCTGACGCTACAACCATTTCTGCTACTCCTCCAACCACTGCAATTCCATCATCTTTTGAGATAACTCCAGAATTCATTTCCAGCATTGTGGAGTTAATTACCCCATCAATCAAAATCATGATTGAAGAGGCAATTGCTCCACTTGCTTCTTCTATTGATTCTTTGACTGCTACCATCAAATCCCTATCTAAATCTGCTGAGCCCTCTTCATCAAGGGGCCTGGTTTCAGTTCCCACTGAAATCAGGCAGGGGGAGATGTTTTATGAAGATGTCTCTGAGCTTCCAGCCTCCCCTCCAGCAGATCCTTCAGCGGTGGCAGATATTGTAATGTCAGTTCAAGAAGAGTTTGCTCCAGTTCAAGAAGAACCAGTTTCAGTGTTATCTGAAAAAGAAATATCTGATGCTATAATGCTATCTGAATTTGTGGTCAAAGTCTGCTTAGAAGATCTCACCACTCCCTTGATTGCCCGTTTCCTAGAAGGCATTGTTACAGCCTATCTAGATGAATCCTGGGAGTTGGTAAAATATGAAGGTAATTCACTCATTCATTTTATTGACGAATCAACTGATTTGCTAGCTTGTGAATACCTAGAAGGATTGATTTTAGCTTATTTAGCAGATTTGTGTTCTTGAATCTACAGATGATATCTTAGAAGATTTAGCTACTCAGGTTATAGCAGTTGTTTCAGAAGCTGCTCCAGATGTTCCTGAAGTTCAAGTAGATCCAGATTTGGATTCTTTTTTAGATGATATAGAGGATGTGTCTGAAAATCAAGATGAAATCAAAGATGACACCCCTGTTCTGAGTTTGGAAGAAGAAAAAGCAAGAGCTGCTTGGAATCAAAGAGTACAATCTATTTTGGAAGAGAAAGAGAAAGATTTGTAAGTTGAAAAGTCAAATGTTTGGGATGATTCCCCAGGACTTGATCTAGATTTCCTTCTGGCTCAGGATGCCATAGAAGAAGAAAAGGAAAAAGCTGCTTTAAAGGAAAAGGCTGTTTCTGAAGCCTATATGACCCATATGACAATCCTCCATCATCTCACTCTGATGATGAAGATGATTCTGATTTATCTGAAAATTCAAAGAAAAAGAAAGCTGCACAGAAGAAAAGAAAAGTTGTTGCTCCTCCTCCTATCAACCGTGACAATGACACTCCATATTATATTCTGAAAGGAATTGACCCCAAGTCAAAGGAGTTCCAACATTGGATGTGGTTCTCCAAAAATCCAGCAAAAAGAGAGAAAGAGATCCAAGAGATATGATAGTCCTAACCCCAGATGGAACCCCAGAGGTCCTCCTCCTCCACCTCCCAGTGCAGGAGCCTCTGGCAACCTTTCTGCTAATCCATCTGCTCAATCTGCCAAATCTGCTCCCTCTCAGCACCCTTCAAGGAAAAGCTCTCAAGGTCTTCATGGTAAATCATATTCTGGCTATCAAAGAACTGATACAGTGAGAGAATAAGTGAAGGAGGTTGTGTATCAAAGACCAACTTTTTCCCCTCCTCCTTCTCCAAAGAAAAGGGTTTCATCTCCAATGCCAGTGCATTCTGAAAAAGTTGTTTCAAAAGGTAAGTAGGTTATTTTGTTTTAAAAAATTCTAGCAAGAACTTTGCTAAGTCTGCTCCCCTGTCTTATCTAGTTAATCAAGATAAAGAACCAGATGATACTCCTTCTGAGACTGTTTATGAAAGTCCTGAGCTTGATCCTAACTTTAGGATGGCTCGTTTTCTCGAATTGGTTGGAGCAGCTCAAATCAGGAAAGCAAAAGCTGAAGGAAAGGACACTACTGGATTAACCACAATGTCTACATTCAGAAAGAAGGAGTTCGAAAAGTTCCAGGTTAACCCTGAGGTCTTTGACCCTTCAAAATATATGGAAAAGCACCCAGAAGCAGTTGTTCCAAGGACTGCAGAATTAAAGATTATTGGCATGCAAGACTTGAAGATGTCCAAGAAAGAGGCCATTGATCCTTTGCGAAAAATTTCCTTTGTTTCTAGCTCTTCTGACTCTAAGCCAGATTCTGTTAATCCTTAGTTTTGTTTGACTGTTGTTATTTATCTGATTGATTGATAATTGCTGTTAAATTGCTTATCTATTTCCTGTATTAATTTTATTGTTCTATAGCTAGTTCTGTGTTTTAGTTTTTGAGAGACTTAACTCAAATAGGGGGAGATTGTTGGTACCCTAGTTTGATTTGAGTTTAGTCTTCTCCTTTTTGTCCCTTGACCCAAGAAATATCTATGGTCAATGGTTAGTGGTCTAGCTGTAGAGTCCTCGCTTTTCCAGATAAAGAATTTGGTTAAGTAGTTTGTTCGTTCGACTATGGTCGAACGCCGCTCGACTATCGTCGACTAACTGATTCGACGATCGTCTATCAGTTATTCGACTTTCAGTCTGCGTTGATAGTTCGACTATCTGCTTGATAGTTCGACTATCTGTTTGTAGAGATAGTTCGACTATCTGTTGATAGCTCGACTATCTGTTGGTTTGATAGTTCGACTATCTGCTTTGATAGTTCAACTATCTGATAGCTCGACTATCTGTTTGATAGGTCAACTACCTGCGTTGTTTGATAGCTCGACTATCTGTTGATAGGTCGACTATCTGCTTTCTTCTGATAGTTCGACTATCTGTCTGATAGTTCGACTATCTGTTTTTCCTTAATAGTTCGACTATCTGTTGATAGGTCGACTATCTGTTCTGCTTGATAGTTCGACTATCTGTTTTGATAGTTCATCTATCTGATAGCTCGACTATCTGTTGATAGCTCGACTATCTGCTTGTTTGTTGATAGTTCGACTATCTGTTTTCTCTTGATAGTTCGACTATCTGTTGATAGTTCGACTATCTGATAGCTCGACTATCTTCTGATAGTTCGACTATCTGCTTCGCCTTGATAGTTCGACTATCTGTTGATAGTTCGACTATCTGATAGCTCGACTATCTTCTGATAGTTCGACTATCTAGTGTGACAGTTCGACTATCTTCTTTAATAGTTCGACTATCTAGATCGTTCGACTATCTGTCCGATAGTTCGACGATCTCTGTCTTCGGTCGACGATCTCCGAGGGTCGTTCGACGTTTTCTGTGTGCCTTTTTATTTTGTATTTATTTATTGTAATTAATTAATAAATATATTATCTGGCATATCTTCTCAGTTGTTTTATGATATTATTTCCAGGCATATCTGCTCCATTCTTTTTACCTGAGTCTTATCTTTTCAGATAAAGTTGTTTGTCTTATTAGTTGACCTTATATTTTACTTTATCTGCTGACAGTCCTTTATAGCCGTTAGACTGAAAAGTCTTCCTTCTGCTATAAAGAGTATTTCTCTGATGTGACTTTATTTAGTCCTTCTGTTATTTGATTTGATCCTGCAGCTTCTTAGAAAAAGGCTTATTCCTTTTATAGAATGTTTTGCTGCAGAGTTTGTTTTGCTGTGTGCTATTTGCAGCCCAGGTTTCAAGTTTCAGAAGAAGACAAACAGTTCAAATTGAAGAGAGCCGTTGCTTGTTGCTACTATATAAAGCATCCTTTGGTGAAGGATTTCAGCTAGTTAACCAGTTCACATAGCATTCAAGCTTTCATCAAGACCAAGTTTACTGCTCTCAGCAATTTCCATTGAACTGAGAAGTGTTAAGCTCTTCTGCTCTTCTTCAACCTGAGTTCTCCTGTTCCCAAAAGTTTAGACTCAGAGTGCTTTTGAAGAAGAATAAGAAGAAGACAGCTGCTTGAATTTTTCTATTTTATTATTTATTATCTTCTTGTAGTTTTTCCTTCAGTACTTACTGAAGAGTTTTTGCACTGAAGCAAGACTTCACCTGGACATCTTTGAGCCAGGGGGAGCCTTAATTCTTTAGAGCTTTCTAGCTCAGTGCAAGTCTTTGTGCTTCTCTAATCTTTTGAAAAATAGAGAAGACTTCTTAACTTTCTTTCCCCCTCCTGTACAGGGTTATTACTCCCTTCAAAAGTATCCCTTGGTGGCAGGGCACCTGATCAAAAACCTGTTGTTGGTTTTTAGACACCTGATCAAAATTCTAAAGGGTTTCTAGATCTACCTGAAGCAGATCTTGTAGTGGCAGGGCACCTGATCAAAAACCTGTAGTGGATTCCTACCTTGTTGGTAGAAGAGTGGACGTACCCAAGTTGTTTGGGGAACCACTTAAACTCCTTGTGTCGTCCGGCTTGCTTATCTTAATTACTTGCATTGTGGCTGTGATTAGATATAACTAGGTCTGCTAGTTGCTGATTAGGATATCCAAGCCTTAACTATAATCACAGTTAGCTTGAGTTTGTGCACAACACTTGTGTTAGGCTTTAGGGTTATCTCAAATATCTATAGCCTTCCATTCCGCATTCACTCCAAGGGAGTTGAGTAGATTGTCAAGATTGTTTAGTGCAATTTTTGATTACTCTATTCACCCCCCCTCTAGAGTAGTATCTATTCCTTCACTTTCAGATTTATCTCATGAAGCATCAGAGATATAATCCTTGCAAAGCTAGGAGTCTTAATGCTCTCCCTTATCTTATCAAGAATCATCATTCCAAGCTGAAATTTCTTCCTGCAGACTATAGTTGTGAGAACATAAAACAAGTCATAAGAAATGAATCATTTAGAACCTGTCTTGCACAAAAGAACTTTTCCAATAATGTCTATTAGAAGTTTGCTTTCAGCATTCAAGTCTGGTCTTCTAACAGAATTAACTTCAGTAGAGATACCACAGAAACTGCAAGCCCTTTCATTTTCTTCTTCAGCGAGATCATCTTCTTCATCCACCACTGTCATCCTTAGAAGTTGAGAGACAATGGTCTTGTCCAATTTAATCTTAATACCATTTACCCTGGACCTGAGGACATTGACATTTCTCCTCACTTTGGTGTTCTTGAAGAATTCTTCAACTTCTGGAAATAAGATTTTGCAAGGTTCTTGAAAAACGAATGTCCGACCGGCATTGTCGAGGAGTAAAAGCCGATTTTTGAAGTCATTAGAAAGTCCAACGATCCCAGCAACTCCCAGCTCACTTCCAACACCTATCTTGGACTGCGGCGCCATGGATTCTTCAGGAATGGATGAGCGACAGACGAAGAACGATGGAGAAATGGTTGCTCTGGTTCAGCGGCGGAAGACGAAGAGGCTTTCGAGAAATAGGATTTGAATACAAGTAGGTTTATGAAATCTAAGATTTTCTATTTATATGAGTCTAGTAATGATGATTAGTGCTAAATTAAGCCTTAGATAATGGCAGAAATCATGCGAGAAGCGAAAATGAAGAAATTGAAAAAATTTCAAAATGCGAAAAGTCATTTCTCGAGTGGTGACTTAGTTCTCAAGAAGGAATTTTGGTTCTCGAGAAATCGTGCTTAGTATCCGAGTAAATTTTGTACTTCTCGAGAAGAAGGTTATTACTCGAGTGATGGTACTCGAGTAATGTTTCCTGGTTCTCGAGAAGAAGCGAATTACTCGAGTAGTTTGATATTATTTCCCGAGAAGTTATTCCATGTCTCGAGAAATGAAGTCCACTTAGAGAAATTTCTAACCTTTTTGACTTGACCTCAATTTCTGAGCCTTGAAATGATTCCACCTTGTCTATCCTTCCTTGTTCAGCATGCCAAGCTCATTTTTGAAGAAGTTGAACTTGGCCTTGTCCAACGGCTTCGTGAAAATGTCTGCAACTTGCCTATCTGTTGGTACATATTGCAGATCTACGTCCCCTTGCTCCACATGCTCCTGGATGAAGTGATATCTTAACTCGATGTGCTTTGTCCGGCTGTGCGAGACTGGGTTATTGGCAATTGCTATTGCGCTGGAGGAGTGGCAAAATAGTGGAATTTCTTTGACCTTCATGTTGTAGTCTTCCATTTGATTCTTTAGCCAAAACAACTGTGCACAACAACTGCCGGCAGAAATATATTCTGACTCAGTCGCTGAGATTGCGACACCGTTTTGCTTTTTGCTACTCCATGAGATAAGTCTTCTTCCGAGGAATTGACAAGTCCCGGAAGTACGTTTTCTGTCATCCTTACTACCTGCAAAGTCAACATCTGAAAAATCAATTAGCTCGCTGTCATTACTTCTTGGGTACCATAAGCCAAGATTTGGTGTACCTTTAAGATATCTCAAAATCCGCTTTACAGTAGCGTAATGAGATTCCTTAGAGTTCACTTGGAATCTAGCCCAGACACATGTAGATAACATTATGTCTGGTCAACTAACAGTAAGGTAGAGCAAGGATCCAACTATGCTTCTGTACTCGGTTTCATCAAAAGCTTTCCCTTTCTCATCCTTATCCAGAGACATGGCTGAACACATTGGAGTCCTCATAGAGGTTGCACTCTCCATTCCGAATTTCTTAATCAACTCCTTGGTGAACTTAGTCTGCGAGATGAAAATTTCATCTTCGGATTGTTTCACCTGAATTCCTAAGAAATACTTCAGCTCTCCCATACTACTCATTTCAAACTTCCCTTGCATAAGTTTAGAGAACTTCTTGCAAAGGTTGTCTTTAGTAGAGCCAAATATAATGTCGTTGACATAGATTTGTACTAGCAAAATCTTGCCTTTTATTTCCCTAAAAAATAATGTCTTATCTATCTTTCCCCTTGTGAACTTGTTCTCAAGAAGAAAGCTAGACAGCATCTCATATAAAGCTCGAGGAGCTTGTTTCAAACCATATAAAGCTTTAGATAGCAGATAAACATAATCAGGAAAGTTAGAATCAATGAAACCTGGAGATTGTTCCACATACACTTCTTTCTTTATGTCACCATTAAGGAAGGCGGACTTCACATCCATTTGATAGACAGTGAAGCCTTTTAGTGCAGCATACGCTAAGAACAACCTGATGGCCTCCAGCCATGCCACTAGAGCATACGTCTGGTCGAAGTCGATTCCTTCTTCTTGACTATATCCTTTAGCGACGAGTCTGGCTTTGTTCTTTATGATCATCCCATCTTCGTCCATTTTGTTCCTGTACACCCACTTTGTCCCGATGACATTCTTATTTTTGGGTCTTGGAACGAGTTTCCAGACTTTGCAGTGCTTGAACTGGTTCAGTTCTTCTTCCATAGCCAAGATCCATGATCCGTCTGAGTTTGCTTCCTCAAACTTCTTTGGTTCAACCTGTGAGAGAAAACTTAAATATAAATTTTTGTTAGTTGTACCTCTACGAGTTCTGACACCATCCCGGGGATCTCCTATGATTTGGTCCATTTGGGTGATCCTTCAGATGTCTGAGCTCTAGAGTCCTTGCATCTTCAGCTTCAACCACTGGAGTGACTTCATCGACTTGGACTACTTTTTCATCTTGATCATCTACCTCTCCAATAGGGGTTGGAGTGGTGATTTTGATGAACTTTTCACCTTCATCTTTGTTTGGTTCATTCAAGCTAATTTTTTTCAATTTTGTACCTGCATCTTCAATGAGCACACTAGAAGAGTTGCTTTGCAGCAAGCTCGTCTCATCAAATACAACATGTATTGATTCTTCTACCACTAGAGTTTTTCTATTAAATATCCTGTATGCCTTACTATGACTACTATAACCTACAAAAAATCCTTCAAAACTCTTTTCACTAAACTTGGTAGTGTGATATTTACCATTGTTAAGCACGAAGCATTTATAACCAAAAATTCTCAGATATGAGACAGTCGGTTTCCTGCCCTTTAAAAGTTCGTAAGGTGTCTTATCATGCTTTTTATTTATGAGTGCTAGATTTTGCATGTGACATGCAGTGTTGACGGCTTCAGCCCAGAAGTACTCCGGTAGTAAAGCATCACTCAACATAGTCATGCAGGCCTCTATGAGTGTTCTATTCCTTCTCTCAGCTACTCCATTTTTGTGTGGAGTACGAGGGGAGGAGAACTCATGAAAGATACCTACTCTTTCACAAAATTCTTTCATGGTCCCAGACTTAAATTCAGTTCCATTGTCACTTCTGATCTTGATTATGGAATAATTGTATTCATTCTGGATCAGCCTAATAAAATTTGTAAAGACATCGAAGGTATCTGACTTGTGTTTCTGAAAGAACACCCATGCAAAGCACGAGTAGCCATCAACAATAACCAACGTATAATCCTTACCTCCTAAACATCTAACTTGCAGTGAACCGAACAAGTCCATATAAAGTAGATGTAGACATCTATCAGAATCTTTTCTAATGATGCTTTTAAAAGTAGCCCTTGTTTGCTTGTCTTTCACACAGGCATGACAAGGTCTGTCCTTAGCGCACTTGACAATCGGGGCATCACGTACTAAGTTTAGAGAAAATAATTTATTAATAGTTTTAAAATTAATATAATCTCTTGTGTCATTGGTCACCAAGAGACGCACTATCTATTGCTAAAAGGCACACTGGTGTAGACGAGTCTATACAAATGAAATTTAAACAAAAGATATTCCTGCTTTGAGTGCCTGATAGAATCGTTTCCATATTGTCAACAAACTTTATCAAGCACTTGTCAGCATGGAATTCAACTATGTATCCTTTATCGCATAGTTGGCTTATGCTTATGAGATTGTGTTCCAATCCTTCAACATAAGCTACATCCGAAAGGGATACACTACTGTTAATGATCATACCGTAGCCTTTAGTGATTCCTCGGCCTGAACCTCCAAAGATAACCTTTGGTCCGTTCAAAACTGGAGAATAGTTCTGAAGTAGGCTTCTTGTCCCGGTCATGTGTCGAGAGCATCCACTGTCCAAATACCAGATTGGCGTTCTGGTGGCCTTTGGACAAACCTGCAATCATAATCAGTTTGCCTTAGAAACCCAAATACGTTTGGGTCCTTGGTCGCATGTTAGAACACTCCCCCTACGAGGATTAGTATTATGAGTGGTCATCCTCATGTTTCCAACTTGGGGAGTTGCAAAACCTTTTGGATTAAACCAGCAATCAATGGCAAAATGACCAATTCTGCCATAGCACAAACAGTCGAACCGGTTGTATCTTTGCCTTAGGTTCTCCTGCTTGGCCTTCTTTGATAGTGGCCTTGTAGGGGTAGCATTCTGGGAGGAAGAAGCTTCATGATGATGGCAATCACATGATTTCTTCTCCTTTACAGACTTTTCTACAATGGGTTTTACCTTAGGTGTTTTCTTGAAGTTATGACCATGATCAAAAGGACCATAGCCCTGAAGAATGAATTCTTCATAAGGTGCCTTGAAGACACTCTCACCAAAGTTTCTGGGGCGAGTCCATCCTTGGTAACGAGACTTTGGCTCCACATAAGTAGGCCTAGTCAAGTGGCCGTAGGACGAGTCAAGATCAAACTTATTAGTTGTAAATATGACTTTCTTAAAGATAGTTTGATCTTGAGGGGCCTTCCCTTTTTCTTTGGTCGAGGCCTTCTTGGCGGCCTTATTATTTCTCTGAGCGTTATTCCTCCTAGAGTATTTACTAGGAGTTTCTTCATGGCCTAGCCCAGCAACCTTGGCCTTAGCTGAGAATTCAGCAACGAGAGGAAGAAGAGTCTTAGGCTTCGAGAAACTTTCAACAAGTTTTTTTTTAGCAGCGAGTTGTTCTTCCAACTCCTTGATGATTTTCTCTTTTAAGTTAAGGTGCTCTAGAGCCTTATTATATTCTTCAATAGTATTATTGAAGTTCTCCTTGAGTGAGAAAGTCTTAGCGACTTCCTCTCTTAAAGTACTCTCTTTAGCTTTTAGAGATTTTATCTCTTTAACTTGAGTTTTCACGACTCGTCAACATTTGTCGTAAGCCATAATTAACTCATTGTACTGGGCCATGAGTTCAGACTCTTCGTTAGAAGAGCTGTCCTCATTATCATGCTCAGAAACTTTAGATTCTGAAAGAGGAGTGTGAGAATTTACCTCCCCAGTAAACTGGGGCACTTGTTCATCATCTGTCTGAGCCATAAGCCCAAAGTAGGCTTCTTCTTCTTCACTCAACTCAGATGAGTCAGAGTCACTGAGAGTTTTGCCCTTCTTGGCTATCAGACTTTTTTCTGTCCTCTTCTTGTTGTATGAAGACTTCTTTTCTTCTCTATTTCCACCTTCCTTTTTCTTGTGGGGGCAATCAACAATGACATGACCTGGCTTGTTAAAACAATAACAAACTATGTCAGTCGAAATATATTTGTTAGGTTTAGAATTATACCTGTCATGGCAGCTTGAGCCTTTCTTTCGTCGATCACCGTCATGTCGTGATCTTTTGTATGAGGCATCCTTGCCTCTCCATTGCTTTTTTTTGTTCAAAAATTTCTTGAACTGTCTCGAGAGCAGTGAGAATTCTCCTTCAGATATCTCTGAGCCTGAAGTGCTTGGCTCAGAAGATTCCAATTCACATTCTTCTAGAGCAGTTGCAGGTGAGGCAGCTTTGCCCTTCCTTGAATTGTCTGCCTTTAAGGCAACAGACTTTTCCTTTGAAGAGAATCAACTTTTCTCTTCTTCAGCCTTTCTGGAGTTTTTCTGCAGTTCATAGGACATTAACTTGCCAAAAAGGTTCTGAGGGTCTGTTTCAGCTAGTTTGCCAAATTCCCGGATATCACAAAATTTGTTGTCCCATTCCTTTGTGAGAGACCTCAGAAACTTGTCGTTTAGCTCCCCATTTGGAAGACACGGCCATACACTCTTTGTCCGTTTACTATCTTGAAGAAATTCTCAAATGTATCAGCAATGGTATCTTTAGATCCTTGCCGGAAGGCTTCGTATCTGTGATTCAAAAGGGATTTTCTATCATCCCTAACTTCTTCTGTGCCTTCCATCAAAGTGACAAGGGACTGCCACATCTCCTTAGCAGATTGGTAGTGGATCAGGTTCTGCAGCATTGAGTCATCGACTGCACTTGCTATAATGTTCTTAGCATTCTTGTCCAAGGAGACAAGTGCAATCTCGTCTTTATCTAGATCCATCAATTTCTTTGGAACTTGCTTTGTTGGATCTATTATGGAGATAGTCATGGGAACGTAAGGACCTTCTTCAACAATCATGAAGATCCTGGGATCCACATCTTCCATGAAAAATTTAATCCTTTCTTTCCACATGGGAAAGTTATTCTTCGTGCACTAAGGAAGCTTGGCAAAATCTTTAGCCTTGTCCATGCTTGGTAAATCTCAAGAGACAACTTAGGACGGATCTGATCAAGGTGTTAACCTTTTAGCGATCAACCTCCCTTTGATACTAATTGAATGAGTTCAGTTGTCTACCTAAATTACCTAGATGGGGGTGAATAGGTGAATTGTGCGTCTTTTTGAAGAATAAAAAATTTAATGATTATGCACACAAATCAACCAAGCAATCACATATGACAAAAGATTTATACTGGTTCCCCAACCTTGGGTACATCCACTTTACCTCACCGATCTAGCAAAAAACTAGACTCAGCTACTCCACTATCTCGGATTGAAAAACCAATCCTACGCCTCAGAACAACGTTCCTACAATCTCGATCCAACTGGATCTACGCTCGGAAGATAACACTTCCTACAACTCAGAGAGTAATCTCCTACAAGAATTTAATCGAGATAAATTGAAAATACAAACAAATGATCTTCAAATCTTGAATCAATCTGGCTGGATCTTCTTCTTTAAGAATTTCGGCTCTGTCAGACTTATTGAAGAAGAAATCTTGGCAAGAAAGAGATCTGAAGACTTCTTTTGATTTCACCCGATCGGAGCGATGATGGAGAACGAACAACAATCACGATCTGGAAATCAATCTTGGTCTGAATCCTTTGAATCGAAAAGACCTAGCCCTTGCACGAATAAGATCGGTGGCGGCGGCTTTCATTTTTAAGAGAGAGAACGACATTCAGAAAAAATACTTAGAATAATATGACAGCTTAGGGTTAGTCGATTTGACAAGACCTATTTATAAGATCTCCCCTAACTGTCATAATTAGCCTTAATGACGTACACGTGGACCAATCACGTCATGTCATTTGAAAATCCTGTCAATTCTAGGACTTAACAGAATTTCTGCAAATCTGAGTCAAATTTCTCGAGTGAAGAAGTATTACTCGAGAAGAGAAGCTATTACTCCAGTGGAGAAAGAGGATTACTCGAGAAGAGGAAATTCATAGAAGTAGACGAGACAGAAAGAGTCATTACTCGAGTAGAAGGAATTTACTCGAGAACTGGGAATCTACTCGAGAAGTAGAATAAAACTTCTCGAGTACAAAGACTTAGAAAAATTTCTGGATCAAGAAGAAGGTTACTCGAGAACTAGAGGGATTATTCTCGAGAACAGAATATAGGATAGTCGAGAACTAGGGATTATTATTGAGAACTAGGGATTGTTCTTGAGAACTACTTGAGAACTACTCGAGAACTGGACTTAGAAAGATATTTCTGATTTTGCAAGAAAGTTACTCGAGAACAAGAAATGGTTTCTTGAGAGAAAATGAACTTCTCGAGAACAAAGTATAGGATTTCTTGAGATAAAAGGAACTTCTTGAGAACTATACTTAGAAAAATTCTTAGATAAAAAATCTGAATACTAGAGAGGTAGTGTTAAAGTCCACTCGTGAACTAAACCTAGTTACTCGAGAACTAGAGTAAGATTACTCGAGAACTAACGATTGTACTCGAGTAATAAGACTGACTTCTCGAGAACTTCTACTCTTCTACTTGAGTATTGACAGACTACTCGAGTAAAAGACTTAGAAAATTTTCTGATATTTAGGAAATTTTCCTTCTTGAGTCCAATCATCACCAACACTTCATCCATTGATCCAAATGCTTGAATGTGAAGTGTATCCCAATAGAGAGACTACACATGAGTCAACACCTTGGATCACACAATGAAAGATTACATTGTATGGTCCTGTGTCTATGACCCATAGTAGACTGACATTGGTCTACACTTAGCAATGGAGTCCTACAAACACATAACTAAAACAGAAGATCAAATACAACTTAATTCATCTTAGTTCAAAGGTGACTTCATGCAAATCTGGGTTATTGTGGATGCAATACCCAACACTACCCCTACTGGCCTGCCAGTATACCCTCCAAATAACGGAGTTGCGCTTTTGACAGACTGATTTGGGCTGTATATATCCATTCAGAACAATGGAGTTGAGCTGTTAGCAGGCCAATTTGGACTGTATATATCCGTTCAAAACAACAGAGTTGAGTTATTGGCAGACTATTTCAAAAAAATTATAAATAGACTCAAGAGGGTATCTTAAAAGGCAGGTCTTTCCAGTTCTCTCAATCTGTGATCTCCTTGTGCTTTCTGAGGTACCCTTAGCTCAGCACTAGCTAAGGAGGGGAAGCACTCTAAAGATCTTCTGGGTGTGTGGTGGGACCTCCGTGTTGCATCCTTGGGTCAGTTTTGAGTTGTAAGTCTTCAGTCAGTCAAGCTTGCTAGGAGAAGTACGTGTGCGGTCACCCCTTCTCAAAGGGTCCGAACTCCACAAAAGCTGATTTTCAGTTTCAACACTTCACAAATATGTTTTACATACATCGGCACACAGGCTGTCCACACATAAAAATAGTAATAAGCACTTTGCTTGTCCTTCAATGTCCAATATAGCACAAAGGGGCTTCAACCCGCTACACCCCGCTCGGCTCTCCAACACCTGCATAGGGACAAACCACCAAGACGTGGTAAACAAGGCGACAGTCAGCTTTAGATGACCAATTTATAATGACCCTACCCCTCACTCGTGGTGGCGTTGCTCCTTCCCTACAGGTACACAACATGTATATATATTTACATAAGAATGTGCAAATTAAGCACCATTCATCACAGATGTTGGTGTGCACCGATATATATCATGTTTACTTATGGCACATTATTGGTACACTGGAATCCCAGTCCCACCAGCATACTCAGTGATGGTTAACCATTTGAGCATTTCCTAATCTTTTTGGCCCATAGCCTAAGACTCTCACCTCTATGCTACGACAAAGTCAAAGACATTCTCCTTTACCAAGATTCAAGTCAGTGACTTACTCCAAGATGATCGTAAGGGGGCGGGTATAGTTCGGCCATAACTAGTTGCTCAAATCGCCGAGCACGCTAAGACATGATACGGGTTAGCCTCCCCGTGCTCATTCACAATATACATAATCATGTTAAATTCCAATGCTGGCACTCACGACCACCTTAGCTGGGCACTAAATCCTCACAACTCAATATGTTAGCCCATTGGTCTCCAAGATACAGGCCTCACAAACATTGCTCTCTGGGAGCTACAACTAGCAGTAGCACTACTGTTGCGCGGTATCTGACAGAATAACATTCCTTCCCCTAATATGGGTGTTTTCTTGGAGCAAACCTCCAGTACTACATGTAGCAAGCTGCACACCCCAAAATTTCTTAAACTACACGTTTATCCATGGAGTCTTCTCCGGCACGCAAATCAATTAAGATAACCATCACCAATCCAGACCAACTTGTCCAGACGGGCTTCACACAACATGCTTATTCTGTACTTTAATTCTGGATTCTATATACAATTTAAATATCAGGGATAACGCGTATCAACCCACCATGAATCCATTATTTCTCCACTATTTGGTGGGGGTTTTAATGCAACTATGCAAAATAAGGACTTCACATGTCCAAAATGGAAGATTGTTACCCTTATATATCGCTTAGGATCCATGAAATCATAGTTGATCTGGATGAAAACGGTCACAACACCTTCCTCTCTTCATATCTAGCTTCGGTTCGCAAATCCAACAACAAGATTGCTTCTTAGAGCTTTTCCAAAGGCTAGACCAGCCTTTTTCTTAGCTTTCCTTCTTTCTTTCCTCTTCTTCCTCAACAATTGAAGAGAGAGACAGCAAGAGATATATGAACTTAAAGAGAGAGAGAGTGAAAGAGATGAAGTGAATCTTCTCTCCCCCACTCCTCAGGATAAGCCACACTGGTTTCACCCTAACCACATGATAACAAGCTCAGAAGGAATGGATGACCATAATCAAACTGACCCTTTTAATCAAATAGCTACTGCCGCGCGATATCGCTACCTCCGCGCGGTAAATCGGTCGGAAACCATCTGACCGAGTCAATACATATCCACGACTAATTTGCCACTTGCTGACATGTGGCACACTACCACATGGCGCTATCATTACCGTCGGGAGGTAATACCATTTTACCGGCTTCAACATTCCGCTCGCTAATGCCGACAATATCGCTATCTACGGGGGGTGGGGGTGGGGTGTAGCTAATCGATTTTGCTGCTTTCCACCATAGGAAACCTGGGGTGTTACAAATCTCCCATTCTTTAGGAAATTTTGTCCTGAAAGTCAACATACTAGAAAACAGCTCAAAAGTACAACTATATAAATTGTACCTCAACGGAACAGCTCAGGGAACACATCTATCAAGGTTTGCTCGTGCTCCCATGTTAGTTTCTCTCAAGCATAGTTGTCCAAACGGACTTTTACATTCGAATTTACTTATTTCGCAGCTGCCTGATCTCTGTGTCTTCGATACGAATGGGTCTGACTTTCGTTGTCAACCCACTATCGATCGGCACCTGATCTATAATAACTACTATTGTAGGCTCTTGCACTGCCTTCTATAGCACTGATATGTGTAACATATCGTGCAAATCACTTAGCTTTGCTGAAAGATTTAGCTGATAGACAAGTTCACAAAATCTCTCTATAATTTCAAGCAGCCCAAGACACCTCGGACTTAGCTTCTTCAAGAGTCGAATCCTGGATACACTTTTGAATGGCGTAATCTTGTGGTATACCCAATCACCAACCATAAAATCTGTAAGACCCCCTCCCGGAACACAACACACGGCACGAGGGGAGTCTTATGCCCGAAATAGCCGCCTTGCGGTAGCACTAACACACGGGTTAGCCTTTACCACAAGACGCCTATTCCGCCGGCTACAATCCATATCACAACAATTATGCCAACCCAACCATAACAGAAAAGTAAAGCTAAAAGCAGTTCAGTTCACAGCTAAGTTAAAGTCCAAAAATAGCTGAAGATAACAAGCACAACAGGCTTGTACAAAAGAAACAAGAGTCTAGAAATGTTTTGCCAAACGGCTACATGAAAACACTCACTACTCTCACTGACGGTGCCGATGGCACCACCACCTCAGGTCCTATCATCCGGGCCTGGCTGTCCTGCTGCATAGTCTGTTGCCGCTCTACCTGCGGGGTTTCCTCCTAAAAAGGAAGACGTAGCAACCGTTAGTCATAAGACTAAGTGGCTTCACATCCGCTCCCCCGGCGACTCCTCGGCACCGGGCGGAGAAAGGAACACAGGTACAATATATATACATAAGCAAGTAAACAAGCAGGTGACAGTAAGTATGGTGAAGTATAAACTACGCTACACAACTAGCAGTTCTACGAATATCAATAATATATAAATGACAGCAGGTATAATTAACCAGAATAGTAACTTAACTTATAAGAGTGCCCATACAAACTTATAAGTTAAGGATCGGCTTAACAGTATAGTAACTCATCGTATAAGAGTGCCCATACAAACTTATACGATGAGGATCTTGTGTATGCAATGAATGACATGTTATGAATGTTATGGTATGACCGAATCATGCGCACGCACATGCAAGTTGCTATGTCGACACAGACTAGAAGTTCCCACTTTTCGAGCAGGTAGCTAACCTCTCAGGCGTCGTCCGTCGTGGCTAGACGGCGATAGTGGAGCGGGCGTCTCCACTACTAGGTGGTATCACACTACCTATCCTAGGCCCCCCGTACGCCTCAACGCTAAGAACACAATAGCGGAGCTCACATGCGTACTACGGCTCAGAAGGGGTCTTGGGTAAATGTGCACCAAGAACACAGCCCAACCTGGCCTTTGATTTCGAACCGGATGGAACCTCGGAAACGCACGAGGTGCAAGCCCAACCGTTCTCATGGCACGGAGGAGATCTCGGGTTATGGACACCAAGTATCTAACCCTACCGCCCAAGGTCTACCCATTGGCTCCCATCGGTGTGACGACTGGCGAACCCGTAGACCTGCCACAATCATTCTCCCAACATCGCGACACGGTGAATCGTCGCACATCACATGCCCCAAAACAACTCACTCGATGCTACCCGTAGGGAGACTTCAACTCTAAGCATCGGTTGTTAATAAACCCTTGGGCTCGGATTACAGTTACAAAATACTCTTCACATAGTGTTCATCATGTTCACGCCACACTATTCAATGAATTCACCTCAACACTACGCATAATAGATATGTTCAACACCAAATTGTATAAATATATCCTTTACCAATATCAACTCCTAATATCTAGCCTTCCCATCCAATCCATTTCTCTACCATTGCATAGTTATCCCTTATTACACAACCAAATGAGTAACCATACTAAATTATAGTAACAACGACATTATAGATATATGGGAGCAAGATATCACATGAGCAAATCACAATCATTGCAAGAGTGCTAACATTATAAATTAACAAGTGCATTAACATAGGATAGTCCAATACTAAAACTGGGATTCCCGGAGCTACAGGAATCTGATCACAATGCACAACCCCTCGTTGGAAAGGTATTCGCGAGGGCTACGACTTTCGTGTTGAGTCGATTGCCCAGATCTGGTCGCAGCATACCAGAAATTCAACTCGAATACGTACAGGAAACAGTTTCCTGTACAGGAATTTTCCCGAACGCAGCGGACCCGAACCAGCTTTCCCGTGGCTACAGGTATCGCATGGAAACGAGCAACCACTCGTTGGAAAGGTAATTTTAAGGGCTATGACTCTCGTGTTGAGTCGTTCACCCAGATCTGGCCAGAACACCACCGAAATTGGCCATGAAGGTCGCCACGTGCAGAAATCAGATTTCTGCACGCATCTTAAGGCGAGATGAACGGCATCCGTTCATCTTCTTCCTTGCAACGACCTCGCATAAACTTCTCCAGAAATCACACCCAACCTTATTTCTCCTTTCAAAGCCAAACCCCCAACGAAAACCCCTCTCATCTCCACTTTGAATGATGAGAAGGTTGAGGGAGACTAAGCCTAAAACCTAGGCATGGCTTATCCTAAGAACTCTCCTCCTCACCATCAAGACTCTATGGAGTCGATGTCTCTCCTAAAATAACTATAGATCTAGCACCAAGGGAGAGGGGAGGAAGCTCACCTCAAGTCCAGCGGTACCACCATGGCCGGCCATGAGCCTCGCACTCCTTCGCGGCGGCATTATTTTTTCCCTTGACGGTGGCGGCGTTTGATTCCTCCAAAGATGGCTCCGGCAAGCTCTTCCTCCTCCTCCAGCCAAGAACTCTCTCAGGAATTTCGGGGCAGAAGAAAGGGGAGTGAATGCTAGGGTTTCCAAATTTTTCCTTTTTATACATCGCAGACACGGTAGGCACACGGCCGTGTTCCTACCCGTGTTTAGGTGACACGGCCGTGTGGCCTGCCGTGTCTAGGGCCGTGTTCATCCCAGAACCACTTTCTGCCGGGTCAGGGTTGCGGCACACGGGTAGAGACACGGCCGTGTCCCGACCCGTGTCCTTGGCACACGGCTAGGGACACGCCCGTATCCCAATACCCGTGTACCTCTCTGACTGGTAAGCCTATTTTTATGAGGCACACGGGTATGGACACGGCCGTGTCCATACCCGTGTCGGCCAGAAATGTCATTTTGCCTTGTTTTCCTCATTTCCCGTACGTTCGCACCTGTTCCCCCACACCCCATTGGGCTCACCACAGCCCCCTTGACTCAAATACGCAATCAAGGGGCCTAGCGCGAATTGGGACGTTACAAATCCTATAAACAAAATAAAAGATTTCGTCCCCGAAATCAGGGTAAGGCTATGGGAGTGAAACACATAAAAGGGGACTATGCTTTCAAATAAAAATTTTACCTGGAGTAAATAATTCCGGTAGCGCCCTTGCATCAAATCCCTTGGCTCCCATGTGAACTCCTCCTTCCCATGATTAGACCATAGCACTTTCACCAAGGGAACACTTTTGCGGCGCAAGGTTCTTGTCTCGTTATCAACGATCCGCACCGGCTCCAGTCACACAGACCTATCAGACGCCACGGCACCATCCGCCGTGGGGATATACTGTTCAGGTCGCAACAAAGCCTTCCGAAGCGACGATACATGGAACACGTCGTGAAGGTTCTCCAGCTCCGGTGGTAACTCCAATCGATAGGCCAGAGGGCCAATCCTTTCCACTACGACATAGGGCCCGACATACCTTGGCTGAGCTTCTTGACTCCACGTACCCGCGACACTCCGTGCATCGGTCGAATCTTCAGGAACACCTTATCACCCACTTGAAACTCTACCATACGGTGCCTTGCGTTGTAATATTTCGCCTGTCGGCTTTGAGCCTCTAGCATTCGATCCCGGATCAACCTAACCACCGCGTCCGTGTCATCAATATACTCATTTCCCAATGTCTTCGGATCTTCGTCTTGCACCCAGGACAAGGGTGTTCTACACCTCCTTCCATACAAAGCTTCATGAGGTGCCATTCCAATACTGGCTTGATGACTGTTATTATAAGAGAACTCCACGAGAGGTAAGAGCCTCTCCCATGGTTCTCCTTTATCTAGCACACACAACCTCAATAGGTCCTCCAATGTTCGGATGGTTCGTTCAGATTGCCCGTCCGTTTGTGGGTGAAAGGCTGTGCTAAAGGCGAGGCGCGAGCCCAAATAAGCCTGTACAACCCTCCATTCTCTTGAAGTAAACCGACCATCCCGATCGGAGACGATCGTCTTCGGCACACCATGGTACCGCACAAATTGCTCCACAAAGAGACGCACTAGGACGCCCACCTGCGCCTCCTTCTTCATTGGGATAAATCGGGCTACCTTGGTCAACCGGTCAACTATCACCCACACAGAATCATTCCTCGAGCGCGAGCGAGGTAACCCGTGGACGAAGTCCATGGAGATGTCCTCAAATTTCCATTCGGGGATGGGCAACGACTGTAGCATTCCACCGGGCTTCTGCATTCCGCCTTCACCATTTGGCAAGCCACACAATGAGTAACGAAGTACTTACATCCCTCTTCATGCCCGGCCAACACATTATTTTTCTCAAATCGGTGTACATCTTTGCGATCCCCGGGTGCACCGAGTACTTGGAGCAATGGGCCTCCTTTAGAATATCCTCCCGAATGTTGTCACCTTCGGGGATGTAAAGCCGGCCACGAAAATGGACGAGGCCGTCTTTTAGGGAGTATTCTTCCGTAGTCCCATCCTCCATTGACTTGAAAGCCGGGGTTAAAGCCGCATCCTTCTTTTGTTCCGTACGGATCCGGTCTCGTATGTTGCAAACTATACTCATCGCGGCCAAATATTCTGTATACTCTTCCGGTTGATTCTTAAAGACCAAAGTGATTTCCATCTCTTGCAGTGTCCGGATTAACTCCATCCTCATCAAGCGGGATTCCGTGCTCGTTCCCGGTGCCTTTCGGCTCAAGGCATCAGCTACGGAATTAACCTTCCCGGGGTGGTAATTCAAGGCGAATTCGTAGTCGCACAAGAACTCCAACCACCGCCGCTGTCTCAAGTTTAACTCCTTTTGGGTGTGAACGTACTTCAGATTTTTGTGATCCGAGTAGATCTCGCAGTGGACGCCATATAAATAATGCCTCCACATCTTCAAGGCGAATACCACCGCTCCCAACTCTAGATCATGCACCGGGTAGCTGGCTTCATGCTTCTTCAACTGTCTTGAAGCATAAGCGATCACATGCCCATTCTGCATCAACACAGCTCCCATCCCTTGATACGACGCATCCGTGTAAACTTGAAATCCCTCCTTCCCAGATGGAAGAGCTAGGATGGGTGCAGTCGTCAATCTGTCCTTCAGCTCTTGAAATGCAGCTTCGTACTGGGGTGTCCATTCAAACGGCACACCCTTCTTGGTCAGCGTAGTAAGGGGAAGGGCGATCTTCGAGAAGCCTTTCACGAACTTGCGATAGTACCCGCAAGTCCCAAGAAAGCTTCGTATGTCGGCCGCTGACTTCAATGGCGAACCACTCCTTCACGGCCCGCACCTTGGCCGGATCTACTGCTAGCCCCGCCCCAACTAATCACATGGCCCAAGAACGCGACCTCTCGAAGCCAAAACTCACATTTGCTGAACTCTGCAAACAAAGTGTGCTCCTTTAGTTTCCTCAGCACTAAAGTTAGATGTTCGGCGTGTTCTGCTTCAGTCTTGGAGTAGACTAGGATATCATCGATGAACACGATGACAAAGATGTCCAAATAAGGGCTGAACACCTTGTTCATCAAGCTCATAAAGGCGGAAGGGGCGTTTGTGAGCCCAAACGGCATCACGGTGAATTCATACAAACCATTATCTCGAACTGAACGCCGTCTTCTGAATGTCATCTTCTTGTATCCTCAGCTGATAATATCCCGAACGCAGATTCTAACTTGGAGAACCAATACGATCCCACCAATTGATCGAATAATTCATCAATGCGCGGTAGGGATAGGTGTTCCGCACCGTTAACCGGTTCAACTCTCGATAATCAATACATAACCGCAAGGTGCCATCCTTCTTTTTGACGAACAAAACGGGCGCTCCCCAAGGCGACGAGCTTGGGCGAACGAACCCTGCTTCCACCAATTCCTGAAGCTGGACTCTAAACTCTGCAAGTTCCTTCGGAGCCATTTGGTATGGAGCTCGCGAGACGGGCTTGGCACCCGGAATTAGCTTGATTTGGAAGTCCACTTCCCTATGCGGGGGTAGTCCCGGCAATTTCTCGGGAAATACCTCGGGAAATTCTCGCACCACCCACACATCCTTGACCTCTAATGTCAATTTCTTCAACTCGAAGCAAATTACATAGACCTCGTCCCTTCCATATGAGATTTCATAACTTGGATTGAAGACAATAATTTACGGGGTGCGAATTTAATACCTTGGAAGATGACTTCCGAGTCTCCATGCCTCAACATAACTTGCTTCTCCGCACAATTGATCCTGGCGTGGTGCCAGTCCAACACCTCATGCCCAGGGTGAGATCGAACTCCGGGATTCTTAACACTGTCGCCGGAGTTTCAAAGAACTTTCCTCCAATAAGGGTGTCGAAGTCGCAACTTGCTGACGACGTCATCTCAGAGCCGTCCGGAAGGCGCACCCTTTGAGTAGTGCCCGTGAAGTGTTGCACTCCCTCCAAGTCCTTCACGAAGTCCTCCGAGATGAACGAGTGAGATGCACCCGTGTCAAATAACGTATAGGCGGGTCTCCCGCTAACCATGACAGTGCCTAAGTTCCAAAAAGGTAATCACTATTCAAAATTGCGCTTATCATTTGTATCGTAAATCAACAAGTCATATAATATTAATAAATTTTGCACGTACCGGTGATGACTTCCTGTGGATTTCTCTCCTGAGTCATATCCAATGCGAATACATGCTCCCGTGCATGTCCTTGATTTCTCCCTGGTGGTCCTCTTCCTCGGCCACGCATGTGCCCTCGCCCCGTGGAGCTACTGGAGGGGGAGCAATAGGGGCACCCCCGATCAGTCGCAGGCAAACTCGTCGGACATGCCCCGGTTGGTTGCACTCAAAACATATCATCTCACGTCGGCCCCCAGGTTGTTGATAATATTGCTGCTGCGGTGGTGGTGGTAAAGGTAGTGGTTGCGGAATTGGTACTCACCCGATAGTTCCGGTTGACCCACCGACCGCCTCTGTGGTTTCCCTTCCTCTGCCATGATCATTCCGTCTTCTATTATTAGGGCCGACTTCAATTACTCCTTCCGCAGGTCTCTTGCCAAATCCCATGTGGTCCGCCTCCAGTCTCTTTGCCATGTCAATGATTTCTGCCAGGCTTCCATCGGCTATAAACAAAAGGGCCTGCCTCAGGGGGTCCCTTAACCCTTTGTAGAAGCGCTTCGCATAGCCTCTATCGTCCAAATTATAGGAATCAGCAAACCTAGCGAGGTGTTGGAACTCCCTCTGGTACTCCGTTACCGATTTCGATCCCTGCTTCAGCTGCAGAAATCTTTCTTCAAGTTCATCCCGAGCAGAAGAAGGAATGAAGTGATCCAGAAAAGCCTCGGTGAACTCGTTCCAACTGATGTCCGTGTACAACCGCCCTTGGAAGGTGGAGCCCATGAGGGACTTCCACCACCTTTTGGCGTGTAGCTCTAGCAGCGTCACTACCAATGTCACCGCCATGTTGTTCGGACATCTTATGCCAGCCATCAATTCCTGCACGGTATCAAGCCATTCCGCGGTGCGCACCGGCGATTCTGTCCCAAGATAGGCAGGAGGGGACAGGGCACGGAAGGTGCTCACCCAGTTGGAGCCTGGCGCCTGTTGTTGCACCGGAGCTTGCTGGGCTTTAAATGCATCCAATATGGCTGACAGCGTTTGTCCCAGTTCCGACTGCTGGAATTGTGAAGGGACGGAAGGGGTAGGAGTGCCCCCAACTGGCTCCACCTGCGCTGGGACCTATACGCAAGGTACAAACTAGGGTCAGGTTGGCTAAAACTAATGTCAAAGTTGGACAACTTAGTGTGAATTACATATGGGCACACCACCATGCTTCCGCTAAGTCGGTTTGTCCCCAAACCGACTAATCGAACGCGAGTGGCCCATTGTTACCTGACTGCTGTAGGTGAAGATCGGCTTAGTCTGATACCATTTGTAAGACCCCCTCTCCGGAACACAACACACGACACGAGGGGAGTCTTATGCCCGAAATAGCCGCCTTGCGGTAGCACTAACACACGGGTTAGCCTTTACCACAAGACGCCTATTCCGCCGGCTACAATCCATATCACAACAATTATGCCAACCCAACCATAACAGAAAAGTAAAGCTAAAAGCAGTTCAGTTCACAGCTAAGTTTAAAGTCCAAAAATAGCGGAAGATAACAAGCACAACAGGCTTGTACAAAAGAAACAAGAGTCTAGAAATGTTTTGCCAAACGGCTACATGAAAACACTCACTACTGTCACTGACGGTGCCGATGGCACCCACCACCTCAGGTCCTATCATCCGGGCCTGGCTGTCCTGCTGCATAGTCCGTTGCCGCTCTACCTGCTGGGTTCTCCTCCTAAAAAGGAAGACGTAGCAACCGTTAGTCATAAGACTAAGTGGTTTCGACATCCGCTACCCCCGAAAAAATATGCGACTCCTCGGCACCGGCGGAGAAAAGGAACACAGGTACAAATATATATACATAAGCAAGTAAATAAGCAGGTGACAGTAAGTATGGTGAAGTATAAACTACGCTACACAACTAGCAGTTCTACGAATATCAATAATATATAAATGACAGCAGGTATAATTAACCAGAATAGTAACTTAACTTATAAGAGTGCCCATACAAACTTATAAGTTAAGGATCGGCTTAACAGTATAGTAACTCATCGTATAAGAGTGCCCATACAAACTTATACGATGAGGATCTTGTGTATGCAATGAACGAACATGTATATGAATGGTTATGGTATGACCGAGAATCATGCGCACGCACATGCAAGTTGCTATGTCGACACAGACTAGAAGTTCCCACTTTTCGAGCAGGTAGCTAACCTCTCAGGCGTCGTCCGTCGTGGCCAGACGGCGACAGTGGAGCGGGCGTCTCCACTACTAGGTGGTATCACACTACCTATCCTAGGCCCCGTACGCCTCAACGCTAAGAACACAACAGTGGAGCTCACATGCGTACTACGGCTCAGAAGGGGTCTTGGGTAAATGTGCACCAAGAACACAGCCCAACCTGGCCTTTGATTTCGAAACCGGATGGAACCTCAGAAACGCACGAGGTGCAAGCCCAACCGTTCTCATGGCACGGAGGAGATCTCGGGTTATGGACACCAAGTATCTAACCCTACCGCCCAAGGTCTACCCATTGGCTCCCATCGGTGTGACGACTGGCGAACCCGTAGACCTGCCACAATCATTCTCCCAACATCGCGACACGGTGAATCGTCGCACATCACATGCCCCAAAACAACTCACTCGATGCTACCCGTAGGGAGACTTCAACTCTAAGCATCGGTTGTTAATAAACCCCTTGGGCTCGGATTACAGTTACAAAATACTCTTCACATAGTGTTCATCATGTTCACGCCCACCTATTCAATGAATTCACCTCAACACTGCGCATAATAGATATGTTCAACACCAAATTGTATAAATATATCCTTTACCAATATCAACTCCTAATATCTAGCCTTCCCATCCAATCCATTTCTCTACCATTGCATAGTTATCCCTTATTACACAACCAAATGAGTAACCATACTAAATTATAGTAACAACGACATTATAGATATATGGGAGCAAGATATCACATGAGCAAATCACAATCATTGCAAGAGTGCTAACATTATAAATTAACAAGTGCATTAACATAGGATAGTCCAAATACTAAAACTGGGATTCCCGGAGCTACAGGAATCCGATCACAATGCACAACCCCCTCGTTGAAAGGTATTCGCGAGGGCTACGACTTTCGTGTTGAGTCGATCGCCCAGATCTGGTCGCAGCATACCAGAAATTCAACTCGAATACGTACAGGAAACAGTTTCCTGTACAGGAATTTTCCCGAACGCAGCGGAACCCGAACCAGCTTTCCCGTGGCTACAGGTATCGCATGGAAACGAGCAACCACTCGTTGGAAAGGTAATTTCAAGGGCTACGACTTTCGTGTTGAGTCGTTCACCCAGATCTGGCCAGAACACCACCGAAATTGGCCACGAAGGTCGCCGCGTGCAGAAATCAGATTTCTGCACGCATCTTAAGGCGAGATGAACGGCATCCGTTCATCTTCTTCCTTGCAACGACCTCGCGCATAAACTTCTCCAGAAATCACACCCAACCTTATTTCTCCTTTCAAAGCCAAACCCCCAACGAAAAAACCCCTCTCATCTCCACTTTTGAATGATGAGAAGGTTGAGGGAGACTAAGCCTAAAAACCTTAGGCATGGCTTATCCTAAGAACTCTCCTCCTCACCATCAAGACTCTATGGAGTCGATGTCTCTCCTAAAATAACTATAGATCTAGCACCAAGGGAGAGGGGAGGAAGCTCACCTCAAGTCCAGCGGTACCACCATGGCCGGCCATGAGCCTCGCACTCCTTCGCGGCGGCATTGTTTTTCCCTTGACGGTGGCGGCGTTTTGATTCCTCCAAAGATGGCTCCGGCAAGCTCTTCCTCCTCCTCCAGCCAAGAACTCTCTCAGGAATTTCGGGGCAAAAGAAAGGGGAGTGAATGCTAGGGTTTCCAACTTTTTCCTTTTTATACATCGCAGACACGGGTAGGCACACGGCCGTGTTCTACCCGTGTTCAGGTGACACGGCCGTGTGCCTCCGTGTCTAGGGCCGTGTTCATCCCAGAACCACTTTCTGCCGGGTCAGGGTTGCGGCACACGGTAGAGACACGGCCGTGTCCCGACCCGTGTCCTTGGCACACGGCTAGGGACACGCCCGTGTCCCAATACCCGTGTACCTCTCTGACTGGTAAGCCTATTTTTATGAGGCACACGGGTATGGACACGGCCGTGTCCATACCCGTGTCGGCCAGAAATGTCATTTTGCCTTGTTTTCCTCATTTCCTGTACGTCCGCACCTGTTCCCCCACACCCCCATTGGGCTCACCACAGCCCCCTTGACTCAAATACGCAATCAAGGGGCCTAGCGCGAATTGGGACGTTACAAAATCAACATTTTGGTGCTTGGCATTGTAGTACTTTACTTGTCTATCCTGAGCAATCAACACTCGCTCACGAATCAAATGTATCTTGTGTAACACCCCAAAAAGGCCCCAATAGACTCAACTTGAGATTTGAGTAGCAGGTCAGGTTACACGGCCTGGGACACGGGCGTGTCCCAAGGCGTGTCGGGTGACACGGCCAGGGACACGGGCGTGTTCCAGGGCGTGTTCTATTTATTTTGCAAAATTGGCCTATTCCGGGCAGAGCCGGACACGGCCTTGAACACGGCCGGGAACACGGGCGTGTCAGGCTGGACACGGGCGTGTCAGCTGCCGTGTTCCGACCCGTGTTCTGGTTGCAGCTCGATGGAGCAGGAGACACGGGCGTGTCTCAGGTTTGACACGGGCGTGTCAGGTCCGACACGGGCGTGTCGATGACCCGTGTGGTTCAGTCGGTTCAAGCTGTGTGCACCGCTGAAGGGGTACACGGCCTGTGACACGGGCGTGTCACAGGCCGTGTCGGCCAAAAAGTGAAATTCTGGGGAAATCTTGGCCGTTCAGTTTTCTCTCTTTTGATCCAAGGGTCCAGGTGGTTTCCTGGCTGGGTTATTACGAGAAGAGAGGAATGAAGAGGTCATTCTTCATTTGGCCTTAAGGAAGAGAGAAAGAGAGAGGAAGAGAAGAAGGAGGAGGAGACCAAGCCACCGGCGGAGCTCCCGTGGTTCGATCGCGATCCGAAGCCGGCGTTGTGACGGCAAGGCTGCTGCGAAGGCTTTCATCCGTCTCAAATTTCTCTCCATGGCTCCGAAGCGAACTCCTAGGGTAACGATTTCCTGCTTGGACATGTGAAGTCCTTAATTCCTGCATTGCATAGGGAAAACCCTTCCCGCGAGTGTGCGGTGGTTGTGGCGTCCCTTGGGGTAGATATGTGAAGTCCCCCTTGTTAGAGTCCGGAATTGGAGTACGGATCTAGGCATGCTGTGTGAAGCCCATCTGGACATGGTCTGGATTGGTGATGCTTGGTTGCATATCGGAGAAGACTCCGTGATGATTGCTTGTATGCATGATGGATAAAAGTACTGGAGGAAGTCCAGGAAATTATGAGAGTTGGACTCTCTTGTGGCCGTGAGTGCTACTGGTGGAAAGTTGGGCTGTGAGGCTGCAACTAGGAAATGGTGGAACGGGCAAGGTGAAACTGTACCCGCGTCAGTCCAGGCGTGAGTCTGACGATGTGAGCAACGGAAAGGTGGATCTGTACCCGCGTTATGGTTGTCTAACCTTGGGTGCTTAAGACCCTGTTAGGATCACATAGCGAGAGTCGACGGCCGGTGAGCCGATCAGACTAGAATGCTCATAGTGCGCCGTTATGTCTGGGACCTCTGAACGGTGTGAATGTGCCCTGAGTGCACGGAGCGTCGGGCCGTCGAGCCGACGTTTGTGATATATGACAGTGCGGGCGTGCACGTCTTGCTTGAATGGCTATCTATATCATGTTGGATGAATGCTTTGCAGGGATGGAATTCCGCTGCCCCGTGCCAGGGGCAGGGTCGTTATAATTGGTCAGCTGAATGCTGACCGTTGCCCTGTTTTCCCACCGTTTGGTGGATTGGTTCTTACAGGTGCTGGAGGAGCTGGTCCGAGCGGGACTTAGCGGGCTGAAGCCCAAAGCTGCGTTGCTGCCCTTGAAGGCTTTGTTTTATTTCTTTTGTTCATGTGTGGCCGGCCTGCGTGCCGATGTATGTAAACCACACTCTTGTTAAGAGAAACTGTTGTAAGGCCTTAAGGCCAGACTCTTTTGATATATATATACATTCCTATGTTAGTGGACAATGTTGTTTCTCTTGAGTTCAGTAATTCAACCGTGAAGCTTCCGCTAGAATGCTCTGTGTTAGGATGCGTTGGTTATGATATTATTTCGTAGCGTCTCCGCCTGTTTGTGGAATATGGTGTGGGGCCCCGGCCGGACCCTCTATTATATTCTTCTTGACGGGTAGAGGTGTTACAATTTGGTATCAGC
This sequence comes from Platanthera zijinensis, assembly GCA_039513925.1. NCBI lineage: Eukaryota > Viridiplantae > Streptophyta > Magnoliopsida > Asparagales > Orchidaceae > Platanthera > Platanthera zijinensis. The sequence goes on along the minus strand of CM077095.1, from coordinate 99,076,063 downwards.
TTGTTGGTCGATCTCTTCCGAATTCGCGGACGAATTCTTTTGAGAGGGGACGAGCACGTGTTAGTGCCGTCGTTATAACACTTAATTTGAACTCAAGATTGTCCACTTAGGAATGCAAATACACTTGTTTGTTGAACTTGTGTATTCTCTTTGTATGATTGCCGTTTATATGGTCGTTAACCTGTGTGTTTTACACATATAGGTGACCAAAAGTGTTGCGGGCCAGTCCGAACCACAACGTTCTGTTGCGAGTGCGGCACCAGCCGAGGTGCCCACAACTCCTCCATCCGCTGAAACAGTCCGTCTCATTACGGAAACGGTACTTGCTGTGATGAATGCTCAGCAAGCGGGGCAAGCACGTCCTGCAGTGGTGCCAACGCAAGCTGGGGTACGGCAAGAACCGGTAGAAGCCGAAGTTGATCCGCGGGTAGCAGATCAACAATGGAAGCAATTCTTGAGCTTTAACCCTCCGCAGTTTCATGGGGCGGGTACACCGGCCCAAGCAGAGGATTGGCTTGCAAGAATTAAGAGGATTATAGGGCTATCAGGGTTGAGGAGGAACAGAAAGTGATGTTAGCCACTTTCCTACTGGAAGGAGAGGCGCGATTGTGGTGGGATGAGATTGAACTGCATCACTTGGCCGGCAGGCAATTGGCAGAGATTACAATGGAAGAATTCTCTCGATTGTTCTTAGCACAACATCTGCCGATGCAGCAAAGGATGTCGATGGAAATGGAGTTCCAACGGTTAGCACAGGGAGATCGAAGTGTGGATGACTACCTGCATGAGTTCACCCGGTTGGGAAGATATGCGGGCTCGATCTTCGCCGAAGAAGAGCGTAAGACTAGTCGGTTTTATGCGGGATTGCGAGATGAGCTAAGGTATTTGCTCTCAAGTTCTGTGAGTCAGGGGTTCCAAGCCTTAGTCTGTACGGCTCGTTCTTTGGAGACGGATATGAAACGGGGGCAAGCAAAGGGAAACTTGGCGGTTGTGAAGCCGGAGTTTAAGCCGCCGCGTCCGGACAAGTTTGGCTACCGCAGGAAATGGAATAAGAAGTCTAAGTCTTCTGGACAAGCTCCATCTGCGACTGTGACGGACACATCTGGGAATGGAGCTCGTGCTTGTTTTACGTGCGGGAAGGTTGGACACTTCGCACCGTGAATGCCGATTTGGTCCTCCAAAGGGTGATAAGAAGACGGGAGCGTCTTATGCGGGAAGAAAGGGGGAAGGCTATGGTGGAGTCTTTCTGCCTCGCACGCGCAGCCCAGGGTCTTCAACCTTGGACAACAGGAGGCCATTAAGCAGGCTGATGTCGTCACAGGTGCGCTTAAGTTTTAATGTTTGTACTTTTGGTGTGCTGTGCTTGTTTTAATTGTCATGTTTATAGGGTTTGTCCTTATACGAGAGTATCCGGCGCGAGCACTGTTCGACACAGGTGCTTCACATTCGTTTCTGTCTGAGGATTTTGGTCTTGCGTGTCGGGGTGCCTATCCGGACCAAGACAGACAGTATCAGGGTGTTGTTGCCTAACGGATGTTTGATGTGGCGCGGATCGATCTTGCGGTCTTGAGGTCAAGATAGGAAGTCGGGAGTTCAAGGTGGAAACACTAGTATTGCCGATCACAAGAGTTTGATATAATCTTTGGTATGGACTGGCTTTCAGAGCAGCGTGCCTGTATCGATTGCACTTCAAAAGAGGTCACACTTGGGCAAAATACCGAACGAGAGACCAAGTTTATTGGTATGCAAGGGATGAGTGGGATGTTGTTATCCGCTCTCCAAGTTGTTAAGGCAGTTCGGAAGGGTGCGGAGTTGTTCTTCACACTCATAGAGGCGGTGGCGCCGAAGGCCAGTGTGAGTGAAGTGCCGATTGTGTCGGAATATGCGGATGTGTTTCCAAAGGACCTTCCGGGGTTACTCCCCAAAGGGAAATTGACTTCGCTATCGAGCTGGTGCCGGGTGCAAAACCCGTGGCCCGTTCGCCGTATCGGGTAGCGCCAAAGAAATGGCCGAACTGAAAGTTCAGTTGCAAGAGTTTGTTGGGGAGCAGGGATATATACGCCCAAGTATGTCACCTTGGAGCGCGCCTGTTCTTTTTGTGAAAAAGAAAGACGGTGGTTTGCGACTATGTATTGATTATCGCGAACTGAATAAAACTGACGGAGAAAAACAAGTATCCAATTCCTCGATCGATGACTTGTTCGATCAGCTAGCAGGCTCAACCGTCTATTCGAAGTTGGATTTGAAGTCCGGGTATTACCAGTTGCGGATTAGGGAAGGTGACATTCCCAAGACAGCGTTTGGCACACGCTATGGTCATTATGAGTTCACAGTGATGCCGTTCGGCTTGATGTAATGCGCCTTCGGTATTCATGGATCTCATGCATCGTACGTTCCGCGAATACCTGGATCTGTTTGTGATTGTGTTTATTGATGATATTTTGGTATATTCACAATCAGAGGAAGATCATGCAAAACCATTTGCGGTTAGTATTGCATACCTTGCGAAGGAATAAGCTGTATGCCAAGTTCTCAAAGTGTGAGTTCTGGCTCTCGTCGGTGGCTTTTCTAGGCCATGTGGTAAGTGGAGAGGGCATAGCGGTGGATCCGGCTAAGATAAGTGCCATTCGGGATTGGCCAGTGTTGTCTTCAGTGGCCGAAGTCAGAAGTTTCCTTGGACTGGCGGGCTACTATAGGAGGTTCGTGGGGAACTTCTCCCGGATTGCTTTGCCTCTGACTACGTTGACGAGAAAGGATCAGAAGTTCGTTTGGACGCCGGAGTGCGCACGAGCTTTTGAGGAGTTGAAAAAGTCGTTTGACCACGGCGCCCGTGTTGACGTCGCCATGTGGTACAGATGGATTTGAAATATACAGCGATGCGTCAGGAAGCGGCTTAGGCTGCGTTCTCCTGCAATTTGGCAAGGTGATCGCTTATGGTTCACGTCAATTGAAAGTGCATGAGCGGAATTATCCCGTCCATGATTTGGAGTTGGCGGCGGTAATCCTTTGCGCTCAAGTTGTGGCGGCACTATCTATATGGCGTCAAAGTGGATATCTATACGGATCACAAGAGCCTAAAGTATTTGTTGGATCAGAAGGATTTGAATATGCGACAACGAAGATGGATGGAGTTCCTCGGGGACTACACCTTCGAGATTCACTATACTCCCGGGAAGGGAAATGTGGTCGCTGATGCTTTGAGTCGGAAGACTCCGGTACGGGCAAGCTGGTTGCAGAGGCATGATCAGCGTTTGATCCAAGAATTGGAGGCAATGGAGATATCGTGTGTTGACAAGGGTGCGTCAACCGATGCGTGCTTAAACTGGACGGAGGTGCAATATGACCTTACGGACAGAGTTCGGCGAGCAAAGGCGAGCTTGATGAAAGTCTCCAGCGCTATGCTAAAGATGGGCCGGATGATCAATTCTCTTGGGATAACGGGTTGTTACGGGAGAAAATGGTCGAGTATGCGTCCCAAGTGTGGGTAAACTGAGGGAAGAGATTGATGTACGAAGCTCACTTTGCAAAGTACTCAGTTCACCCAGGGAGCACAAAGATTGTACAGGGACATGAAAAAGCTGTTCTGGTGGCCGGATTAAAGAAAGATGTGGCTCGTTATGTGGCTAAATGCAACACCTGTGCGTTGGTGAAAGCAGAATTGCCAGAAAGCCTGGCGGTTTTCTGAAGTCGTTACCTATTCCGGAGTGGAAGTTCGATGATATTTCGATGGATTTCGTGCACGGGTTGCCGAGATCTCAACGCGGTCATGATTCAATCTGGGTGATTGTGGACCGGTGACAAAAGTGGCGCACTTCCTTCCAAATAGAAGAGATGATTCAGTGGAAACCTTGGCCAAGCTGTATGTGGAGCAGGTTGTTCGACTGCACGGTGTTCCCCGGAGCATCGTGTAGTGACCGTGATGGGCGGTTCACATCGAATGATTGGCGGCTCGTTCATCAAATGTTGGGTACAAAATTAGCGTTTAGTACGGCCTTTCATCCCCAAACGGATGGCCAGACTGAACGAACCAACAGGACGATGGAGGATATGCTCCGCATGTGCGCCCTAGATTTTGGTAAGAGATGGGAAGATTTACATATTTCTCGTTGAATTTGCCTATAATAATAGCTACCAAGCGAGTATGGTAAGGCACCATTCGAGGCGTTGTATGATCGGAAATGCCGTACACCGTTAGCTTGGGCAGAAGCAGGCGAATCGAAGCTGAATGGGAAAAAGGAAGTCGAAGAAGCTACTTCGCTCATCCGCTCTATTCGGGAGAGGCTATTGATAGCCCAAGATCGTCAAGCCCAAGTACTACAATGCCAAGCACCGGAACGTGGAGTTCGCGGTGGGTGATTGGGTATATTTGAAGATCAAACCCTTCAAAGGTGTGTCCAGGATTCGGCGTTTGAAAAAGCTAAGTCCGAGGTATCTTGGTCCGTTTGAGGTGGTGGAGCGTGTTGGGGAGGCTGCTTATCGACTAGCACTTTCAGCGGACTTGGGTGGATTACATGATGTGTTTCACATCTCAGTCCTTCGTAAGGCGGTAAAGGATCCAGCACAAGTCGTGGAGGCTGGTTCGGGTACCGCGTCGAATATGGGCTAACGACGAGGGTTAGACCCATTCGGATCGAGGATCGAGCCGAGAAACAGTTGCGGAACAAAGTAATCGGGATGGTCAAGGTCCGATGGGACAATATGTGGCCGTGAAGAGCTAACATGGGAGCGGGAGCAGGACCATGCGAGCCGAGTTTCCCGAGTTATTTGTATAACTGGTAGACCGTGTACTTTTTGTTATAACATGCTTATAGCATTGCTGGTTTTCTTTCCTTACCGTGCAAATTTCGGGACGAAATTTTGTTAAGGGGGAGAGGGTTGTAACACCCCAAAAAGGCCCCAATAGACTCAACTTGAGATTTGAGTAGCAGGTCAGGTTACACGGCCTGGGACACGGGCGTGTCCCAGGGCGTGTCGGGTGACACGGCAGGGACACGGGCGTGTCCCAGGGCGTGTTCTATTTATTTTGCAAAATTGGCCTAATTCCGGGCAGAGCCGGACACGGCCTTGAACACGGCCGGGAAACACGGGCGTGTCAGGCTAAGACACGGGCGTGTCAGCTGCCGTGTTCCGACCCGTGTTCTGGTTGCAGCTCGATGGAGCAGGAGACACGGCGTGTCTTCAGGTTTGACACGGGCGTGTCAGGTCCGACACGGGCGTGTCGATGACCCGTGTGGTTCAGTCGGTTCAAAGCTGTGTGCACCGCTGAAGGGGTACACGGCCTGTGACACGGGCGTGTCACAGGCCGTGTCGGCCAAAAAGTGAAATTCTGGGGAAATCTTGGCCGTTCAGTTTTCTCTCTTTTGATCCAAGGGTCCAGGTGGGTTTCCTGGCTGGGTTATTACGAGAAGAGAGGAATGAAGAGGTCATTCTTCATTTGGCTTAAGGAAGAGAGAAAGAGAGAGGCAGAGAAGAAGGAGGAGGAGACCAAGCCACCGCGGAGCTCCCGTGGTTCGATTCGCGATCCGAAGCCGGCGTTGTGACGGCAAGGCTGCTGCGAAGGCTTTCATCCGTCTCAAATTTCTCTCCATGGCTCCGAAGCGAACTCCTAGGGTAACGATTTCCTGCTTGGACATGTGAAGTCCTTAATTCCTGCATTGCATAGGGAAAACCCTTCCCCGCGAGTGTGCGGTGGGGTTGTGGCGTCCCTTGGGGTAGATATGTGAAGTCCCCCTTGTTAGAGTCCGGAATTGGAGTACGGATCTAGGCATGCTGTGTGAAGCCCATCTGGACATGGTCTGGATTGGTGATGCTTGGTTGCATATCGGAGAAGACTCCGTGATGATTGCTTGTATGCATGATGGATAAAAGTACTGGAGGGAAGTCCAGGAAATTATGAGAGTTGGACTCTCTTGTGGCCGTGAGTGCTACTGGTGGAAAGTTGGCTGTGAGGCTGCAACTAGGATAATGGTGGAACGGGCAAGGTGAAACTGTACCCGCGTCAGTCCAGGCGTGAGTCTGACGATGTGAGCAACGGGAAAGGTGGATCTGTACCCGCGTTATGGTTGTCTAACCTTGGGTGCTTAAGACCCTGTTAGGATCACATAGCGAGAGTCGACGGCCGGTGAGCCGATCAGACTAGAATGCTCATAGTGCGCCGTTATGTCTGGACCTCTGAACGGTGTGAATGTGCCCTGAGTGCACGGAGCGTCGGGCCGTCGAGCCGACGTTTGTGATATATGACAGTGCGGGCGTGCACGTCTTGCTTGAATGGCTATCTATATCATGTTGGATGAATGCTTTGCAGGGATGGAATTCTGCTGCCCCGTGCCAGGGGCAGGGTCGTTATAATTGGTCAGCTGAATGCTGACCGTTGCCCTGTTTTCCCACCGTTTGGTGGATTGGTTCTTACAGGTGCTGGAGGAGCTGGTCCGAGCGGGACTTAGCGGGCTGAAGCCCAAAGCTGCGTTGCTGCCCTTGAAGGCTTTGTTTTATTTCTTTTGTTCATGTGTGGCCGGCCTGCGTGCCGATGTATGTAAACCACACTCTTGTTAAGAGAAACTGTTGTAAGGCCTTAAGGCCAGACTCTTTTGATATATATATACATTCCTATGTTAGTGGACAATGTTGTTTCTCTTGATTCAGAATTCAACCGTGAAGCTTCCGCTAGAATGCTCTGTGTTAGGATGCGTTGGTTATGATATTATTTCGTAGCGTCTCCGCCTGTTTGTGGAATATGGTGTGGGGCCCCGGCCGGACCCTCTATTATATTCTTCTTGACGGGTAGAGGTGTTACATCTTGAAGTCGCATATTCGACGTCATTATGCTTATACAACTTTGATTCACCCATTTCTACCCAAGCCAACCAAGTAAGACACTTCCTACCGTATAGGGCCTTGAAGGGCATCATCTTAATACTTACTTTGTTTCTATTATTATAGACAGACTCGATCATATAGAGATTGTCCTCCCATCTCTTCCCGAAATCCAGGCGCACATGAGAAGCATATCCTCCATTGTACGGTTTACTCTCTCAATTTGACCATCCATTTACAGATGAAAGGACGTGCTGAACTTCAGTTTGGTACCAAACAATTGATGGATTAGCCTCCAATCATTCGTAGTGAAACGCTCGTCTCGGTCACTGACGATGTTATGGGGTACACCGTGCAATCATACTATGCTGTCAACATAAAGCTTTGCCAACTTTTTCACTAAAGCGTCTCTCCTGTTCAGAATGAAGTGTGACACCTTTGTCAAACGGTCAACGTTCACCCAAATAGCATCGTTCTCGCACTGCGATCTCGGAAAACCGTGCACAAAATATTTAGATATGTTGTAAAACTTTCACTGCGGTATTGGTAATGACTTCAGGAAACAACCGGGTTTCTGACATTCGGCCTTCACTAGGGCGCAAGTTGAAACTTCGACACATAAAGAGCTATGTCCTTCATTCATGACCACCAGAACAACTTTTTAATGTCATTGAACATCCTTGTGCTCTTTGGGTGGATTGTGTACATTATAAAGTGTGCCTCGTATATCAATCCTCCCGTAATTTGCCCACATTCGGGACGCACAACCAACTGTCCTTTCACAATAGACCATCATCAACGAAAAACTTGGCATTTGATCCATCCACAGTCTCCGCCAAGTAGCGTTTCATACTGTCATCCATCTCCAATGTTTGCTGAATCCTGTCAGCGATGTCATATTGCACCTCCATCTAGTTTAAACATGCCTTTGTAATAGATCTCCCATCAACACAAGAGATCTCCAAGGCCTCCAAGTAATGAATAAGATGTTCACCATGCATCTGTATCTATTTGACCTGGGCTGGAGCCCTGCGACTTAACAGATCCGCGACAATATTTCCCTTCCCGAGAATGTAGTGTATCTCGAAAGTGTAGACCCCAAGAAACTCCGTCCACCTTGTTTGTCATATATTTAGATCCTTCTGGCTCATTAGATACTTTAGGCTCTTATGGTCCATAAAGATGTCAATCTTCATGCCATACATGTAATGCCACCATAGTTTCAGGGTGAATATCACAGCTGCTAACTCCAAGTCATGAACTAGATAGTTTCTAAAAGTCTTTGATTTCAAGGATAGCTAAACACCTAGAGGGGGTGAATAGGTTTTTATGTCTTTTTAATTTCTTTTGACCTTTATTTATTTTACTGTTTATTGTGCTTAGATTAGTTTTGCTTTCAAGAAGATCACACATGACAAATAGATGGTTTATAGTGGTTCCCCAGAGTGTGTGTACATACACTGTCCCTCCCTCCCTTCTAAAGGTGTGTTAGACAAGGCACTTCACCACCTCGGCTCATAAAAGCTTACAACACGATCTCGCATGACCACTCAGTCTCCTCTAAGACCTACAACTTGGGCATAAAGCACTACAACTCAATGATCAAAATATCACCTACCTCATGCCAAAGGATCTACCACTCAGGTTATGATTGTAACCCTACCTCAGATCCAAAGGATCCTACAACTCAGGTACAAGTGCCCTACAACTAAGATCCAAATCTGGATCCTACCTCCATCAAAATTCCCTACACTCAGATTCTTAAAAGAATCACACCACTCGGCCTTTATAAATAGGTTTACGACTCAGATCTAGAAAGATCATACAAATAGATATAAGTTTGTTGATGTTATTTTAGACAATAGAGAGATGATCTTTGTGTTTTCCTCCTGTTTTGAGAAAGATTAGACCAGATTTCTTCTTCAAAGAACCAGAAAATAATCTTCAGGATAAGCTCTGCTTGGGCTATGGAGTTACTACAGTACGGGTTGACCTTGGCTGCTTTTCTCTCAGATAAATATCTCTGACCTTGTTGTTGATGGTGTTGATCTCAACAGCTATCTTGCTGAACTTTTGCATTAGTCGATTTGCACTTTTGATTCGAGCTCTGCAACAATAGAGAGGAAGAAGAAGTTGTGCCCTTTGCAAAAAGACAAACCCTAAAAGATCTTCTCTTCTCTGTCGATCTCATTCCTTTTATCATCTACCATCCAATGGCTATCTTAACCCGCGGGCCCAGCTTTAATTGCTGATTTACAACCTTCCTTTTACAGAATAAATCATACAGCAGGTTGTCGGCACCATTAGTGGTGTACTGAAGCTTTCCCGTAATGAATTTTAATTTCATTGACTTAAGTTGACTTTTGCAGACGTCAGCATCTGTGGAATTAGCCAAATTCTCAGATTCAATCCATGTGTTGAGTGCGTTGAGTGAATGACCTTCACTCAACGAATTTGGACTTAGCCAATTTCTCTGCACCATCAGGCGTTGAGTGTGTTGAGTGAATGACCTTCACTCAACGAATTTTGACTTGACCAACACTTCTGCATCTTAGGCATTGAGAGTGTTGAGTGAGCCTTCCTCACTCAACGCTTTTTGACTTGACCAATCTTTCTAAGCTGATATGCATTGAGTGCGTTGAGTGAGCCTTCATCACTTAACTCTCCTGGACTTAGCCTCTTCACTACCTGTCTACCTTATTGTTGAGGCATTGAGTCAACTGGCTTCACTCAATACTTTTGTACTTAGCCGCAACTTTCTGCATCTGCTAGGCGTTGAGAGCATTGAGTGAGTCTTCCTCACTCAACGCTTTTGTGCTTAGCCGTATCTCTGAAGTCTGCCAGCTTATTGAGGCGTTGAGTGGGCTGTCCTTACTCAACGCTCTGGACTTGGATAGATTTTTTGTCTATCTTCTCTTCATGCTTTGAGTGAACGTTGTCCTGTCAACACTTTCTTCTTTGGGCGTTGAGTGAGTTATCATCACTCAATGCTTCTGGACTTAGCTAGAATTCTTTGACAGAATCTACATAAGCTTTAACTGTGTGAGCTTGGCTCAATGCTTCTTCCTTCAGGTGTTGAGTGAGCTGTTCTCACTCAATGATTCTTGACTTAGCCAATTTTTCTGCTTGCTAATGCTGAGGCTTTGACAGACTCAACTTTACTCAGTGCTTGTTATTATATGTCATTGAGTGAACTGCCTTCACTCAATGCCTGTGGACTTAGCTGCAGAATTACTTTACAGACTACTGGGCTTTGACTGTCCACACCTTACTCAGCGCTTTTTGGTATCTAGTGTTGAGTGAACTGGCTTCACTCAACGTCTGTGGACTTAAATAATTTTTGTAACATCCCACAAATAACCAGACCCCTGGGAGGATTTTTGTCATGACTAGGTCATGACAGAGCTTTAAGAAGACCAGGAGGACCATGGATACATAAGAAAGATAAGTAAAAACACCTTGGTCTGCAAATAGTAGTTCCTGGACACTTGAGCAAGGTTTTGGCCAATGACTCCTTACATGACCACTTGACCCCACCATGTCATTCGCAACCCCATAAGGACCCTCTAAAACCCATACAACCCATTTGGGGTCAACCTATTAGGTCAAGCTAACTAGGGTCAACCTTAACCCTAATTAGGTCAAAGTGTCCTAACTTGACCTAAATTGGTTACACCGAGCCACAAATGGTCATGGGCGGTGATAAGGGACTCAAGACACCTAGTTGACCAGTCAACCCACTGGTTTGACCAAGTCAACCCCCCCAAGTCAACCTTGGTCAAACCAAGCTTAAATGGGGAGGAAAGCTAAGCCCAACTCCAATCCAATTGGTCTAGGCCCAATTATGATGGATCACTAGCTATAGAAAGTAGAAACCAGCTATAATACCACTCAAATTCTGGAGGTGGTGACTAGGAGAGAAAGTGGGGGTTTTATTTATGGGTGGAGAGATAAAGTGGAGGTTTCATTTAAGGGAGGAGAGAGAAAGTGGGGTGTTAATGATGAAATGCAAAGAGGCTCTTCCCCTCCCATCCCCTAAGCCATCATTCATCTCCCCTGACCCTTAGGAAGAATCTGCCATCAATTCCAGTCGGCCAAGCATAGGAGAAAACATCCTTTCACTACGGCCGAAAGCGTCGCCCAAGGCCATTAATGTCCATTCATGCTCTACGTTATCCACTCCCCAAATTTACGCCTCCATTAGTTTTAAAAGCTCCCAAGAAATCAAAACAAACCTTTACATCACTGGTTTGGGTGAAAGATTGAGAATTCGGCCAAAAAAGGCTTGGAGACTGTCGGTCATGGCACACTTCCACCACACTCGCCACCAAGCCCGCCTGCAGGTCTAATCCTCTTCCTTATTCTCTGTGCTAGATCTGTAGATCTTTAGGTGGGGAAATCAGGCTCAATTGAGCCCGATCAGTGAGGAGAAAATGAGCAAATTTCTGTGAAAATTCAACCCCTCATGTTCGCTGGAAACGGCCTCTCCGACGGCTGTGCTGCCGCCATGTGATAGCCACCACCTAAACGGAGGTGGTGGTCATGGTGGCTGGCCAGGGAGGTGGCTGGATGGCCAGGAATAGGTGCTGGAATAGCTCCAGGAAGAGTCAATCCTAGTCGTTGGCTCATCAGGGATGATGACCAACCGCCGTTGGATCGACTTGATCGATAAGTGCATGCCAGTTAAATATTAAATATATATATTAAAATTCATTTATGTCATATTATTTTAGTCACCTTGCCTTAATTTTTAGAAATACCTAGGAGCATTCTCTGTAAATATGTGCAACATACAAAACCTAGCCCTTGGAGTCTAGTTTATTATAAAATTGAAATCAATCTTTTGAACCCCTGTTTTTTCCTCAGCACAGTTTTTGGTGCAAGGTGTCCAAGGGTTAACCTCAAATTGAAATGAGTGCCCCTAGTGAACCACTCAGTCAAATGGGATGAAATTTTAACCATAGGCTAATTTGGCCATGGTCCACATCATATCCAAAAATCAGAATTTTTGGAGATGATTTTTCTATAGTTTTTGTAATAATTTATTAATTCAAGTTTGTAATAAAAATAGGGTCAATGGTCCTCAAAATTTTCTCAAACTCGGTGGATGACCAGAGGGGGATATAATAAGGCCAACAGAAAAATATCAATCCAATTATAGTTGATTTGGTGAACAAAGTTGGACATAGGTTATATGTCTATTTTTCAAAAGTTCACTAGTAATAAGCGTCGAGTGGTCGACTAGACTCAGCGAGGCATCGAGTAATCTTGACGCCATTTGACCGGGCATTGAGTGGTTGACTAGAATTGACGAGGCGTCGAGTAATCTCGATGCCATTCGTCGAGGCGTCGAGTGGTACTCGATGAACCCGCCGCTTGACTTAGGAAATTCTGGAATCCACGCAACATCGAGTGATCTTGACGCCTCTCGATGAGGCGTTGAGTGATCTCGACATCATCCCTATCAAATAAAAAATTACATGTCTAAAGGAATTGGAGGATCATGAAACTTGGGCAATAGATTTTTACTGATGCTAGCAATCTCTTCAAATTTTATTATAATTTTGGGTTAATGATTTTTAGTACCTTATTTATAATGTTAGAATTGGTTGACTGGAGAAATAAAATTTTATGGAACAATATGAGTAGTAGGAAGTTGTGAAACTTGGCTAGTAAACTTTTTTATACCTCTGTAATGCCTTGTTAATTTTATTACAGTTTTTGAAGAATATATATAGTGGATCCTTCACAAGTTACCCTAGAGGTAAATTACTTTGTAAATTCAAATAATTGGTTAAATGGAATTAGAAAATCATGAAATCTTGGCAGACATGTTTTTGATCATTTTAGTCCTCTGGTAAATTTGTTATAATTTTTGGATGACAAAATCTTGTACTCACTTTGTAAATTGTCATTTTGATCAAAAGATTTGTATTTAGAATTATGATAGAATGTTATTTAGGAAAATCATGAAATTCATACCCTGCTGTTATTTAGACAACAAGAAGCTCTGGAAATTTTAGTAAGGTCATTGCATGTCAAAATCTTATACTTCATGATCAAGTCATAGGAGGAATGATTTAGGGAAATATTATATGAAGGCTGATATAATTAGGAAAAATACCAAGTTCGGGTTCTATGCTCAACAAGTCATGTTAGACCCCCAGTAATAATAATAAGGATGTAGGAAAAGTAATCAAGAGTGTTTACTTTCATACTCTTAGGTTAGATCACTTGGCCTACATATAGTAAAATTCAAGTATTCAGGATTAAATTGTAGGCTACGCATGGTTGGTGATATATTGGGTGTACAAGGATTGGTGGAGTCTTGATAAGGTCACCCTTAGGGATAAGTACTAAGTAGTCTGGGTAACATGGAGTTGGGGGTTGTGCTCAGGGTCGACAGAGTATCGTCTTCTCCCGGGGAGTATAAATTCACTTAGGATTAGATAAAAGGAAAAGTGACGAAAAGGTTTGGTAATGAATAGATACTCATAAAAGTAAGTGTCTTACGAAAGGGAACTTTGGGCTTCAGCCCATCGTAGTTCCTAGTGCACTCAAGAGGCCTTCACAGGAAATGCCCTGGGAAGTCCAAGGTTAACCAAAAACCATAGGAATAAGCATATTAAAAGAGTAACCTTTAATAAACCACTATCACATACACTCACCCCATCATTTTGGGAGAATAGTTGATAGAGATTCTCGAGCAGTGGGCTCGGTGTTTGATATAAGGATGGTTTAAGTTTGAAGCCAATGGCTCGGGAGCTCTTATAGCATATTGATGCAATCTCGGCAAGTCCACCGATCGTCGTCAAGTAATAAACTAGGGGAGTTATCCTCCGAGTATTGAATCTCTCGAGGAGTGCAGATTGGGAGTGTGATCGTCCTCATAGGAAAGTGATTGTAAACGCAATAAAGGTTTGGCGGTTGAGTTTTTATTTTAGAACCACTAAAACTAATTACGTGGGTCGACTTCACCGCTTCGCAATGGTGGAATACTCCAATGAGTATTAGGGCGTGTGTTTGTAACCATTGAGGGTCGAAAGCACCTCTTCCACAAGCCAGCCCCTAACACATGTTAGTGCGGCGTATCACCAAGCAACAACCTAAAGCAAGACAAGGAAGTAAATCCAAACTAAGAACTACAACAACATTTGCAATAGTGAACCATCATGAACATTGTTAAGAGTTTCTAGCAAGTTTAGCAAACATCCAAAGAAAAGAAACAACATCCAAATGAGAGTAAAAAGCAGATTTATAACCCAACGCATGAAGACTAGCCATGATTCTTGGCCAGAGTCGAAGGTTTTCGGTCTTCGTCCGGGCTCGGTCGGTGGTTGACGTCCGAGGAAGCTTGAAGTGTTGTCACCTACTTCAAAGGTATTTTCCCTGTCTTCTCCACAAACCGTGAAGGCTGGTAGTCGCCGAAAAACTCTCCAATGGCAGTGAGAAGGAGCTCCAAATGCTCCTCTTGAGATGGAGATGAAGAAAATAGCGGAAGATCTTTGCTTGCGGTGAAGTTCGGAGGAAGAACGGTGGTCGGACGAGCTCTCCAAGGAGGAGAGAGGAAAATCAGATCAGAGGGAGATTTTCCCACTCAGAGGGGTGGAAATTGAGGAAGTCTCCCTGCTCCAGTCAACTGCTGAACTTAAATACAAGAAGGTTAGAAAAATGGTCACGCATGGTTTGGCGCACGATAGTGCGTTAACCGTGTGATATTAACTTCCAGGACAAAGCTTGCGGATGAAGATGAGTTGACCCGTGCATTTTACTCATGCACGGACGATGCCACCCGTGCGTGAAGGAAAACACACAGGTAACCACAGAGCACTGAAAGTCCCAGCAAGCAGGTGGAACCTTGCATTTTACTCGCGCACGGGCATTTCTGCCCGTGCGTTAACAAATCGCACGATTAACCACAGAGTGATATAAATCCAGAAAGCTACAGGAAAACCGTGCATCTCCTTCATGTACGGTTACGAAGAAATTGTGCGTGAAGAAATCACACGGGTTGGTCAATCCTCCAAAGAAACTTGTAGAAAATGCATGATTTGGTAGAAAGAGTGCGCTAGGGAATCGCACGACCGTGCGTCTTCCACAAGTCAGAATTCCAGAATTGGGGGAAAACTGACCACCTGCACAACAAAAACAAAAGCTGGAGCACAAGCTCCCAATATACAGCATAAAATAACCAAATCCGCATGGAGAGTACTCCAGTACTTACCCCTGACATCCCGGTGCAATTTGCAAACCAAAATGGGCCGAAACAATGCAATAATGGCTAAGTGAAGCCGTAATCAAATATATGACTTTTCCTACTGAAATAGTTGTGTATATACAAGATAATAAGCCCAGATGAGTCCGAAAAACCCTTTATAAATCAGACTTATCGCACCACCAGACTTAAACATTTGCTCATCCCAAGTAAATAATCTCTAACGCGGATGAGAAAAATAACATAGCTTGCCTAAAACTGTGCAGCAGAGTACCATGCGAAATCGCATGCTCACTCTCATAGGAATACCGTAGAAGGAATTTCTAATTATGCACTAATATCCTATACATTTCTAAAGGCGTATCAAAATATTATTACTACTCTACCAAAGAATCGATGGGAATCATTCGGTCACGCGCAAGGAGAAAGAAGACAAACACTAAGTTGAGCATTGCCAAAGCAAGGGATCGGGATAACCTCTAAAGGAATCCACCAATGTCGATGACCATAAGCTCACCCATTCACACTCTCTCCACGGCACTAGTTTGACTCAATCGCGAATTCGTAGGACTTGGAGTATAATGGAGGCTTAGGCGAAGGTAGGGTATACAAAGATAAACACGACGGATACCCACACCCAAAATGAGACCGCCCGAAAACACTCACAACTACTCGCAACGACAAACATGCACCGCACCACCAGACTTGGACTTTTAACGGTGTGTGCACGCCCATAACGAACACAATACAACAAAAGTTCACAAGCAAAAAAACGCAACTCTACAATAAATTTTCTCTCTTTTTTTTATTTTATTCCACATTCGGAATTTTCATTTCCATTTTATTTCATCTATTTTTTTTCCTTTTTTATATATAACCAAATAACCAAAACGAGCCGAAAACACGGCAAGACCACAAGCGACACAAAGCTCCCGCATAACAGCCACACATAACGGATACAAAACTACAAAAAAACAAACCCACCGAGCGACCACATTCGGGTGTGCGAGTAGGAAAGGCTATATGGCTTTGGTAGCGAGGCGTAGGGATGCCAAAGGAAGGGACAGGCTCAACGGGGATAATAATGGATAGACGTCGGGAATGGTTCGAGGCTCAAACTAAAACAAAGTGACGGCCTACATCACGCACGCACTTGACTAACCATGCACCCATTCTTCGAGAGTAGCTAGGGGTAAGTTCACATCCACTGAGAAAGACAATCCCTCCTCCTGGCTCGAGCAATACAAGGCTAGTGATGTCGACACACATCCCTATGCTACCGTTTGATTCACACAGGATTCAAAGTAGGCGAGTAGAATAAACAAGATTTACGCCAATAGAAATAAAATACGGTATAAGCATAAAAAGAATCTAATCCTACATGTAATCCTAATTGAGACTTGAGCACTCGATTAGGAGCACTCATGGAGGCAACATTTTACTCCGCCTCGCAATCCTAGGCCAGCGCAAAATTTTTCCAAATCGCACACTAGTGAAGATAAAACTCACGACGTGCTCCTGTTCAAGCACACGCTCAAGTGTGGTGCAGTGGTATGCAATGTCAATCATCATAGATAGCAAATGAATATATTCTTCTGGTATGACAATAGTTTAATACATGTTCGTGAGTACCCCGCATAACTCTCCCCACCAGACTTAGCCCAAACATCCTAACACCACAATGTGATCGTGAAATTAAAAAGCAAGGAGAAGGGGTTACCCAATGCTCAAAAATGAGCATACCAGAAGATTGGCATTAATTTCCATTGATAGCCCACGACCCGAATGAACTCCACCTGCAAAAGAAGTTACCTCCAAGCAGTATAATCCATACTAAAGAATATGCACACAAAAAAAACAAAAACAAAATAATGGGTTGTCTCCCAGGAGCCACTTTTCTTTACCGTCCTTAATGTGGACCAAATACTTGTATTAGCAGTTTCAAAAGCATAAGTGCAGTACGTAACGATTAAGTCCAAAACTTCACACACAATATTAAGCAAAAATTATACTAGAAACAAAAAAGAGGATGGGGCCCGGAGATCCTTCACATCTCAACTAACCGCTAACTTGTGATAGATCCCCCTGACACACGATACGAGGGAGAAGCGTAAGCTTTAGGGCCCAGGGAAGACGAATCGCCCCTGTCCCTTGCCTCTTCCTTCTCGCGCCGGCGGGAAAAATCCAGTGCCTTGCGCATTCGCAGTTCTTTTATTCGCAATTCTACAGATGGAGATCGCAATGGTGGTACAATCATTCTATCCAATTGAGAAGTAGCTCTACCTTTTCCGTCCGGAGGCATCCTTTCCTCACCCACGGCCGGTGATAGATCAGCCCAAGTAACCTATTTTACAGTTTTACACAAATCATTTGGCTCAATAGAAGTTTTTGATTCTAATTTATGCATGCTTTCAATAGTCGTGCTCCGCTCCTTAGTCTCAGTAACGTGCCTTTCACTCCGCTCACTACTTCCCTTCTCATCTGCAACTCACTGCACTCCATGCAATTCCGCTTTTGCTTCCCCTTCAGCTATCTTCAGCATTCCTACTACTTTCACAGCCCTATCTTCCCCTTTCTGCAGCACACTTGTCTCAACAACACTAGGCAAACTATCTGATATCACAACATTCAAATCCTACAGTTTTCCGGGTTCATTCAGACTCATAGAGGTAAGGGATGGCTGTAAAGGCGCATCAACCTTGGATGATAAGGTGACGCCATTCGCGTTAAACCGCAATGTCGCCCCACTAGATTTCAGGAAGGGGACCCACAAGATGGGTTTTCAAGTATTCCCCATTGGTCCCAACACATAGAAATCAGTGACCACCACAGCCCCGTTCAATATCACTTCCATCTCCTTATCTCACCGTCGTTCTTCACTACCGACCCATCGGCTAGCACGAGTGATTTCCGGACATTCCAATCGATATTTAAATTAAATTTTTCAACATCTTGCAAAGCAAGAATGTTGCAAGAAGATCCAGAATCACATAGGGCCACTGTCTCTACCTCATTTATTTCACGCTTCACAGCCACTTCATTTTTAATACACTCATTCGTCTCCCCAGCACACTTCCCTTGCTCACGAGGATTTTTGTCCATGTCGCTCTGGAGGGCACCGCGAGTATGCTGAGAGAAGATATGGGCCAGTTGCCCCAACTGTGTCTCCAAGTTTCTCATAGAGGCGGTTTGAGTGTCCATGTTGGATTGAGCCATCTCCACGAATTTCTCCATCATCTCTTCTAACGCACTCTTTCGCATCCCCTGCAGGTTCTGATTATAACCCGATTGCGGCAGTCGCTACTGGATAATAGAAGCTTGAGCATCAAACTGATGCTGGCCTCCCTGCCACCTTTGACCGGGATCATTTTGGTTCCAGGAGAAATTCAGATGATTTCTCGCATTCGGGTTATAAGCATTGTTATAAGGAGCAGCGCGGTTCTGATTATTTAAAAAGTTCACACTCTCGTTAGCAGATATACCTGAGGGATCAACAAAAGCTTCTCAACCTGGGCACTCATATGTATGATGGTCAGGGTTTACATAACCCTGGCATGAAATAGCCATCACCTGAGCTGGAGGAGGGGTCGATCTGGTCAGCAACATTATTCCATCCATAGTAGGATGGCTTGCCTCAGCTCGCGATTGCACCACATTCACCTCAAATAAATTTCTCGCACCCCTAAGTGCATTTCTTCCATCAGTCCAATATGTGCTATGAGAAGCGGTGTCACAAAGGTGCCACAAAGCCTCGTCAGGAGTCAGGTTCACGATAGTGCCTCCAGCCGCCGCGTCGATCATGGCCCTGTAATTAGGCTTAACAACAAAATAAAATATTTCAACCAAATTCCACGACTCACAACCATACTGGGGGCATCGACGCTGTAGATCAGCAAATCTCTCCCAGGCCTCAGATAATGTTTCTTGATCCAGCAGCCGGAAGGTAGCTATCTCCCTTCAAGCGTTCACTATTTTGTCTACCGGGTGGAATTTGGCTAAGAACTTCGAGGAAAGATCCTCCTACGTAGTCGCAATCCCGGGAGCAATAGTGTGGAGCCAGGTTTTCTCCTTGTCCCTTAGCGAAAATGGTAAAATCCTTAGCTTCACCACGTCATCTATAATTCCAGCGTAGCGGAAGGCGCCACAGATCTCGAAGAATTCCGCCAGAGGGAGCTGCAAATCCTCACTTGGCAGGCCCGAACACTGCGTGTTATTGCAGATCATGTTGAGGATGGCAGGCTTTATCTCGAAATGGTGGTTTACGATGGCCGGGCCGAAACCAGGGTAAACACTTCCCGTGGTAGGGGTCATGAAGTCGCGCATTGTCTTAATGCAGGGTCGGACCTCCTCCTGGTCCTCAATAACCCGTTCACCAAGGCCATTTCCTCCTTAACCTAAATCTTCCATTCTTTCTCTTCCTTGAGCAGCAACAACATGCCGGCGGGCTCTCCTTGCTTGTGTAGTTTCAAGATCAACTCTAAGATCTTCACCTCTATCCCTGGGGTTTGGATCTATCATTCAACACACAAAAACTGATCAAAATGCCAAAAGCACTTGCAACAGCTTTTCCAATAGAAAAATACACACAACTGTTGCACTCCCCGTCAACGACGCCAAAAACATAATGAAATCTCGGCAAGTGCACTGATCGTCGTCAAGTAATAAACTGGGGGAGTTATCTTATGAGTATCGAATCTCTCGAGGAGTGCAGATTAGGAGTGTGATCGTCCTCATTGGAAAATTTTTGCAAACGCAACAAAGGTTTGGGGGTTGAGTTTTTATTTTAGAACAACTAAAACTATTTACGCGGGTCGCCTTCAGCGCTTCCCAATGGTGGAATACTCCAATGAGTATTAGGGCGTGTGGTTGTAACCGTTGAGGGTCGAAAGCACCTCTTCGACAAGCCAGCCCCTAACACACGTTAGTGCGGCGTATCACCAAGCAACAACCTAAAGTAAGCCAAGGAAGTAAAGCCAAACTAAGAACTACACCAACATTTGCAATAGTGAACCATCATGAACATTGTTAAGAGTTCCTAGCAAGTTTAGCAAACATCCAAAACAAAGAAATAACATCCAAACGAGAGTAAATAGGAGATGTACAACCCACCGTGTAAAGGCTAACCACGATTCTCAGTCGGATTCGAAGGTTGCCGGTCTTCGTCCGGGCTCGGTCGGTGGTTGACGTTCGAGGAAGCTTGAAGTGCTATCGCCTACTTCAAAGGTGCTTTCCCCGTCTTCTTCATGAACCGTGAAGGCAGGTAGTCGCTAGAAAACTCTCCAATGGCAGCGAGAAGGAGATCCAAATGCTCCTCTTGAGATGTAGATGAAGAAAATAGCGGAATATCTTCGCCTACGGTGAAGTTCGGAGGAAGAACGGTAGCCGGCCGAGCTCTCCAAGAAGGAGAGAGGAAAAAGCAGCCAGAGGGCAATTTTCCCTCTTAGAGGGGTGGAAATGGCGGAAGTATCCCTACTCTAGTCAACTCCTGAACTTAAATACAAGAATGTGAGAAAAATGGTCACACACGGTTTGGCGCACGACCGTACATTAATCGTGCGATATTAACTTCAAGGACAAACCTTGCGGATGAAGATGAGTTGACCCATGCATTTTACTCGTGCACGGACGCTGCCGCCCGTGCATGAAGGAAAACGCACAGGTAACCACAGAGTGTTGAAATTCCCGGCAAGCAGGTGGAATCATGCGTTTTACTCGCGCACGGGCACTTCTGCCCGTGCGTGAACAAATCACACGATTAACCACAGAGTGCTATAAAACCAGACAACTACTGGAAAACCGTGTGTCTCCTTTGCGAACTGTTCAGAAGAAACCGTGCGAGAAGAAATTGCACGGGTTGGTCAATCCTCCAGATAAACCTGCAGAAAACGCACGATTTGGTTGAAAGCGTGCACTAAGGAATCGCACGACCGTGCGTTTTTTGCAAGTCAGAATTCCAGACTTGGGGGAAAACTGACCACCTACACAGCAAAAACCAAAGATGGAGCACAAGCTCCCAGCACCAATATACAGCATAAAATAACAAAATCCACACGGAGAGTACCCCAGTACTTACCCCCGACATCCTGGTGCAATTTGCAAACCAAAATGGACCAAAACAGTGCAACAATGGCTAAGTGAAGCCCTAATCAAATATATGACTTTTCCGACTAAAATAGTTTTGCACATGCAAGATAATAAGCCCAGATGAGTCCGAAAAACTCTATATAAATCGGACTCATCACTTATGTGCATGTGCATTAAGTGGTGGGTCCTCGTTATTAGATAGTCATTCACACCGACGTCGATACGTTGACTCGATAAGTGTAAGTGTTCACTTAGACCATAAAATACTAGTAGTTTTTCCAGCACTAGTACAAGAGAATCAGTAGCACCTGACTATGGGTGTACTGAGTCGTGCGCAAGGTCTAGGCTGGGTAGTGTGAATACTTACCTAGGAGTCGGGAGGCCTAACCCGCTGCCTCTTTTTTCCACTGCGAGAGGTACCTACGAGGTTCGCTAACTCCAAATGAGAGAACTAAAGGTCTGTGCACATAGATTTGGGTGGGCGCATTGCACTTGTGTGAAACTCATAATTTAGCATGCATATCATTCCATGTCATACATACCTTGCATAAAACCTTTACCCCTAACGTATAAATTAGTATGTGATCATTTATACGTTAAGCCTTGCAAAACGACCTCTTAACTTATTAGTCTGTATGGGCATTCTTATAAGCTAAGGTTACTTTTTCTGTGATGATAGATAGATGCTCAACTTTTACTTTTAATTTGATGCATCTAATATACTGCTACTCTCACTTTCTGTTCATATACCTGTCATTACTGTGCTAGATTCTTTTGACATATAATTGTTAGGCCCATTGTAATCTGATTTTCCTTACTCTCCACTTTCAGCCCCTTTCCTTTCATCCTCCCCCGCACAGTGCATAGGAGTCCCAAGGGGGAGGGAGGGGTGTTGGGTTTTGGGGGATGACACAACACTTGTGCACGTAGCAAAAAAGACAAGAAAAACCCAAACGAGTTCGGATCTAGCAATATTCATGATTCAAGAAGTAAAGCATGCTATAATAAAATTACTTTTGAGGGATTGAGTCTACACTCAACCTAGATGCTCCAAAAAAATCAACCGGTCACTAGCGGCATGTGTTTTGAGCGCAGAAAGTATATCCGCGCCTCTACAAGAAATCCACACGATCGGGAGAACCCGTAGCAACTTGTCGCACAAGTTCTAGGTCGGGAGAGGACACACAGCGTCTCCACAGACAGCTAGGTCTGTTAAAGGAGAGGCGGCGATGACATTAACCGGGATCAGGGTCGGGCTCGGCGATAGGATCGGTGGAATTCTTCCGTCGGTTTTTAGGGCTTCCGTCTTTTCGGACAGTGACGGCTCGTATGCTTAGACAGAAAGAATAATCGCTTACTGCTCAAGCCCTAATGTTTCCTATTTATACCCAATGGGAATAAACAAAACAGCACATCACCAATCGTAGACCCAGGACATGAACAAAATAGATGTTCAGCCAGACAACGGTTTGTTTGGACGAATCGTCGAATATCTACAGGATATACGACGAATCGTCGAGTATCAATTTATACTAGTCGAATCGTTGAGTATCTTATAGCACATACGATGAAATCAATGCTATAATTAGCTGAGTCAACACTTGACTAAATGCTGTCAAATCCCTCTGCGCCAAAGACCAAATTTGTCAAATGGCGTTCGACGAATGACATTCGTCAGACTGCATTCGTTGAACGGCGTACGACTTCTGAGCCAAAGGCCAGATTTGTCGAATGACATTCGTCGAACTGCATTCGTCGAACAGCATTCGTCGAACGACATTCGTCGAACGACATTTGTCAAACGACATACGACTAATGCGCCCTGGCGTTGAGTGAATACAATACACTCAATGCCTAAGTGCCAGATTCACCAAGTAAACCCTTTACTCGACGAAGGCGTTGAGTGCACTCAATGCCTAAGACCTAGACTCGTCAAGTAAACTCCTTTACTTGACGAATCACTGAGTGGGCTCAATGTACTCAACACTTAAGTGCGACAGTCGACGAATTAACAATTGATACTCGGCAAATTGGTGAGTCAACTCAACACACTCAATGCCATCATTCGATGAGTTTACACTTAACTCGACGAAAGAGTTGACTGGTCTCAACGCACTCAATTCTTTTGCCTTAAAATATTTCAGTCCCTTTTGCTCATCATATGAGCTATACCATACAGATCCAAACTTTCAATTTCTCCACAATCTTATGTGCAACCCTGATAGGCTCATACTGAGTTGGCAGTGAGGCTACATGTTTGATCACTTCCAGATCACCATGGTAGCACCAACAGTCTCCCACTTGATCTTGAAAGTATCAAACAAAAGCTTCACAAACAATGAGCGACATCTATCAGTACATCATTGCTCCCAAAATAGTAAGAGTTTGTAAACTCATAAGCCATTGTGACCAATGTTATGGTGTTATCATGTCCCTTCGTCCCTTACATCCGGATAAAACTAGAGGTATAGACCGTGTCACCCTCATAATTATTCAATCCCAGTTTCCTGATCTAGAATGGACTTTCAAAAATTGGTGAGTCCAATATCATATATTGACTCAACCAAGCATGGCCATGCATTTCTCAGTCCCATTCCATCAACGGGACCATGGATGCAACTCCTGTCATACAGGAGGACAAATCTCATTCTGCTCGCACACAAACACCCAAACGATTCGTAACGTACCCAATGCCACCTTTATCATCCGACTTTCTCATGACTGGACTTTTTATGGCATCAAAGCACACTCTTCCTCACTCGATGAAAGTTGTGACTTCAGGTCAAAAGACCACAAAAACCATAGCCACTTGAGCCATACTTGTGACACGTTCATATAACAATCCACAAAATATTCTCACGGTGGGTCTGTCTCGTACAACTTGTTCAAAACAAGTACCGATGTGATGAATTGATAACACAATATCATGACCTATGAGGATGGGTCATCAGTCAACACACATGTTAGTCTTAAAGGAATCATCATCGCCCATAGCTTCTAAGATGATACAACGACCTGGGACTTTTAAGAATGAAGCTTCTAGGATCATAGGTTCTCACATCAAGTCACTACTTGACCTATGGAAGCGAACATTCTAAGGGCATTTATTTTAGTTAACTATTCTATCACAATAGAAATAATAACACAATAAAAGAACATTCCTAAATGTATAAATGAAATGCATATAGTACTTTTATTTATCAAATGAAAAATTACAGCCAACAAACATACAATCCATAAGACTCAAACTAGAGTTGATTATTCAGGTATCGTATACCCATGGATCTAACATGGCCATCATGCTTTCTCTGTGTGAGAGGCTTTGTCAGTGGATCCACAATGTTTTCTTTAGTCGGCACTCTACATATGCTCACATCTCCTCGATCGACAATCTCTCGAATTAGATGGAAGCGCCGGAGTATGTGCTTGGAGCGCTGATGAGATCTAGGTGTCGAAGCAAGTGCAATTGCACCGTTGTTGTCATAGTCGAGAACTACGGGACGAACAATGCTAGGAACTATATCTAACTTGCCGATGAATTTCCGAATCCATACAGCCTCCTTCGCAGCATTTGCAGCGATGATATACTCGGCCTTAGTTGTATAATCAGCAATAGTATCCTTCTTGGAACTCTTCCAGCTAACAACACCTCCATTAAGGCAAAACACAAAACCTGAATGAGACATTTGAATCATCCCAATCAGTTTGGAAGCTAGCATCTGTGTAACCACTTACAATGAGATCTTCCTCTCTGCCAAATACCAAGAATGTATCTTCAGTCCTTCTCAAGTACTTGAGGAAATTCTTGATGGTTATCCAGTGACCTTCACCGGGATCAGACTAATACCTGCTAGACATGCACAAGACAAAAGAGACATCGGGTCTAGTGCATATCGTTGCATACGTGATTGGCCCAATTGCCGAAGCATATGGAATCAACTTCATGTGGTCCTTATCTTCACAAGACTTAGGACACTAGTCCTTAGAGAGACTTACACCATGAGACATGGGCAAGAATCCATTCTTGGACTCAAGCATGCTAAACCGTTTCAACACCATGTCAATGTATGTACTTTGGGTCATACCCAACAACTTCTTCGATCTATCTCTATAGATCTTAATATGGAGTATATAAGTCGCTTCCCCTAAGTCCTTCATCGAAAAGCAGTCCCCTAGGTTGTTCTTAACAACTTGTAGGGTCGGTTTGTCATTCCCGATCAATAGTATGTCATCTACATATAATATCAAAAAAATAACTATGCTCCCACTAATTCATTTGTAAATACACGGTTCATCCTCATTCTTGATAAAACCAAACTCTTTCATCTTTTCATCAAAACAAAGATTCCAACTTTGAGAAGCTTGTTTTAACCCATAAATGAATCTGTATAACTTGCATATTTTAGTGGCTTCACCTAGAGATACAAAGCCCTCGGGTTGTGTCATATACACTTCCTCAAGGAGATTTCCATTAAGGAAAGTTGTTTTGACATCCATCTGCCAGATCACGTAGTCATAATACGCAGCAATAGCAAGCAGAATTCCGATGGACTTAACCATTGCAACAGGGGAAAAAGTCTCATCATAGTCAATACCATGAATTTACTTGAAACCCTTGGCCACCAGTCTCCCTTTGAATGTCTGTATATTCCCATCCATGTCGGTCTTCTTCTTGAAGACCCACTTGCACCCTGTGTCTTACCCCTTCAGGTGGTTCCACTAATGTCCATACTTGGTTTTCATACATGGAGTCCATTTCAGATTTCATGGCCTCAAGCAACTTCTCGGAGTCCAGTCCACTCATAGCTTCTTGGTAGGTTGCTGGCTCATCATTATGATCCATAAGCAACACATTACCTATTTGAGACACGAGAAATCCATATCTCTCAGGCTCAAACCTTGGTCTACCAAATCTATGTGGAACTTGTGTTTCTTGAGCAGGCTCTCCAGCTACAACAACTTGTAGTCCTGACTCAGGTTCCAATTCTGGTTCATTCACTATTTGTGGTTCCTGAACTTCTTCAAGATCTACCCTGGCTGTCTTTCTATTTAAGAACTCTTTCTCAAGAAAGACACCAATCCTCGCGACACACTTTACCCTCAGACGGTAGGTAGAAGTAGTACCCTTTGGTTTCCCTAGGATACCCCACAAGATAACACTTATCTGATTTGGGTTCCAGCTTATCAGACATTTGACTTCTCATGTACGCCTCACAACCCCAAATCTTAATGAACGACATACTGGGATGCTTCTCAGTCCATATCTCATATGGTGTCTTTAGAACCTCTTTCATTGGAGCACGATTTAATGTGAAAGCAGCAGTTTCTAGAGCAAATCCCCAAAAGGAAACAGGCAGATATGCATGACTCATCATCGATCGCACCATGTATAACAAAGCACGATTACTCCTCTCAGACACACCATTATGATGTGGTGTTCTAGGTAGAGTGAGCTGTGATACAATACCACACTCTTTCAGATGATCACGGAACTCATGACTTAGGTATTCACCACCTCAATCAGATCGGAGTGCTTTAACCTTCTTACCTAGCTGGTTCTCTACTTCAATTTTAAACTCTTTGAACTTTTCAAAGGTTTCAGATTTGCACTTCATAAGATACACGTATCCGTATCTACTAAAGTCATTAGTAAATATAACAAAGTAGAAGTACCCACCTCTAGCCATAGAACTCATGGGTCCACATACATCACTATGTACTATACCCAAGAGATCATCAGCCCTCTCATTGAAGCCAGTGAATGGGACTTTAGTCATATTGCCTAATAAACAAGATTCGCATCTCTCAAATGATTATAATCAAAAGAGTCCAGCAGTCCATCTTTATGGAGCTTGGATATGTGTTTCTCATTTATATGGCCCAAACACCAATGCCAAAGGTACGTAGGGTTCGAGTCATTTGTTCTTAGACTTTTAGTATTTTTAATATTATAGATCGGATGGTCTAAGTTCAAAACATACAGACCATTAAACATTTGGGTTACACCATAACAAACATCATTCTTAAATATTGATCAACAATTATTCTTAATAATAAAAGAAAAACCCACCATGTCCAAACATGAAATGGATATAATGTTTCTAGTTATGGAAGG
The DNA here is from genome assembly GCA_039513925.1 of Platanthera zijinensis. NCBI lineage: Eukaryota > Viridiplantae > Streptophyta > Magnoliopsida > Asparagales > Orchidaceae > Platanthera > Platanthera zijinensis. Next base: position 99,048,836 of record CM077095.1, on the reverse strand, counting down.
CCCCTACGGCAATAGCAACAACTCTTGCTCTATTGCTAATGCGCTGGTCCACCTCTCCTTTACTCAACAATCATCTCCTTCCCAGTTCCTGCACATTTATACAAATGTGAGAACCACATCCGTTATCTAATACCCAGGATGAAGGAGCAGAAAAGTTTATCTCTATAACATAGATACCTAAAGAGGAAGTGATACCTCCCCTCATCTTTTGCAGACCCTCAATGTATAAAGGACAGTTCCTTCTCCAATGACTAGCCTTGCCACAGTGGTGGAACTTTTCTTCTTTCCCTGAACCTTTCTTTTTCAGTGTAGAAGACTTGGGCTCCAGTACAGACTTAGGTCCTACCTTCATCTTCTTGAATCCCTTGGCCCTTCCCTTTCCTTTATGCACCATCAATATGGGGCCAGCAGGTTTGGCCTTCTTCATGTTTATCTCGGTAATTCGCAACTTACCTAGGAGCTCGGGCAGTTTCTTTTCTATTTCATTCATGTTATAGTTCAAGAAGAACTGCTCATAACTGTTCGGCAACGATCGCAGGATCAGGTCTATGGCCAACTCTTTTCCTATAGGGAACCCTAGTCTTTCAAGGTTCTTGATATACCCAATCATATTGAGTACGTGAGTACCTACTAGGTCCCGAGCTCCCATCTTGCACTGGAATAACGCCTTAGTAACATCGAATCTCTCTTGACGAGCTTGCCCGTGAAACATTTTCTTGAGATTCTTCTCAATTTCCTTGCAACCCATGCGCACGTGTTGCTTTTGGAGCTCAGAGTTCATGGTCGCAAGCATGAGACATTCGACGTCTAAGGAGTCATCAAGATACTTCTTGTAAGCATCTTTATCAGCACGGGATGCATTCCCGGCAGGCTCATCAAGGGATACCTCTTTGTTGGTTCCCTGGTTTTGATTTGGGCTATGTCATCTCATTTAGGCTAAATTGACCCAAGATTTATCTATGGTCAATGGTTAGACTAAATGTTAGTCTATCCTCAGGTTAGGTTTGTTGAGAAAGGTTTGAAATGGAATTTTGGTTTAGTAGATTTGTGTTCAACGATAGTCGAACATTCGCTCGACGATCTTCGATGGATGATCTACGATCTCAAGAGTTATATAAACTCTGAAGTGGGATCGACGATCTGCTTATTCATATCGATGATCGTGTTTCCCTGGTCGACAATTTCTGTGAAGACAGTTTTTCTTCAGGTCGACGATCTGCTTATTCAGATCCTACGATCTTCGATCTTTGGTCGACGTTTTATGTCTGTTTTTATCTATATTCTTTTTAGTTGAATCTTTGTTTCATTTCCTCATGTTTAATAAATATGTTATTCAGGATATTCTGCTTAATTTAATGCTTATATTTTTTTACTTATTTGCAATATTCCTTGTGCATTAATTAAGAGATTTGGCAGAATAAAGTCGTTTGTTTTATTAGAGGAAATCGTGGTTTTTCTACAGCTGTAACATAGCCGTTAGGCTTTGTTTCCTGTGCCAATTTGTAAAGTCAAATTGATATGATATTTTTAATATCCTTAATTCTTTTTTGGGAATGACAGAAAAGATTACAGGTGCAGTTTCTTTATTTGTTTTATTGTATTATTTGGAAAGTTTTTCAAGTGCAGGGCTCGAGGCTTTTATTCAAAAAGAGGAAGAGAAGTTTCTATATTATCAGAGTAGTCGGCTGAAGACATATATAATATACACAATATAACCCCAAAATATTCAAGCAGCAGACTCAGAACCAAAAACTCTCAAGAGAAAAAGAAAAGTTCTTCTTCTTCTTCCTGAGTTCATCCTGTCTTCAGGAAATTCAATACTCAGAGTTCAAGCCTTCAAGAAGAGGAACACTCCCAGATTGTTGAACATCATTGCTATAAATTGCAAAAGCTGCTGAAGAAGAACATTCATTCAAAATCTAGAGTCTTCTTCAAGGCTGCATCAGAAAGTCATCTCAAGCAATTTGGAGATCCTACACCCTGAAGCAAAACTTTTCCTGGACATTCTCTAAGCCAGGGGGAGCTTTGAAATATTCAGAGCTATCCACTAGCTTCTCTGAACACAGAGAAGACACTTTAATACTCTCCCTTAACCTCCTGTAAAAAGGTTATTACTCCCTTCAAAAGTGAACCATTTATGGCAGGGCACCTGATCAAAAACCTGTGTGTTTGATTTTTAGGCACCTGATCAAAAGCCTGAAGGGTTTCTAGATCTACCTGAAGAAGATCTTGTGGTGGCAGGGCACCTGATCAAAAACCTGTAGTGGATTCCTACAAGGGTGGTAGAAGAGTGGATGTACCCAATTGGGGAACCACTATAAAGCTCTTGTGTTGTCTGGTTGCTTAATTTATTTGATGCATTGCGGCTGTGATAGTATTAACAAGGTTGCTAGTTGCTGTGTTAAGATAAAAGCTCATCTGAAACTTCAGTTAGCTTCTCCTTTTATTCACTTCACTCTGTTAGGCTTTAAGTTTAAAGCTTTAAGTTTTTATATTCCGCAAATAGATCAAAGAGAAGTGTTTAGAGTCTCTTTCTTTTTGAATACTCTATTAACCCCCCCCCCCCCCCCGCTAAGAGTAGTAAGTATCTTATCCCCTCACTTTTAATTGGTATCAGAGGGAGGTTGATTGGTTGAACAGGCTAACACCTGAACCATAAGATCTTGTGATAAGATACTTTGATACCATATACACTCACATTAGATTCATGGCCCAGTACAAAGATTACTCTAGCACCAGACCTCCAGTATGCAACTTGGACAAGTTTGGCATCTGGAAGGCAAGAATCACTTTACATGAACTCTATTGATGAAGATATTTTTTTCTTATATCTTAACAGGGCCACTAACACCGCCTGCTGCAGCTACTACTACAACATCTGCTTTCTCCATCTCCTCATAATTCTACAGCCACTTCAAATCATCAATCACCTGCTAATGATCATCCATCTCATCATAATTCCCTAACTGATGAAGCGCCAGTTCAGAAGAACATCAATTTTTATGATTCCCCATCCATCATTCCTCCATCATTCCAAATTACACCAAAATTCATTGCACATATCCTAGAGTTCATTACTCCTTCCATCAAATCCATGATAGTTGAAGCCATTGCCCCCCTTGCTCTATCCATCTCATCACTTGCTGCTTCCATTTCCACCCTCTCAGTCCCTTCTTCATCTAGGGGCCTGGGTTTAGTTACCACTGAACCTAGGTAGGGGGAGATGCTCGATGAAGATGATTTCTGCCTCTGCTTGGGCTCGTCAGGTTGTGCAATCTCCAGCAACTATGGAGTTAGAAAGATTTTCAGATGCAGTTCCAGATGCAGTCTTTCCAGATTCAGTATAGAGGATAGTTGTAGATATAGATGCTTCAGTAGTTTTTGAATCAGAACTGGATGCATTTCTTGATTCAGATGATGTGTCTTCACTCTCATCCAGTGGAGACTGTTATATCAGTCAGTCCAATCCTTGTATATTTGATCCCCTTCAGGCCATTGTGTGCTATCAGAGACCAATGAGCCTTCAGATTCTGGATAGTTTCATTATTTCTGAAACAATAGCTGAAGCAGTTTTTGCTTTCAAGTTCTGCCTTGAGGAGATTTGCACTCCTGCAATTGCCAGATATCTAGAAGGAGTTGTTACCTCCTTCTTGGAAGCTGAGTGGAATTATGTAGAGTCTTCAGATAAAGATGTGTCAGTTGTTGCCCCAGATACTGCTCCAGAAGTTGAAATTGTTGTATCTTCTGTGCCTTCTACTCTCTGGGATGACACCCTAGGTCTAGACTTGGACTCTCTCTTGGTTCAAGACATATTAGAAGAAGAAAGGGAAAAAGCTCTTCTGAAAGATAAAGAAAAGGAGGAAGCCTTGTTAAAAGAAATTGATGATCTATATGCAAAACCTCAGTCCTCACATTCTGAGGATGAGGATGAGGATTCTGATGATTCAAAAGGTAATAAGAAAAAGAAAAGGACTTCTCAAAAGAAAAGGAAGGCCATAGCTCCAGCTCCTCCAAATCCAGACCATGACATTCCCTACTATATTCTGAAAGGAATTGATCCTAAATCTAAGAACTTTGAGGCTTGGATGTGGTACTCTAAAAATGCTCAGAAAGCAAGAAAGAAGAGCAGGAAGAACTCTCCTCCTCCCAAGGGGATTCAGAGAGGTCCTCCTCCTCCTCCCTCTGCTGGTGCTCAAGGAAATGTTGCTCCCAGATCTTCTGCTCCTCCTTCTAGTCAAAATCAGTCATATACCTATCAGAGGAAGGGCAGGCAGCCTCCTCCCAGCAGTTCTAATGATCAGAGGCAATCTAAGCATTCAGACAGTATAAGAGAGCAAGTCAAGGAAGTTGTATATCAACAGCGAACCTTCTCTCCTCCTCCAGCTCCCAGGTCTCCTCCCAAATCAAAATTAACACCTTCAATGGAGAAACCTGCTCCAGCCAAGTCAATAGATACCAAAGGAAAAAGAGTCATATACTCTGACAACTCAAACAAGAAGTATGCTGAGTTTGCTCCTCCATCTAGTCTTATGATTCAAGAGCCAAAAGATTCAATTGTCAAGCCATCTCAAGAGCAAACTGAGAGTTTTCTAACTCAATCAGTAAAATTCAAGACTGTAAATCCATTGGATCCATCTGATGAAAATGCCTATGAAAGTCAAGAGCTTGATCCTAACTTTAAAATGGCTAGACTTCTAAAATTGGTGGGAGCTGCGCAAATCAGGAAAGCTAAAGCAGAAAGTAAAGATATAACATGATTTTATACTATGTCAAATTACAGACAGAAAGAATTGGACAGGTTCCAAGTCAGTTCAGAAGTTTTTGATGCTTCCAAATATATGGAAAAACATCCTGAAGTTATTCTGTCTAAAGTTGGAGAACTAAAGATTATTGGAGAGAAGGATTTGAAGCTATCAAAGAAGGATGCATATGATCCTAAAAGAAAAATAACATTCTCTCCTGCTGGAAATGTTCCTCCTTCAGATTCTGTCGATAAATGACTGTGATATTTGTTTTGATTATCTAATTCATTCAAATATGTTTGGTGATATATCTATTGATGTTTATTCTTATCTGTCTGTATTATATTTGTTTTGTTTGAGTGACATCACCCAAATAGGGGGAGATTGTTGGTTCCCTAGTTTTGATTTGGGCTATGTCATCTCATTTATGCTAAATTGACCCAAGATTTATCTATGGCCAATGGTTAGACTAAATGATAGTCTATCCTCAGGTTAGGTTTGTTGAGAAAGGTTTTAAATGGAATTTTGGTTTAGTAGATTTGTGATCGACAATAGTCGAACATCGCTCGACGATCTTCGATTGATGATCGACGATCTCAGATTTATATGAACTCTGAAGTGGGATCGACGATCTGCTTATTCAGATCGACGATTGTGTTGCCCTAGTCGACGATTTCTATGAAGATAGTTTTTCTTCAGGTCGACGATCTACTTGTTCAGATCAACGATCTTCGATCTTTGGTCGACGTTTTTTGTCTGTTTTTATCTATATTCTTTTTAGTTGAATCTTTGTTTCATTTCCTCATGTTTAAGACATAAGTTATTCAGGATATTCTGCTTAATTTAATGCTTATATTATTTTGCTTATTTGCAATATTCCTTGTGCATTAATTAAGAGATTTGGCAGAATAAAGTCGTTTGTTTTATTAGAAGAAATCGTGGTTTTTCTACAGCTGTAATATAGCTGTTAGGCTTTGTTTCCTGTGCCAATTTGTAAAGTCAAATTGATAGGATATTTTTAATATCCTTAATTCCTTTTTGGGAATGACAGAAAAGATTACAGGTGCAGTTTCTTTATTTGTTTTATTGTATTATTTTGAAAGTTTTTCAAGTGCAGGGCTCGAGGCTTTTATTAAAAAAGAGAAAGACATGTTTCTATATTATCAGAGCAGTCGGCTGAAGACATATACAATATACACAATACAACCCCAGAATATTCAAGCAGCAGACTCAGAACCAAAAACTCTCAAGAGAAAAAGAAAAGTTCTTCTTCTTCTTCCTGAGTTCATCCTGTCTTCAGGAAATTCAATACTCAGAGTTCAAGCCTTCAAGAAGAAGAACCCTCCCAGATTGCTGAACATCATTGTTGCAAATTGCAAAAGCTGCTGAAGAATAACATTCATTCAAAATCTAGAGTTCTTCAAGGCTGCATCAGAAAGTCATCTCAAGCAATTTGGAGATCCTACACCCTGAAGCAAAGCTTCTTCTGACACATTCTCTAAGCCAGGGGGAGCTTTGATATATTCAGAGCTATCCACTAGCTTCTCTGAACACAGAGAAGACACTTTAATTCTCTCCCTTAACCTATTGTAAAAGGGTTATTACTCCCTTCAAAAGTGAACCATTGGTGGCAGGGCACCTGATCAAAAACCTGTGTGTTTGGTTTTCAGGCACCTGATCATAAGCCTGAAGGGTTTCTAGATCTACCTGAAGCAGATCTTGTGGTGGCAGGGCACCTGATCAAAAACTTGTAGTGGATTCCTACCAGGGTGGTAGAAGAGTGGATGTACCCAATTGGGGAACCACTATAAAGCTCTTGTGTTGTCTGGTTGCTTATTTTATTTGATGCACTGTGGTTGTGATAGTATTAACTAAGTTGCTAGTTGTTGTGTTTGGATAAAAGCTCATCTAAAACTTTAGTTAGCTTCTCCTTTTATTCACCTCACTATGTTAGGCTTTATGTTTAAAGCTTTTAGTTTTTATATTCCGCAAATAGCTCAAAGAGAAGTGTTTAGAGTCTCTTTCTGTTTGAATACTCTATTCACCCCCCTAGAGTAGTAAGTATCTTATCCCCTTCTTCTCACTCTTCCAAAACATATAGCTTATGCTCTTACCTAAGAATAATTCTCTAGTTCCTGTACCAATCCAAATAATTAGTCCCGCTTAGCTTTTCCTTCTCAAGGATTGCTCGTAGGGATAGGGTGGAGTGTGAACCACTTGCCATGGAAATTCTACAAGGATACAAGCAAAACAAATTAGTACCACATTTCAAAATAAAATTTTATTCTTTCAATTTAAACTTTAATCAAAATAACTCCCACTATTTTTATCAAACTGAAAACCCTCGATATCAATTCGAAGAGTTTAGCGAGTAACCCTCTTAGCGGACAAGATCCATATTTCACTAACACTATGAGTCAGCTTTGGCTTTTCTCTTACAATGCAGCTATTTAGGCAGGCAATGCTTGCCAATTGCATCACTATGCAATTCTTGTATGGCTGGTGACTAACTCTTTATTCGCATCCATCATATGGTGCATGCCAACCCCATGCCTCTGGGCACTCAACCTTTGAGGTCACCTAGTTAAGTTTGACCCGATGTCGATAGTGGGATATCACAATTATCTGCTCGCACCCTCACTAAGATATATTAATGCACCTTGCTTTGGCAAGCCCACACTTCATCGATCGAGGTAGGAAGAGTGTCATCCATCGGAAGGCATCTAAATACTTAATATTGCTTAAGGGATTTTAATTCTTGATTAACTCTTTAATCATGGTTAACATTTAACCAGTGTGCACATCAAAAAAATAAAATTCAATAAGCATAATCAAATGCATCCCAGATGTGCACAAGAATCATCAAAACTTGATGACCTGTGCTAAGTCTGAACATCTGAAACATTTCTAAATTTTCAGACCTACATGCACTGGACATGAGCAACACCAACTCCATTTACAAAGTAGACAAGCTCGTCACTTCATGTGAGATTCAAAATCTAACACATTCTTAGTTTCACAAACCAACTAAGTGACGGTTACTGTTAAGGAGTAAACTTCAAAGAAATCTCATGCGTTCTTGGGAAGAACCAAGACTAGATTTGGGCATTTAGAACACTTCTAAATCTCCAAATCTATACGCCATGGATTTAGGAACTTCTGAAATAATGAATATTGAAGTCAACCTACCTCTGATACCACTATTGGGTTTTGGGGATGGCACAACACTTCTGCATGCAGCGAAAAAAAACAAGAAAAACCCAAACGATTTCGAATCTAGCAATATTCATGATTCAAGAAGTAAAGCATGTGGTAATAAAATTACCTTTTAGGGATTGATTCTACACTCAACATAGATGCTCCAAAAAAAATCAGCCGGTCACTAGCAGCTTGAGTCCTGAGCACAGAAAGTATTTCCTCGCCTCTACAGGAAATCCACACGATTGGGAGAACCCGTAGCAACTTGTCGCACAAGTTATAGGTTGGGAGAGGACACTCAGTGTCTCCACAGAATGCTAGGTTTGTTGGAGGAGGGACGGTGGTGACACTCGCCAGGATCGGGCTCGGGCTCGGCGATGGGATCGGCGGAACGCTTCCGTCGATTTTTAGGGCTTCTGTCTTTTCGCACAGTGACGGCTCATGTGCTTAGACAGAAAGAATAATCGCTTACTGTTCAAGCACTAATGTTTCCTATTTATACCCAAAGGGAATAAATAAAATAGCCCGTCGCTAATCGCAGACCCAGGACCTGGACAAAATAGACGTTCGGACAGACAACGGTTTGTCTGGATGAATCGTCGAATATCTACAGGATATATGACGAAATGTCGAGTAGCAATTTATACTCGTCGAATCATTGAGTATCTTATATAACATATGATGAACTCAATGCCATAATAAGCTGAGTCAACACTTGACTCAACGGTATCAATGCCCTCTGTGCTAAAGACAAGATTTGTCAAATGGCATTCGGCGAACGACATTCATCGCACTGCATTCGTCGAACGACGTATGGCTTCTGCACCAAAGGCCAGATTTGTCGAATGACATTTTTCAAACTACATTCGTCGAACGACATTCGTCAAACGGCGTACGACTAATGCGCCCTGGCGTTTAGTGAATACAATTCACTCTACGCCTAAGTGCCAAGATTCGCCAAGTAAACCCTTTACTCGATGAAGGCGTTGAGTGCACTCAACGCACTTAATGCCTAAGACCCAGAATCGTTAAGTAAACTCCTTTACTGGACAAATTCGCTGAGTGGGCTCAACACACTCAATGCTTAAGTGTGACAGTCGACGACTCAACACTTGATACTCGATGAATTGGTGAGTCAACTCAACAAACTCAACGCCATGATTCAACGAGTTAGCACTTAAGTCGACGAAAGCGTTGTCTGGTCTCAACGCACTCAACGATTTTTCCTTAGAATATTTTAGACCCTTTTGCTCATCATATGAGCTATACCATACAGATCCAAACTCCCAATTTCTCCACAATCTTATGTGCGACCCTGATAGGCTCATACTAAGTTTGCAGTGAGGCTACATGTTTGATCACTTCCAGATCACCATGGTAGCACCAACAAGGGGGACCAATACTTAGTTAAATTAAAGGCCTGATGGGCATAACACCAGGGACTCCAGCTAGGAGATAGGGTACAATAGTCGGGGAAATAGCACACCCAGGAGGAGGTGAACCAGCATAGTGTAGGTGTGGCAGCAACATCAATATCAGTAGTTATAGGCTCAGTGAGTGTTTAGTAGCTTTACTTTTGGACTCGTTATCTTATGTTACTACTTCTTTTGTTTAAAACATATGGTCAAGTATTTGCCGGCAGATTTGGCGGTTTGTGGTGTCAACCTTCCCAGGAGTTGGTGTCACCACAAAGCGGCGGTTTTGGGCAAAAAAACTCCAGGAAAAATGGGGTCTTATAATTAATATCATAGCCAACCTCGAATCGAAGAAAAGAAGTCCAGAAGCCCTGGTACACCCCCGCTCGAGTTTAGTTTGCAGACAAACTTAGCAGCAGAAGATTTGGTGTGCCCATATAGGGAATCACATGCAACTGTCTAATCTCAACAAAGATTTAAGTAAGCATATTATAAGGGAATCTTCCCTTTGATGTGTATAACAAAACATGGCCTTTGAATAGGGAACACCTATGGTTCTGAACGGTGTCCCACCCTCGCCAGCTCCTACTCTATTCCAGCAATCGGAGATGGGGCAGACACTGATAGCCATCTTGGAGGCTTTTAGGACTCAGCAGGCTACAACTCCCTATCCAAATCCCGGGGCAAATTAGTTGAGAGTCTTCCAGGGTCTCTCCCCTCCATCATACTTGGGGATGGAGTCAGCTGTACGGATAGAGGAATGGCTGGACATCATCCATAATATGGTTATATCCTTGGCAGTTTCATGTCTGGAGTGGCACAACAAGCGGTAGTGGAAGTCTCTTCTAAACACCACCTCTGTAGTACTCGAGGGTGCGTACATCACATGATATGAGTTCAAGGCGGCATTTCTGGAGCATTTTGTGCCACGGACTGCGAGGGACAAGTTAGAAGACAGGTTCCTACAGTTGAGGCAGGGCAGCAGGTTAATTATGGAGTACTATCGGTAGTTCACCCATTTAGCATGCTTCGCTTATTCATACTAGCTAGATGATGTCGGCTGTAATACCCCAAATCTCAAAATTTGGGTGCAGGCAGGTCAACACGGCCTGGGACACGGGCGTTTCCCTAGCCGTGTCCTGCTCTGTGTTGTCAAGTTAACACACAGCCTGTCGCATGCTCGATAAAATGCACTCGATGTTAGTCGAGGGGGCAACATGGCCTGGGACACGGGCATGTCCCAAGCCGTGTTCTGCTCTAGATTATCTCTAGTGCTCGACAAAATGCTTTCGACGTTTGTCGAGAGGGTACACATCCTGCGACACGGACATGTCCTAGGCCGTGTCCTCCTCGGGTTTTGGCCAGGTTTGTCAAGCCTATTGAACACGGGATAGACACGGGCGTGTCCGAAGCCTTGTCTAGGCACACGGCTTGTGATACGGGCGTGTCACAGGGCCGTGTCCTTCTTTGGATTTATCCAGGGCATTGAGGCCTGGTGAACACGGGATATACACGGGCGTGTCTATAGCCGTGTTAGTCCACATGGCCTGAGACACGGGCATGTCAGAGGGCCATGTTCTATTCTAGATGAGTCAGTTCGTGTCCCTCTTAAGGTACATGGCCTGTGACACGGGCGTGTCACAGGCTGTGTAAGCACAAAAATTTATATTTGAGGGTGATTTGTGGCCATTCATTTATTTCCTCTGGGATCCAATGGCCCAAACTTCTCCCTGCTGAGATAAATCTAGGAATTGAGAGAGAGATCTCATTCAAACTTGGCCATCCTTTTTTTAAAAGAACTAGAAAGAAGGGAGAGTAAGGAGGAGGAGGAGATAAGGATTCGGCCGCCGGCGGAGCTTGAGAGTTCCAAATCAAGATCCGAGGCCATATTTGTGGAGGCAAGGCCGCTGCGGTGCTATCCAACCGACTAGAATTTCCATGGCTCCGAAGAGAATGTCAAGGGTAACGATCTTCCTTCTTAGACATGTGAAGTCCTCCTTTTTGGCATATGCATGGATTTCCCCCTCCAAAGGGTGGATGCTTGAGGGATTTCCCTTGGGTTGATTCGTAGAATCCCCATTGAATCTTGTATATAGATCCGGAAATGTGTAGTACGGAATATGCATGTTGTGTGAAGCCCATCCGGGCAGGTTATTCTAGATTAGTGATGTTTCATTTTATGCACTGGAGAAGACTCCGCCTTTAAACGTGTAGTTGTGGAGTCGATGAGTTATACTTGTGAAGGGCAGTAGCAGGAAGTAATGGAGTGGAATTCCAGGAAAACACCCTCATAATGCGTGTGATGTATGCTGTGAAAGACCAGTTTTCTGGCACTGCAGGAACTGCAGGGTTTGGGTTGAGTTTGGGTGCAGATAGAGAGTTCTGCTGAACCCGCAAAGCGAACACGAAGGATGCTGACATTAACTCCCCTTTTGGATTCTAAAGCCAGTCCTTGGTGGATAGTGTGGCTATTGTGAGCTCGGTGCTCCTAAAAAGTCATCGTGACGAACAGGGAAGGTGAAACCGACCTGCGTCTATAAATTGGCCATTTGTACTTTGGTATTTTGTGATGGCATGACGATTTGAGCAACGGGGGGTGGTTGATCTGTGCCTGCGTTATGTCTGACCAAATAGTAGACCTAATTTATTGATCTCGTTGGAGCGCATAATGAGAGTCTTAGGCATGCGCGCCAATAAGACTAAATGCTCAAACTTTACCGTTGGGTTTTAGACCTTACGGTGGTGGAGCCCTGGTTATTTTCGATCCACCAAGAATGTGCCCTGAGTGCACGGAGCATTGGGTCGCGTGGCTGACGTTTGTGATGGATTGATTGTGCGTGAGAGAACAATATGTGATATACCTGCTTTTGAATTTTTATGCCTGTATGGAAGGAATACCACTACCCCGAGAAAGGGGTAGGATCGTTATAAATTGGTCAGCTAAATGTTGACCATTGCCTTGTTTACCACCATTATGGTGGGTTGTCCCTATACAGGTGTTGGAGAGCCGAGCGGGAAATAAAGGGCTGAAGTCCCTATTGTGCTGCTGCTGCTGCTGCCGTCCCTTGGAGGCTGAGCGAAGAATGTTGTTGTATTCATGTGTGGCTGGCCTACATGCCGATGTTTGTAATCCACACTTGTCAAGCGTAACTGTAAGACCTTAAGGATAAACTTTTGTATATTTGTTGTGCATTCCTGTGGGAGTATTTCTAGTGGACATTCATGGTCATAAGTTCAGTATTAATGTTAAAATATTCCGCTAGCATGCTCTGAGTTAGGTTACGAATCTGTTTTGGTATTAACCTGTGACCTCACCGACTGTTTGTGGCATATAGTGTAGGGCCCCGGCCGGACCTTCTATTATATGTTATTTAACGGATGGAGTCGTTACATTTTGGTATCAGATTGTCCCAGTCTTCCTCTTTCGAATTCGTGATCAAATTCTTTGTGGGGTGGCAAGCACGTGTAAGTGCGACCCACTTTAACATTAATAAACTCAAGAATGTCCACTAATAAATGAAAATACACATATTTGGGCTCCTTGTGTGTTCCTGATATTTCATTGTGCAACATTTTAGTTGCTTCCTTGTTTGTTTCACGCTTGTAGGTGACTAGCAGTAATGAGGGACAGCAAGAACCCTAACATTCAATGGGGATTACTGAGCCAACTGCGGTGCCAACACCTCCTCTTTCAGTAACGATGGTCCGGTTCATCGCTGATGTGGTCTTTGCAATGATCAAAGCCCACCATAAGGGACATGTACAACCCTTTGTTCTGATGGTGCGTCTCATGCCGGTTGGTGTGCCTGAGCAGATGGCAAGGGAAAGAGCATCGGCCCCGCCGTTGAATATGTGTCTTATCTAAGGAGCATATACGTCCGAGGAGTACTTTCAAGCATTTGTTGCGCTGAGACAACATGCAGAGTTTGTGTTTGAAAGTGAGGAGACTAAGACTAATAGATTTTATGATGGTCTGCGTGATGAACTACAATGTCTGTTGGTGGGTCCAAAGTTACTTGGCTTTTGTGCCTTGGTCACGACAGCTCGGTCTTTGGAAATGGACTTAAATAAGTTCAGGGCAAGGCACGTGTCAATGTGCCCACCGTTACAAATGTGCCAAAATCAAACTCTTGTAAGTGGAAGAAGAATAGACATTTATGGGAATCAACCTCTTCCACCACCATGGGAACAAAGGAAAGGCGTGTTTGTTTTTCTTGTAGAAACGTAAGACATCTTGCCCGAGACTACCATGGTAATGCGCCAAGGACAAAGAAAGCTAAGGCTGGAGCAGTGGCAGGGCGAACTCCACCCATTTGCTACTCGTGTGGAAAAGAAGGACATAAAGCCTTAGACTGCAGAATTGGCCCTTAGATGAGACGAAATAAGAAGAGAAAGAACTGATGTACATAAATAATTGTAACTATGTACTGTACATATCCTCGTTTGTAATGCTGGCTCCAATACTTGTTTTGTATATGTATAAATATGTTGTGATGAATAATCAAAACATTGTTGGTTTAATGCTTTTTCCGCGCTATGTATTTATCTTGGTATCACAGATACCAGTGGAACAGCATGGCGGTAGTGGAAAGAATGCATATGGGTAAAAAATGATATGGTAAGAGGTCGTTATGATGTTATATTAGGCCGTAGGAGCGTCTGTGCTGACCATAATTTTGTTTTTTGTGCTTATAGGTACGGGCTAGCTCTTTGAGCAGCGTGTCGGAGTAGAGCACACCTTCACGGAAGTTACCCTAGAAAAGAGCACCGAACGAGGGACAAGTTTGCTTGTATGCATGGATTGAGCAGGATGTTGATATCTGGTCTCTAAGTTGTCAAACTTGTTCGGACATGCTCGAAGCGAGTCTTCATGCCTATAGCGGCCAGTAGGCCGAAGGCGGGTTGAGTGTCCCTTCTATTGTGTCGGCTTATACAGATGTGTTTCTTAATGACCTTTATGTGTGATGATGTACACAGGAGATCGACTTCACTATTGAATTGGTGCCAGGTGCGAAACCTGTGGCCTTCTCGTCATATCATGTAGCGCCAAAGGAAATGGCTGAATTGAAGTTTCAATTACAAGAATTGTTAGAACAAGGATACATACGCCCAAGTATGTCACCTTGGAGCGCAACTGTTCTTTTTGTGAAAAAGAAAGACGGTAGTTTGCGGTTATGTATTAACTATCGTAAATTGAATAAGCTGACAGAGAAAAAGAAGTAACCGATTCCACGGATAGATGACTTGTTCAATCAGCTAGTGGGATCAACCGTCTATTCTAAATTGGATTTAAAATATGGATACTACCAGTTAAGGATTCGGAAAGGTGACATTCCCAAGACAGCAATTAGAACACGGTACGGTCATTATGAGTTTCCTGTAATGTCGTTTGGGCTATGTAATGTGCCATCGGTGGTCCTGGATTTAATGCACTGAACGTTCTGAGAGTACGTGAATCTATTTGTGATCGTATTCATTGATTATATCTTGAGGTACTCTCAATCGGAAGCTGATTATGCGAATCATTTATGGTTGGTGTTGCATACCTTGCGGAGGAATAAGCTCTATGCCAAGTTCCCAAAGTGTGCGTTTTGGATGCCTATTCTTGGCTACGTGGTAAGTGGAGAGGGCATAGCAGTGGATCTGTCAAAGATAAGCGCCATACAAGAGTGGTCGGTGTTGTCCTCGGTGGCAAAAGTCAGACGTTTCCTTGGATTGGCAGGTTACTACAGACGATTTGTAGAAAACTTCTCACGGATCGCTTTGCCTCTTACCACGTTAACGAGGAAGGATTAGAAGTTTTTTTGGATGCCGGAGTGCGTACGAGCTTTTGAAAAGCTAAAGAGTCATTTGACCACTACGTCTGTGTTAACGTCGCCATGAGGTACAGACGGCTATGAGATTTATAGTGATGTGTCAGGGAGCGGCTTAGGCTGCGTTCTTCTGCAGTTTGGAAAGATGATTGCTTATGGCTCACGCCAGTTGAAAGTGCATGAACGAAATTATCCTGTCCACAACTTGGAGTTGGTGGCGGTGATCTTTGCGCTTAAATTGTGGCTACACTATTTATATGGGGTAAAAGTGGATATCTATACAGATCATAAGAGCCTAAAATATTAGTTTGATCAGAAGGATCTGAATATGCGACAACGAAGGTAGATTGAGTTCCTTGGGGACTACACCTTTGATATTCATTATACTCCCGGGAAGGGAAATGTGGTCGCAGATGCCTTGAGTCGTAGGACACCGATAAGGGCAAATTGGTTGCAGATGCATGATGAGCGTCTGATCCAGGAGTTGGGAGCGTTAGAGGTTTCTTGTGTTGACAAGAATTCCATAGCTGATGCATGCTTGAACTGAACGGAGGTACAATATGACCTTGCGGACTGGGTTCGACGAGCAACGGAACTTGATGAAAGTCTCCAACACTATGCAAAGGATGGATCAAGTGACCAATTCTCCTGGGATGACGACCTTTTAAGAATTGATGGGTGAAGCTCACTTTACAAAATACTCAATTCACACAGGGAGCATAAGAATGGAGAAGGATTAAAGAAAGACATATCACACTATGTGGCTAAATGTCAATTTATGCCTTGATGAACGTGGCTTGCCAGAAACCAGGAGGTTTCTCGAAGTCGTTACCTATTCCGGAATGGAATTTTGCTGCCATTTCAATGGATTTCGTGCACTGGTTGTCGAGATCTCAACACGAGAATGATTCGATCTGGGTGATCGTAGACCGGTTGTCGAAAGTGGCTCACTTCCTTCCGAACAAGAGGAACGATTCAGTGGCAATCTTGGCACATCTTTATGTTGAGCAGATTGTACGATTACACGGTGTTACCCATAACATTGTAAGTGACTGTGATGAGTGATAATGATTGGCGGTTAATCCATCTGTTCTTGTTAATGAAGTTAACGTTTAGTACGACCTTTCATCCCCAAATGGATGGCCAGGTTGAAAGGGCCAACAGGACGATGGAGGATATGCTCGGAATGTGCGCCCTGGATTTTGGGAAGAGATGGGAAGATCATCTATATATGGTGGAATTTGCCTACAATAATAGCTACCAAGCGAGCATCAGTATGGATCCATTTGAAGCTTTGTATGGTCGTAAATGTCGTACACCATTAGCTTGGGCAGAAGCAGGCGAATCCAAACTTTATTAGCGTAAGAAAGTCGAAGAAGCTAACTCGGCAATACGCTCTATTCGGGAAAGACTACTGATAGCCCAAGATCGTCAAGCAAAGTACTACAATGCCAAGCACCGAAACATGGAGTTTACGGTAGGCGAATGGGTATATTTAAAAATAAAACCCTTCAAAGGTGTGTCTAGGATTCGGCGTTTGAAAAAGTTAAGTCCAAGATATCTTGGTCCGTTTGGAGTGGTGGAGCGAGTTGGGGAAGCTTCTTATCAGCTAGCTCTTTCGGCAGATTTGAGTGGATTGCATGATGTGTTCCACATATCAGTGCTTCGGAAAGCCATTAAAGATCCAGCGCAAGTGATTGGGAACGATCGTGTACCATTCGAAGTTGGGCTAACAACGAATGTTAGGCCCATTCGGATCGAGGATAGAGCCGATAAATAGTTGCAGAACAAGACAATCAGGATGGTCAAGGTACGATGGGACAACTGTGGCCGTGAAGAGCTAACATGGGAGCGAGAGCAGACCATGCAGGCTGAATTTCCCGAGCTATTTGTTTAAACTGTTGGACAGTGCGTGTCAAGTTGTATCAAACTGTTGTGAAGTTATAACATCTTGATTTCTATTTCCTTACTATGTGCAAATTTTAGGACGAAATTTCTTATAAGGAAGGGAGGGTTGTAACACCCCAAATCTCAAAATTGGGTGTATGCAGGGCAACACAGCCAGGGACACGGGCGTATGCCCAGCCGTGTCCTGCTCTGTGTTGTCAAGTTAACACACATCCTGTCGCGTGCTCGATGAAATGCACTCGACGTTTGTCGAGGGGGAAACATGGCCTGGGACACAGGCGTATCCCAAGCCGTGTCCTGCTATGGATTGTCATGAGTGCTCGATGAAATTCTCTCGATGTTTGTCGAGAGGGTAACGACCTGCGATATGGGTTTGTCCTTGGTCGTGTCCTCCTCGGGTTTTGGACATGTTTGTCAAGACTATTGAACACGAGATGGGTGTGTCCGAAGCCGTGTTTAGGCTCATGGCCTGTGACATGGGTGTGTCACAAGGCCGTGTCCTTCTCTGGATTTGTCCAGGGCATTGAGGCCTGGTGAACATGGGATAGACATGGGCATGTCTGTAGCCGTGTCAGGCTACACGACCTGAGACATGGGTGTGTCAGAGGGCCGTGTTCTATTTTGGATGAGTCGGTACGTGTGCTGCTTAAGGTACACAGCTTGTGACACGGGCGTGTCACAGGCCGTGTCATACCAAAAATAGATATTTGAGGGCGATTTGTGTTGGGATTTGTCTGCACAATACCTCAGATTTGTAGGAAGTCAGACCTTGAACTAAGATGAATTAAGGTGTATTTGATATTGTATTTGAGGTGTATGTATGCAGGTTCTTATTACCAAGTGTAGACCAATGTCAGTCTATAATGGGTCACCCAACACAAGACCATACAATGTAATTCCTCATTGTGTGATCCAAGGTGTTGGCTCATGTATAGCCTCTCTATTGGGACACACTTCATCAACATACATTTGGACCTATGGACTATGGAGTATTGAAGTCTATCTCAGAGATTGGAGAAATCAGCCAAGAGAAATCAGTCAGAGAAGAAATCAGATTTCAGGTCGACTATCGTCGAGCTCCGGTCGACGATCTATGCTAGATCGTCGAGCTCAATTCTGCTGATAGTCGAGCTCAAGCTTTGCTAGATCGTGGAGCTCAAGCTTTGCTAGATCATCGAGCTCAAGCTTTGCTAGATCGTCGAGCTCAAGCTTTGCTAGATCGTCGAGCTCAAGCTTTGCTAGATCGTCAAGCTCAAGCTTTGCTAGATCGTCGAGCTCAAGCTTTGCTAGATCGTCGAGCTCAAGCTTTGCTAGATCGTCGAGCTCAAGCTTTGCTAGATCGTCGAACTCAAGCTTTGCTAGATCGTCGAGCTCCAGCTCTGCCAGATCGTCGAGCTCAACTCTGCCAGATAGTCGAGCTCAACTCTGCTAGATCGTCGAGCTCCGGTCGACGATCGTAGAGCTCAGTTCATCGATCTTCCTTCAGTTATTTTCTTGGTTGCTGAGCTCAGATCGATGATAGTCGAGCTCAGGTCGACGTTTTCTGTGAGCTATTTTCTTAGTCATTTTCTAAGTCCACCAACTCGAGTAGTTCCCTGATTTACTCGAGTGAGTGACTTTGTACTCGAGTAGTTTGATTCTGCTACTCGAGTATGTTTGTGATTACCCGAGTAGTTTTCCTCTGTACTCGAGTAGTTTATCTTCTCCATACTCAAGTATTTCCAATTCTTATACTTGAGTAGCTCATCAAGTTTTATCTGAGTAATTTATCCAAGTACTTACACTCGAGTATTGATCCCTGGATCACTCGAGTAGCTTCTATCTTTTCACTCGAGTATATTCCTCATATCTACTCGAGTATGTAACTGCTTATACTCGAGTATGTCTTTTCTCTATCTCTCTCGAGTATGTCTGTTCGAAATTCCTGAATTTCTCTAAGTCCTGTTTCCGTATGTATTTTGAAATAATCATTTCTGATTGGTCCACGTGTCTTACTTAATTAAGTTTATGACCGTTGGAGACCACCTATAAATAGGTCCTTTCAGATTTGGCCAAAGACAAGTTTTTACAGAGATTATTATTTTAAGAAAGAGAAAAATCCCAAAAACCCTAATCTCCCGTCCGCCGCCATTACTGTTTTCGAAAGAAGCTCTGGATCGTCGTTCTCACGCCGCTGCTATAGATCTCTGATTCTCCAGCGATCTAGACTCAAGAAGAATCATCCGATCATTCCGCCCTTCATCGATCTCTGATCTATTCTCTTGATCGTGGTGATTTCATATTTCAGATCTGAGGATCTCTTTCAAGTCGTCTTCAACAATATCTGTTCAAGCCAAATGTTCTCAAAGAAGAAGACAGTCAAAGATCCAGATCTGTATTATTTTGTTTGTATTTTTCTTTTCAAACAAATTTCATTGTAGGAGATTTATCTCCGAGTGGTAGGAAGTTTTATCTTCCGAGTGTAGATCCGTTTGGGATCGAGTTTTGTAGGGACGTGGTTCCGAGGTATAGGATTTGTTTGCAATCCGAGATAGTGGAGTAGCCGAGTCTACTAATTTGCTGGATCGGTGAGGAAAGTGGACGTACCCAAGATTGGGGAACCACTATAAATCTCTTGTCGTCTGTGTGATTGTTGATTCTTATCTGTGCTGTGTTAATAATTTTTATTCCGCATTTGGCACGCATTTCACCTATTCACCCCCCTCTAGGTGAGTTAGGTTGACAACTTAGTTCTCTCAATTGGTATCAGAGCGAGGTTGATTGTGAAAAGGTTAACACCTTGATCTAATCCTTACCAAGTTGTCTCAAGAAAAGTATCAAGCATGAGTAAGACCAAGGATTTTGCTAAGCTCCCTATCTACACCAAGAACAATTTTCCTATGTGGAAGGAAAGAGTTAAGTTCTTCATGGAAGCAGTAGATCCCCGGATCTTCATGATTGTTGAAGAAGGTCCCTACGTTCCTATGACCACCTCCATGATAGATTCAACCAAGAAAGTCCCCAAGAAATTGATGGATCTAGATAAGGACGAGATTGCACTTGTCTCTTTGGATAAGAAAGCTAAAAATATTATCGCAAGTGCAGTCGATGACTCAATGCTGCAGAATCTAATTCACTGCCAATCAGCTAAAGAGATGTGGTAGTCCCTGGTTACCTTGATGGAAGGTACAGAAGAAGTGAGGGACAATCGAAGGTCTCTACTGAACCAGAAATATGAAGCCTTCAGGCAAGGGTCAAAGGAGGCCATAGCTGATACATTTGAAAACTTCTTTAAGATAGTCAATGGACTAAGAGTGTATGGCCGAGTCTTCACTAATGGGGAGCTGAATGATAAGTTTCTGAGGTCTCTCACCAAAGAATGGGATAATAAAGTCTGTGCCATCCGGGAGTTTGGCAGACTAGCAGAGACAGATCCACAGAATCTATTTGGCAAGCTGATGTCCTATGAACTGCAGATCAACTCCATAAAAGATGAAGAAGAGAAAAGTCGCTTCTCCTCAAAAGAGAAGTCGGTTGCTTTAAAGGCGGACAGTTCAAGGAAGGGCAAAGCTGCCTCACCAGCACCTCCTCAAGAAATAAGTGAAGAAGAAGGCTCCGAGCCAAGCACCTCAGGCTCAGAACTATCTGAAGGAGAGTTCTCATTGCTCTCGCGGCAGTTCAAGAAATTCTTGAATAAGAAGAAGCAATGGAGAGGCAAAGATACCTCATACAGAAGATCACGACATGACGATGATCAGCGAAAGAAAGGCTCAAGTAGCCATGACAGGTATAACTCTAAACAGAATAAACAGATTTAACCTGACATCGTTTGTTATTGTTGTAATAAGTCAGGTCACGTCATCGCGGACTGCCCTCACAAGAAGAAAGAAGGTGGAAGAAGAGAGGAAAAGAAATCCTCATACCACAAGAAGAGGACAGAGAAGAGCTTATTAGCCAAGAAGAGCAAAACTCTCAGCGACTCCGACTCATCTGAGTCGAGTGAAGAAGAGGAAGCTTACTTCGGGCTCATGGCTCACTCTGATGATGAACAAGTCCCCCAGTTCACTGGGGAGGTAAAATCTCACACTCCTCTCTCTAAATCTGATGATGATAATGAGCAAGAGGGCTATTCCTCTGAGGATGAATCTGAACTCATGGGACAATATGAGTTACTCACAGCTTACGAAAAATGTCGCAGAGTCGTGAAAACTCAAGCCAAAGAGATAAAATCTCTACAGGCTACTGAGAGAAGCTTGAGAGAAGAAGTCACTAAGACTAACTCTCTTCAAGAGAACTTCAATGTTGCTATGAAGGAATACAATCAAGCTCTCAAGCACCTCGACCTTAAAGATGAAATCATCAAAGAATTGGAACAACAACTCGAGGCTGAGAAGAAACTTGTTGAGAGTTTCTCCAAGCCTAAGATAGTTCTTCCACTCGTTGCTGAGTTCTCTGCTAAGGCCAAGGGTGCTGGTATAGGCCACATTAGTGCTTCTAGTAAATCTTCTAGGAGAAACAATGCCAAGAGAAAAAATAAGGCTTCCTAGAAGGCTCTAGCTGAAGAAAAAGGGAAAGCTCCATTGGAACCAGTTCTGTTCAAAAAGGTTATCTTCCCCACGAACGAATTCGACTATGAGTCCACCTATGGACACTTCTCTAGGCCGATCCCAGAGAAGCCTAAGTTGAGATGCCAAGGTTGGACTCATCCTCGTAACTTTGGCGAGAGTGTCTTCAAGGCACCTTATGAAGAGATTCAACTTCAAAGCTATGGACCTTATGCTCATGGTCATAACATCAAGAAGACACCAAACGTAAAACCTATTGTGGAAAAGCCTATGAAGGAGAAGAATTCATGTAGCTTCTTCCTCCAAGAGTGAAGTTCCTGCTAGACCATCACTTCAGAAAATCAAGCAGGAATACACTAGACAAAGATACAACAGGTTCGACTGTTGGTGCTGTGGCAGAATTGGTCATTTTGCCATCGATTATTGGTTCAATCCTATAAATGTTGCAACCCCTCAAGTTAGCAACGTGAGAATGACCACTCATGAGGCTAATGCTCGTAGGGGGAGTATTCTAACTCGAGACTAAGGACCCAAACTTGTTTGGGTTCCTAAGGCTAAGTGATTTTAATTGCAGGTATGTCCAAAGACCACCAAAATGCCAATCTGGTACTTGGACAGTGGATGTTCTCAGCATATGACCGGGACAAGGAGCCTACTCTAGAATTTCACCTCAGTCTGCAATGGACCAAAGGTCATCTTTGGAGGTTCAGATCAAGGAATAACTAAAGGCTACGGTATGATTACTAACGGTAGCATATCCTTTTCAGATGTAGCCTATGTTGAAGGATTGGAACACAATCTCATCAGCATAAGCCAACTATGCGACAAAGGATACGTGGTTGAATTTCATGCTGACAAGTGTTTGATAAAATCTGTTGATAACATGGAAACTGTTTTATCAGGCACTCAAAGCAGAAATATTTTCTGTTTAAATTTCATTTGTATAGACTCCTCCACACCAGTGTGTCTTTTAGCAAAAAGTAGTGCATCTCTTGCTGACCAATGGCACAAGAGACTAGCACATATTAATTTCAAAACTATTAATAAATTATTCTCTCAAAACTTAATACGTGATGCACCTAATGTTATGTGCGTTACGGACAGTCCTTGTCACGCCTATATCAAAGGCAAGCAAACAAGGAGTTCATTTAAAAGCATAATAGGCAAGGATTCCAATAGAATCTTACAGCTTCTCCATATGGACTTGTTTGGTCCACTGCAAGTTAGAAGTTTGGGAGGTAAGGAATATACGTTGGTTATTGTGGATGATTACTCGCGCTTTGCGTGGGTGTTCTTTCTAAAACACAAGTCAGACACCTTCAGTACTTTCACTAGTTTTGTTAGGCAAATCCAGAATGAATATAACTGTTCCGTAGTCAAAATCAGAAGTGACAATGGAACGGAATTCAAGTCTGGAGCAATGACAGAATTCTGCGAAAGTCAAGGTATCTTTCATGAGTTTTCCTCTCCTCGCACTCCACAGCAAAATGGAGTAGCTGAGAGAAGGAACATAACACTCATAGAGGCTTGCCGGGCCATGTTAAGTGATGCCTCACTTCCAGAGTACTTCTGGGCTGAAGCCGTCAACACCGCTTGTCACGTGCAAAATTGAGCTCTCATCAACATGAACCATGATAAGACTCCTTACGAACTTCTAAAAGGCAGGAAACCAACCATTTCATATTTTAGAATCTTTGGCTGTAAGTGCTTCGTACTTAACAATGGCAAGTATCACACTACCAAGTTTAGCGAGAAAAGCTTTGAAGGTATTTTTGTAGGTTATAGTAGCCATAGTAAGGCCTATAGAGTATTTAATAGAAAAACTCTGGTGGTAGAAGAGTCGATACACATTGTATTTGATGAGATGAGTCTGCTGCAAAGCAACTCCTCTAGTGTGCCCATTGAAGATGCAGGTACAAAGATGAAGGAACTCAGCTTGGATGAACCTACTGAAGATAAAGATGAGACGTTCATCAAGATCACCTCTACAACCCCTATTGGAGAGGTAGATGATCAAGATGAAGAACATATCCCTGCTGAAGATGCAACTCCAGTGGCTGAAGAGATCCCAGATGCAAGGACTTTAGAGTTCAGACACTTGAAGGATCATCCTGTAGACCAAATTGTAGGAGATCCTCGGGATGGCGTCAGAACTCGTCGAGGTACAACTAATGAAAATTTACACTTAAGTTTTCTTTCAAAGGTTGAACCAAAGAAATTTGAGGAAGCCAACTCCGACGCATCCTGGATTCTAGCCATAGAAGAAGAATTGAATCAGTTCAAACGATGAAAAGTTTGGACACTTGTTCCTAGACCCAAGAGTAAGATCGTCATTGGGACAAAATGGGTCTACCGGAACAAGATGGACGAAGATGGAACAATTATAAAGAATAAAGCCAGACTTGTCGCCAAGGGCTATCGTCAAGAAGAAGGAATCGACTTTGACCAGACATATGCTCCAGTGGCAAGACTGGAGGCGATCAGGTTATTTCTTGCCTACGTTGCACTTAAGGGCTTTACCATCTATCAGATGGACGTCAAGTCCGCCATCCTGAATGGTGACATAAAGGAAGAAGTGTATGTAGAGCAACCGCCAGGTTTCGTTGACTCAACTTTTCCTAATCATGTTTATTTACTGCAAAAAGCTTTATATGGTCTTAAGAAAGCTCCTCGAGCTTGGTATGAGACGCTGTCTACCTTTCTTCTTGAGAACAAGTTCACAAGAGGAAAGATAGAGAAGAAATTATTTCTTAGGGAAATAAAAGGCAGGATTTTGCTAGTGCAAATCTATGTCGATGATATCATTTTTGGCTCTACAGACAATAACCTCTGCAAAAAGTTCTCTAAACTTATGCAAGGGAAGTTTGAAATGAGCAGTGTGGGAGAGCTGAAGTATTTCTTGGGGCTTCAGGTGAAACAATTTGAGGATGGAATTTTCATCTCACAGACCAAGTTCACCAAAGTGCTACTCAAGAAATTCGGAATGGAGAATGCAACCTCTATGAGGACTCCAATGGCCTCAGCTATGTCTCTGGACAAGGATGAGAGAGGGAAACCTTTTGATGAAACCAAGTACAGAAGCATAATTGGATCCTTGCTCTACCTTACCGCAAATAGACCAGATATAATGTTTTCAACATGTGTATGTGCTAGATTTCAGGTGAACTCTAAGGAATCTCACTACATTGCTGCAATGCGAATCTTGAGATACCTCAAAGGTACACCAAATCTTGGCTTATGGTACCCAAGAAGTAATGATAGTGAACTGATTGGATTTTCAGATGCAGATTTTGCAGGCAGCAAAGACGACAGGAAAAGCACTTCCGGGACTTGCCAATTCCTCGGAAGGAGACTTATTTCCTGGAGCAGTAAGAAGCAGAACAGTGTAGCCATCTCAACGGCTGAATCAGAGTATATCTCTACAGGCAGCTGTTGTGCACAACTTCTATGGATCAAAAATCAATTTGAAGACTACAACATGAAGTTCCAGAATGTTCCTCTGTTTTGCGACTCATCCAGCGCAATAGCAATCGCCAACAACTCAGTCTCCCATAGCCGGACCAAGCACATAGAGCTTCGATATCACTTCATCCTGGGAGCATGTGGAAAATGGAGACATAGATCTACAATATGTCTCCACAGACAGGCAAGTTGCGGATATATTCACCAAACCGCTGGAAGAGTCCAAGTTTTCATTCTTCAAAACGGAACTCGGGCTGCTCAACAAAGTGGAATAGTGATGGTGGATTCACAGACAGGCTCAGAGTTGAAGATATCAGTGGCAGTATATATTTCCTAAGAAAATTGTATGTCAAAGTGATATACACGAGTATATAGAGACATATACACGAGTAAACGGAAATACTCGAGTAACAGAATCTCCATACTCGAGTAGTTGGTAACCTACTCGTGTATGTACCTGATCTACTCGGGTATGCTCCATCTCATACTCGTGTATGGCGAAATCTACTCGAGTATACGGCATTCAATATTCTGAAATTCTCAATTTTTTTTCTATTCGCACCGAGGCATTTGCCGCTCCGTAACAGGTATGATTTTATCCTTATTTCTCCTTAAACCTAATTCGGGTCATATATATATCTAGAAAAAATCGAAAACCCTTTCCACTCCTCATTCTCTCGAGTAGCCGTCGCCGCTTCGCCTTCCGGAACCCGCAGAGCCTCGTCGTCTTCGTCACTTTCGTACTATAGAATCGCCGATGGCTCCCTCTTCCAAGATCGAAATCGGCTCAGAGCTCGCCCCCGAAGGTATAGCCGACCTCTCCGATGATTTCCAACATCTGCTAATACTGTTCGACACCGCCGGTCTCTCGTTCGTTCTCCAGACTCCGTGCAGAGTAATTTTTCCTGCTGTTGAAGAGTTTTATAAAAATCTGAAGGTTAAGCGAAATGGTAAACTTCTAAAATCCAAGGTTAGTGGGATAAAAATCCACCTGGACAAAGCTTCCTTAGCTACTCTGTTAAAATTGTCAATGGTAGATGAAGAAGATGATATGACTCCTGAAGATTCCGACAGAACCAGTCTTTTTTGTGGAGCAAATCCTAAAGCAAATTCGTTGAGCAGAGCTGATTTCAATTCTGAGGGCAAATTTCTTGTGGACGTAATTGCCAAGGTACTCTTATGCAAGACCTACTCTATCCGAGACATAAGCATGGAGATGTTTGACGTTATGCAAGCCATAATCTGCCGAAAGAAATTCCAGTTTGGAATGATGATACTAGACAAGATCCGAGAAAGCGTGAAACATCCAAGTTTTGCTAGGATTATCTCACTCCTCTTCCATGAGATTAACCCTACAGTGTTTGACTTATCCAAAGGGACTCCCCTCCATCATATGAAGAAGGTATCGATCTCCTCCATCCAAAGATATGAAATCAAACTCCTTAACACTGCTCAAGCCTCAAAAGCAGTTGTTACCTCAGAAGATCACACTAGAAAGCCTCTTGTCTCAGATGACAGGATTCCATCTCCCCCTTTACATCACACTATTACCACCTCGGGTGCAATAGTTGAGGGGGATCCTGCCTCATTTAGTCCTCAGCACAAAGCATCAGAAGTCCCTTCCCAGCAAGATCTGATTCAAGATCCTACCCCTCCAGCATCTCCTCCTCCAGAAGATCTTCCATCAGAAGTTCAAGATCAAGAAAACCTTCTCTCTACAGCTGAAGATATCAACAAACTGATTGATGAGCTTAGATCAGATGCTCCTACGTTTCAAGACGACTCAAGTTTGCTATCTTCTGAGGATCAAATTCTAGAAGATCTGTCTCCTGCTCAGTCCCCTGCTGCAGAGCAAAGCAAACAAGAGAATATTCTACTGTTTGATGACGAGGAAATGTCTCCAGAACCAGTGGATGCTCCTCTGAGGACACTAGACTTCTCTCTTCCCTCTTTAATCAATATAGAAGATTCAGTTGTGGTAGAATCCTTCAAGAGATCTGCAAGCTCAGTTGTGATTACTGAAATTCCCCCTAGGTATCTCCTGTTCCCTCAGCATCTACCCCAACTTCAGATCCCTCTAGCTCCTCAGACATTTTGAGTAAGATTGAGCAAATGCTCCGTGAACAGAGAAAATACTTTGATGATTCTCTGGCATCAGTGAATAACAAGGTTTCTACTCTTGAAACTGAGATGAGTAGAGGCTTTGCTGAAATTCAAGCAAACACTGATGAGCTCAAGAGACTATTTCAGTTGGGTGGCAAAGCCATAGATCATACTATTACCAGTATATGTGTACTCAAAGATCAAGCTGACACAGTTGCCAATAATCAAATTCAATTGGAAAAGGATGCTGCCGCAAATGTTATGAAAGTTTGTGACGAAGTTGGAACATTTAGAGATGAAGCCATTTCCCAACTATCAGTAGATATCAGTAAGGGGGAGAAGATAGTTAAAGAACAAGTTGAAAAAAATATCTGAACAAGCTCAAGCAGCTGTGGATGGTCTAGTCCAAGATATGAAAGCAGACATCCTAGCTCAACTTCAATCTGTAAAATTCTATACTTATGATACTGCTGTATGGTTGCATAATCAGAATTTTCCCAACTCCCAGCTTAACCCTGCCATAATTCCAAAGTTCCTAGATCCTCTTGAAGAACATCCTCCCTCAGGTGCTCCAGATCAGGCTAACTTTCCAGCTCAGCCCAATGTTCTTGAGAGTGTGCCAGTCTTCTCACCTAGACCTACTGGTGATATGACTGAGCCTCCTCTTTCTTATGCTGATGTGTGGCAAGATGACTTTCCTCCAAGATCTCAGGGTGCCCCTAGAAAGAAAAGAAAATATGGTGACGGCGCTTCTGCTAGCCGTTCTGCACCAAGGAGAGAGTCTGCCCCAGCTCCAGAAGGTAGACCAGAAGTTGTTCATGCAGAAGTTTGGAGTCCTACCTCCAAGTCAATTATCTTTGATACATTGAAGCTGGTAACAGATTTTGGTGAAAATAGAGATCAATACTACAACCACTCAGAATGGAAAGCATATGATTTTTCTCAAATCAAGATCAGATTGCATGACAGAAAATGGGGATATAACAATCCAGCTGCTCCTCCTAGGCCCAAAACCTATTTTCCTAAACCTTTCATCTACCTGGAGAGGCAAGAGCTGAAGAGAGAAAGATTGCTTAGAGAAGCCCCTTCTTGAGTGGATGAGGATGTGGATTTGGACTTTCAATTTTTTTTAAAAAAACATTTATATATATATTTCATTCTAATTATGGCTATCTTTATTATTATTCCTGCTTCATTTTTTTCAGTATATGTCTTGTTGTTCTTTTTACTCTAAGTAATTCACCTTAATGTAGAGGGTGCTGACATCTACAAATAGAGGGAGATTGTTGGGATTTGTCTCCACAATACCTCAGATTTGTAGGAAGTCAGACCTTGAACTAAGATGAATTAAGGTGTATTTGATATTGTATTTGAGGTGTATGTATGCATGTTCTTATTGCCAAGTGTAGACCAATGTCAGTCTATAATGGGTCGCCAAACACAGGACCATACAATGTAATTCCTCATTATGTGATCCAAGGTGTTGGCTCATGTATAGCCTCTCTATTGGGACATACTTCATCAACATACATTTGGACTTATGGACTATGGAGTATTGAAGTCTATCTCAGAGATTGGAGAAATCAGCCAAGAGAAATCAGTCAGAGAAGAAATCAAATTTCAGGTCGACGATCTCTGCTAGAACGTCGAGCTCAATTCTGCTGATAGTCGAGCTCAAGCTTTGCTAGATCGTCGAGCTCAAGCTTTGCTAGATCGTCGAGCTCAAGCTTTGCTAGATCGTCGAGCTCAAGCTTTGCTAGATCGTCGAGCTCAAGCTTTGCTAGATCGTCGAGCTCAAGCTTTGCTAGATCGTCGAGATCAAGCTTTGCTAGATCGTCGAGCTCAAGCTTTGCTAGATCGTCGAACTCAAGCTTTGCTAGATCGTCTAGCTCAAGCTCTGCCAGATCGTCGAGCTCAACTCTGCTAGATAGTCGAGCTCAACTCTGCTAGATCGTCGAGCTCCGGTCGACAATTGTAGAGCTCAGTTCATCGATCTTCCTTTAGTTATTTTCTTGGTCGCTGAGCTCAGATCGACGATAGTCGAGCTCAGGTCGACGTTTTCTGTGAGCTATTTTCTTAGTCATTTTCTAAGTCCACCAACTCGAGTAGTTCCCTGATTTACTCGAGTGAGTGACTTTGTACTCGAGTTGTTTGATTCTCATACTCGAGTATGTTTGTGATTACCCGAGTAGTTTTCCTCTGCACTCGAGTAGTCTATCTTCTCCATACTCGACTATTTTCAATTCTTATACTCGAGTAGCTCATCAAGTTTTATCTGAGTAATTTATCCAAGTATTTACACTCGAGTATTGATCCCTGGATCACTCGAGTAGCTTCTATCTTTTCACTCGAGTATATTCCTCATATCTACTCGAGTATGTAACTTCTTATACTCGAGTATGTCTTTTCTCTATCTCTCTCGAGTATGTCTGTTTGAAATTCCTGAATTTCTCTAAGTCCTGTTTCCGTATGTATTTTGAAATAATCATTTCTGCTTGGTCCACGTGTCTTCCTTAATTAAGTTTATGACCGTTGGAGACCACCTATAAATAGGTCCTTTCAGATTTGACCAAAGACAAGTTTTTATAGAGATTATTATTTTAAGAAAGAGAAAATCCCGAAAACCCTAATCTCCCGTCCGCCGTCATTACTGTTTTCGGAAGAAGCTCTGGATCGTCGTTCTCACGCCGCTGCTATAGATCTCTGATTCTCCAGCGATCCAGACTCAAGAAGAATCATCCGATCATTCCGCGCTTCATCGATCTCTATCTATTCTCTTGATCGTGGTGATTTCATATTTCATATCCGAGGATCTCTTTCAAGTCGTCTTCAACAATATCTGTTCAAGCCAAAAGTTCTCAAAGAAGAAGACAGTCAAAGATCCAGATCTGTATTATTTTGTTTGTATTTTTCTTTTCCAACAAATTTCATTGTAGGAGATTTATCTCCGAGTGGTAGGAAGTTTTATCTTCCGAGTGTAGATCCGTTTGGGATCGAGTTTTGTAGGAACGTGGTTCCGAGGTGTAGGATTGGTTTGCAATCTGAGATAGTGGAGTAGCCGAGTCTAGTGATTTGCTGGATCGGTGAGGAAAGTGGACGTACCCAAGATTGGGGAACCACTATAAATCTCTTGTCGTCTGTGTGATTGCTTGATTATTATCTGTGCTGTGTTAATAATTTTTATTCCGCATTTGGCACGCATTTCACCTATTCACCCCCCTCTAGGTGAGTTAGGTTGACAACTTAGTTCTCTCAATTTGTGGCCGTTCATTTGTTTCCTCTGGGATCCAATGGACCAAGCTTCTCCCTGCTGAGATAAGTCTAGGAATTGAGAGAGAGATCTTATTCAAACATGGCCATCCTCTTTCTAAAAGAACTAGAGAGAAGGGAGAGCAAGGACGAGGAGAAGAAAAGGATCCGGCCACCAGTGGAGCTTGAGAGTTCCGAATCAAGATCCGAGGCCAGATTTGTGGAGGCAAGGCCGCTGCGGTGCTATCCAACTGGCTAGAATTTCCATGGCTCTAAAGAGATCTTCAAGGGTAATGATCTTCCTTCTTGGACATGTGAATTCCACCTTTTTTGCATATGCATGGATTTCTCCCTACCAAAGGGTGGATGCTTAAGGGATTTCCCTTGGGTTGATTCATAGAATCCCAATCGATTCTTGCATATAGATCCAGAAATGTGTAGTACGGAATAGGCATGCTGTGTGAAGCCCATCTGGACAGGTTGGTCTGGATTAGTGATGTTTCATTTTACGCACCGGAGAAGACTCCGCGTTTAAACGTGTAGTTGTGGAGTCGATGGGTTGTACCTGTGAAGGGCAGTAGCAGGAAGTACTGGAGTGGAATTCCAGGAAAACACCCTCGTAATGCTTGTGTTGTATGCTATGAAAGACAAGTTTTCTGGCACTGCAGGAACTGCAAGGTTTGGGTTGAGTTTGGGTGTAGATAGAGAGTTCTGCTGAACCCGCCTAGCGATCGCGAAGGACGCTAGAATTAACACCCCTTTTGGATTGTGAATCCAGTCCTTGGTGGACAGTGTGGCTATTGTGAGCTCGGTGCTCTTAAAAAGGCTTCTTGCCGAACAGGAAAGGTAAAACCGACCCGCGTTTATAAATTGGCCATTTGTACTTCGGTATTTGGTGATGGCATGACGATTTGAGCGACGCGGGGTGGTTGATTTGTACCTGCGTTATGTCTGACCAACTGGTAGACCTAATTTATTGATCTCGTTGGAGCGCATAATGAGAGTCTTAGGCCTGCGCGCCAGTAAGACTAAATACTCAAACTTTACCGTTGGGTTTCAGACCTTACGGTGGTGGAGCCCTGGTTATTTCCTATCCACCAAGAATGTGCCCTGAGTGCACGGAGCGTCGGGCTGCATGGCTGGAATTTGTGATGGATTGATTGTGCGTGAGAGCACAATGTGTGATATACCTACTTTTGAATTGCTATGCCTGTAGAGAATGAATACCACTACCACGGGAAAGGGGTAGGGTCGTTATAAATTGGTTAGCTGAATGTTGACCGTTGCCTTGTTTGCCACCATTATGGTGGGCTGTCCCTATAGAGGTGTTGGAGAGCCGAACGGGAAATAAAGGGTTGAAGTCCCTGTTGCTGCTATTGCCGTCGCTTGAAGGCTGAGAAAATAATGTTGTTGTATTCATGTGTGGCCGGCCTGCATGCTGATGTTTGTAATCCACACTTGTCAAGCATAACTGTAAGGCCTTAAGGCCAAACTTTTGTGTATTTGTTGTACATTCTTGTGGGAGTATTTCTAGTGTACATTCATGGTCATGAGTTCAGTATTAACGTTAAAATCTTCTGCTAGCATGCTCTGAGTTAGGTTACAAATCTATTTTGGTATTAACCTGTGACTTCGCCGACGGTTTGTGGCATATAGTGTGGGGGCCCGGCCGGACCTTCTATTTTATGTTATTTAACAGATGGAGTCGTTACATCGGCTACACAAAAATGTTCTACAAGGGCCTCCGGGATTACCTGAGGCAGTCACTTCTCTTCATATCTGATGATAGCTTGGCCTGGATCCTGGACATGGACAAGAAGTTGGAAGCAGACCAGCTCAAGGTTCGGGGCAGGGGAAAAAGGTCGGCAGACGACACAGTCATCAGTGGAAAGAGGGAACAGTTGAGGGATCGTAGAAATAGGAATCAACCTCGCCCAATTCATAGATAGGAATAGAGGGGTCCGGAGGTATTGTCCCCTCAGCCATTACAAGTGCTTGAGATGCTAAGGCCAATGGATGGGGCACCACCCCCACCAGTGTGTTACCACTGCCACCAGCCTTGTCACATTCGGATTAACTGCCCCAAAAGACAGACACCATTAGCAACACCTCAGGTTGCCCCACTAGCGCAGCAATTCAGGGGTCGGGACCGTGACCGAGGACGTAGATTCCAAGCCAGAGAACGTAGGCCGGATAGGGAGCAGATATATGTTCTAGACCTTGGTCAACCCCAAAACCCGGGTATGGTTCTAGCAGGTATGCTAGTAATTTCAATTCCTATCTTTTTTCCCTAAATAGTAGAACTGATATTAAACTAGTTGTGCTAAGAAAAAAAACTTTACAACTAGCCACCTAAGATCATTTAATAAACTCAAGAATAGTAACGGTATGTGGCAAGCCTGCCCATACCTTATTCGACACAGGGGCGACGCATAATTTTGTTATGGAGGACTTTTTCAAGGATTTGAACTAGGTATAACATTTCACGGGAGTCACTAGGAGGGTGCGTCTTCCCAATGGGACGAGGATCCTATCTACTACAAAATGCCTCCTGGAGGTGACCATCGATGGCCTAACATTCGAGGCTCCGAAGACATTCTTGGAATTATCGGACTTTGATCTAGTCTTGGGAATGACCTGACTCACATGGAACCATGCACAGATTGATTGCCCATCAATGATGGTCATGCTGACATACGACGATTCCTATGTGACCTTCAAAGGTACTATTGTGGTATCCTACTATTTTATCTCTTCTATCCAGGTCATCAAGGCCCATCTGCAGGGGGACTAGGTCTACCATGTGTTGTTTGAGATGATCGAGGAGAAGGATTTTATCTCCAACATTCTAGTGGTATGGGATTTCATTGATGTCTTTCTAGAGAAGATGTTAAGACTGCCACCGCATCGTGAAAGGGAATTTTGAATCTAGCTAGTTCTGGGAGCTAAGCCAGTATCTAAGGCTCCATATCGGATGTCCCCCAAGGAACTAGTGGAATTTCAGAGCCAGCTGTTGGAGTTGGTTAAAGCTGGGTTTGTCATACCAAGCTCCTCTCCATGGGGAGCCCCCGGATTGTTTATAAAAAGAAAGATGAGACTCTCAGACTGTGCATCGACTATAGAGGACTGAATAGGCTAACAGTACAGAATACGTATCCATTACCGAGTATTGACGAGCTCTTTGACCAAATAGAGGGAGCCCACTGGTTCTCGAAGCTAGACTTGTTGTTGGGGTATTATCAGCTTCGAATCTAGGAATAGGACATCCTGAAGACCGCATTTAGTAGTTGGTATGGCCTTTATGAATTCAAGGTGATGCCATTTAGCCTCACGAATGCGCCTTCTGCGTTCATAAGTTTTATGAACCAAGTGTTCGAGTCCAATCTCGATGTCTTCGTCATCGTGTTTATATACGACATCCTCATTTACTCGAGGACAGAGGAGGGCATGGAAGATACTTGGCAACGACTTTGGAAAAACTCTGGGAGTACAGCCTATATGAAAAGTTCAGCAAATGCCAGTTCTCATTGAAGGAGGTGGCTTTTTTGGGTCATATTATTAGTGAGGCAGGGTTAGCAGTGGACCCGACAAAGATCGAAGCAGTGCGACACTGGCTGCCATTGAAGACGGCATCAGACATACAGAGTTTCCTAGGACTTGCCGGGTACTACCAGAAGTTCATAGAAGGAATCTCCCGGATTTCCCTCCCTCTTACATCTCTGATGAAGAACGATACGCCATTTGTAGGGATAACACAGTGCGAGTCTGCAATCCAGGAATTGAAGGGTTGGCTTACCTCGGCCCCCATCCTTTCCCTCCCCTCTGGGAAGGAAGAATTCCAAGTCTACACCGACGCATCCTACAAGTGAATGGGTGACGTACTGATGTAGCACAAACATGTGATAGCCTATGCTGCCCGCCAGTTGAAGAAGCACGAGCAAAATTACCCGGTACATGATTTGGAGATGGGGGTGGTAATTTTTGCATTGAAAATCTGGCGGCATTACCTTTATGGAGTACATTGTGATGTCTTCTCTGACCACAAAAATCTTAAGTATGTGGACACTCAGAAGGAGTTGAACATGCGCCAGAGATGATGGGTGGAGTTCCTCTCTGATTATCAATATATGATGCATTATCACCCAGGAAAGGAGAACGTGGTAGCAGATGCTCTTAGCAGGAGAGCTACCATAATATGAGTTGGACCCTAGATGATGGCCATGTAGCTGGTTCAGACGTTGGAAGATATGCAGATAACTTTAGTGTCCAAGGCAAATCCCAGACGATATGAGGAGTATCTAGCATCGATGAGTATTACTAGTGACATCCGGGATCGCATCAAAGAATGGCAAAGGCTGGACGCTAAACTAAAGCCAATATTCAAGGCTTTGGAGGCTGGCATGGCTGGAGATTATGCATTGAAGGATGGCCTAGTGTGCTTCATAGACAGAGTATATATACCAACATGAGGTCGAATATGAGAGGATATCTTGACTGAAGCGCACACTAGCAAATACTCAGTGTACCCGGGGATCATGAAGATGACAACCGATCTGAAGAGGACTATGTACTGGCCAGGCATGAAGAAGGAAATCATCTACTTTGTTACTCATTGCAAGACTTGCCAGCTTATGAAGGTAGAATGCAAGAGCCCGATAGGATTACTTCAGCCACTACTGGTGTCGTAGTGGAAGTTTGATGATATCGCGATGGACTTCATACACGGACTACTTATCTCCCATGCAGGAAACGATTCCATCAGGGTGATCATTGGCATACTGATGAATGTTGCCCGATTTATCCTAGTCAAGAAGGACGTGTCGGTCGGAATACTTGTACAGAGATTTGTGGAGTAGTTTTCTGTTATGATGTTGTACCAAGGACGATCGTATTAGATCGGGACGGACGGTTTATGTCCAAGGAGTAGAGAGCAGTTCAGGATAACTTGGGCACTTGACTGACCTTCACCACTGCATTCCACCCCCATACGGATAGGTAAACAAAGTGTATAAACTGGATGTTGGAGGATCTCTTATGCCTATGTATCTTGGATCGCAGGGAGCCATGGGAGAGACTGTTGCCGCTTATCGAGTTCTCTTATAACAACAGTTATCAGTATAACATAGGAATGGCCCCCTATGAGGCATTATATGTATGGTTATGTAAGATTCCATTATCCTGGATTCAGGATGAGGATCTAAAGGCGCTCGGCTCGGAATTTGTGCAGGATATAGATGCTCAGATACGACTGATTCTGGATAGGATGCTGGAGGCCCAGAGTAGACAGGACAAATATTAGGATGTGCGGCATCGTCAGGTGGAATTTCATATTGGTGGCAGGGTATTTCTGAAGATACGCCCGATGCATGGAGTCTCACAGTTTTGCGGGCGAAAGAAGCTCAGTCTGAGATATATGGGACCCTATAGGATTCTAGAGAGAATTGGATCCTTGGCCTATAGACCGGAGCTACCGCCAGAGCTGGCAGGACTACATGATGTCTTCCACGCCTCTTCTCTTAGGAGGGCTCTCCTATGGTCAGAGCAGCAGATTTCTATTATGGATGGCCCAGTCGCATTTGACCGATCAGTCTGCTTGAAGCCTGTCAGGATAGACGATATGGAGGTGCGAGTCTTGCGACGGAAGAAGGTCCCGCTGGTCAAGGTCCTGTGGTCGAATCACGGATAGGAGGAGATCACTTGGGAGCCTCTGGACCTTATGTAGCAGATGTATCTGGAACTCCTCTCGACTGGTATAACCTACCGCCCAAAAATATCATATTCTTTAATTTCAGTGCAAATCCCGTAGGCCTAATCTTAATTTTGGGGACGAAATTTTTATTTTAATGTATTGGTATTTGTAACATACCATAAATAACCAGACCCCAAGGTGGAGTTTTGTCATGACTAGGTCATGACAGAGCTTTAAGAAGACCAGGAGGACTATGGGTGCTTAAGAAGGATAAGTGAAAACACCTTGGTCTGCAAATAGTAGTTCCTTGACACCTGAGCTAGGGTTTGGCCAATGACTCCTAACAAGACCACTTGGCCCCACCATGTCATTCTCAACCCCATAAAGACCCTCTAAAACCCATACAACCCAATTAAGGTCAAGCTAACCAGGGTTAACCTTAACCCTAGTTAGGTCAAGGTGTCCTAACTTGACCTAAATTGGTTACACCAAACCACAAATGGATTTTGGTGGTGATAAAGGACTCAAGACACCTAGTTGCCCAGTAAACCCACTGGTTTGACCAAGTCAAACCCCCAAGTCAACCTTGGCCAAACCAAGCTCAAATGGGGAGTAAAGCTAAGCCCAACTCCAATCTAATTGGGCTATGGCCAATTATGATGGCCCACTACCTATAATAAGTAGAAACTAGCTAGAATACCATTCAAATTCTGGAGGTGGTGACTAGGAGAGAGAAAGTGGGATTTCATTTAAGTGAGGAGAGAGAAAGTGGGGGTTTCATTTAAGGGAGGAGAGAGAAAGTGGGGTGTTAATGGTGAAAAGTGCAAAGAGGCTCTTCCGCTCCCTTCCCCTAAGCAACAACTCGTCTCCCCTAAACCTTGGGAATAATCTTCCATCAATTCCAGCCAGCCAAGCATAGGAGAAAGCACCCTTACACCATGGTCGAAAGCTTCCTCCAAGGCCATTAATGGCCATTCATGCTCTACCTCTTCCACTCCCCAAATTTACCACTCCATTAGTTTTAAAGGCTCCCAAGAAATCAAAACAAACCTTTACATCACTGGTTTGGGTGAAGGATTGAGAATTCAACCAGGAAAAGCTTGGAGAACGTCGGGCATGGCACACCACCACCAACACTTGCCGCCAAGCCTGCCTGCAGGTCTAATCCTCTTCCTTCTCCTCTGTGCTAGATCTGTAGAGCTTTAGGTGGAGACAGCGGGCTCAATTGAGCCCGATTAGTGAGCAAAAAATTAGCAAATTTTCGTGAAAATTCAACCCCTCGGGTTCGCCGGAAATGGCCCCTCCGACGGCTATGCCGCCGCCAGGTGATAGCCACAACCTCAACGGAGGTGGTGGTGGCAGTGGATGGCCACGGAGGTTGTCGGATGGTATGGAATAGGAGCTGGAATAGCTCTAGGAAGAGTCGATCCCAGTCGTTGGCTCATCAAGGATAATGACAACCGCCGTTGGATCAAATTGATCGATAAGCGCAGGCTAGTTAAATATATATATATATATATATATTAAAATTCATTTATGTCACATTATTTCAGTCACATTGCCTTAATTTTTAAAAATACCTAGGGGAATTTTCTGTAAATATGTCCAACATACAAAACCTAGCTCTTGGAGTCTAGTTTATTACAAAATTAAAATCAACCGTTTTGGACCATTGGTTTTCCCTCAACACACATTTTGGTGCAAGGTGTCCAAGGGTTAACCTGAAATTGAAATGAGTGCCCCCAATGAATCACTCAGTTAAATGGGTTGAACTTTTGACCAAGGCTGGTTTTGCCATGGTCTACAACATATCCATAAATTAAAATTTTTGGAGGTGATTTTTCTATATTTATTTAATAATTTAATAATTCATGTTTGTAATTAAAATAGGGTCAATGGTCCTCAAAATTTTCTCAAACTCTGGTGGATGACTAGAGAGGGATATAATAAGGCCAAGAGAAAAATATAAACCCAATTGGAGTTGATTTGGTGAAGAATGTTAGCCATAGGTTTTATGTGTAGTTTTTAAAAGTTCACTAGTAACAGGCATCGAGTGGTCGACTAGACTAGACGAGGCATCGAGTAATCTCGACGTCATTCGACTAGGCATTGAGTGGTTGACTTGACTCAATGAGGCGTCGAGTAATCTCGACGTCATTTGTCGAGGCGTCGAGTGGTACTCGATGAATACGCCGCTAAACTTAGGAAATTCTGGACTCAGTGCAACGTTGAGTGAACCGCCTCTCGACGAGCCGTTGAGTGATCTCTATGCCATCCCTATTAAATACAAAATTACATGTCTAAAGGCATTGGAGAGTCATGAAACTTAAGCAATAGGTTTTTACTGATGTTATCAATCTCTGCAAATTTTATTATAATTTTGGGGTAAAGATTTTTAGTACCTTATTTATAACGCTAGAATTTGTTGACTAAAGAAATAAAATTTTATAGAAAAATATGAGTACTGGGAAGTTGTGAAACTTGGCTAGTAAACTTTTTTATACCTCTGTAGTTCCTTGTTAATTTTATTACAATTTTTGAAAGAAAATATATAGTGGATCCTTCACAAGTTACCCTAGAGGTAAATTACTTTGTAAATTCAAATAAATGATTAAATGAGATTAGAAAATCATGAAATCTTAGCAGACATGTTTTCTGATCATTTCAGTCCTCTGGTAAATTTGTTATAATTTTTGGATGACAAAATCTTGTACTCACATTGTAAATTGTCCTTTTTGATCAAAAGGTTTGTATTTAGAATTATGATAGAATGATATTTTGGAAAATCATGAAATTCATACCCTACTGTTATTTTGTCAACAAGAAGCTCTGGAAATTTTAGTAAGGTCATTGCATGTCAGAATATTATACTTCATGATCAAGTCATATGAGGAATGATTAGGGAAAATTTATATAAAGGCTGATATAATTAGGAAAAATACCAAGTTCTGGTTCTGGGCTCAACAAGTCATGTTAGACCCCCAGTAATAATTATAAGCCTGTATGCAAAGTAATATGGAGTGTTTACTTTCATACTCTTAGGTTAGATCACTTGGCATGCATATAGTAAATTCAAGTATTCAGGATAAAATTATAGGCCATGCATGGTTGCTTATATAATGGGTATACTAGGATGGGTGGAGTCTTGATTAGGTCACCCTTAGGGCTAATTCCTAAATATTCTGGGTAACATGTAGTTGGGGGTTGTGCTCGGGGTTGAAGGAGTATCGTCTTCTCCCGGGGAGTGTAAATTAACTTAGGATTAGCTAAAAGGCTACATGGGGAAATGGTTTGGTTATGAATAGATACTCATAAAAGTAAGTGCCTTGTGAAAGGTAATGTTAGGCTTTATCCCATCGTAGTTCCTAGTGCCCTCGAGAGCCCTTCACAGGGAATGCCTTGGGCAGTCCAATGTTAACCCTAAACCATAGGAATAAGTAGATTAAAAGAGCAACCTTTAATAAACTGTCACATACACTCAACCCATCGTTTCGGCAGGATAGTTGGTATAGGTTCACGAACGGTGGGCTCGGTGTTTGATAGAAAGATGGTTTAAGTTTGAAGAGCCGATGTCTCGGGAGCTTTTATAGCATGTGTGAGTGTGCATTAAGAGGTGGGTCCTCATTATTGGAAGGTCATTCACACTGACATTGATACGTTGACTCGACAAGTGTAAGTGTTCACTTAGCCCGTAAAAGACAGATGGTTTTGCCAGCACTAGTATAAGAGACTCTGTTGCACCTGACTGTGGGTGTACCTAGTAGTACGCAGGGTCTAGGCTAGGTAGTATGAATACAGACCTAGGAGTGGGGAGGCTCAGCCCACTGACTCCATTTTTCACTACGAGAGGTACCTGAGAGTTTAGCTAACTCCAAATAAGGGAACTAAAGGTCTGTGCGCACAAAGCCGGTTGGGTGCATTGCACTTGTGTGAAACTCATCATTTATCATGCATAACATTCCATGTCATACATACATTGCATAAAATATCTACCCCTAACGTATAAATTAGTATGGGATCATTTATATGTTAGGCCTTGCAAAACAACCCCTTAACTTATAAGTTTATATGGGCATTCTTATAAGCTAAGGTTACTTTATCTGTGATGATAGATAGTTTCTCTACTTTTACATTTAATTTGATGCTTCTAATATACTACTACTCTTACTTTTTGTTAATATACCTATCATTACTGTGCTAGATTCTTTTGGCATATGATTGTTAGGGCCATTTTCATCTGCTTTTGCTTACTCCACTTTCAGTCCCTTTCCTTTCATCCTCCCCTGCACAGTGCCTAAGTGTCGTAAGGGGGTGGGAGGGGACCAAGACTTAGTTAAATTAACGGCCTGATGGGCATAACACCAGGGACTCCAGCTGGAAGATAGGGTACAACACCTGGGGAAATAGTACAACCAGGAGGAGGTGAACAAGTATAGTTTAGGTGTGGCAGCAACAACAGCAGTTATGGGCTCAGTGAGAGTCTAGTAGCTTTACTTTCATGAGCGTTATATAGTGAGGATTATATGTACTAGGACGGTGCCCTTTTTATCCTTATTTTTTTGGACAGATTATTTATATATATTACATGTGATGTGAACAAGTTATCTTATGATATTACTTCTTTTCTTTAAAACATATGCTCGAGTATTTGCTGGAAGAATCAACGGTTTGTGGTGTGAACCTTCCTGGGAGTTTGTGTCACCACAAAGCGGCGGTTCTGGGCATAAGACCCAGAAAAAAGGGGTCTTAAAATTTTTCAGTCTCTCCACCTCACTACCTTGTGACCACCTATCACAACCACTTGGAATACCTGTCCAATCAATGTGACAGGGTCCAACCTTCATGCATGAACTTAAACATACATTAAATACAATTATGTATATACCATTGACTTGTTTGACTTCTACAAATTTGGGACATTGTGAGCAATGGACCCAACAATCTCCCCCTATTTGAAGAAGTCAAAACCCTCAAAAAAAATTCTTAGGCAATGATATATTCTAATATATGCAGCAGATAAAACAGTAAATTGGAAAACTTATAACAAGAGAATAAGAGTATCAAGTTATAGGTTACCAAATTTTTCTTACCTACAAGGTGATCATAATGACTTACAGTTCCCCCAATTTTGCTGCCTAATGCTTCATCATTTCCTTCTTCCCAACAATCTCCCCATTTTCTGTGCCTGCAGGGTGATCATTACTACTTCCTACTCCCCCTATTTTGCTGCATAGCCTTGATCATTTCCTTGATCACTTCCTTCTCCCCCTTGTTAACTTTTGTAGAATAGTCAGGGGGTGCTAGCCTCTAATTATCTTCTCTCCCTTTTAGATTTCAGATAATCAACTATTGCATCTGCTTGTTCTCTACAGGAAGTTGAACTTGCTCTCCCTCAACTGGAGCATCTTCTATCATCCTTTCTGATAAACTCTTGAACCACTTGGAAAACTTGATACCACTGAAGGTATTTTCAACCCGCAAGAAGTTGTACAACCTACAACAAAAACAATATGAGGAGCAGCTGAAGCTAGACTAAGATCAACATAGCCAACTCAAACTTTAATGTATTGAACTTTTCTTCATCTAGTGGCTTAATGAAGATGTCGGCCACCTTCTTGTCCGTGGGGACAAACTCAAGACTGATATCTTCAAATTCTACATGCTCCCTAATAAAGGGATACCTAAACTCAATGTACTTATTCCTACTATGAGAGACAGGATTCCTATCAATTGAGATTGCACTAGAAGAATCAAAATATAAACACTTCTACTTATCTAGAGGTTATAGTCCTAGAGCTGATGCTAGATCCACAACAACTGTGCATAGCAGCTCCCAACTACTATATATTCTGACTCAACAGTTGAAATTACAACACTTTTTTGTTTCTTGTTGCTCCAAGACACTAGTCTTCCTCCCATGAACTGATCTGTGCCAGAAGTGCTTTTCATGTCCTCTTTGCAGCATGCAAAATCTGCATCTGAATAGCCTATTAGTTCAAAATCCCTATTTTTAGGGTACCATAGGCCAAGATCTAGTGTGCCCTTAACA
This sequence comes from Platanthera zijinensis, assembly GCA_039513925.1. Taxonomy (NCBI): domain Eukaryota; kingdom Viridiplantae; phylum Streptophyta; class Magnoliopsida; order Asparagales; family Orchidaceae; genus Platanthera; species Platanthera zijinensis. The sequence goes on along the minus strand of CM077095.1, from coordinate 99,006,664 downwards.
TACCTCAAAATCCTCTTAGTAGTAGAGTAGTGAGATTCTGTAGAGCTAGCCTGATATATAGCACAAACACATATATCATACATGATGTCTGGCCTACTTGCAGTAAGGTATAGAAGGGAGCCAATTATCCCTTTATATAAAGTTTCATCAACAGGTTTCCTAACCTCATCATTGCCTATAGGCATACTTGACCCCATGGAAGTTTTCAAGATGGAGGCATTCTCCATACCAAACTTTTTGATCAACTCCCTCGTGAACTTATACTGGGATATGGATAATCCATCTTCAGTCTGTCTTACTTAGAGATCCAAGAAGAACTTAAGCTCACCCAAACTGCTCATCTCAAACTTTTCTTGCATAAGTCTGGCAAACTTCCTACAAAGGTTGTCATCAGTAGATCCAAAGATTATGTCATCTACATAAATCTTGACTAGGATGATCTCCCCCTTAGATTCCCTTATGAATAAGGTCTTGTCTATCTTTCCCCTTGAGTATTTTTTCTCAATGAGGAAGCTAGACACAGTCTTATACCATGCTCTAGGGGCTTTCTTCAACCCATATAAGGCTTTCCTAAGTCTATAAACAGAATCAGGTGAGTTAGGAACAACAAAACCTATAGGCTGCTCAACATAGACTTTTCCTTTAAGTCACCATTCAGGAAGGCTGACTTCACATCCATCTTGTATACTTTAAACCCTCCGTATATAATATATGCAAGAAAAAGTCTGATGTCTTCTAATCTTGCTATAGGAATAAAGGTTTGATCAAAGTCAATACCTTCTTCTTGTCTGTACTCCATAGCTACCAGCCTTGTTTTTTTATTGATTAAAATGTCATTTTCATCATGTTTATTCCTGCAAATCCACTTAACTCCAATGACATTATGTCCTTGTGGTCTAGGAACCCGCTTCCAGACCATACACCTCTTAAACTAGTTTAGTTCCTCTTGCATAGCTACAATCCAAAACTAATATATATTGGCCTCTTCAAATCTTTTGGGCTTTACATGTGACAGGAAGCTTGAGTATAGTTCTGTGTTGATACTTCTACTCATGGTCACCACTCCTTGGCTAGCATCACCAATAATCAAGTATCTTGGATGATCCCTTAGATGCTTGACAGTTGGTGGCAATCTTCCTACAGTATCACCTTCAGTGGCTGCCTTCCTACTGTCCTTCATCCATATCATTAGTGCCTGGTACTTCATATGGAATATCCACTCCACCTTGGACTAATGGATCAGCTTCCTTGATGGTTAGCTTATCCATTAATAGCTCTGTACCTGCAGGATTAGAAGAGGAGCTTGGCAGCTCACTATTAATCATGGTTGACTCATCAAAAATTACAATAGTACACTCTTCTATAACTTGACTTTCCAAGTTGTAGATCCTATATACCTTACTATGATTGTTGCGCCTAATAAAAATCCAATCATATGACTTGGCAGCGAACTTGGTCACATAGGACTTCCCATTATTCAGCACATAGCACTTACAATGAAAGCTCCTGAGATATGACAGGTTAGGTTTTCTGCCCATCATTATCTCATGTGGAGTCTTTTTGTGACTCTTGGTGATAGAGGCTCTATTAAGGACATGACATGCAGTATTTACTATCTCAGCCCAGAAATATTCTAGGAGAGATATATCACTCAGCAAGGTCCTTCCAGCCTCTATAAAAGTTCTATTTTCCTCTCAATAATCCCATTTTTTTGGGGTATTCTTAGTGAAGAAAATTCTTGATGAATCTCTTGCTCTTCACAGAAACTTGTCATTCTTTCAGACTGAAATTCAGTCCCATGGTCACTTGTAATTTATACCACAGTATTGTTTAGTTCATTCTGAATCTGCATGATAAAAGTCATGAAGACATCAAGGGTTTCAGATTTTTATTAAGAAAGAAAACCCAAGCAAACCTGGAATAGTCATAAACCACCACAAGCATGCAGACTTTCCTACCTAGACTATGAACTGGCATAGGACTAACCAAGTCCATATGCAGGAGATAAAAACACCTCATAGAGTCTTTGGTCCCAATGCCTGGCCTTGAAGGAAGCTTTTGTATGCTTACTCTTTTGGCATGCTGAGCAAATGCCTTCCTTGGTGCATTTCATCTTGGGGCCATTCCTAACTAGCACTTCACTAAAGAGCTTACCAATTGTCTTATAGTTCAAATGATCTATCCTCTTGTTCCATTGGACATAGTATGAGACTTTCTCATTTACAACTAGATATATAGGAGAGTCTATATCTAAACATAAAAAATTCAAGCAATAGACATTTCCACTCCTAGTGCCTGTCAAGATGACCTCTTGGTCACTTGACATCTTAATTTGGCACTGATCCAAATAGAATGCAATAACATAGCCAAGATCACAGAGTTGTCTTATGCTTATGAGGTTGTGTTGCAACCCTTCAACATAAGCCACTTTTGTGATGGTGACTATGTCATTGGAAATCTTACCATAGCCTCCTGTCACTCCTCTTCTGAATCACCAAAGATAACTTTGGGTACATCCTTCACTGGAGTGTACTCCTTTAGATTGCTCCTTATTTCAGGCATGTGCCTGAAACAACCACTGTCCAAGTACTATATAGGGGTATGGGCACTTAGACTAACCTGCAACACAGTTTATCTTACCTCAGGACCGCAATAAGTATTTGGTCCTAGGTTCTGATTAGTTTGAAACACAAACTATCTTCTTGCAGAATTTCTGACAGGGAGACTATCCTTTGCACTTGGCACACTTGGATTGTGCCAGCAATCTAGAGAAAAATGCCCAACCTTACCAAAGCACCAGCACTCCCGGATATTATATCTTTTTTTCTTTGTAGGTCTTACAGTTTGGTTAACTATTGACTGAATAGAAGGAAGAGGTACAACAGCCTTCTTCAAGTTCATTTAAGTAAGGATCTCACTGAAGGTGAGCCTTTCAACAGTCTTTCTTGGCTGGCTCTAACAGCCATTTATAGTAGTCTTCTTTGCAGATAATAAGCTATTTATGACATCAGAGATAGCTAGATCTAGCCTGCTGATAAACTTACCCTTAGTCTGAACCTTTGCAGGATAGGTTTGAGTGAAGGCTACTGCCTTGTTCTTGAGAGTTGGGGCTGGGGTACCAAAAACAAATGGTCTAGGATAAGCCATTTGAATTTTCTCATGGGGAGCCTTAAAGGCACTCATTCCCCTACTATACCTTCCACCATGGTTGTGAACATATTTATTCACACAAGTGGATTTATCATTCTTCTTGTGACTATAAATGCTTTCTTGGTCATACCTGTTAGAAGGTAACAACACTCTCTTAAATGCAATGGGAGGCAGGGAAGCTAGATGCTGAGCTGGAGCCTTGTCTTTCCCTTTGGAATAGGCCACTCTAGTGCTACCCATTAATACCAACCCCTTCTTACCCTTCTGAGAGTAGGAGTCTATCAAGGGGAGCACAGTACTTGGCTTAGAATAACTAGCAACTATCCTTTTCTCCCTCTAGAGCCTCTCTTCAAGGTCCCTAATGAGACTATTCTTGTACTTAATGGTTCCAATCTGAATGAGAGTGATATTTTTTAGTTGGCAAACTTCCATGATTTTCTATTATAGCAAGGTTGTTGACTGATACTATAGGGAAGCAGCATGTTGGAGGGAGATTATCTCCTCAGCCTGCGTTTTGGCCTACTTCTTACTTTTCTTGAAAGCATTCAGAAGTGCACCATACTTGTCAATCAATTGATTAACATATTCCTCAGAAACTGGCACTCTTCATCACTTGATGATGAAGCACTAGAATCTGGAATAGCCTCATAGCCTGTCTCTGAAGAAGAACTAGATAAGGAATGTACCTTGCTTGGACCAGGCTAATCCTGGCTAGATTCCTCATCAGACATAGCCATCAGTCCACAGCAGCTGATGGCATATTCATCCTTATCATCCACCTTAGTATCACCTTCTGAGTGTGATAGAGGGGCCCTGTTACTTGTCCCAGCATCAGGACAGACTGCAGCTTCATCTGCAATAGCAGCAAGCATCCCAATGAAGGCTTCTTCTTCAGCTTCATCTTTAGCGGCATAGAGCCCTATGTAGGCTTCCTTTTCTTCAGACTCGGATGAAGATGAGTCAGTCTAGCTCTTCTCCTTCTTAGCCATGAAGGACTTTTACTTATTGCCCTTGTGCTAGTGCAGTTTCTTCTCACAAGCCTTCTTTCTCTTGATTGGGCAATCAGCTATTACATGCCCAGGTTTGTTGCAATAATAGCAAACAACTTTAGTGGAAACATGTTTACTAGGCTTTGAGTCATACCTACCTCCCTTGAAGTGCTTCTTCTCTGCCTTGTAGTACTCCTCCTTGTGATGAAAGGAGGAGGAAGGTCTGCTCCTCCACTACTTCCTCCTCATTAACTTCTAAAGCTGCCTGGAGAAGGCAGCAAAGTCTTAATCTGACAAACTGCTGTCAGATAAGTTTGGCTTTGTGCTGTCTGAATCAGCATGCCTTCTTGGAGGAGAGGGAATCCACTCCTTGCTCTTCTTAATGTTGTCAGCTCTAAAGGCCACAGACTTCTCTCTGACCTAGGATTTGCTGATGGTCTCCTCCTCTTTCCTGAAGCCAACTATATCTCATAAGAGAGCAGCTTTCCAAATAGTGTATGAGATGGAGTATCAGCTAGCTTTGTCACCTCTCTGATCGCACCAAATCTTTGTTCCCCAGTCTCTAGTTAGAGACCTTAGGAACTTATCATTAAGTTCATAATTGTTAAAGACCCGACCATAAGTCCTTAGCTCATTTACTATTTTGAATAATCTTTCATAGCAACTAGTTATGCTCTCTTCCTTGGACTACCTGAAAGCCTCATACTTTTGGTTGAGCATGTAACTTCCTGTCATTTTTGACCTCTTTTGTGCCCTCCATATATACCACCAAAGTGTCACACATCTCCTTAGAGGTCTTGTAGTGCACCCGATTTTGAAAGGTGGAGTCATCTATGGCTCTCACAATAATGTTTTGTGCCCTCTTATCCAATGTGGCAAGAATGACCTCATCATTGGTCATCTCTGAATATGTCTTTAGTGTCTGGACATTTGCCTCCAGAGCTAAGACTTTCATAGGGATAAAATGTCCCTCTTTGACAGTAATAACGATCCTTGGGTCAGATGCCTCCATGAAGAGTCTGACCCTTTCCTTCCAAATTCAAAAGCCTTCTTTTTTGCAGATAGGAAGCTTCATGGAACCAAGCTCCTTATGGTTCTCTCCTGAACCCATAAGTATACTTTGATTGCTACCCTTAGAGATCTACTCAGACTATTTAGTCTTTCCTGAGCATCCTCCCTCTGATACCACTTGAAAGTCTTTGATTTCAAGGATAGCTAAACACCTAGAGGGGGTGAATAGGTTTTTAGGTCTTTTTAATTTCTTTTGACCTTTATCTATTTTAGGGTCTATTGTGATTAGATTAGTTTTGCTTTCAAGAAGATCACACACAGCACACAGATGGTTTATAGTGGTTCCCCAAAGTATGGGTACGTCCACTGTCCCGCTCGCCTTTCTAACAGTATGTTAGACAAAGCACTTCACAAAAAAACTCGGCTCCTAAGAGCTTACAACATGATCCCGCAGGACCACTCAGTGATGGAGACGTTGCTAACACGGCCGCCATTGATCCCCGTCTAACAGAGTTCGTCGATTGGGACGATCGCTGCCGCAAGCTCGAGGATGGGATCGACGTCCGCAGCCATTATATAAAAATATATAATTATAAATTAAAAATTATAATTATATATTTTTAGTAATTTTATTATTTTAGCAATTTTATTTTAAGTATTTATTTCATGTTTTAATTTTCATTTCATGTGTAATGATGGGTATGGGAATTCACAAAACTTTAGGGACTAGCTTAAGTAGGTAGATATTTACTTTGATTGTCACAAATGAGATGACCACCAACAGGTGAATATCGTCCGTGTACAATTAATAGGTCAAGCCCACGTGTTCTGGTACAACGAAGAGCTTTGTGTTGGTAGCAAAACACATTCTTGGACGCAAATGTGTAGCATGCTCTCGGATCGATTTGATTCCGCCTACCTTCGCCCTGCTAACACCAAGCCCATGAGTGAGTATAGTTTTGACACTAGATCCATACCTGCCTTTAGGAATGATTATAAACCAAACGCCCAGATCAAGCGACAGATAACTGATGATTTGACTAACCTAAAATAAGGGAACAAGTCGGTCTCGGATTATATGCTTCTTTTTAAGGATATGATGGTTAGAAGTGGTGTGAAGGAGTTGCCAAAGATCACCCTATCTAGGTTTTGTAAGGGGTTAAACCCCTACATCTAGGGTAAATTACTGCATTATTGTCACACTAATCTAGACACCACTTTTAATGCGACATTAGAAATTGAGAAGCACCACCTTCCTAGGAATAAAGCTCACTCATGTCAGACCGAAAAGGCAATATTCGGACACCCACCCCCCCCCCTTAGGGAAACCTCTCCTAATAGGTCTTTTGTTGTGGACTCGATAGATGTTACCACTAGGGTTATGCCTCTGTTAGCCTCGACATCTAAGCCCCTAGAGATAGTGACTGAAACCCCTGAGGATGCTGATGTTGATATACTATCTCTGAATTTTAAGGATGACCCTGTAGGTGACAGTATTCTGACATGTTCGTTAGTGCCCGACGATCCTGATGTAACATCCCAATTTCGACCAGACCCCTAGGAGTGCTTTTTTCATGACTAGGTCATGACAAAACACTAGAAAGCCCAAGAAGGCCAAGTGACCCAGGCTCAGGCTGAAAATCACCTTGGTCTGCAAGTAGTAGATCAGATATTCACTTAAAATGGATTTTGGGGCAGGCGTTGAGTGCGTCGAGTGAACTCAACGCCATAAGCTGAATGGCATTGAGTGCGCTGACTGTACTCAACGCCAGCTTAAAAGGGCTGAATGGCGTTGAGTGTGTCGAGTGCACTCAACGCCATAAGCTGAATGGCTTTGAGTGCGCTGGCTGCACTCAACGCCATCTTACTTGGGTTGTATGGCGTTGAGTGCGTCGAGTGCACTCAACGCCATCAATTGAATGGCGTTGAGTGCGCTGACTGCACTCAACGCCATCTTACTTGGGCTAAATGGCGTTGAGTGCGTCGAGTGCACTCAACGCCATCAGCTGAATGGCATTGAGTGCGCTAACTGCACTCAATGCCATCTTATTTGGGCTGAATGGCATTGAGTGCATTGACTTCACTCAATGCCATCAGCTGAATGGTGTTGAGTGCACTGACTGCACTCAACATCATCTTACTTGGGTTGAATGGCGTTGAGTGCGTCGAGTGCACTCAACGCTATCAGCTGAATGGCATTTAGTGAGCTGAATGTACTCAACGCCATCTTGTCATGGGCTGAATGGCATTTAGTGAGCTGAGCTCACTCAACGCCGTAGGCTGGATGGCGTTGAGTGAGCTGAGCTCACTCAACGCCATTGTACTTAGATTATTTTCCTGGCAGTTTTGTCTTGTTTGCTGGTTCAGCTGAACCGGGCCGTTTCAGGAAGTGGGTCAGGATGTCTTAAATTAGCCATTTCTTTTATTAAGACCTAATTAAGTCTTATTTAAATAATTTTGACCGGTCAAGTGAAGGAAATACCACGTGGCGACAGTTATGAAAGGGAAGATCCACGACCATGGCGGAGAGGTTGTTTTCATGGACACTTATGCCGCTTGAATGCCTTTGCAACCTTTCACTCCTCTTTTAATGGCTGGATTCAACTCCTCTAGGGAAGAGGAGGAGTTTCTAGCCATTACCTTGCTGGTTTCAGCCATAATCATCCCCCACCACCATGGCCGAAAAAGCTTTAAAGGACCATTAATGGCCACCAGCAGTTAGACCTTTCCCCTCCCTCCTTTTACTGGTTTAAAAGCTTCCATAGACCTCAAGCACTCGTTTCCACACTTTTCCTGAAGGATACGAGACAGTTCGTCATGCTGTTGAAGACCACTGACGATACCTTCACCATTAATGGCTTTCCGTCGATCTGCACGCCTCCAGCCCGCGAATAAGGTCCTCCCCTCCTCTCTCTCTCTACGGGAAGATCTTAGAATTATTTAGGGTTAAGAATCGGTCTCAACTGAGACCGATCGGGAAGAGCTTCTCTTCCTGGTTTTTCCCGCAAAAATGTAGCTCTCGGGTTCACCGGATTCCTCCTCTCCGGCGGTCGCGCCGCACCCGGCGATGGCCACCACCTCAACGGAGGTGGTGGTGTCGGTGGCCGGCCAGAGAGGAGACTTGATGGCCCGCAGCAGTGTCTGGAACGTGCTCCAGGTCGGGCTAATCTCAGCCCTTGGCTGGAGGAAGAAGACGGCCCAGCGCTGTTGGATCTGCTTTAAGATCTGTGCTGGTTAAATTTATTAATTCTTTTTAGAGTATTTTCTGTCTCGTTTACTGAATGGTTTTGAAATAAATATTAAAAATAGATAGGCCCCTCTACAAAAAATATGACCCATATGAAATTTGTAGGCCATGAAGTCTAGTTTTATTTAAAATTTATTTGGACTCATTTGGGTAAGTGGCTGGACCACAGCACCAATTTTGGTGGGGGTCTATACCTAGGCTAGACTAGATGGTATTTTGAGTGCTGCCACTAATCCATCCATCCAAATGAATTGAAATTTTGGATGGGGTTCAATATTAGTTATATCTAAAACATATCCAAATTTGAGGATTTTTGGAAAAGAGTTTCCTATAGTTTTTGGAAAATTTTAATAATTTTATACAATTTAATTAGGTGTCTTAAATAGCTCAAAACCCCCCAATCTTTTGGAGGGTGATCTTGAGGGACGTCATAAGGCTCTGGTAAAAATCTCAGCCCAATTGGGTTTGATTTGAATAAGTTTTGGTGTGACCAAATTCTGTCCTCCTATGGGATAAATTAGGGCAAGGAGTATTTGGGGCTTGGAAAGCCAATTCTCACCCAAATGGGTTGGGACCTTGGCCAGAGGCTCATGGTCAGTAAACACACCCTCTCATGGAGTTTGAGATGGATTTGGGGTGGGTTAGCCCTAGGACCCTAGTAAAACCCTAAGGTTGGACTTTGGGGGTTTGTGAAGGATATAAGGTGACATGTCCTTGTATGGACTTGGTATTTAGATTAATTACTTGTAGGGTGGTTAAATGCCCTAGGAAGTGATTGGGTAGTGGTTGGACACAAATACCCCCACATAAACCACTTAATAAGTATTTCGGTCTCTATTCCCTAGGAATTTTATAGTGGGTCATATGATCTTGATTCTAAGTGAAGCTTTTGTAGGAGTGTTTTCACAGTGGTATTCATATCTGGGAATTTTTTTATGAATTTTAGATCAATAAATATAGTACTTCATTTACAAATCATCAAAATATATTGTCTACTTAGGAACTTCTTATGAATTAACCACTCACTGGAATCTTATGAAATTTAATCAGAGGACCTTTTATAATGTTATAAAGCTCTGTGAATTTTTATGGAATTGTTGGAAGTGTATTTATAGGGGTTGCTTCACTATGTATTATTTCCCATGAAAACTTAATTGAACTTATTTTGGTGTCTAGTAAGCCAGGAAAATTATGATTTTTGTACAATGATTCTTTTGTACATTACTAAGATTCAGTATTTTTTTTATAATTTTTTGAGGAATAATTTTAGTGCTTCCTCCTTTATGTATGATTAATGGAATTATATTGGATAAATTAATTAGAGGCTAAATGTTTTTTATAAAATCATGGAATTTAGTATTTTCTGATATTTCTCTGTTTTTTAGTGATCATAATTTTTGGGTGGCCATTACTTGAGTAAATCATGTAGTTCATGTTCAAATTACCCATGGCCAATCTTTTGGGGAAAATTAATTAAATATCAAATTAATTAGGAAAATTATAATTTTCTAGATTTAGGCTAATTATGTCATGATAGATCTCCAGTAAATAATTTAAGGCTTTTGGGTGAGAACTTGAAGGACCTTCTATCATGAACATCATATAGTATAGGCTGGTCTGCATAGCGTAAAACAGCAGAAGTAGTGATAGCCTTTGCATTGAACATAGAGGATGAGATTGATTATTCATGGGATTTGAAAAAGGAGGTTGGGTTCATCATAGGGAACTATGATGAGTGGAGTGTTGGTTTGGCTAGTGTTAAGGTGAAGACTAGGATGACGAAACATCGTCTTTCCCCGTAGGAGAGAATGAGTCAATATACTAGGGTTAGGTCCAACATAACATAAAAGGGATTGGGAATTGGGTATTAACCAATTAACAATAAGTGCTCTGCGAAAGGGAACGGTGGGCTCCAGCTACCATCATAGTTCCTAATGCCCTTTGAGAACCCTTCACGGGGTATGCCGGGGGCAGTCCTGGGCTAACGTAAATAGCAGGAGTAATTTACTAAAAGAGCAACTAGTATAACTATGGTTTCACATTCACACACCCCGGTAGCTCGGGAGGTTGATTTGGTTTGTTTGATTGTCATCCAGATGGTAGGTTCGGAAGGTAGATGCACGGACGGTATAGTCCGGAGAGCCGATAGCTCGGAAGGTTTTGGATATAGAACAAGGTAATGGGTCTTCGTATTGGACAGTCATTCACACCGACATCGATACGTTGACTCGGCGGTGTGGGACATTTAGCCAAAGAAAGTCTGGTGGATATAGCCAGCATTAGTACGCGGATACTCTAGGTTGTGTTCTGCTAGGGGCGTACGGAAGGGCTAGGCACGGTAGTGTGGATACCTACCTAGGAGTGGGGTGCCCGACCCACTATCTTTGTTTACCACTACGGAGGTTCCTGGGAGTGAAGCTAGCTGCTCGAACAGGGAGAACTAAAGGTTTGTACGCATAGAGTCGTGTGCGTGAGTTACACTTGTATGAATCATGGCATAGCATTTCACTACACTCATATTTGCATACAACCGACACCCCAACGTATAAATCGGTATGGGACTTTTATATGATGGGATCCTTGCAGAAGACCCCTTAACTTATAAGTTTGTATAGGCATTCACATAAGTTAAGGTTACTTATTTCTTACCTTGTCTTTTCTTACATATGCTGCATATTCTACTTGTTTACTTTACTACTCACTATTGTAGAACTGCTAGATTGTACCTTTCTACCTTAGCTGTTTATACAATATATATAACTGCTAGATTAGTTCCACTGTCATCTGTTTTGCTTACTCTCCACCATTGTAGCTTCCCTTTCCTCCTCTCCGCTCGGTGCCTCGGAGCCGTAGCGGGAGGGGTAGGGGATGATAGGACTTAGTCTTTATGACTAATGGTTTTCATACAACAACATTACAGGAGCTCTGGATGGGAGACAAGGACCAACAACCCAGAGAACAACACTAGCAGAGTACAGTGCGCATGGAGGTGGCCAGTCTAGTTCCGGATCACCTGTGACCAGCTCCCGAGTGTCGGTGCCACCGCAAAATGACAATTATGGGCATAAGACCCCGGTAGTTTAAAAAAAAAGGGGTCTTACAAGTGGTATCAAAGGAGACCTCAATCGAAAGAGAAGTAGTCCACAAGAACCTTAGGCCACCCCCGCGCGAGCATAGTTTGCGGGCAAACTAGCAGTGGAAGCAGTGGTGTGCCCATAAGGGAAATCACATGTAAAAGTCCATTTTACCCCTTCCTTTTATTCCATTCGTACGCTATTTAATAGATGGAATTTTTCCGTGCAGCCTGCGATGGACCCCACTCCACAGCACGGGACACCTCAGGATCCGAATATGGTCCCACCTCCACCGGCTCCAGCTCCGTTCTAGTTGACGGAGATGGGGCAAACAATGATAGCCATCCTGGAGGCCTTCAAAGCTCAGCAAGCCCCAACTCCACAGACAAATCCCGGGGCCAACTAGATGAGTGTCTTCCGGGGACTTTCCCCTCCATCCTACCAGGAGACGGAGTCGACAGTACGCACGGAGGAATGGTTGGATACCATCTACGAGATGCTTGTGGGGATTCGATGCCCCACTGAGGAGGCAGTGGCTTTGGTAGTCTCCTGCCTGGAGTCTCATGGAAAGAGGTGGTGGAAGTCACAGCTGGACACCACTTTTGCGGGTATGGATTGCGCAGATATTACTTGGGAGGAGTTCAGAGCAGCACTCCTTGGACATTTCGTACCTCAGTCGGCGAGGGACGAGCTGGAGGATAGGTTCCTGCGATTGAGGCAGGGGAACAGGACAGTGTTGGAGTACTATCTGGAGTTTACTCACCTGGCCCGCTATGCTGACGCTTATCAGTTGGACGATGCTGGCTATGCCAGGAGGTTCTACAAGAGGTTACAAGACTATATAAGACAGGCCCTCCTCTTCATCTCATAGGGGAGCTTGGCCAGGATTCTGGAGATGGCCAAAAAGAGAGAAGCGGATCATCTTACAGTTAAGAGCCGGAAGAGACCGGCTGACGATACATTGATTGGAGGTCGTAAAGACCGACCTCGAGGCCAGGTCATTGGGGAGAGAAGGAACGGGGATTAACCCCATCAAGAGATTGGGCAGGATTAGAGGAGTCAGGGGGTATTGGCTCCCCAGCCTTTAAAGATGCTGGAGATGCCAAGGACAGCAGAGAAGACACCGGTATGCTTTCAGTGCAATCAGTCGGGGCATATCAAGAGGAACTGTCCTATGAGGAGAGCACCCCCACAAGCACTTTAGGGCGCTCCACCTCCCCGGTAGTTTGGTGGCCGAGGACACGATCGAGGACGAGGATATCCGGGACGAGGCCACAGCCAGAGAGGGAGCAGTGTATGCTCTAGACTTGGAACAGCCCCGGAACCCGGAGCAGGTTATCGCAGGTATGCCAGTACATTTAAATTTTTCTTTCCCTTCCTAGGAACTAGTTTTCTTAGACATAGCCTAGTTAGAAATTAAGAGAAGACAAACAATAAAAAGAATACTAAGACACTTAATTACTTCATGCATAGTTTTCATCAGCGGCAAGCCCGCTCACAAACTCTTCGACACCAGTGCTTCAAACTCGTTTGTGTCTGAAGATTTCGTGAAATGACTGGCAGGCGTGGAGCGATTCACCGGAAAGATGATGAGGGTGTGTATACCCGATAGATCAGATCTAATGACCTCCTCTCATTGGAACATGGAGGCGGAGATCGGCGGGAAGGCGTTTGAGGCACCATCGATGATCCTGAGGATGCCAGATTATGATCTAATCCTGGGAATGACATGGCTGCACTGGAACCATGCCCAGATTGACTGCTTGGCGAAGAGGATCACTGTAAGGCACGGGGACTCCTTTATTGTTATCGAAGGTATCATATCAGCCCCCCACCTATTATTATCGTCTGTGCAGGTCGTCAAGGCCCACCTATAGGGAGACAAATTTTATCAGGTCCTTTTCGAGATGGTTGTGGCCAAGGATTCTATTTCGGATATTCCAGTAGTACGGGACTTTGCCGACGTGTTTTCGGAGAATCTACCAAGGCTACCCCCGCACCGAGAGAAGGACTTCCAGATTCAGCTCGTACCGGGGGCTAAGCCGGAATCCAAAGCTCCTTACTGAATGCCCCCGAAGGAGTTGGTGGAGTTTCGAAGCCAACTTCAAGAGTTAGTGGAAGCCGGGTTTGTCTGGCCTAGCTCTTCACCATGGGGAGCTCTAGTGCTATTCGTCAAGAAGAAGGACGAGACTCTTTGGCTGTGTATTGATTACCGGGCCCTGAACAGGTTGACGGTCCAGAATACTTATCCCTTGCCAAGGATAGACAAGCTATTTGACCAGCTGGAGGGAGCCCATTGGTTCTCAAAGCTGGATCTGAGATCGGGGTACTACCAGCTTTGCATTCGGGAGGAGGACATCCCGAAGACGGCCTTCAGAAGTAGATATGGACTATGCGAGTTTACCGTGATGCCCTTCGGGCTCACGAATGCACCCTCCGCATTCATGACCTTGATGAACCAGGTGTTTGAAGAGTATCTGGATATCTTCGTTATTGTATTCAACGATGACATCCTTATCTTTTCGAGGACAAAGGAGGAGCACGCGAGGCATCTAGACTTGACTTTGGAGAACCTACGAGAGCATAAGATGTATGACAAGTTCAGCAAGTGCCAGTTATGGCTAAAGGAGGTGGCATTTTTGGGCCATGTCATCAGTGGAGAAGGTTTGGCAGTAGATCCGGCGAAGGTACAGGTAGTACGGGATTGGCCACCACTGAAGATGGCCTCAGATGTTCGAAGTTTCTTAGTACTTGCCGGTTATTACCAGAAGTTCGTAAAGGGGTTCTCTCAGATTGCCCTCCCTCTTACGTCTCTGACGAAGAAGGAGTATCCTTTTATTTGGACGTCACGATGCGAGTCTGCTTTTCAGGAGCTGAAGGATCTTCTTATCTCGACTCCCATCCTTGCTCTTCCTGCAGGGAAGGAAGTATTTCAGGTGTACACTAATGCTTCCTATTAGGGGATGGGTGTCGTTCTGATGCAGAATGGGCACGTAATAGCCTACGCCTCCCGTCAGCTGAAGAAGCATGAGCAGAACTACCCCGTGCATGACTTGGAGATGGGGGAAGTTGTTTTTGCTCTTAAGATCTGGCGACATTACCTCTACGGGATTCACTGCGAAATCTTCTCGGACCACAAGAACTTGAGATACGTAGACACACAGAAGGAGTTGAACATCAGGCAGAGACACTGGGTGGAGTTTCTGTCGGACTACCAATATACCATGCACTACCATCCCGGGAGGGCAAACGTGGTCGCAGACGCTCTGAGATGGAGATCAAGTACGTTAGGAGTAGGCCAGCAGCTGATGGGCTTGGACTTGGTTAAGTCATTTGAGGAAATGCATATATCACTGGTGTGCGAGGATGACCCGGAGGTTTACATGGAGTACCAGGGATCGATGGTTACCACTGATGATATTCGGGACCGCATCAGAGATGGGCAGAAGCTGGATATGAGAGCTGAGCCAATATTCAGAGCCTTGGAGGAAGGCACGGCAGGAGATTACTCCTTGAGGGATGGGCTTTTGTGTTTTAGGGGCAGGGTCTACATACCAGCAGGAGGCCAGATCCGGGAGGACATTATGACGGAAGCTCACTGCAGCCGATACTCGGTGCACCCAGGGATCAACAAGATGGTAAAAGATTTGAAGAGGACGATGTACTGGCCGGGCATGAAGAAGTACATTACGTACTTTGTGATGCATTACAAGGCCTGCCAACTCGTAAAGGCAGATTATAGGAATCCGGCCAGCTTGCTGCAGCCACTTCCGGTGCCGGAGTGGAAATTTGAGGATATAGCCATGGACTTTATACATGGGCTTGAGGGGCATATATGGGAGCCACAGGACTTGATGCAGCAAAAGAACCCAGAGCTCTTCGAGTCAGGTATACCTTAAACCGTAGGGATGTTACAATTTATTATATTCTAGTTGAAACCCCTATAGGCTTAACCTTAATTTCGGGGACGAAATTTTTATTTTTGTTTATTGGGATTTGTAACATCCCAGTTCCGACCAGACCCCTAGGAGTGGTTTTGTCATAACAAGGTCATGAAAAAACACTAGAAAGCCCAAGGAGCAAAGTGACCAAGGCTCAGGGTGAAAATCACCTTGGTCTGCAAGTAGTAGATCAGATATTCACTTAAAATGGATTTTGGGGTGGGCGTTGAGTGCATCGAGTGCACTCAATGCCATAAGCTGAATGGCGTTAAGTGCGATGACTGCACTCAATGCCATCTTAAAAGGGCTGAATTGCGTTGATTGAGTCGAGTGCACTCAACTCCATAAGCTGAATGGCGTTGAGTGCGTTGACGTCACTTAACACCATCTTACTTGGGCTATATGGCGTTGAGTGCGTCGAGTGCACTCAACGCCATCAGCTGAATGGCGTTGTGTGCGCTGACTGCACTCAACGCCATCTTACTTGGCAAAAAGGCATTGAGTGCATCGAGTGCACTCAACGCCATTAGCTGAATGGCGTTGAGTGCGCTGACTGCAATAAACGCCATCTTACTTGGGCTGAATGGTGTTGAGTGCATCGAGTGCACTCAACGCCATCAACTGAATGGCATTGAGTGCGCTGACTGCACTCAACGCCATCTTATTTGGGTTGAATGGCGTTGAGTGTGTCGAGTGCACTCAACGCCATCAGCTGAATGGCGTTGAGTGCGCTGACTACACTCAACGCCATCTTGTCATGGGATGAATGGCATTGAGTGAGCTGAGCTCACTCAACGCCGTAGGCTGGATGGCGTTGAGTGAGCTGAACTCACTCAACACCATTGTACTTAGATTATTTTCCTGGCAGTTTTGGCTTGTTTGCCGGTTCAGCTGAACCGGGCCGTTTCGGGAAGTGGGCCAGGATGTCTTAAATTAGTCATTTCTTTTATTAAGACCTAATTAAGTTTTATTTAAATATTTTTGATCGGTCAAGTGGAGGAAATGCCACGTGGTGACGGTTATGAAAGGGAAGAGCCACGACCATGGACGAGAGGTGTTTTCATGGCCACTAATGCCGCTTGAATGCCTTGGCAACCTTTCACTCCTCTTTTAATGACTGGATTCAACTCCTATATGGAAGAGGAGGAAGTTTCCAACCATTACCTTGCTTGTTTCAGCCATAATCAGCCCCCACCACCAAGGCTGAAAAAGCTTTAAAGGACCATTAATGGCCACCAGCTGTTAGACCTTTCCCCTCCCTCATTTTACTGGTTTAAAAGCTTCCCTAGACCTCAAGAACTCGTTTCCACACTTTGCCTGAAGGAGACGAGAGAGTTCTGCATGCTATTGAAGACTGCCGGTGACACCTTCACCATTAATTGCTTTCCGTCGATCTGCAAGCCTCCAGTCCGCGAATAAGGTCCTCCCCTCCTCTCTCTCTACAGGAAGATCTTAGAATTCTTTAGGGTTAAGAATCGGGCTCAACTGAGCCCGATCGGGAAGAGCTTCTCTTCCTGGTTTTTCCCGCAAAAATGTAGCTCTCGGGTTTACCGGATTCCGCCTCTCCGGCGGCCGTGCCGCACCCGGCGATGGCCACCACTTCAATGGAGGTGGTGGTGGTGGTGGCCGGCCTGGGAGGAGGCTGGATGGCCGGAGGAAGCGTCTGGAATGCGCTCCAGGTCAGGCTAATCTCAGCCCATGGCTGGAGGAAGAAGATGACCCAGTACTGTTGGATCTGCTTTAAGATCTGTGCTGGTCTAATTTATTAATTCTTTTTAGAGTATTTTTTGTCTCGTTTACTGAATGGTTTTGAAATAAATATTAAAAATAGGTAGGCCCCTCTAAAAAAATATGACCAATCTAAAAGTTATAGGCCATGAAGTCTAGTTTTATTTAAAATTTATTTGGACTCATTTGGGTAAGTGGTTGGACCACAGCACCAGTTTTGGCGGGGTCTATACCTAGGATAAACCAAATGGTATTTTGGGGGCTCCCACCAATCCATACATCCAAATAAATAGCAATTTTGTATGGGGTTCAATATTACCTATATCTAGAACATATCCAAAAATTAGGATTTTTTTAAAACATTTTCCTATAGTTTTTGGAAATTTTAATAATTTATATACAGTTTAATCAGGTGTCTTAAATAGCTCAAAACCCCCAATCTTTTGGAGGGTGATCTTGGGGGATATCATAAGTCTCTGGTAAAAATCTCAAGCCCAATTGGGTTTGATTTGAATAAGTTTTGGTGTGACCAAAATCTGGCCTCTTAAGGGATAAATTAGGGCAAGGAGTATTTGGGGATTGGAAGAGCCAATTCTCACCCAAATGGGTTGGGACCTTGGCCAGAGCCTCATGCTCAGTAAACACACCCTCTCATGGAGTTTGAGATGGATTGGGGGTGGGTTAGCCCTAGGACCCTAGTTCAAACCCTAAGGTTGGACTTTGGGGGTTTGTGAAGGACATTGGGTGACATGTCCTTGTATGGACTTGGTATTTAGAATTAATACTTGTAGGGTAGTTAAATGCCCTAGGAAGTGATTGAGTAGTGGTTGGACACAAATACCCCACATAAACCACTTAATAAGTATTTCGGTCTCTATACCCTAGGAATTTTACAGTGGGTCGTATGATATTGATTCTTAGTGAAACTTTGGTAGGAGTGTTTTCATAGTGGTATTCATATCTGGGAATTTTGTTATGAATTTTAGATCAATAAATATAGTACTTCATTTACAAACCATCAAATTGTACTGTCTACTTAGGAACTTCTTATGAATTAACCACTCACTGGAATCTTATGAAATTTAATCAGAGGATCTTTTATAATGTTATGAAGCTCTGTGAATTTTTATGGAATTGTTAGAATGGTATTTATAGGGGTAGCTTCACTAAGTATTGTTTCCCATGAAAACTTAACTGAACTTATTTTTGTGTCTAGTAAGCCAGGAAAATTATGATTTTTGTACAATGGTTCTTTTTATACATTATTAAGATTCAGTAATTTTTCTATAATTTTCTGATGAATAATTTTAGTACTTCCTTCTTTAAGTATGATTAATGGAATTATATTGGATAAATTAATTAGAGGCTAAATGTTTTCTGTAAAATCATGGAATTTAGTATTTTCTGATATTTCTCTGTTTTTTAGTGATCATAATTTTTGGGTGACCATTACTTAAGTAAATCATGCAGTTCATGTTCAAATTACCCATGGCCAATCTTTTGGGGAAAATTAATTAAATATCAAATTAATTAAATATCAAATTAATTAGGAAAATTATAATTTTCTGGATTTAGGCTAATTATGTCATGATAGATCTCCAGTAAATAATTTAAGGCTTCTGGGTGAGAACTTGAAGGACCTTCTATCATGAACATCATATAGTATAGGCTGGTATGCATAGCGTAAAACAACAGAAGTAGTGATAGCCTTTGCATTGAACATAGAGGATGAGATTGATAGTTCATGGGATTTGAAAAAGGATGTTGGGTTCATCATAGGGAACTATGATGAGTGGAGTGTTGGTTTGGCTAGTGTTAAGGTGAAGACCGGGATGACGAAACATCGTCTTTCCCCATGGGAGAGAATGAGTTAATATACTAGGGTTAGGTCCAACATAACATAAAAGGGATTGGGAATTGGGTATTAACCAATAACAATAAGTGTCTTGTGAAAGGGAACGGTGGGATTCAGCTACCGTCATAGTTCCTAGTGCCCTTTGAGAACCCTTCACGGGGTATGCCGGGGGCAGTCCTGGGCTAACATAAATAGTAGGAATAATTTACTAAAAGAGCAACTAGTATAACTAGGGTTTCACATTCATACACCCCGGTATCTCGGGAGGTTGATTTAGTTGGTTTGATTGTCATCCAGATGGTAGGTTCGGAAGGTAGATGCACGACAGGATAGTCCGGGTAGCCGTGGCTCGGAAGGTTTTTGATACAGAACAAGGTGGTGGGTCTTCAGTATTGGACAGTCGTTCACACTGACGTCGATAGGTTGACTCGACGGTATGGGACACTTAGCCAAAGAAATTCTGGTGGATATAGCCAGCATTAGTACACGGATACTCTAGGTTGTGTTCTTCTAGGGGCGTACGGAAGGGCTAGGCCTGGTAGTGTGGATACCCGCCTAGGAGAGGGGGGCCCGACCCACTGTCTCTGTTTGCCACTACGAAGGTTCCTGGGAGCGAAGCTAGCTGCCCGAATTGGGGGAACTAAAGGTCTGTGCGCATAGAGTCGTGTGCGTGAGTTTCACTTGCATGATTCATGGCATAGCATTTCACTACACTCATATTTGCATACAACCGACACCCCAACGTATAAATCGGTATGGAACTTTTTATACAATGGGTGCCTTGCAGAAGACCCCGTAACTTATAAGTTTGTATGTGCATTCATATAAGTTAAGGTTACTTATTTCTTACCTTATCTTTTCTTACATATGCTGCATATTCTACTTGTTTACTTTACTGCTCACTATTGTAGAACTCCTAGATTGTACCTTTCTACCTTAGCTATTTATACAATATATATAACTACTAGATTTGTTCCATTGTCATCTGTTTTGCTTACTCTCCACCATTGTAGCTTCCATTTCCTCCTCTCCGCTCAGTGCCTAGGAGCCGTAGGGGGAGGGGTAGGGGATGATAGGACTTAGTCTTTATGACTAATGGTTTTCGGACCACAACATTACAGGAGCTCCGGATGGGATACATGCACCAACAGCCCAGGGACCAACACCAGAGGAGTACGGTGCGCATGGAGGTGGGCCAGTCTAGTTCCGGAGCACGTGTGACCAGCTCCCGAGTGTCGGTGCCACCGCAAAACGGCAATTCTGGGCATAAGACCCCGGTGGTTTAAAATAAAAAAAATGGGGTCTTACACCTGATCCTTCTGGGTCTGAGGGAATCCCTAGTGATCTAGAAGACAATGTTTGGGATGATGATGATAGTCCAAGCTGTGAGAGTATCTCTTTGCCTATTATGTGACCTGCTAGCGTTGTGTCTGTGCACCCTAGTAATTGAGTGTCCTCTCCTGGATACGATCCCCATCGCATTAGAGCCTATAATTATACCCAAAGAGACTTTATCTAACTTTCCTGAGGAGCCTGTTAGTGAGATTTTTCCATTGTCATTGACGACCCTGACTTAGTGGATGTTCCAACCTATTGGGAAGACTCACCTTATGTGAGAAGGTTATGTTTGGATGATTTTAGAGCTAGGAACCTGAATGATAGTTATTTGATGATATCACTATTGTCTGAAGTTCCATCTGAATTAAATTTTCCATCGGGTTCGATTTTGCACATTTTTGAGACCTTTACTAATTATGAATTAAACGACTTGTCTAGTGTGTTGGAAGAAATTGCAAGTGAGGAAGTGGTATTTTTGAACGATTCTTTGGTTTTACCCCCGGATGAGAGTTCATTGAAGTTATCACTAATCGGTGAAAGTTATTCTTTTTTGGATTTTATCTCGGGTTTGATTTTACCGACCCTTCCTCCTTTCTATGAGCCCACATTAGTTGACGATTTTAGGACGTGGCATCGATATTCCTAGACTAAGTTATTGTAACATGCCTACTCTTTTAGTTCCTACCTTGGCATTGTCTCAGCACTTAGATATTAGTGCATTGAGCGCACTAGTTTTTGGTCTGTTCACCACACCACGTAGATCTGACTACACGACACATTTGGCTATTCATTTCTCTACATGTATATCTATGGTTCTATCCTCGTACGTTTCTGATTCTTTGGCTATTGTGCCTCTGGATGTGGGTCCCCTGGATATACTGATATACCACACCCGATTGCATGCATTTACCCACCGTCATTTGATGACCCTCATTTCCCCACATTAGTGACTATAGTTGGGTCCCTTGACTTGTTTCGCTCGCACATCTTTTCACATTCAGGAGCATCCAATTCAATTGTTTATGATGAGAGGTTCACCTTGGCATATCTTCATTCTAAGCGTGAAAATATAAAATTGAAATTAAGACTGCGGTTTTGGAGCCCATCAAAATCATCTCTGATTATAAGGCTCTCGTGCCCCCCGACTTAACCCCTATAGCCTCTGTATTTGGGTCTAGTCATGTAGCACATGGTTTCTCTCCTCATGTGTCTTGGATGTTAGTATTTCTCCTTAAGTTATGTCGCACGCACTTCCACGCCTTTCCGAGACTGTCCGACGCTAAAGCTAGTGATTTGGATTTAGTCTGGTCAGTCCCCGAGCGGATGCCTTCTGGCTCCGTTGATAAATTAATACGTAGGAACACCGACCCATCCATGATTATGAAGAACGTTAGATTTTATGCTTTTATTTAGATTTTTATATAGCACAAGGTGTTTCACTTTATTTCAAGTTTCCGGACTTTTTACTGTACATCTCTATTCCACCTGGGTGCCTTTCTCCGTCATCTCTTCGTACCACTAAATATTCTCTTGGGATGGGGAGTGTTAGTACTATCGTGTCTATTTTCCATATTGACTCCTTAGTTCTTGAACCGGATGGTAAGATTCTTGTTTATTATTCTTTTGCCCCATGTTGCTGCTGCTTCTGACTGTTCCCCCCTCACGGGCCACTTCATCAGTGATGAGTAATTTTGAGTGGGGGATGATTGATGGAGACGTTGCTGACACGGCCGCCATTAATCCCCGTCTAAGAGAGTTTCGTCAATTGGGACGATCGCTGCTGCAAGCTCGAGGATGGGATCGACGTCCCGCCGCCATTATATAAAAATATAAAATTATAAATTAAAAAATTTAAAATTATATATTTTTAGTAATTTAATTATTTTAGCTATTTTATTTTTAGTATTTATTTCGTGTTTTAATTTTCATTTTTCATGTGTAATAATGGGTGCTTATAACCATCATGTGTTGTTTTAATTATTTCTTTTCATGTGTAATGTTGGGTGCCTATAACCATCTTATTTTCATTTTGAATTTTGAATTTTTTGAATTTTTTGAATTTTGAATTTCGATTTGAGGGAGATTGAGTGGTGTAGGCTATAAATAGCCATGTTGATGAAGGATTGTTTAGAGAATGAAAAAAAATAAAACCTTAATTCAAATATTGAATTTTTTCCCCTCTTTCCCCTCTTCCCCTTAGGAAAAATTCGGCCTTCCTTCTCTTCTTCCTCCCCTCCCTCTTCAAATTCGTCCAAGCCTAGTTCCTCCTCGCCCCAAGCCGCCACCCTCCTTCTCCCTCTCAAAAAATCCGGCCACCACTCCACCTCCTCCTCCCTCCTCAAGGTTTCCACTACCTTTCTCTCTCCACCTTCCATACATATATATTGTCTTCAAGGTATCCCTCTCCTAGGTTTATTGCAAAGAAAACGGCTAGCGTCTTTATGTCCGTGCGGATCCGTGGTTCGCATGGAAAATAGGAAATCAACCATCGTCGTGAGGGCTTCCTCAATTCATCTTGTGGACGGACTTTTTCTCTCTGGATTTGGGTAACGATTCCTACACCCTTTCTTTGTGTGTTTTCTTCTATATCATTTTGTGAGGTTTTGTGGAATTAGAAGGCTAGTTTTATTTGTATTTATATGGAAATTAGCGCTTAATAAAATCTGAATTTTCAAGCATATATTTCCCGAATATTTTTTGTATAATTTGGAGCGGGTAGATCTCGTGAACATTAGGAGAAATCGGTTCATCACCTTTGATTTCCCCTTGAGTTCAAGTGATTTTGTATACCCTCATATTAATTAATTTTTGGGATTGTTTGGACTTTTTTTTAAATCGTTATTCTAGTCGGATAATCTCTTTTCTCTGTTTGTGAATGCTTGCGGGTAAATTTAATTGGAATTGCTAATTGTTCAGATCGGGTAGGTCCTCTTCGCTTGAGCGAAACATTTGCAATCACCCTTGTTCATCTCTATAAGGGGTAGCATCCCTTTGCATTGATTATTGTGGAAGTTATTTCTTTAAATTCTTGAGTATTCGCTAGTGCTAGTAAGAAAGAAACTGTGCACTAGATATCTAATTAAATTATCGAACATAAGAATGCGTGTTTAATCCGTCGTAACCTTCCTACATCACTTATTCTCCTCCAAGGTCTACAGCTCGGGCACAAATCCCTACAACTCAATAATCAAAAGATCACCTACCTCAGGCCAAAGGCCCTACCACTCAAGTTATGAGGATAACCCTACCTCAGATCCAAAGGATCTTACAACTCAGCACAAGTGCCCGACAACTCAGATCTAAATCTAGATCCTATCTCAGATCAACAAATAATGCTACTTTGGTAAACTGCCCTACACTCAGATTCTTAACAGAATCCTGCAACTCGGCCTTTATAAAATAGGCTTATAACTCAGATCTAGAAAGATCCTACTAATAGAGATAAGTTTTTTGATGTTGTTTAGACAATAGAGATGATGAGCTTTGTGTCTTCCTCCTTCTGTTCTGAGAAAGATCAGACCAGATTTATTCTTCACATCACTAGAAAATAATCTTCAGGATAAGCTCGACTTGGGGTGTGGAGTAACTGCAACATGGGTTGGCCTTGGCTACCTTTCTCTCAGAGAAATATCTCTGACCTTGTTGTTGACGGTGTTGATTTAAACAACAATCTTCTTGAACTTTTAGATCAGTCGATTTGCACTTCTGTTTTGACCTCTATAAACAACGGAGAGGAAGAAGTTGCGCCGCTTTGCGAAAAGATAAACCCTAAAAGAATCTTCTCTTCTCTGCCACTCTCATTCCTTTTATCATCCGCCAACCAACATCTCTTTTGACCCATGGGCCCAGCTTTAATTGCTTATTTCAACCTTCCATTTTACAGAATAAATCATACAGTAGGTTGTTGATGCCATTAGTGGTGTATTGCAGCTTTCCCGTAATGAATTTGAATTCCGTTGACTTATGTTGACTTTTGCTGGCATCAATATCTATGGACTTAGTCAAATTCTCAGATTCAATCCATGTGTTGAGTGCGTTGAGTGAATGGACTTCACTTAACGAATTTGGACTTAGCCAATTTCTCTACACCATCAGGTGATGAGTGCGTTGAGTGAATGACCTTCACTCAATGAATTTTACTTGACCAACACTTCTGCATCTTAGGCATTGAGAGTGTTAAGTGAGTCTTCCTCACTCAACACTTTTTGACTTGGCCAATCTTTCTGCGCTGCCAGGCATTGAGTGCGTTGAGTGAGCCTTCATCACTCAACCCCCCTAGACTTAGCCACTTCACTGACTGCCTGCCTTCATGCTGAGTGTTGGGTCCATTGATCCCAATGTCCTAGATTTGAAGAAGGACCAGCATAACAATGTATACACATGATGTGATCTAACTTCTGTTCAAGATTAATGATTGCAGATTGTCCTAATAAGCAATGATGGGACAGGTAGCCTAAGTGGCTAAGTCAGGTAAACACTTACCTAAGGTGTGGGCTGACAGAAATCTGTCTAAGTCCACAGGCGTTTATTGAAGGTAAATCACTCAACGCTAGATGACTTATAGCGTTAAGTGAAGCCTATACAATCAAATCCATATAGTGGCAAGCTGAGAAAATGACAAAGTCAACAGGCATTGAGTGAAGTCAACTCACTCAACGTACAACCAAAAATTTATGAGAGCAGGCTAAAGCAATAACACCAGTTTGACCTGAATGTGGCTAAGTCCACCACTTGAGTGAAGTACACCTCATTCAATCTAATACTAAAGAGAAATACCTACAGAGTGATGAAGACCATTCCCACATACAACTAAAAATTTCTATCTATCAATCGTCCAGAAAACTCCCAAACCTCACCAAACCAATTATAAGACATTCACCACTAATCAAGTTACCTAAACTAGTTCTCTTCTCACGCAACTACCCCCA